>CM068369.1:303265659-304465659 GCA_034769895.1 Magicicada septendecula | reverse complement strand
TAACCAACTTCCAGGACTATCGACGAAACCCAATGGAATTTTTGGAAAGAATGGAGGAGGTTATTGGGAGAAGTAGAGAAACAAGGTGGGACAGGATAAGAGAGATGCTTGACGAGACGTTTAAAAATACTAAGGATAACTGGTGGATAGCGGTACGACCAGAAATAACGAATTTAGCAGAGTTTAAACGTCAGTTTAAGGAAAAGTATTGGTCAGAGACCGCACAAAACAGGGTAAGAATGGACATTTTCTATGGCAAATACGACGCGTCCTATGGACAGTCCCCGACGTCTTATTTCCTGGGAAAGGTATGTTTAGCACGGAAGTTGATACCGCCGATCCCAGAAGAATGTTTGGTAAGGCAGTTAGCTGGACATTACAGCTATGGGATCAAGGATGCCCAATTATACCAACAAATTAGCAAAATAGCCGATCTGGCCAAATTATTGGAAAATTGCGAATCCACAGGAAGGTTCCAGGATTACCAACCCCCCAATCGTAAGGTAGAGTACAACAACAATAATAACGGACCAAACCGGAATGGAGGTGGGAACGGTAATAATCTAAACACCAATAATCAGAATAATAATATCCCACCAAATGGCCGAAATGATAACACTCAGGGCCCAATTAACCGCAACTATCCGGGACCAAACAGAGGTAATTACACCGGGAATAACTACGGTAGGAACTTCCACCAGGGAAACGGTTATCGCGGGAATAATTATAGAGGAGGTAATTTTGGTCAACGTAATGGTTATCGCAACGGGGGAAACCAAGGAGGAAGCGATAGGAGAAACCAAAATGAGTACAGGCCCCAGGTAAATTATACAATGGCCAATAACCGACGGCCATATCCACCTAATGTACCCACTTACATGTTTTACCCACAACAGGCGCCAGCTAGCCAGGGTAACACGGCGAATAGCCAACCTATTAACGGTAATCCCGAGGTCAGGCCGGAAACACAGACGGGTCAGCAACCCAATGTTCCGGGAGACCGGGCCAACGAGACAGTGGCTCATTTAAACTAAACGCGGCAGTGAAAAAGGAAAACCGCCCTTCACTGAACCAATATTATGGGGTGACAAACGACGAACATAGACAGGACAAAGACGGGACTATATTAAGAATAAATAATTACCTTAAGGATATTAGAGAGGAGTTATTAGAAGAAGGTGACGATATCATAAAAAATAATAACCAAGGGAATAATAGTATCGTGCAGATTAAAGCATATATCAATGGCATAGAAGCGATACTACTCATTGACACGGGGTCAAATGTGTCACTTATTGATAGCATTGAGTTAGAGCGGATTAAGCAAAATAGTAATTTACCAATACCCACTCTACCGATAAATAACATTGTTTTAGTCGGAGCAACGGGGAGGCAAAATAAATCAATAAAGAAACAGGTGTCATTAGAGATGACTAGTAATGGGGTAACAATACCAATAGGGTTATTAGTGGCGAGTAATTTACCCATGAGCATACTAATAGGCTGCGATATACTTAGGCCATACAATGCTGTGATAGATTTGGAAAGTAAGGTGATAACTTTTAAGACTAACAAGGGGATTTGGACCAATAATTTGATCGATGTCCAAGGAAGTGGTACAGACAATACACCTTATCAAGCGATAGTGAACCATTATTATTGTACCGATCGTCCAATCAATATGCCGTTATATCAGGAGGAAAACCCAGAGTTGTGGTTAGAAAAATTAGAAGAAATACGGGATTTCCAAAGGACGAAAGCAAGGGGTATGGTCAGCGAAAAACAGGCGGAACAATTGATCGAGGTATACAACCATTATAAACACATATTCTCGAACGCTTCAGGTAAAGCCAGAGATTATCAGTGCACCATAAAATTTAAAACTCCGGGGGAATTTAACAGGAAATCGTACCCGATCGCATACTCGCTAAAGAATGAAGTTAGGGAAGAATTGAACAGGATGATAGAGGACGACATAATCGAGTATAGTCATTCGCCCTTTACCAGCCCAATCATAGCGGTGCCAAAAAAGAACGGAAAGGTACGTATATGTCTCGATGCTAGGGAGATTAACAAAATGATTGTTAACGACCGCACATCACCTGGGGAGATAGAGGAGATATTAAAAAAGTTCCACGGAATCAGATATATAAGCTCATGGGATACGGTATGCGGATACTGGCAGATAGAACTCCACCCTGATAGTAGGAAATATATGGCATTCATATTCGAGGGCAGAAACTATCAGTTTAAGCGGTTACCTTTTGGCTTAATAAATTCTGTGGCGGTGTTTGTAAAGATAATGGACAGAATATTGGGGCAGGAAGTACTGAAGTTTACGACAGTGTACGTCGACGACCTACTAGTGACTTCAGCGAATTGGGACGACCATTGTAATAGGGTTGAACAGGTGCTACAGAAATTATCGGAGAATAATATCACCCTCAAATTAGACAAGTCCCAATTCATAGCAAATGAGGTGAAATTTTTACGATTTAATTTAACAGAACAAGGGATTACTCCATCCAAGGAAAAGGTAGAGGCCATACAGAAGTTCCCCACCCCAAAGAATAGGAAACAGCTGCAGTCATTTTTAGGAATCTGCAACTATTACAGAAAGTTTCGGTCCAATTACTCAGAACTAACTGCCAGGTTCCAAAAGCAGTTATCAGCTAAAGACAAATGGACTTGGGGACCAGAGCAAGATGGAGTGCTCAATATCATAAAGGAAAAGTTTTTAGAAACCGTAATGTTGCATCATCCCGACTTTACAAAACCATTTTTTCTAAACTGCGATGCCAGTAACGTGAGTTTAGGTGCAGCCCTCTATCAGGAAGATCAGGACGGTAACCATTTAGTAATTAGCTTTGCTAGCCGCGTGCTGAACAGTTGCGAAAGAAACTACAATACTACCGAAAAAGAACTGTTGAGTGTAGTTTTCGCATGCGGTAAATTTAGGACATATATATTAGGGTACCCCATAACAGTTAGAAGCGACCACAAATCTATATCATTTTTAAAGCATTGTAAACTGAACCATGGAAGGCTGACTAGATGGGTTTTGGCCTTGCAAGAGTACAATATCACATGGGAATATATACCCGGCAAACAGAACGTAGCCGCCGACGTCTTATCTCGCGTCAATATACCAGACCAAACCTTTGACGGCGAAAAGGAACAATTAGCCAAGGTTTATCACATTATTAAGAGCAGGGAGGATTTAAAAGATATTTTGCACGAAATAAAGTCACAACAAGAGGCCGATCCGAAATTAGGAGATATTAGAAAAAGGGTACAGGAAGGCGATGAGGTCATAAACAGATTTTATTGTATACACGACGGCACTTTATTTATTAGGAATACACCGCACCTAGAGAATTGGAAATTAGTGATTCCACCAGCGATAGAGAGACCGCTAATAATCGACTATCACGAGAGGTACGGACATATGGGTGCCTTTAAAGTAGGGAAGGCATTGGAAGAGCAAACATACATCAAGGGGATGAATAAGAAGGTGCAACTGGCGATACGATCGTGCGATATTTGTCAAAAAGTAAAGTGTGATAACGAGAGGAAGGAAGGGGTCATGATACCTATATTATCTACCGAAAAATTGGAAAAAGTATTTCTCGATATCTGCGGACCCTTTCCACGCAGCGGTGGGAGACACCGATATAAATTTATCATAATCATTTTCGACCACTTTAGCAAGTATACAAAGCTATACCCAATAACTAGGGCAACGACCAGGAAAATAATAGACATAATAATCAAGCGTTATATAATGGAAGTGGGCCGACCGTATTCTATAATTACGGACCACGGTACTCAGTTTAGGGGAAAACTTTGGAAGGAAAGCTTGGGAGAACACGGAATAAAAACATACAAGACGTCCGTATATCACCCGAATAGTAACCCAGCCGAGAGAGTGTTAAGGGAGGTAGGACGGTTGCTAAGAACATACTGCCATAACGAGCAGAAAAGATGGCATGAATATGTAGCCTCTACCGAGGATTTCCTCAATTTCTCGCACCACAATACCATCGAGATGTCGCCATACACGGTTATGTTCGAAAGACCCCCACCACGAGAGATAAAATAAATTATTAATTTTCCCGACGAACCCGCATACCAATTCGAAGGGGCAAAATTTTATAATAAGGTGTTAGAAAAAACGGAACAGCAGCGGAAGAAATATATCAAATCACAGCCTAAGGCAATTAAATATGAGGTAGGTGAAAAGGTGTTAGTTAAAAATAGAGAATTGCCCAGTGCTATACAAGGCATAACGAGGAAATTACTACTCTTATATACAGGGCCTTTCACGATAACCAGAGATAATAAAAACAATACCTACGAGGTAACTGACACAATTAGGAACAAGGTAAAAGGTACATATAACCAGACTTCATTAAAGAAGTACCATGATTAAAAAATCGCAAGGCGAATACTCAATCAGAAACCAAGTACCATGACCAAAGACCCAAGTCAAATACAGCATCATAGAGAAGGTACCTTTACTAAACATGTCAACGTGAATTTTTTAACTTAGCCATAATTAGAAAGGAGGTAGAGATTTTTAAATAAATATAAATATTATTGTATAATGATTGTTATTAATAAATCTTACGAGAAGGACACCTTACACCAAAGGCATAAAGATATATATATAAAATATAGATTTATTTCCAATAGCCATGTCAACGTATACTTACCAGCTTACCCGTACTTAGAGAAGGAGAGAGATTATTATTAATTAATATTACGAGATGGACACATTCCATCATAGGCAAGATTTATTTCCAATAGCCATGTCAACGTATATTTACCAGCTTACCCGTACTTAGAGAAGGAGAAAGATTATTATTAATAAATACTACAAGATGGACACTTAGTAAAGGAGAAAAGAGGGAGAAATACTGATACTAAATGGAAATGATAAATGAAAAAAAAAAGGAAAACAGTGTGTTACATAAGGAGGTAATGATGAATATGAATATAGCTATTAACATTGAATGATTTTAAACGATAATTTTAACCTGCGGAGAACGATATATTAATATAATTGTGAATTAATCAGAAGAGTTTAAGAAAGGGAATTTATGTGTAGGAGCCTATGATCTTTGAATATTGTATTTTTTTTATTATTATTATTATTTGTTGCAAAGGTGCAATTATTATTTTCTGAACAGGGATGTGTTGCCTCTGATTTCAGTAGCTATAGATAGGAAGGGACAGAGAATGTATGCCATAGCAAGCCACTCTGACTCCCAACCCTCTATGTAAGTTAGGGAATTGATAGGGAATTATATCAAAGATTAATTATAAAACATCAAGGTAAAAAGGAAAGGAATAGGTGATATGGCAAAGAACGAACTAGGAATATTGAGTTGGATTAATATATTAAAGGAGTAGTACAGGAATTTAATTATAAGATAAAAGAATGAAATATAAAAAAAACTAATAATAATGGGTTATTATAGAGATGACAATTTCATCAAAACCAAAGATATGTTTTTCCAAAATTATCAACTTTAACGGTGAGGCATATGTAACGTCACAGAACGTTCCATAAAAAGAAATCATTTATATAGTAAGTTAGCATAGGAGGAAAGTGAAGTGAACAGTATCGAACCCAAGTAGTCCCAAAAAATGGTGTAATTTTGTATAATAATTATTTCTATCAACTTGAAAAAACGACCAAACTATGACTAAGACAAAACCCCATATATATTATTAAAGTGAATAAGAGTGAAAAAACCATAAGACACTATAAGAGAGAGAAATAATGTCAGAATCTACCAGAATAAAGTCAATAATTATTAAGTTTTATAACTATGAATAGAGTATTAAAAACTATTTTTTGTGAATAAATGGACATGATCCATTATTATATTATGTGATGTAAATAAAATAAATGTATTAAATGACTTAAATACATTATTAGAAAGAGTTTAAGTTAAAATAAAGATTGTATATTTGCAATGACAAGAAAATATTAATGTGTTGGATTTGAGACCATACACCAAGATTTCATGATAAATTAATTATTATCAGAATTAAATAAAAACTATATGTAATTGTCAAGCAGACAATAGTGAACAATTTATCTTAAATAAAGGAAGCTGTCAAATGAATAAAAAGCAGCCAAAATAGCCAAAAACAGTGTTAACTAAAAACATGTAAAAGGCATCTAATATTGTATAATTTATGAATTTAATGTTGCCAAAATGCAACCAAACTGTATTAGAAAGCTGTAATATGATATAAAGCAACTATACTAATATACCTGACCAACTTTAACATTGTAATAGTCAAGTCAGCAAAATATTTACTTATACCATGTATGGCTGAAGCCAATTATCCAGTACAAAAATAATCAGATCTGGCTAAAATACTTACATAATACTAACAAAAATAAGATAAAAAGGTACAATACATCAGAATACCTTAATAAGAAATAAACTCAGTTGAAAGTAAAGTCAATTCTAAAAGAATTTAACTAATTAGAGTGAGATTTGTCACACCATAAAAAATGACATCTCAAGACAATCAATGATGCTATGTCATCTTGTGATAAATATAATATATGTACAAAGTAACCAGGTATCACAAAAGATAGACAAAATAATAAACTTTGTGTGTATAGTGGTGAAATAACACATATATTAAAGAAAAGACTAATCATTGTATTAGAAAACTGACGAGAATTTAGGCCATGAGCAGAGGCCATATAAAATTGTATTTATTTGTGTTTTATTGATGTTAAAATTTGTTTATTTTGTTGTAGGAGAGTAGTAGGATTAGATGTCCAGCTTGTGAAGGGAACTTTATAACTCCACAACAATTTTTGTTATAAATATTGAGTTTTTAATGACTACAACTCAAGGTGAGGGTTGTAAATTGTAATGTTTGTTAGACTTAAGTTAATTAGATACCAATCATATTTAGTATCGCTAGATTCAGTAAAAAACAAGGAATCTAAATACATTAATGGCATACAAATTGTAAGTACTAATGTGAAACTGTTTGATAAATACCAGTGTAAATTTTGAAATATCCATTGTATGAAGAATAAGAAATTCGTTCTAAAAGCTTCTACGGAAGTGAAAATTGTTCTATGACATTCCATTTCGTTTATTCTCGAACAATCTAGAAAGAATTTTTACACAAATATACCGGAAGTCGACGAAAACAGTCATCCCGATTTAGTATAAAAGCGAGACAAAATTTGACCAAAAAACACTTGAAGATTGAACTCCAGAACTGATGCATCTCACACAACACTGATCAACGCAGCTAAGGCGAAACCGAGAGGCGAAAAATCGACAAGACACGGCAGGAAGGCTTTTCCCGTACATAGACATAACCGACTGACTTAACCTCAACGAGAGTATACGCCAAAAAATATCGCTGAAATAGAGCAGCGATACGGCAAATTTTAATAGAAAATACGCAGCCAGAACGTCGACGGCCCAGGAGGGTCCCAAACATTTAATAGAGAACGAATTCTGCTGTGTTCGCATTGACTGACTAACGTGACAAATAATTCCCCCGAACGTAAACAAACAATACATCTAAGCCTTCCTCAAAACTGCATGGGAGTCAGCGCTGCGGTGGCAGATTTCTGAATCAACGCTAAACAGATGATTCGTAGTGGCGGCGTTTGAACGAGATTTTACTGCCAAACGTTTTGACAAAAAGTGCGGAAAAAGTAACGATCGCAAAAATTGACTTTAAATAGATTCAGTGTACACCCGAAGAGGCGAGATCGAGAAACTACCCGAAGGAAGTGTCCAGTGAGAGAATAAACGACCGTTGGAACGTGAGTTACAAAAATTAAAATCATTTGTTACCTGGTTACATTTATCACACAGTTGTACTTTACACGCCACACATACACCTTCAAATCACTTAGTTTTTTCTTGTAAGGCATCTAATTGATATGTTTTGGTAGTTCAAAGGAGTCACGTCCTGAGAGTAAAGATTTTTCATATATTAAACTCATGCTTGTCAACTGAGTCAGAATCTGAAATACTAGCCGATACTTGATTGGACATATAAAAAAATTGTCAATAATAATAACTTGTAAAATTTTTTCTCTGCAATTTTATAATTTTTATGAATGATAGTCCTTCAGACGATTTGTTTGTTGTTTTTAAAGAACCATTAAACTTAACTGATTTTTCAAAGCTAAACTGACTTGTTTAAATTTTTTCATAGATTTAAAAATTTTATCAATCACATTTAATTTTTCTTGGAACAAACGTTTCCAAGTGGCGCCCACAAAAGCATAGTTTTAAGTTGTGTTACAGGACTACATCACTGCAGAGGATCCAGTCAACAGAGTAAGTAACAAAAGTGCGCGGAGGTAACGCCCGACACAATTACAACATTTTAAACAACACCCACTACTATTTCTTTTTGTTATAATATATATATATATATATATATATATATATATATATATATAGACTTACCGCCGCATAATTTCTTTATCACACCCCAATTTTTACCCAGGGTATCTAAAACAAATTTGAGGAACTTGTGTATGTACATTTTTAGGTGATGAAGTTATTTTGCCCAAGTTATGGTGTGTCAGCGTACGAAAAACTTATACAAATTTTTATACATCGTATTTTTGCTGTACGCTGAAGCCAGACAACCTGTTCGATATATACAAATGTATATAATGAAATATGGGTAGTAAGTCGGCCATATTGGCATTCGTAATAATTATTCTATAAAATTTGTAACATGTGTAAAAAAGACAGACACTACAGAGGGAAGTGTGTTTTTATTCTGTTTAGTTGGTATAACGAAATATTGCTACCTGCCATTATTTCTGTTTAGTCGTCGTTATGCGGTAATTCGTTTACTTTTGTTAACGTGTGTGGGACAGAATTTTGTAATTCGTATGAAGTGTTTGTGATTGCAAGTCGAAGTAAAAATATGTTGGAGGCGCTAGGAATAATAATGAAAGGTAAGATGATCATTTATTTAGTGTATGTTGTCCGTTGTTTGTAGGAAATTAGCTGTGTTAGGTTAAGTATGAATGTCTCGATTACTTTGCGTCTGTAACACGGCCTACCGGTTGTTATAGACCCAACTATACATAATATCACTGTGTTCTGTCCAAAATTTAATAATGGAGCAAATTAGCATTCTAATTTAATTAATACAATATACCTAGGCTAACACCGTGCGTTCTTATGGGAGTAAAAATTTAATTTCTTGTCTCCGTAAATAGGTTCGACCGCCGTTTAAAATTATTTTTATCGTGTTTATATAACATAGAAGAATATAATAAAAATATATCAGCGCAATATCAGCATTGATGAGAATCTTCATAATTACCCAAGGGGTAATTAACTCATTTAAAAAAAAAAAAGTCCCTGTAAGGCACTGACTGCAATTTAATTAAATAATTTTTTCTTTAATATAGATACTCCTGTAAGTCTGACAATTACTACTCTAGCCTACCTATATTTGTGTAATGTATCCAATTTGTAAGTCATTTTATTCGTAAAATGTCGTCCTACCTAACACAAAATGATAGGCCTTACCATAATATATTTAATTTGAACTCTGCTCGTATTTAACTAGTTACATATTTTATTTAATTCTTCAGTCCAGCTATATTACTCTAAATATACTTTCAAATTCAGCATTTTTCAGAGAAACGTAATTACTTGATAAGATATGACTTAAGAAAGTTAAGGTTAATTTTAAGACCTAATATAACAAAATTTACAATATAGGCCTATGTGTACTATATCCTCACTGAAGCAAACTGTTGTAATTGTTTGTACACATAGTTACTTTCATACCATTGAGTCCATTAAGTTGTAATATATTTGTCATAAAAATTTTGTTTTAACACAGCTCTGCTTTAAAAATTAAGGGCTAACATTTGTCAGGTAAAAGAAAAATTGAAAAGAGAATTTGACCTGTGACTTCTTTAATTTTTGACTTAAACATGCATTTTAATCTCGATTAAATTTTTTAATAAAATTGTGCTGTTTTTAAATTTTATAATATTAACTTGCAGACAAAAGGTTTTGCTGGTGACTAAAGAAAGCATCGTTCTTTTATCTTATGTAAAATTTATTATTGCATGCAAGTCTGATTAAAGCTCACTAAACTAAAATTATCACTGCTTACAGCAGCAGGTTCTTAAACCCGATAATTGATGTAGGCCTATAGTGTTATTTTTATTTAATTTCTTATTATCTGTATTTATAATCTGTAACTTAATGTGTAGAATTGTATTTATATTGTTTAACCTCCTAAATGATACTCAACTAATATCACATGAAATTTTAAAAAATTAGTATCTTAATATTCTAAAATATTTTATGGGGTGTGTTATACTTAATAGTAGATTTAAATGATACAGAGTATGGATGAATTATCCGTAATGTATTTGCTAGTTATAATACCGTTATCATCAGGATTATATTATTCAATGTTAATCATTTGAACAGTTTTTGTTTTTCGAGTTTGTATGATTATATTAGAAATCTTTTTCAGGAATCTTCAGTGCAGGGATGTAACCAAGCAATAGTGACTTGAGTTTATTTAAATTAAAATAGATTACTATAAAATAACTACTAGATTATGCTGTAAATTTAATTTTTTTTAGAAATTTACACAAAATCCATTAACTTTTTGTAAATTCATAGTGCTAACATACAAATATTGTGCTAGGTTAAGAAAATAAATTATTCTCTTAATTATTAGCTTAATATTATTATAATTATTAACTTAGTGAAAAATTATGTATGAGTTTTGTAATGATCTTTCAGGTTTCTCCTGAACTTTCTAGAATTGACTGGGAAAAAATGACTATTATTGCACAATCAGTAGTATCGACATCAGATGATATTGATGTGGAAAACATATGAAGTGGAGAAGGTAATATAATCAAAGCAATTTAGCCTATAGATAATTTAAAATTTTTTTTTTCTGTTTGTGAATTTTGTAACATTAGCATATTTGATTTAATGTTTGTTTCATATGTAGTGTTAGGTTTACCTAAATTATCTTTACTTGACAAACTAGACTTGTATAGGTACTTTAAATCAATTAAGAAAATCAGCTTTGAATGTAGCACAATTAATTCATACCATATTTCATTAATGTTTTGTTTTCAAAGCATTTTTTTGTTTGGGTGTTAGCCTATTTAATTTGTGTTATGGTAAAGTTAATTTTCTGCATCAGGAATGTCCTATTTCATTGAGCAAGCTTTATAGGAGATTTTGAAGTTTGTGATAAAATAGCCATTAATGATTGTTTTGTCTTGTTAATGACAACAATATAAAGTTATTAACAGTCCCATTTACATTTTAAATGAGAAAATTTAGTAACATAGTAGTTGGAATCATTTTTAATTAGTAGTATTATGTGTCAATGCTTTCAAATCAGGGGCTTCCTTTGGAAAGTATAATCATATGATAATTTTAAGATAAGTATTGTTAGAAGCTCTAAATAAGTTTGTTTATATTATTTTTTATATAAAGAGTTTTGGAAGCTGCTGGAAAACAAAAGTTCTTAATAAAGTACATAATTAGTTTAATAACATTATTTCCCATAAAATTGCAATTATTTCATTTAGTAATTTGCACTTTTGTTGATACTGGCAATGATAATTATTTTTCTCTGTTAGCTAAAATTCTTTCTTTGTTACAGAGTCCATTGTTGTAGAAGCTCTTATATCGCCAGATGATTGTGCAAAATTTATAAGTTTGGAGGTAAATTTCTCCTTATAGAACTGCTGTATTCTTATATAGTTATCTCTCTCTGACCTCTATTTTGCACTATGAGGTGTACACTTATTTCCATTCTTATTTGGTATTCTTTTATCTCTTTCTACTATTATTTAGTTACAATAGTTTAATCACAGTAGTCTGTTTATAATTGGTTTAGTGTTTTTTGTACACTGGTCTGTCCCTTAGTGTATATCATTGAGTAACATTACTTAAATGTGGTGTCACATGACAGGTGTTCTTAATTACGATTATAATACATTATGTCCTTTCTTATAATATTCTTATACTATTACAATAGTGGCACTACACCTTACTTGTGGTATATACATTAACCTTTTACTTCTATTTGGTATTATAAAGTGGTTTTGTTCACGTTTTACTTAGTGAATCCCCTTTTGGTCGGTTTTGGTTCACTTTATTTACTTAAATTCTTATTTAAAATCCATTTTGGGTATCTTATATTGGTACCTGTAGAAAGCTTATCAGTTCTTCTTGGTTTAAGGCACAAAACATTTTGGTTTAGGTAGGCTTTTCCTACTGATATATGTGAATTTAGGTGAAATTTGTACCAACAATGTGTATGTTAGGTTGATACAAATTTACATTCTTTTAACCTTATTTTCTCAAGTTTGGTTTTATTAATGATAACTAATAACTCTTTAGTTATTGCCTTTTCTTATCTTACATGATTGTTTGACTATTTGAGTAATATTTGTTATTATTATGAGACAATTTTAATACTTCTTTATGTTACATGGGTGCTATGCATAACATGTTACTATGCTTTTATTCACAGCTTCTATTCAGTTAACAGTATAGTTACTTTCATTCTTTTATAACATATCTTGTCCTATACATTTATAATATTATCTGTTGTATATTGTACAGGAATGGGTTTCCTCTCCTTAAAACCCCACTGTTGTGTTTGTCAATTTGTACATACACCTATGCCAATGTGTTTTGAATTATTTTAATTATGTAAATCTCGGAGATATTTGGAGTTGTGGGATGTATTGATGTAAGTAATTAATTATTAACTTAGCTCTCTAAAAACTATCAGTGTTTGTGTACCTGTAACTTAAATAATTAATGAGTTATTTTATAATTCCGTTCAACCCTATTATACCTTGAAAAGAATTCTGTCTAATTTTGTATTTTTACGCTCTCTCTTTGGTGTTTATTATTTTCTACACATATTCTGCTGGTTTTTTTATATAAGCCGGTTTTTTTCCTTTTTTATATTTAATCCACTTTCGATATTAAATGTTATTAATCGATATCATGGCATTATGGTATTATCATAATTTGTATAAATTTTATTATATATCATTATTAATTTAATGTTTTTTCTAGCTCTTCAAATCGTATTCATTAATTATTATTAATTGATGTACCTAACCTTTATGTTATGAGTGGTTATATAGTGGTTTTGGCTGTTAGGCCTTTTATTGTAAACAGATCTACCTGTGTTTATAACTGGTAGACATCTATAGCCCCTTTTACATAAATTCATACATATAATTAAATCTTAACTATTAACATTTTCATAAACAATTATTTTTTCCATATCTAATAACAATTTTATCTTGACCTATGGATCACATATAAGAAAATTCAAATCTATTAACGTTAATTAGCTGCTTCACACTTCATTCTACAACAGTCATTGAATAATTCATCTTGTTTCATTATCTTTCATTAACTCAACACATATTTGGTATAACATAACATAAACTTTATCATAACATTTGTTGTCACAAAATAATACCTCTTAACTCAAAATTCTTATTTGCTATTAGTAAATTATTGTTTCATTTTTTGTTTGTTTTTCATTAAACATACATCATCAACTATTGTCTAACTTACAGGTTCGGTTATTCTTGTTAATATTACCTTGCATCCTTATTTACCGTTATCTATAATTATAAATATAATTATTAGATCTTTGTTCTATCATGGGGTTAAATATTGACTTGTTTATTATTCTGTGAACCTTGTTTTTATGTAACTTGAATGCTAGCATTTCTGTTGCGTTACAATATTGGTCATCTCAGTTAGTCAGTTCTTGTCCATCTCTTCAATCTGTAAGTTGTTCAGTCATTGCATATACGGGTAAGATGTTCTATAGTTGACTGGCTCTTGGAATCTATATTTTATGCCATGGTTGTTAGGTGTCTTTCTCGTAGTATGTTTCTTCCTTGTCTTCATTGGTTCCTTACTGACCGAAAACTATTGGGTTGTTGGTTCCTGTGGTACAATCATTGTTCGGTGCATCTTCTTTTTCTTATAATGTTATTTCACTTGTTAGTTACAATTAGTTTTATTAACTCTTATTGTTGTGAGTTTATCCTTGGTGTTGAGTAGCTCATGTAGTTTCATGCTTGGCCTTTTAGAAGAAACACTTGGTTTGTCTCTTTCACTCAATTATTGACATGTGTTAATATTTTGGGTTACTGAAATATTTGGGCTCATATGTCTCGTTACAATATTAACTGGTTGTAGGCATATAAACTTATACACTGTTGTGAGAATTGTACAAAAGTACCTTTAAGCTAATTTCAAAACACAACATTTCAGAATTAATCCCATTTTTTTCACTTTATAGGCTATGTCACACCAAAAGAAAATGTACAGGTCACTTTCAACAACAGTTGACAACAGCTGACTGAATATTATCCGATGACAAAATACTAAACAGATGGGAGATAGTCACACCAACCAACCATTTTGCATATAGTCTTTAAAATGAGATTTTTTTGCTTGTACACGGAAAACCTGCATCACTGTATTAAGATATATATTTTAGATATGTAGGTCAATTTATTAATTTTGAGCTATTAATTTAGCTAGTGCTAAGCTTTAAAACACAGTTATTTGTATGAAAGAAAAGTACAATTTTGTAGGCCAAGTAATAAATCCAACTATGATTCTGAAAAATTGTCACGGGTAGGAAAATAAAAATAATAATAATTCACCGATCTGAATGACGTTTTACAGAATCGTGATAAACATAAAATTACTTTTGATAGTGATCCCATGCTCATCCCAAGTTGAAACTTTCAGAATATGTAGAGGAAAACAATATCTTTCACATATATTTTTTTGAGAATTTTAAAAATACAGTTTATTAAAATTCAGTAAATGAAATAATGATGTGTTTATACAAAATACATATATTTTCAACTAATTATGTTTTATATCATATGAAAGCCCTTTAGAAGAGCTTTCAAATGAACTCGATGTCATTGTTCTAGCTTAATTAGAACACAAGTTGTGAACAAATCAATATTGTTGCGCAAGTCAAAAATTTTATTTTTTTTTTTCATTTTTGAGCACCCATTACCCAGTAACCTTTCGTCAGAAAAATGTGAAAAAATTGATTTGTGTTACTATTTATGAATACTACATGCATACTTAATTTCAAATAAATATAAGAGGGTCAGGTTGTAGCACTTGTTGATTTGACACGGAATATCTCTTAAATGTAACTTGAAGTTTTCATTTTGTTGTAAACATACCAGTCTAGTTTTTCTATTTATAGTTTATGCTATTTTTTTTAATAATTTGAACTAATTGAACCCCTAATCAATCCTACACTCCTTCGCAGAAAAACCTATATTTAGTTCATTTATATTGTCATCTGAGTTTAGTTATGTTTGATGTAATAAATAAAATGTTTATTTCATCAAAGGTGTTTTCACTTTTTGTAATTATGTTCTTGTAAATAAATATTCTATGTACTTTATTAATGTAATCTTATAGTTACTGATAAAGTAACAAAGCCCAAATGTCTGTGTGGTATTTTTGTTGTAATAATATTTGTCTGATATGTATTATTTTTGCAATGTTTTTATGTATCTTCTCTGAAGAAATAATTTGTTCATTATCCTTAATATTTATTAATTATTGATACCTTAGAATTGAAACTGTTTTGTATAAATTTTGTAATAAAAATCAATGTACTTGTAAGTCATTTTTTATCAATAACCTATTGAAAATAACACATTCCTTGTGCAATGCAAGTAGGCCTACCAAATACCTACCAAAAATGTATATCCCCAATTTTTGATAGAATATTTGATTTTTGTTGCCATCAGAATTTTCTTTGATTTTACTTTCATGTTCCATAAGGAAATGGAAGTATGGTGATGGCAAAAAAAAATCGTGTTAGAGATTTTTGCAGATTCTGATTATACTACCCTCAAAACATGAAAAAAAGTAATTTATCGAAAAGTGTCTGTGTGTCTATCTAGATTTTATATGGCAAACGATAAGAGCCGCAAATTCAAACAGAATCAAATAATTTTTTGCATACAGCTCTGAATTGTAGAGTATTCAAGACCTATTGTTTTTTGTGAAGATCGGTTAAGATAAAGGGGTAGTTTACCTGCAATATTTGATGTTGTAACAAGAGAAATTTTTTCATGACGAACGATAACTGCCGTAAATTCAAACAGAATCAGATATTTTTTTACATATGTGCCCGAGTTATAGAGGACTCAAGGCCTATTGATTTTGGTGAAGATCGGTTACGGGGAAAGGGTAGTTTACCTGAAACATTTTTTTGTTGTAACGTAATAGTTTACCTGATAATTTTTTGTATATATGTACTACGTTATTGACAACAAAGAAGCAGTTTGTTTTTAAAATTCCTTCCCGGCCTGCTTGGCCGTAGACCAATGTTTTCTGCAAAACCAGACGTTTCGCCAGTGCCATCGACTTCCATCATCAGTGAAAATCAAGTGCGATAACGTGAGGTGGTATACGTTAGTGCCCACAGTAAGTGGCTGAAGCAGTAAGTAGAAAGAAGTAGTTTTAATGGAAATATTTCATTTCGAAAATGATTTTAAATATAAATCTTAGAACATGGAAGTCGTGTATGATTCACCATACCAATATTTTGTTCTTAAGTGTTCTATTAAGTATTAGGAATCTTCTCCATGTCAAGGTATAGGATTACAGCCTGTTTTGCCTTCACTGAAGGCATCTCTTTTCCTTGCCCTACCTATATCTCGTCTTCCCTGAGGTCTGTATCTTATTACTTGTTTAGGTAGTCCCATGTTTTCCATTCTCTTGATATCCTGCCTCTATTTTATTTGTCCTTCCCTTATTCTGCCGGCTATAGAATATACATTTTACTTGGTTCTTATATTTTCATTTCATATTTGATATCTAAGGGTTTGCATTATGAATACTGTAACGTAGAAAACGAGGTCGTACCTGTTAAAATGTATCACACTTGTTTATTTAGTGTATTAGTGTGATTGTAGTGTGTTTGCCTCACACTGGTTGTTACCATAAATCGACGTCACTACTGGAGTCCGTAGCGTTGTCAATGTTACCAGTACAACCTACCTGTTAATTCATAGGGATTACGATTCCCGGGTGGCGCCAAATTGTTTTTGTTAAAACAATTAAAACATTTAGTTTTTAACGTAATATGTGGTATTAGCATGGACAGCTGTGGCGTTCGAATTATTCCCGCTGCTACACAGGTTGTCGACTCGGCCACTCGTGACAAGCGCTAGTTGGCTATGACTTAAACTTCGCTAACACACATATATTTACAACAAATCCTATGAAATAACAAGATAGTAATGTACTGTACTGCGTTTTTTAATACACATTTAATTATTAATAAACATGACAATTGAATCATAAACAAATTTATAATATTATGCTCCGGCTTAGAGCTTGAAACACAAAACACCTCAGGTTGGCAAAATTGATTCAAAACAGTATCATTCAGTTACTTCTAACAAATTAATATGTTTTTAAAATCTGGAGTTCTTTTGATCATGAAAATAGACATAAACGTTGATTACATGAAAAGAAAGTACACTATTATACCTTATACGTACTTAGGATTTATAATGTGTTTGTACAAATTGTTTAGTAGTGTCGTACTTCTGTTACAGTAGTTATGTTCACAAATAAGGTTATCTCTATAAGTTAATCAAATGTTTTTTAATGTAAGTAAATTGTGCCTTTACCTTTGAAAGAAAATACTATTTTTTAAATAGTGAGAAATTTTATCATTTGAAAATAATTTAAGTGATTTGGGGTTTTAGGAGTAAGAAGTTATTCGGTACTTATCAGTTCGTCTCACGTTGAAGGGTCATCATCGGGGTAGGCGTGTATTTTTCGAATTTGGGCTGGTTGTAGGCTTCCAGCATCTTCTTCAAACTGGTCTGGGTTTTTTCTTTAATTATTTTGTTTAATTTCGTTCCTGGTCATCATTAATTCTGTACAGATCGACGTCTCTTCACATTGGATCATTTTGGTTCACTATTTGACTTGTTGTGACTGTTTAAATTAAAGTTTTAGTTTGTCCAATTTCTTGTGTGGCGTACCCACGCTTCGTTTCTTCAGCATCTATATAATTTAACGGAAAAATAAGCCTCAAATGACTCGTTGTCATAGTAACTAATAATTCAATGCTGGTTTAATTACCCCTTACATACATTGTTAGAGATATTTGAATTTTTATTCAAATTTATTAAGTATTTTCCTAATGATTTTATTCCCTTATAATTCCTTTGGGATAATAAATGACATCACTATTATTTTTCTTTCCTTTCAAAGTTTACAATGATACCTCATAAGGTCATATTCTGTTACACTTTAATTATAGTCTAATTAGTTGACATTTAATAAATAACATATCTTTCTTGAATTAAATTATTACAATAATATTTCTGTGTTGAAATAACTGACATACAATAATTGTCCATTCACTGTTCTTAGATTAGTAAGATTTTTTGTGAAATTGATAAAATTTACATTTGAATGTCTTTGGCAGTTAACTGTTTTCATAGTTAAAATCAGCCATGATTGTTTTTTAGTGTATTTCTTTTTAAATTACATTCTGAATTCAGCCTGATGGGCTTCACTTATTTGTTTGTGTTTTAATTATTATTCAACATACATTTTCATTACTTTTCATTTACAATACAATAGTTAGGTTTATGGACTGTAAGTCCCCTTTCAGTCATATTCCTTCTTTAACATTGAATCAACTATTCTTTATAAGTCATAAATTATTCTTAGTACTAACATTGATTTCTTTCTTGTCTTATAAACTAGGGTGATAAACATTGTCACTTTCTCTAATATTATGAAGGTTAATTCCCCTTTCAACATGGGGTGTTGTATTCTTTATAATTTTAATCTTTAATAACAAATTTTACTTCTATCCTATCATGCCATGTTAACACAAGTTATGGTACTGGGCTTTCTCCCTGATATGTCACATGCTTCCCTTATATTAATTTTAAATACTATTTTTAATTATTTCTAGGTATACAACTAATTATAATTCCACTCCAATCATTGGTGGTTTATCAATGTTTTAAAGAGTGTCTATTTCCTTAGCATTCTAATTTGAATGTTTCACATTCACTTTCACTATTTTTTAGGGCATTAACACTTCACTAAAACACTTCACCTTGGTTCACTGTTTTGTAATTAGTGTTATTTAACGGGTAACCCCTATACCTTCTCCTACCATTTCTCACTATGTTTGTTTTAGTATTATTTTTACTATAAACTATATTAGGCTAGTTGTGTTTTGGGTTGAATCTAACCTTTCTGACAGGGTTAGTGTACCTTTCCTATACTACATTGTTTTACAATTGTATTGTCTTAAAAATTGGGTACATATGTTAAATTAATGCTAATAATAACATTGGTTTTATTAATATATAATTATTTAAGGTTTATTGACCGTATTCTATCTTTAACATACAATCTTTCCCTTTATATATGTATGTTAGTTTCCCTTGGGTTTTATCTGTCTCCTCTTCATTCTTCCTCTTCTTCTTCTTCAATAATCTTCATCTTCATTCTTCATCTTGGTTTGGTTCTCCTTTCGTTCTATGTCCATCATTGTTTTGTCAATCACATTTTCTTAAGTATGTTTGGGTTGTTGGCTCAATCATGTCAAAATATTTACATTTTAATAAGTATGTTACGTGGTTCCCTTCTTTATGTTTATGTTTTTTGGCTCAATCACTTGGGTTGGGTAATATCGTTGTACGTCTTGTCAAAGTATTTACATTTTAATCATTTTTTACACATTTTATTTCATATGAAGTAATTTTATATCAAGAATTATCTTTTTTATCACTGGTACGAGATTTGGCTTAATTGTATCGTTACAATACTCGACACAATATTTTTCTTGTTAGATTCGAAGTTTTAAGTAATTTTCTCTTAAAAAGTGTGTATGAACATTTTAGCACGACGAGATTGTCTGTTTTATTATTATTCTTAACGTTTTGGTTTTTATTATTAATTTTAGGTTTATTGATTTATTCTACCCAATTCAATCTATTATTGAATCCGATATGAATAAATCGGTTTACTTACTCTTTGACATCGTTTATTAATTTTGTTTAAATAGTTTAGAATGTTTTTTGTTCCATTTCATGAGTTCGATTCTGAAGAAGTTGCGTTGACTCTTCTATTATTAGCTGCGGTGAGTTGCTCTGTACTTTCCTGTATAGACACTAACATAAACACAACATGTACATGATACTTAATATTATTATAACATTAATAGTTAATAACATTTTATTATGGCCTATGCATACTGCATTGGTCATTGTCACTTCTGATAGTGTCCTTTTTCTTCATCTTGTGGTTTTATTACCTTAACTATAGTTTGTTAAGTGAGTTTACTATACTTTAGGAAGTTACCTTTTTATATGGGTTGTAATCCTATCAAATTATTCTCGTTATTGCTTGAATATCTCTTATAATTGTTTTGATAGCACTGTTATTATTGTGCAGTAGTTCATTCTGCATTTATACTGAAAATTGCTTTGGTTTAAAGTAACCAAGATTACTTGCATCTAGCTGTCAACATGGTTTATTTATTATTATTGTTATTATTAGTATTTGGGTGGCTATAATCCTTGAATTTACTTATTCGAATAGTATTCTGCCTCATTCAATGTTGTTGGTTTAGTTCCTACTCTTTTATGATAAGTTTACAAGATAATTTTGTTCATTTGCATCCATTCTATGGCAAGCATATAGTTATAATATACAACAATGGATTATTGTCGGTTTTGTGTTTCTGTATTACATTTGATTTATTTGACTTTATGTAGTACTGGTATATCTATTGGTTATTATTAGATTACATTTTGTTTATCTTTTACAGTCTTTACTATTGGTAATTAGTGGTTATTTCTAATATCAATGCCACTTTACAATTGGTCATTGGTGTTTTGGACATAGCCCGCTTTTCATGTCTACACATAATTTAGCTAAGAACTTATTATTATTCATTCTCTTTGTTACTTTTTATGTTCAATAATTCATTCTTATTGATTATTGTTTGTATTACATTGTCAAGGAAGGTATTCACTTAATAAGTTTTGGTCAGTGTCAATTTGTTTTGCAGCTTAGGGGTTTAAATCATGTTGTTTATTCCATTTATTCTTTCTTCTTTTATAATAATTCTTTTATTGCCATATGTTAGTTCATTATAATTCATGTTCTCTCCCTTTTTTGTGTTTGATCTGGATATTTTCTTCTTCTCTTCACCGATTCCTTCCTCCCTCTTAATAAGTTTCTTCATGGCGTTGTTTTCACTGGTTTCCTTCTCACGGTTAATAGGTTTCTTCTTGATTTTGTCTTTAATGGGTTTCCTTCTCACTGTTTGATCTGTTGGGTAATTATGTATGTCGTCTCGTCGTTAGTCTTGCTTTATCTTCTTTAGTTGCACATTTACTGGTAATTCCTTCTTCATTTTAATTCACTTGGTTTTGGCTTATGATACTTCCTTTTTTATCCATGATCGTATGCTTGACCTTGTAGGTATTCTTAATTGTAGTGGCTTTCAACTTATTTGTGGTACGCTGGTGTTGGTAGTGTTATATGTACCATTAAAACATACAAAAATTTGACAGATATTTTCGTCACAAAAAACTTTTATGATATATTGTGTATAAATACACATATAAAGGTATTTTTGCCACAAAAAACGTTTATGATATATTGTGTATAAGTACACATATAAAGGTATACAATACATTTGATTTGTTTAACAGTCGTTATAAGACAGTATTACCATATAGGGGAGAGCAGAGAGACATAAGTTGATACTTTGTACTTCTTCAAGTGTCCCTTAGTCGCAGCACCTCTGCAACTGTATAACGTTTTTGTTATAGCTTGTAGTACATACTCCTCCAGTCTGATTATAGCAGTGTACAGTAAAATGAGTCTTTGTTCCCTTTTGTATTTTAGAACGTGTAAAGCAACCTTTTTGTCACTAATTTGCTATGGGTGTTTACAGCTACGTACTTTGTTGGATCCATGGTAAGTGTACAATTGATTCATACTAATACAAAAGCAATGTGGCAACATGAGGGCAAGTTATGTTTCTCTATAACTTTTAAAAGAAAATTAATTCATAACCTAACAGATCTCAGAATTAATTATGTGTCAGTTACTTGTGATCCTATAATGAAGATTACGTGTTTATTAAATCCTAAAAAACTAAAATTTTTAAAATGATAATAGTAATAATGGCTCCTTTTTATGCCGCCTAGGAAATTTAGGAGGTAGAATAGGTTGCCTAAAGTGAGTGTTCGACACACGCACTAAAGGTAGAGTGGCCAGCAGCACTACACTTCAGCCACTAATTTTAAAATTAAAGGTGTACCTTCAATTTCACCAGAAGGAAAGTGGTATGTTGGTACAATGTAAGTAAAACATTTTGTTCTGTTTTATTTTTTTCATATTGGTTCAAACGTACAAGTGAAAAACTTTCTGGGGCGATGTAGCTCACAAACCCTACAAAGACTCAGCGTTTTCCACAACTTGTATTTAGGAAAGAACAAAAAGAAAAATCAGATTTCTGTGTTATTATCTGCACTATTCTGTTAGTTATTATGGTTTGTACCCTAATAATATTCGTATGTTAGCCTCCGAATACGTGTTTGCAATAATGTCGATTTTCTGGTGAACTGGGCCGGTAAAAGATTGTTTTACTGGCTTCATGCAGCGACATTCAAGGTTGTCTTTTAGAGAGGCTGAAGCAACAAGTTTTGCAATAGCATTTAGTTTTAATAAACATAACATAAAACTTTCTTCAATATTGGAATTCTGTGATAAGTCGCCTTCATTTTTACTGTCACAATATTTGGAATGTGAAGGAAACCAGGCAGCATAACGACAGTGCACTGTCCTAACAAAGTTGTCAGTTTGAAGGGAAATAAACAAGTCAGCAGGGTTACCCCTTTGGAAAAGGGTGAAACCAGTGGTATTTTCATAGATGGCAGCTGGAAACCACCACTTATCGTTATATCCACAGAGTGTTATGTAGATATCACTTTGATTATTTATGGACCAGCAGGTTGTATTGGAGTAGCACATCCATCAAGATAAATTACAGCCTCTCTTTTTTTACTATTTATGAAACAGTTTATACCTCATACCCGTTACAATCTGACTTCAGCCATTAGAGAAGTGTTTATATGGCCTGTTTTGGTGCAGCCGCTGAGAGCTGGATGACAATAAACCCAGGTAAAACCATGACATACCTGGGCTAGCAAAAGATACTCTTTCAAAGGCAGCTACACCATCTAACTGACAGCAGGTTTTAGTTCAACTGGAATTTGGCCATTAAATGAAAATATATTCAGTATCGAAAAGTTTCTGTGTTCACCTCTAATTGACAGAGAGATAGGAGACAAAAGTAATTATGAAGGAAGATTAACACCAACAAAAGATTGTCAAGAGACCACAGTAGCCGGACCTCCCACGTCGGAAATAAACGAGACATCTGCTAATACCTTATCACAATTGACACCAGAATAAATTCGCCCTTATCCGAAAGCGACTGCAAAAATAAAATAGAAATGCGCCAAGAAGAAAAAGTCAAGTATTCTCACTGACTCCTATTAAAAAAGCAATTCGTATTGAAGAGGAGGCATGACAAAAGAAAGAGCGATCAAAACGGAAACTAATCATGAACGGTAAAACGAAGGCGATTTGTGGACTGTATTGAAACGGTCAATCAAACTCTCCAAGACTTAAGAAATTGTAACAAATTAGTGGGTAGCGTAACATTTGTTATTTCAGAGGATTCTCGCTAGAGATTACCGGTAACTGCAAGAGGAACCCGCGCTGATATTGTCTCAGTGTGTTTAAAGTCCTCGGCGATGTGGAATGCTATTCAGACTAAATTTGCAAAGCAATATGAGGGCCCATTTAGGAGGAGGAGGAGATGGTGATTTTTCTACAAACTTACTGCACCTCGGTGACGGTAGTGTTCCTAATGACGATAGCTTCACAGAAATTGACGAAAAACAGGGACATAGTAAATAGTACAACACTGTATTAATTGCTAAATTCTGTGCAAAACGTCAAGTGTTTACTTGATAAAAATTACAAGTGGTTATTCCCAAAGAATCGAATCTGTGAAGGAAAATAATGATACAAGTTTGGAAAAATTTTCTGGGGATAATAAAAAGTCCGAAGAATCTATTAACACCGTATTTAATATTGAAAATATAGTGTACTCTCTCCAAGAATTTTTGAATTCTTTAAATCAATCTTGCATTCCGCCACAACGGTTCATTCTAAAGGTTGGCACTCAAACAATGTTGTTGAAAAATTTACATCCTCCGAACGTTTGCATAATACAAAATGCAGGTGACACGGGAATTTCTGTGTCAAGTAGGTAATAGCGTTATTATCGACTCAAAAGCCCTCTTCACACACACATTCGAATCAGTAGGCTACTGGTTGTTAGCATTACCTGGTGTAATTACCAACTTATAAATTGTAACATTCTTTACTTTAGTACACACTTGAAGGAAATTAACAGTTTCGAAATTACATCCGTTCCATTTACATAATTTTCATTAAACCTACTTAATATGTAGTAGTGGACGATAAGCTTTTCCAGGTTTTACTAGTACTTGACCTACAACGGTCTGATCTCCTACACTCAGTGCCTCTGTCTTTAATGATCACTGCTTTTTTTTACATAATAATTTTCCCATTCCTGCATAGAATTTACCCGCTCGTACAGAAGGCAACAGAATTTAGTGAATCCAAGCTGCAATCGAAGTACAACTACGTTACTTTCACATCTCCGTAGGTATGCCACGAATATCCGTCATACTGAATTCTGCTCAATAAAAGTTTCATACTATCACATGACTCCGACATGTAAGCAGTAAGTTATAAACTGAAGGGATTGGTGAATTATTAAAAATGGAGTAAAATCAATAGGTTAAAAAAAGTTCGTAGAAGTCTTGAGTGGCGGGAACGTTAGAAAACTGTTTATGTTATGAATGCTTAAGCCTACAAATCGTGATAGTTGTTATTATTATTATTATATTATTACTATAAAACAACATTTGTATTATTTTAATACAGACAGGAGTGAATACAGCCTTCGAATGAATTAGTAGTACGAACGCGTCAGCCTGCCAACACACATTAGATCTGTATATTTGTGTCGTGACAACGGTAGTAATTTTTGTAAAAAAAGACTGTTGTGTCATTACGACATTAAGAATGTTGTTGGCGTGAATTTAATGCGACAGATTTACCTCTGCCCATGTTTCTCTCTTTCAGTCCTCTCACTCACTCACTCACTCACTCTCTCTCTCGCGCGCGCGCACACGCACGCGCGCCAACTCGTACTGTTTCTTCTTTTCCTTGTCAACAATTTCAGTGTTACACACAATCCTTCACTGTTTGTTTGTGCGTGTTTGTTTAATCATTCATTGTGTTCGTACAGACTACACATTCAAACTTGAGTAATCTGTTTGTAGCAGTGTAACATTTCAACAAACACTTAAAGAGGCGCGCTTTGGGTGCAGTCGCAGAAGGACCTGCCGTGCTAACTTAATGAAAATAAAAGGAAATTAATAGTGAGGTAGTCATGTTTAATTAAAGGTAGTAGTGAGGTTTGTCCCTATTAGTGAGGTAGATGGGGAAAATTGACAGAGAAAGAGTGAGGGGGAGAAGAGAGACGGGGGAGAGAAAATTACGAATTTTTAATTATTCTCATTCATACCGAATATCATTTGTAAGAATATAGTTATGCAGTTATTGGTATACAGTAGTACCGAAGCAACATGTTTCAAGTTGACTCCCATCCGTTGGAAATGTATTCACCATTCTGATTAATAAAAATTTCTACAAGTACCAATAATATAAATAACAACCTGCAGAAGCAGAAGAGTTTATATCTTACAGAGTTGAAGAGTTGTAATGTTACATTAATTATATTTTTGCTTTTCATATATCACAGTGAGCAGTAAACTAATTTTTTTGAAATAATACGTGAAGGCTTATATATTAAGAATTAATTTTTTTTTTATAGTTTCCGTAACTTGCTTGTAAAATAATTAGGTATCCAAAAGGTAAGTTACATATTTTAATAGCAACTTATAAGTTCCTCATCCTCGGTTTTTTCCTTTCTTCAAAATGTACCACTTCTTAATTGCGAATAAATTATTTAACGTAATAATCGTTTCACCAAAGGCTGTTTGGATCCTATTAATAAAACTCTTGAGTCTGCTGCACATAATCCTCGCTTTCGGTTCATGTTTCGTTAACTTTCTACATTACAATAAGTTTAATTATTTTCAAGTTCCTTATAAGTAGCCAACTGTAGTAAACATCATGTACTTTGACCTCTCTCTCACTCTCTCTCTCTTTCTTTCTGTTACTCTTGTTCTTCTCAATAACTGTATCTCAGGAAGTCTGAACGTAACACGTTCTTAAGTAAACTTCATATGACTTAACGTGCAAAATCTTAAACATCATTTGGGCTTCAGTTATGTTATAATTTTGTAAGAAAGCTTTACAAAATACTTTTTACACTGCTTCTGTATACGAAACTAGGTGCAGGTATGTAATCAAATTTTTAAGTAGGCCTATTTATTCTAACACTGTTACAGTTTCTTGAAAACGCCGTATGTAAACAAACATTAAAACTTAGTAATAAGGTTTATCAAACTACTATTTTTCTTGGACGCATTAACGCAAATCAGTAATCTAGAGACCAATTTTATATTGAAAAATCGATGTCTAATAAACGGAATTTGATATGCAAAAATCCATCGGTTAAGAAAATAAAGTAAACTTGGTTAGTAACAAATAATTTTGGCAAAAATTTTTAATTTGATATAGGCTATAATTGATTCCAATTTTATTACAATCTGAGAAATGAAGACAAATAGATTTTCATAAACGTTGGTCTAGTAACAAAAAAAGTTTCATTCTTAAGCGCACAATATTATAATTTCCCTTTCATCCCGGAAAAAAGACTGTATTAAGCTACTATCATACTTGTCGAGTCTACACTATTTAATGGGTATATTATAGGTTTCACAAAAATTGATTATCTTACACATGGTTTTAATATATCACTAAACTTTGTGAAAAGTCTGAGTGAAAAGAATTATATACACAACGGTTGATGTTAATACAGGTCTTAATTCGTTTCAAAATTTATAGATAAATAAAAAATTAAAATTATCACATATATTGTGTGGTGTATAAAATAAATTGTAATAATCCTTTCTAATATTACTTAAGCCATAATATCCGAAGTTGGACCGTTCCTTTATTCTTCTGTAGCCTCCTACATTCTTGCATATCTGCTGTCATATTCGCGTCTCACAGTCATAGTAGACAGTAGGCTATAATATTATACCTTTTTTTGCGTTGTCTGAGACTTGTCTCAGAGGATAAGACTCAGGCTGATCTGGGGCAAGCACCCTTCCGCCGATTGGAGATTTAGAGGAGTCGCACGCCAGCGCAGCGCGGACCGGTGGCGAAGTAGGTGGAGGCATTCAGGATAGAGTGTAGTGTATGGATGTGTATTTGTGTGTTTACGTAGTGTGCAGAGCCAAATGGGTGATGGTAGAGCCATAATAAAAGTATAAGTCAAACGACAGCCAAGACGAGGTCGAGTAACGCAGGACGTCAAAGCTGGAGGGAGGTGTCAGAGAGGCGTCAAGGTAAGGCGGGGAGGCACAAAGGAGAGGGATAAAGACCGGATAGGTAGATAGGAAAATTTAAGATGTTAAGTTATCAAGAAGGAAGCCAGGTGTAGTAAGTATGACGAAGAGACTTAATTATTTCTATTTCTCCGTTGGCGGGGGTTTCTGGGAGGAGGTCCATCGGGAATGGTGAGGAGACGGTTTATGACAAAGGAAGGTCTGCGGTAGTTACAGGTAGTATTAATATTATACAATACCTCCTTCACATTTAAGTTGAGGAATTCCAAGTTGAGGAGTTTCCGTTGCGTTACTTCTCTCTTGAGCCCTTGATATAATTCGTTGCCTGCTCTTTATTGCAGCTGTAATATCTCCTTCGTTTTATAATTCGTAACGTTAAATATTCTTCCTCACCCTGGAATTTTCCATTCTCTTTTACTAATTTCTTTTCACTTCATAAGACGTTTCTATACAAAAGCAAGTATATAAAAAAGTTATAAGGTCGGGGATTAGGAACCAAACGGCATTGTTTAAAAACATTTATCTACAAGTTTCTTTTCTATAGTTCATCGTACACACCCTTGCGAGATAAAAATAACTACACGGTAGTTTCTTTCGCAATTTTTCGCATTATTTGAGACAATCGACTGGTGATTTAGAGATAAATACTTAATATTAATGAGGTCTCATACATTTTATATTATATCTGTTTTCTATCCTACTGATAGAATTAGAAAAACGGTAGCTATCTCTCTTTTCCTTTTAAAAGCACAATACATATTAATTTACCAAGTAGCAGTTTCCTTCTTCATTTAAAATTTCTATTAAATCTACTGTATATTGGACAAAACAGAAGGGGAAACATACGTGCTTACAAGGTAGTGTAAACATCCTGTAATGCTGTCAAATCAAAATACAAAGGAAGGGGAAGTGAATACTGTAATGAGTAGCCCCTACATTCATATTTATGCAGGTGTAGGTGATGATTAAGGCCCGGATTTTTATGTAATTACATATTTGAATGCTGAGTGCACATTTACACGGGAAAGCCAGATATCGGCGAATCATACCAATAGGTGTCTTATCCGCGAGTTTAATTTTACATATTTTGTTCATATTACATATTTCACTCCATCTTACATATTTCTACATATTTTAGCTATTTTACTATACTTTACTTCAATTTGAAAATTGAAATGGCAAAAAATAGTTAGGCCTATAACAACATTACTCAGATGCGCAAATGTGCAATTAATCAGAATCAGGTCCAATTAAATTTATCACAAGAAAAGGCAAAATATTGCATCTGTTGCAATTGCACACATAGATTCTACTTTCAAGAAGTAAAATCTTTTACGAGCTCAAGCGACAAGTAAGGCATTTTGCACGGGATGTTGGATGAGAATGGTATGCGCGGCCGCACTCCTTATTTACGTTTCGTTCGCACGTTCAGCAGGCTCCATGGGGAAAGAACGTGCTGTCCGCGGTAAATAAATACTCTTCGCAGATCTTGCAATTCTCGCAACGGATTCCATCTACCTAAACAAACAAATATCTATATAACTCTATGCTATTGTAGGGCACAATGTGATTTTTGACGCCAGTATTATCGACGCTCTCGGAGTGTAAGCCAACACGTAAATAACAATCTGGTGTGCAGTGTGGTGTGTTGAAGTTATTGTCAAGTCAGTGTTTTGTCGTTCGCCTACACTTCTGCGCTTGCTTGTTTCTTGCCTTGGCGGATTCTCGTTGTTGGACAAAAGACGTCTTAAATAATATATTGTGCGGTATTGTTCAACCGCAAAAACTATAAGTTCTTAAGAGTTTTAAATACAAATATCCTTGTTTTATCATGGCACCGACCGCATCATCATTGTCATCTAAGTTAAAATCATGGGTACAGATTGACAGTGTTTATACAACTGACGATAAAGCTGTATTTTGCCAAGTTTGTTATGGCCAAATGGTGTTAAAGAAGAGAAGGTACTGCTGTTGTATACAGATGCAGCAGCATACATGTTAAAAGCAGGTAATTCTCTAAATGTGTTTTACCACAACCTACTACATGTTACATGCCTGGCTCATGGATTGCATCGAGTAGCTGAAACTGTCAGAGACCTTTTCCCCGAAGTAAATACATTAATATCAGCAAAAAAAAGGTGTTCTTGAAAGCTCCTTACCGTATCCAGTGCTACAAACAAAGGCTACCTGACACACCTCTGCCTCCAGAACCCGTAATTACAAGATGGGGAACCTGGATCGAAGCCGTAAATTTCTACAGTGACAACTTTGAAGCTGTGAAGTATGTGGTGGAAACATTATCTCCCGATTCTGCAGTGTCAGCGAGCGAATCCTTGTCTGCATTCAACAACTCTAAGGTGATATGTTCAGTTTCGTACATCAAAACGCATTTCAGTTGTATCAAGAAACTGGAGACATGCTGGTCTGACTCTCCAAGAGGCCATAGGAATAGTTGAAGAAGCAGTTAACAAGTTAAATGCTGTGCAGGGTGAAGTCGGTGACAAAGTTTCTACTAAATTAAATGCTGTGCTGAATAAAAACCCTGGTTACTCAACTTTACATACCATTTATCGCATATGTAACTGCGAAACTGTAGAATCGATTGAGAATATTCTTCCAAGTACGATTCCTCTATATAAACATGCGCCGGTGACGACATGTGATGTCGAGAGATCCTTTTCTATATATAAAAACATACTCTCAGACCGAAGACAGTCCATGTCAACAGACAATATAGAAAAGTATTTAATAATTAATTGTGCAACTAAACAGTGGAAAAAAAACTTACATGGACACTTTATTCTTATGCAGAGTTATAGTAGAGTTTTATATATATATATACAATATAGATTTTCAAGTCAAAAATCTACCTTTAATTTTATAGTAATTTCAACTCTCTTAGTAAAATACTTTGTTAAATAGTTAATAATTCTCAATTTTTTACTTTATACTCATGTCCTATACTACAGAAATCCATAGGTAAAATACTTTGTTGTTGTTAATTTTATAACATCAAGGTTTCTTTTTTAATACTGTTTTCTAAAATATGTTTTCATAAATTTTCTAAAGTACAATAAACAATTGAAAGGTAATTCATTTCTTATGCATGCTGTCTTATTGTAAACTCTTCAACAAAGAGTTGAACTTTCAGATACTGTGTATTCTGAGGGTTAACTTATTTTCTGTAACAGAAGTGGTAATCTAACTGGTGATTAGTGTCAGCCCCGAATTTGATTAGTACTTTATGGATTACATTGACTTTGCTCAAAATATATTTGCATGTTTTGAAAGTGATTTTTAAAAGTTTAAAATGAAGCACCTATTATTTTCAAAACCTTTCAAAGAGGGCACTGTTATGTTCTCGTAAAATATAAATTATATTGTTGATGTGAAAGTATTTATATACTACATATTTCTTAAATATTACATATTTAGCTACATATTTTCCTTATTTTTCCTACATATTTATGTACATAAAGGGAGACTGTGCGCTGCGCCGTACGCTAGACAGAGAGGGTATAATAGCTACTATCTCGCTCTAACTTCGTCAGTGAAACACGCGGCGGATGAGTAAATTTTATTCGATTCATTTTTGCAGTTCAACCTGCGATAACTTCAAAACCAATAAATATACAGCAATTCAGAAAACTGCATTGTGTTCAGTAATTAAATCTCTATAAGTAGCCAAAATCTCAATTAATATAATTAAAAATTACAGAAGATACACAGAAGAAGAACGTGTTTTTTTAGACGTTTCTGTTGGTTTAGCATTTGCATTTGTACACTGTACTCTTTAAAATACAAAAAGTAAAATTGGTTAAAAAGTTTTACTTACAGTACGCCTACATCAGTTTTTGAAAAAGTTTGTGATTCGGCTGCTTCTTCAATGCACACGTTTTTTGGAAGCCATGAAGCCAAAGTGAGTCGACCTAACGCCGCTGCCCCAGACTCAGTTGCCCCAAATAAAGTATTTCAATTGTAAAAACTTAAATATTCAAAAATAGTGAACCATATCGCAGAATGACGTAAGTGTAGTGAAGAATAAGTCGTGATCAGCCAAAACATCAAGAGTAGTATCTTTACATCCCTAACCATTTCGCTAACCAAAATTGCAAAAATTAGTTTGGAGATACGTCCGGATATGGGAGGTTCCGGATATCACAGGTCCGGATGTGACAGGTTGTACTGTATTTACCTTGTAACAATTCCCCCTAAATAAAAGGGAAATCCCCAAATTCATATTTCGAAGCCACCTGTTGTAGATAAAACGGTATTTATCTTGGATACATACGTTTAATCTCATACAAACGTTTTTATGTGTGTTCCCATCAGCACCGACACACCTGTACAGGCTTCTCCATATTTTTCTACACCTGTCCAAATATGACTATACTGATTACAATAGTAATTTCTTCTACGGTTTGTTTATGACCATAAGATATGTCTTTATAATTCCTTTTAAATACCATTATTTTCTGCTCATTCGTACAAAACTTTTAATTGTTGAATGTGCCAATTCTGATAATCTTTGCCAAACCCAAATTTTAATGTTATACGGCGTCATCTTATTATGTAGCAAACAAAATTAGAACAAATCACTGTTATTTTAGCAGTAGCTTTTTTAAGGAGCCCAGAGTAGGCCTACTAGTAGGCCTATACCTACCCGACACACACACATTTGAAGGATCAGTATTTTGTCTTGGAGTTCACTCTCCCAGCTGAGATACCCATGTTTTTAGGGACCAGGAACTCGCATTTGAACTTCTATCATCAGCTACATAATGTAAATCCTAGATAAATGTACAAGCCTATGCTCTAAAAGACTAAGCTATGATACCCACAATCATCTACGTTTTACTAAAATAATGGTTGCAAGTTGAATTTTTTGATTCATGTTGATGCTTTTGTCTCGAAGAAACCAGGTAAATTAATCTGCTTTTCGTATCCGGCCGACGATGGTGTGCTCCCACTTACGAACAGTGGCACTTGCAACTCGTTTCACTTGCGAACACTCAAGTAGATAAGACACGTAATTAATTTTTGATACGTGAGAGTACCTCCCACTTGCGAACACACAAACAACGATGTATGTACATCCACCCTGTATTGTGTTTATGTTTTTATAATTCGTTAAATGTATTTTTTGTTACCAACTACGTTTACCAAGTTACAATTTTTATAAAACGCACACACACATACACACACACTTGCATAGCCGCTCCCTCACTCTCTCTCTCTCTCTCTCTCTCTGAATTAAAAAGGAAGGTTATTTTTTATTTATTTTTATTAGTCAACTTGTAGAACGGACGACGTGATCTTGAGAAACATCCCAACTTCAGAATCTTTTTCATATCTTTTATTTTATCCAATTCAGTATACTTTTTCGTCCTTTTCATAGCTTAAAAATTTCACTCCATCGTTACATCGTGTTCTGAATACATTTCTCTGCCTCAGATTATAAACATTTGATTTTGTTTTTTATTCTTGGATGTGGTCTTCCAACGTGGCTGTTTAGTTTCTGATGCGTGCTTGTACGGTATTATTCATTGTATGACGTCGGAAATAGCAGTTCCGTAACTCCTGTGGCACTAATCATTGTGTAGCTATTGTTCTACGAAACAATTAAAGAATTAATCGAGTTTCTCTTCCTCTGGAACTTGACCATGGATATACTGCCAGCCACATTCTACATCTTTTCGAAGGAAAGCAAGTATAGCACACATTAGGATTTTTGTGCTCCCTAAGTCATTATCACACTAAGATCCATGTATCATTCGAGATAACAATTTTATGAATCCTTGGAAAACTGACTGGGTCAAGTATTTCTCCGCACAAAACTTAGGATAAGCAAGAGGTAGTGTATTAACTTTTTAAATTGTATATTATTATTATTTTTATTATGTTTTTACTATAAAATATTCATATTATTTTAATATGATTTTCTGGAACACGTTTGGTGGAAACGTAAAACAGGCCAGCTGATAAATAAGAGGTTGCGAGTTCAGACGTAGATGTGTATATATGTGTCAGCCAAAACAGTGTTTTGTAAACGTACACGTCTGTCATTACAACATTAAGAATGTTATTTGACCTTGAGTAGGTACTCATGTTGACGGGAATAAGAAATCTTGTGGTGTTAGCGCTTAATAGACACAACACATATCACTGTACATACCAGTGGCTGACGTATATTAACCATTTCTGAGTTCGAGATACCACAACTCAGATTAAACTGTGCACAATATTTGTAGAAAATACGGACGTGTGTGACGTAGACGCCAGTTTGCAAAATGCATAATCGTTCCCGCCAGAAATGTGTCACGTTTCTCGTTTATCTTGTCTCAGCCAAATAAACATTACTATGCGTGACAGAGAGGAGCTTTTTCGTTAATCAGGGTAAAATTATATGCAAATTTTGAGAAGGACCGGTGTCCTAGGCCAATGAAAACTTAGCTAAAAACATTAAAAATACGAAATATATACAGTGTACACAAAATCTGAGGTGTACAAAACATATAAAAGACATGTCATAAGATTTATTTAACAAAAGAAATAATCGGAGTGGGCGAATGGTAGGAATAAATATGTAATTTAAACAATCCCTTTTAATAATAAATGGTTTTATAATAATTATGTTCAATACATATAGGCCTAAGTGTGTAAAACGAATTCCCTACAAGAGTTTTAAAGATTAATGAAGATTTAATTAATTCCCTACAAGAGTTAATGAAGATTTGTCTTAAATTTTTTCAGGGTTACATAATTATTATTTGTTAAAATATACATATATTTTATTCAGAAAATATTAGATATTTGTATTTAATCTTTTATTTTATTTTATTTTTATTTTACCGAGAATAGTTACTATTTATAGAAAACCGTAGCAAAAAATATTTGTAATAAAAGTCTATCTGCCCCGAACTTGATTAGTATTTTATGGATTACATTGACTTTGCTCAAAATATATTTGCATGTTTTGAAAGTGATTTTAAAAAGTTTAAAATGAAGCACCTATTATTTTCAAAACCTTTCAAAGAGGGCACTGTTATGTTCTCGTAAAATGTAAATTATATTGTTGATGTGAAAGTATTTTAATACTACATATTTCTTAAATATTACATATTTAGCTACATATTTTCCTTATTTTTCCTACATATTTATGTACATAAAGGGAGACTGTGCGCTGCGCCGTACGCTAGACAGAGAGGGTATAATAGCTACTATCTCGCTCTAACTTCGTCAGTGAAACACGCGGCGGATGAGTAAATTTTATTCGATTCATTTTTGCAGTTCAACCTGCGATAACTTCAAAACCAATAAATATACAGCAATTCTGAAAACTGCGTTGTGTTCAGTAATTAAATCTCTATAAGTAGCCAAAATCTCAATTAATATAATTAACAATTACAGAAGATACACAGAAGAAGAACGTGTTTTTTTAGACGTTTCTGTTGGTTTAGCATTTGCATTTGTACACTGTACTCTTTAAAATACAAAAAGTAAAATTGGTTAAAAAGTTTTACTTACAGTACGCCTACATCAGTTTTTGAAAAAGTTTGTGATTCGGCTGCTTCTTCAATGCACACGTTTTTTGGAAGCCATGAAGCCAAAGTGAGTCGACCTAACGCCGCTGCCCCAGACTCAGTTGCCCCAAATAAAGTATTTCAATTGTAAAAACTTAAATATTCAAAAATAGTGAACCATATCGCAGAATGACGTAAGTGTAGTGAAGAAAAAGTCGTGATCAGCCAAAACATCAAGAGTAGTATCTTTACATCCCTAACCATTCGCTAACCAAAATTGCAAAAATTAGTTTGGAGATACGTCCGGATATGGGAGGTTCCGGATATCACAGGTCCGGATGTGACAGGTTGTACTGTACTTTTTAACTACATATTATACTAATGTACAATGAAGATATACTTATTATATCTTTATTTAGTATATAGTTATTTACGTGTCAAGAAAAGAACGTGTGCATAAAGTGATCACAACATTTTATACCTTATATGTTTTCTGTCATTGAATGATTAACCCACTTTTTAATAACAGCGTTGAAAAATAGTTCATTACGTCTTTCAAAGATTATTTTTACTACGGTACTGAAATTAAAAATAACTAAGATCGTATACAGGAATTAAACGTAGGCGACTGGAAGCAGTAATTGTATAAACAGCCGAGACACACCACCTGCTAATATTGCAGGAATTGCTTACGTTCAGTAGACTTGGCAATGTTGTGACCTTCGTGACTTTATATACATTTTGTGGGAACACTGTGCATATTTTTCATCACTAAAAGCTAAACCGATATCCGTGATAAAATAGTAATGCATTTTTTTAAACGTGTGAGTCGTTTGTAACGATTAAGTTAACAGGATAATTATTATTCAACTTTTTTCAACAAACTATCTTGAAACGGATATATATTTTTACGGTTTTTTATGGTGATTACGAATATGTAAGAATAAAATGTCTAAGCTTACTCGTTGCACGCTGATAGCAGGTACCCAACGAAAGGCTTTTCACATTATTTTATAACGATAGGTTAAAAATAACCCAAGTTATAGGAAAAAAACTAATTTTTTTTAATCCCGCGGCTTCGATCGCGAATATTTGTATATGATTGATGTGGTAACTGTCGAGTTGGTAAACTGCTAATGGTACACCTATATTAATAATATTCTTATATTGTAAGTTATGAATATCCATAAAGTGCGAAGCAATAGATCCATCATTCACGTTTCCTCGATACGTAAAATCAAAATTTGATAATTTAGTAGATATTTACAAAAGTGCAGTAACACAATTAGATGAATTGTTTATTCGTATAGAATAATACAAATAGTGTGTACATAAGTATATTGATATCAGTTAATCCATTTGAATATTTATATTTTAGTAGGGATATGGAATTCATATAAACAATACAATAATTCATTGTTTGATTATATTGTAACATTGATTATACAGTACACGTTGATTCTGACAAACCACACTCTTCGACATTTGAATATTCAGTAGGCCTATGTGCAGTAAGAATATTTAATTGTCGAGAATTATACTTAACCTACTTCATCGAGATTTATGCGATGAGCGTCAGTAATGTAGTATCAGTGCCTTTTTTCGTTAATTTTACGTCATCGGTAAGTAATATGTGCAATATGTATTGTATTGTATAAATTATTAATTGCCCCCTAGAGATTTATTAGTATAGATCAAATAAATACATTTCCCTTTTTTTAGCTTTGCAATGCCAAAAAGACGATCATGTTTAGGAAGATCTACTACTGCTGCGGAAAGAAAGAGGCGTCTTAGAGCATCTGAAAATGACGTCGAAGGAATCGAAATGCAATCAGCTCCTGGAAACTCTTCAGAAAGATCTGGATTAGAAGAAGTCTTACGGGTTGAAAGTCCTACGATTCATGAATTAGCGGCACAAAGACGGAGGCAAATGACTCTGAAATCACGAGGTCCTACTTTACGATGGAATGGAAAATTAAATAGTGGTTTCAATTATAATCCAGTTATTAACTACGCGAATGAAACAGATATCCGGTTACCGAGTATGGTTTGCCCTCATTGCAAAGCTTTAAAGTGGAAAAATGAATCACATCGATTATGTTGCTCTGCAGGAAAAATGCGATTAGATCCCATACTTCCTCCTCCAGAACCGTTACAATCGTTATTAAATGGAGAACATCTTTTGTCGAAAAAATTTTTGAATGCATTAAGATCGTAAAATTCAGGTTTTCAATTTACATCATTCGGAGCCAATGAAATAGTCGAAGGGAGCTTCATGCCTACTTTCAAAATTCAAGGGCAAATAAATATATCACCTCATGGGATCATTACTCCCCACACAAAACGAAGTACAAAAATTTCTACAGGTGTATTTCATAACTGATTATTTACAGCAAACTGAAACAAGAATGGATCATATTCGTAACTTGGATAAGCCATTAGTAACAGAACTTCAAAATTTACTTCACGCAATCAACCCCTTATGTTAGTGAACTGAAAAGTGCGTTTGAATTTGTAACATCTGCGAATAATAATCAGTGCAATATTGTGATTCATGCTGATCGAAAAGAAAATAATGAAGAGCACAGGGATCGCTACAATGCACCGACAACTAATGAGGTGGCAGTAGTTTTAGTTAACCAGGAATGCGATAAACGCGATATAATAATCAGTGCGAGGGATCATACGCTACATCGAATTGCAGAAACACATCGAGCTTATGATGCTTTACACTTCCGTTTAATGTTTTGCAGAGGAGAAGATGGTTATCTTTTTACATTAATATTAGTCGATCCTCAGACTGGGTTACAAACTACTATTTCGACAGTTACCACAACAATCATCTACAAATATTCGCGTGCGAAGCCGCGGGCACCTTCTAGTTAGATATAAAATGTTCAAATAATCTCCTTGATTTTGTAATTTAATAAATATATTTTTTAACAATTTCACATAAGCATGTTTGTATGATAGAATACAGCAGAATATAAAAATATATACATTTTAATTGAAGAAGTTACAGGTTACATAGAAAAACAAAATCTGTCACAAAATACTTCTAATTCCCTTTAAGATTTTTAGACAAAAAGTTATAACATTTTTATACTTTCAGAAAGTATTCTCAAGGCTTCTTAATTTTAAGCTTGAAATAACAGTTTTACATAAGTAATTAAAAAAACTATACAATAAAATTCAAATATATATGTGAAAAACAACGTAAAAGTTATCAGCCCTAATAGAATGTCAGTAATAAGGGTGTGGATTGAACAAAGCAGAAAACATGAAACCAGACCGATGTGTTTTGTTTAATTATGGTAAAAGCCTGTGCGAATAAAAAGTCTCAGACCACAAAAAATTCCTTAACAAAGCGCCGACGTACAACAATTACACTTTATCTGAAGTGTTTTCTAAAAGTGGAGTGATGTCTGTGAGGAAACAAAAATTCACTATGAAGCAAGTGAGACTAAAACGTTCAAAAAAGGCAACAGTATTTGTAAATAAGTGGTTGTCTTCTTCAGTAAACAATTAGCTTGCGCAACGGTAAAAATTGTGATCTCATAGTACAGTATAATTTACCTACGTGTTACCTAGTCTAAGTATCCTATTTGGTTGTGAAATTGTAGAAAAAATTTAAAATATTAAGTTTATAAAAAAATACAAAAACAAAAATTTCCCTCACAAAATTACAGCGTTCACCGCGAAATAAAAAAAAAGCCATTTTAATTACTACTGCCACTTAGTAAATTAATGAAATCAATAGGTACTTGAATTTCCTTTACATGTCTTATGATTAGAACGGATGTCATTTGAAAAGGTGAGATATATTACAAAGGCGAATTACTGTAATTGGATTGAGGACGAAAGATTCCCAGTCAATGAAAGTTTTCTTACTGCAATAAATTATGGTTAAATTAAGCAAATTATAAACTCAAGAATTATAATAAACGCTGGTCATGATTGTAGAGAGAAGTAAAGTCATATCCTAATTAGCCTGAGAATATGTTGTGAATACCACTGTAAAACCATACTCATGATATGCTATCCTAAAATAGATAAAAACCATAAGAAGAATTAAAAGATTTAAATCGACATTTGGTTATGACAGAAAAAGATGAAACATAATTTGGACAGTATTACAAAAGTAAGAAGGGATAATTTGGTTAAATACAACAATAGTATATATTAGTGTTCTGTTGTATGGACTGTACAGAAATTTAAACTAAATTAAGGGCAGGGTAATTACATTACCAAAATATTAAGTTTTTATTATAATATAATAATAAAAACATGTAGTAACTGTAAAACAAAAAATTATATGATAATATCGGAAATATTGATAAATGTAATGAGGAATCTAACTAGAGAAGAAACTCAGCTTTCTACATTACAGGAAAAATGTTATCTAAAATTGTTATAAATATCTGATCATGCTTTGTTTATATTAATACTTTGTATAAGTGTCATTATTTAATATTGTTATGACATTCTCATTGATTGCTGTATGGTAAAGTGGAAAACAAAATGCAAGACACCAATAAGTCACTGAAAACCAGCTTTATTTATCACAATTAACAGTTTGTAACTAACAAGTCATTCAACAAGATTATACTCGTACAGTAATTCAAATTCAATTTGCATACACGCAATAGTAATGTGAACTAATAGAGTTATTTAACTAATAACTAACTATTTAACATTCATACTAATGTGAACTAATAATCACTTTAACTATTAGCACTTCAAACGCATGCGTAACCGCCCGAAGTAAACTCAACTGACCGTCGCTGGATTCAGACCCCGTTGAGATGCCAAAATAATCGGTCACATTTTCGATGACGTGTTAAACAAGCGCTTTTGAATGCACTAGAAACAGTGTCACTGTCTGGCCTTGAAAACTGTGCCGGACCGCGCGGTCTTGAATAGCCTCGATTGTTACACATGATAAGTGTTACGTAATGGTCTATCATCACAAACCAGCAGCAATATGTACGCACACACAAACGCTGGGATAACCGAGATAATTGTAGAAAGTTCTGTATTACGTATCACCGCCCTTCCTTAAGCCTGTTCGTCCCGGGCCGTTGTTGTGTTGTAATTAGTGCGTAATTCTTTATAGTTGACAGTATTATTGTGTGTGGACAAATTTTACTTGAATTATTGTAAGAGACTATTTTGTTGATTACAAATTATTAATAGAACCGTTAACAGTGGAAATCGTGGAAACTTTAATTTATATCCCGCTGATATGCCAGAATAATTTGTCACATTTTTGAGGACGTGTTAAACAGACGCTCTCGAATCCACTAGGAAGACTATCATTGTCTGGCCTTGAACACAGTGCCCGACCGCGAGATCTGGAATAGCCTCGATTGTTGACGCAAGGTAAATGTTAGGTAATTGCCTTTCATTAGAAAGCAGCAGCAATACGTACGCGCGCGCGCACACTCACACACACACACATTACAGCTGGGCTCTGCTTTGATAGCCGAGTTTAAATTATGTGTAAATATAGAAAAGAGTTTATCTGCCGTTGTCTCTAAAGCAACAGAATTCGGTTAAAAATTTCATCAAATAATATGAAACTAGAGAGTTATTGTGAGTTAAGAATTTTTAAATTTGTAGAACTGACTAAAAACTCATAGCATTATTGGATGAGTTAATCCAAGTAATTACATAGAAATATCCTATATCAACGATAAGGAAAACATAGAAGTATAGAAATAATTTAATCATTGAAAGATCAGAGAATGACCTAATGAATGTGTATAATGGCCGCCAGTAACCGATAAATTAAAGTACGAGGGGAAACTGTTACAAATTAATACGTAACGTTGTGCCTAAAAAAAGAGTTGCCAATCGCCCGGGCTTTTCCGGACATATACTGTATTTGTTGTCAGAGCATTTATAAAAATGTTGATGGCTTAAACAATCTTTTTGCCACAATAATCTTTATTTATTTACATAAACCTTAATTTTTACTTAATTATTTTTACAATATTATTATTAATGAATACGTTTCTATTAAGAAAATTATACAAATCATAGTAAATGACGTACGAATGGCATTTCAAATGTGCTGGAATTTTTTTTTTAGTTATATGCACAGGTTTCATTTCCGGGATCGCCATAGCTTACATTGCGATTGATCGATGAATTTACTTTCCCAGAACACTAATTATTTTTGATTTTATAGATAAAATGTAAATTATTTAATGCAAATTTTATTTTATTTAATGCGTTATATTTTAGCTATTGACATTTATTTTGTTTTTCAGAATGTGCTTCATGAATATAGGCAAAAGTTCAGTTGTGTTTTGAAAGCATAGCAATTCCATTGAATTCATCTAAATGCAACTACATAGTTATTATAAAATTTTAAAGTTAATAATAACATCTGTTATTCAGGTTACGATATAAAAAGTATTAATAACAAAACTAGAAAATAAAAATTCTGCCGAATCAAAAGCTTAGTTATTAATATCTGATACATATCCGTATTTTAAGTAAGAATAAACACTTTAACCACAGCTGCACTGAGACTGCAGCTATAAGTTTTGTAAAATGAAACACAGACTTTTCAAAACAGCTGGTAATGTATTGCAAATAAAATAGGAAAAGCTTTATTTATTTTCAGTTTTAAAAAGTGGGAACGATAAAAGAAAAGTGGACTAGGGAAATTGTATTATTAAAATATGTTAATAATATATCCTTTATAAATTTAACTGCAGGAAATAACTCCGTACCCAGTGATGTTTGTGTAAACAGTTTTAGCCATTATAGTTCTCTAAATACCACGTCGAACCCACTTCTTTATTTTCCTCTGACACTTTTATTTATAAAAAACTATTACACAGAACCTCTTACTTGGTCATACAATTTCCTAAGTCTTGGTCGTCTTTTTTTCTTACGAATTAGCCCAGAAATTCATTACGCCATTCACTTACGTTTTACACATATACTATTATGTTCAATCACTTCTTCTATAAGAAGAAAATTTATTTTACTTTAGAACCAGCAGATCATTGTGAAATTTTCTTTGTTTGTACACAGTTTTTTTTCAGTTAAGAACAGCAAAACGTATGTAACGTCATTCTGCATTCAAAATTAATATATGCACTTCTGAAATAATGTCAATGACAATTCATTATTGCAGCCACAGTGTTCACAGTTTTAAATAATGAATGCATTATTATGCGTTAATTCGTACGTAATTGTCTACTGCGTTGTATTTTTTCATGAAATGAATTAAGTTTTTTTTACAAGCATGTAATGTATATCACTAGAAAACGTAGTTTTGCAGGGGACAGAAGGAGCCGTTAGTCAGACTATCGTCTCCAGATTTGAATTGATAATGTTTCTCTACATTTTATAATATAATTTTAATTGTATAGTTTCCTTTCAGGAAGACTTAAACAAACACATTACAGCGTAGGAAGTTAACAACACGCATCTAAATGCACAAATACATTTTATAACTGTTCATTAATAATTATTCTGCAAATTCATTCCATATAAATGGAAACTAATAATTAAGGAGAATAGAACATACTGCAACACTTCGGCTGACTTAGAGGTGTTGTAAGACGTATAACGAATGGTTAATTTAATGTTTGTGAATGTACTTAATGGTTAATCTAATGTTTGAAAATTTACTTAGAGTTTGATTGAATGCTTGTAAGTTTGACATAACATTTGTCAGTGCGTCAAATTCCGGATACTTGATTACTTTTAGAAAATAATATCCTAGCAGAATAAAATCGTGACAAAGATGTTGCTTAAAATTAAAGAATTCTTTTGGAATTTATATTAACTAATCCAATATTTGATCAGTAAAGTAGAATTTACATTGACAACTAAAATTAAAAAACAATAAAATAAAAAGTCAACATATTTTAAATCTACTTGTAGAGTGTATTTAAGAGTGCGAACATGCCGACGCAATATTACTGGTAGACAGCAGTATACTGTGCGACATTACTGTACTGTGAGTCATCGCGATTAGTCAGCGACAAACATACTGAGGAGTTTATCCTTATTGAAAGACATTACTGTGAGACAACGCAACAAGTCAGCTGACAAACAAGAGTTAATCTTTGCAGTGCACTGTTTAGGTGTCGTAGACGCGGGAAGTGATCTTTTTCTCTCGTATAAATTCCAAAATTTATATTTTTTAATTTTGATGTATGTAAATTCATGTTGGATTGCACAGTTCATGTGTTAGCGCTTTGTAATTTATAAATCATATTCAAAAGATATGTAATGTCTACAAAAAATTATAAGGTGTTGGAAAAACTGGTGAGAGAAATATCAACGAAGGGCGGGAATTAATTCCTTAACATATACGAGGAATTAGCAACAACAAAAAACAAATTTCCGTGTAAATCACACTTACTTTGGTATTTAAATTGCCACTATCTGGAATGAAAAAAATGTTTCTACTGACGTTCTATGTTTAACTTTACCGCATATCACTTTGGTCTGTACTTGTGTATTACACGTTGAAATGATATAAATGTTTCGTCTGCCCGTAAACGTTGTATATTAGTATGTGTATGTGTGTGTGTGTGTGTGGGCGGGGAGCGATAGAGGCTTATTAGACAAACATTAGGTAAGGTTAAATATAATCTTACAAAACTTTCATGAGTCAGTGAAAATATAATTTGAATAAAATATAAAATTCTTCATATTTGAGTCTTCCAATATTTACTCAAAAACGTCTAGAATAAACGTTTTTAATATAATTATGATTACGGCAATATCGACCAAATATCTGTGATTTGTTTCGTGCAAAGTGCTTGTATTCTTTTGCTTTAAGAAAGGAGTCAAGTAGGTCAATATAGCACTTAATCACACTTATTACAACGTAGTGTTCTTTTTACCATCATCGTCGTCGTCATCACAATCATTAACATCAGCACTGTAAGGGTGTGATCTAGCGTAGCCCACACCGACTGTGAAGACCCCTTCAAACATCCGGCTGCAACCCTCTCTTTACAAGAAGAATAAAGGAAATCGCCGCTATGTTACATACATAGAAAATATTGGTACAAGACAAAATGCTACCCAGCGGAAGCCTCGTGGATGTAGCGTTTCAGTACCCCGATAGAATGATGAAGGAGACCAGAGTCACAAACTCGAGACATTTACTAGCTTCAGCAGCGCAGGTTACACAGACCGTCAGTTCACCCTGTTTCCAAGTAGCCCTGATACGTCAGATACTTGGGTTTCCTTCTGCTGCTGCTTCATCGTTATCTTCTACTGCAAATTGCTCTTCATCAATTTCAGTAGTTTGTAGGAGGGGGCACTGAGCCAGTGGTGGACGAGGGTGGTGGTGGTGATGACGTCACGATCCTGACCTACCTCAACAGCGACGTCACTGGAACAACAATAACGTCCATTGTTTCAGCTGTTAAACAGGTTCATTGTTTGACCTATCTCAAGAGGTGAAACAATGTTGAGTGAGGTCAGTGACGTGGCCTAGTATTTCTACCAATTGAGGTAGGACATGACCGTGACGTCGTCACCCCACCGTCTACTCCTGGCTCGATACCCCTCGTATGTGACCGTGTGTGTTCGCACTCGTATATTTCAGTCTCGGTCTCGTTCATTTCGGTCTAGCTCTAGTTTCGTTTCAGCCTTGTTCACTTCGGTCTAGGTCTCGGAAATCTCGGGGTCAAGCACGGGCTCCGCATGAAGCGTCGCTCGCAACTGTCGACATAAGACTGAACGGGATAGCCAATAAAGTCTGTTTATACAGATGGACAATTCCCCTTTTGTTCGAGTACTGAGTGTAACTACCACTGTTCCATTGACGTCACTCTCCTGTTTCAGTGACGTCATGGGCAGCTGGGCGGGTTGTGGCGTTGGAGGGTGGGTACTGTTGGCGTGTATGGGTATGTGCTGGTGGTCGTGGTCGATGCCCCGGGGTCAAGCTCGGGCTCGGGCTCGGGACGAAGCGTCGCTTACGACTGTCGACACAAGACTGAACGGTATAGCGAACGAGCCTCGTTTACACAGACGTACATTCCCCCATGTTCTACTAATGAGTATAACTATTGCACAACGTCCTGTCAACACGTATTGCAACATACTGTTTCACAATGATATGATGCAACAGTTCCATCGATTGAAGTGCGCCATACTGTGTCACGGTGATATGGTGCAACAGTTGTAACAATACTTCTCCCGTAGCCGGTCGAGTATTGTGAAACAAACTGCTTTAAATTTTGTTTTGTAGTGAATTTCATAATTAGTGTCATACATATCGTTGTGGTAATTACGTAGAATTAAAACAGCTGTATGTACTCTCGTCTCTTCCAAGCGACCTACGAGGTGAGACAAGATATGCTTCGCTTTTTTTAGGTGGTTTCCCCGTTTCACAATCAAAGGAAACAGGCCTACTCCAGCGTTACCAAACACCTAACACGCTAAGAACTCAGATATTTTAACGTGTACAGTGTTGGGTAAAACATCAAACATACACTACACAATGATGTCTAATGGTATTTTTCGTTAACATTTTTTTGTTTTTTAAATTATTTTATTTTTTATTTTTTTCACTTAAACTAATAGATCGGTATACGGTTGGAATATCGAGAAGCGTCTTTTCCACGTATCACATACAAACACACTCAAAGATTCTGTTAAATCCAGACGAATTTACATGTGTTTCCACCGTGCCAGTGACGCGTCCCGGACAACCTGACCACGTTTTTGAGTATCTCTACCGCGACAGTGACGTAACCGGTTACAATCGTTCATCTCTCTCTCTCTCACATAACCCGAACAAATTCGGACAACGCACTTCGATATCCTGCCCGATACACAAACGTATATACTTAACTACTGTACACATACTTATAATAGACATCATCACATTGTATAGTGTAAAGTGTAAAAGTGTAGTGTAAAAGGAGAAGACGAGGACGTTTGAACCGCTGTCGTCGAATTTCAAGCGTTCCGCGGTGTGCAGAGCGAGTACGTTGTCAACGAGTTCGCCGCGGTAGATCTGTCTACACGATGTGTTACATTGGCGTTTTTCGAGCCTCCTTAAGAACTATCGCGTCTCACAGCGAAGACGATATGAACCAACTAATTGTTGGAACGGCGCTATCACCGTCTGAGATGGGATGACGCTTTCAGTCCGTACACGGACGTGTCGCTTACGATCGCTGCGCAAATCTGTGTGAATTTTTTCCACGGTCTACACTAAAGGGTTGGAGAAAGCCGCTTTTCTACGCGTCTACCACCGCAACGTTACCGACCTCAACGAAAAGAACGCGCCGTCGGCAAGCAACCAGTTAACGAGCTCGTTACAATGCCCTATCGTGCAACATCAGGGCAACAGCGGTGGAACTTTCACCAGGTGCGCGCTGCGTAGAGCGTTCTTCTACAGCGAGTGGTTGGTAAACGTGAGAAAACAACGTGCTTTACAACTGTGTACTCTGTGTACAAACGTTATATATAGCAATATACGTATTTTAATCTGTGTTTATGTGTGACTTTACGCTGGACAATGGGATGTTGCCTATTATAGGCATGTGTACATTAGTTAAGTATAGACGGTGTATACTCTGTGCATGAACGTTATGTATAACAATATATTTTAATGTATGTTTGTGTGTGCGGGACTTTACACTATACAATGTGATGATGTCTATTATAAGTATGTGTACAGTAGTTAAGTATATACGTTTGTGTATCGGGCAGGATATCGAAGTGCGTTGTCCGAATTTGTTCGGGTTATGTGAGAGAGAGAGAGATGAACGATTGTAACCGGTTACGTCACTGTCGCGGTAGAGATACTCAAAAACGTGGTCAGGTTGTCCGGGACGCGTCACTGGCACGGTGGAAACACATGTAAACTCGTCTGGATTTATCAGAATCTTTGAGTGTGTTTGTATGTGATACGTGGAAAAGACGCTTCTCGATATTCCAACCGTATACCGATCTATTAGTTTAAGTGAAAAAAATAAAAAAATAAAATAAATTGAAAAAACAAAAATAAATTATTAAAGAAAAATACCATTAGACAGCATTGTGTAGTGTACTTTTGATGTTTTACCCAACACTGTACACGTTAAAATATCTGAGTTCTTAGCGTGCTAGGTGTTTGGTGACGCTGTAGTAGGCCTGCTTTCTTTGATCGTGAAACGCGGAAACCAGGTAAATAAATACGAAGCATATCTTGTCTCACCTAGTAGGTCGCTTGGAAGGGACGAGAGTACATACCGTTGTTTCATTATACGTAATTACCACAACGATATATATGACCCTAATTACAAAATTCACTACAAAAAAAAATTAGGTCAGTGTGTTTCACAATACTCGACCGGCTATATGAAAAGTATTGTTACAACTGTTGCACCATATAACCGTGACACATTATGGCACAATTCAATCGATAGAACTGTTGCATCATATCATTATGAAACAGTATGTTGCAATACGTGTTGACAGGACATTGGCAATAGTTACACTCATTAGTAGAACATGGGGGATTGTACGTCTGTGTAAACGAGGCTCGTTCGCTATACCGTTCAGTCTTGTGTCGACAGTCGCGAGCCGCGCTTCGTCCTGAGTCCGAGCCCGAGCTTGATACCGGCATCGACCTCGACCACCAGCACATACACATACACGCCAACAGTACCCACCCTCCACGGCCAACGGCCGCCCGCGTAAAACATGGGGAGAAACATAGGCCAGGAGGACACGTTTCGATCAACTGACCTTGTCATCGACCTCACGATCAACTGCTCATGACGTCATTGGAACATCATGTCGTCACTAAAACAGGAGAGTGGCGTCACTGAAACAGGAGAGTGACGTCACTGAGACAGTGGTAGTTGCATTCAATACTCGAAAAATGGAGGGATTGTCCACCTGTACAAAGAGAAATTATTGGCTATCCCGTTCAGTCTTATGTCGACTGCTGCGAGCGACGCTTCGTCCGTAGCCCGAGTTTGAGCTGGCGTCGACCCCAAGATGTCCGAGACCTAGACCGAAATGAATGAGAGCTAGACCGAAATGATCGAGACCGGGACTGAAATGAACGAGAGCGAATTATTTTGCGTACAATTCGCTCTCTCTCTCTCTCTCTCTCTCACACACACACACACACACACACACACACACTCACGGTAAAGTACGAGAGGGTATCGAGACAGTGGTTAACGGGGGGGTGATGACGTCACGATCATCGCCTACCTCAACTGGTAGAAATAACAGACCACGACACTGATCTCACTCAACATTGTTTCACCTGTTGAGAAAAGTCATGAACAGCTAAAATAATGGGCGTCATTGTTGGCCTGGGAGAACAATGGTCCCCATTGTTATTCCGGTGACGTCACTGGTTGTTCAAGTAGGTCACGATTGTGACGTCATTACAACCAACCCCTCGTCCACTACTGGCTCAGGACCCCCTCCTACAAACTACTAACTTCCTTTAATTTTGTAATTTCCTTCATTAATGCAGATTTTATAATTTGACTATTTGAAGAAAAGAATCCTCACCACGACTATCCTGTGTTTAACTTTCCTCTCCACGACTTGAGCTCAACAGACATCTTGGAAATATGAAAACATCCGGCGCGCATATAATGATTCCCGGGTAATCAACCTCTTTTGTTTGTTCATAAAAAAAGTAATGAAGAACACAAGAAGAACAAGTCTCTCAATATTTGTTAGCTGGCCCGTAGCAAGTGGACAGATTCCTTACTGCACATACCGTCGTCTACTGTTGTGGTTCTTTGAGTGGACGACACTCAACACTCTTCGCTGCTAGATATCGTCCCAGAATGTTCCTCATTATTTCACACTGAATGTTAAGCCTTATCAAGTATAGAAATCTAACATTGAAGCTACACCTCACCTACTATTGCATACGAAGTGAAGGCTAGTAAATCTCAATGCATAACTCTGTTACCTATATTACGTTTAAATTTAATTTATAGTTGAAATCCTATTTTAAAAATAAGTGCAAATTAAAATTAATTCCAGATCGTTTTCCTGATATTTAATTATCAATATTTTAACAAAACTTAATTCATTAGAAATAGTCGTACATTTATTAAAGTTTTCATTTTTTTTCCTCAAACAATCAGGCTGAAAACATCCCACAGTTTAGTCTTAGTTTTAAAACTCAACTGTCATATGTGACTTAATTTAATTTAAATAAGATCGTAATCTTTAGTAACTCATAATACTTTGAACATTGTTCAAAGCTCAGATACATGGAAATTCCGTGTATTCAGATTTTTCAAAGTTTTCAAAGTTTAGACCATTGGCTTCTCAAAAGTGTCTACTTCGGTTTGAATCCACATTAGGATAAGTCAGTTGGGACGTTTCAGGGTTCACTCATGGGCTGAGGGAAATTAGATAATGGATGCTCAGCCATGGCCATATAAGCCTGTTCTTCTAACGTATACTTAAAACGCTTACTTAACGGAACCTGATGCACAGTGCTTTCCGACGGTGAATGAGATGTAAATTTATTTGTTATAACATACTAAAACATTTCTGTTTTAACGTTGAGGTTAATTGGATTTTTTTGAACGGAGTAAAATGAACCTAATTTTAAATGTCGTCCTATGAATGTTTCATCTGTTTATTTGTTCTAATTTACGGCTTTAATCGAGTCAGCTAAGCATCATTTAAATAAATAAATGTCTAAGATTTTACTCAAGCTTGGAATAATTACTTTAGCCCCAAATTTGTTAATTTACTAAAGAAGCCGTCAACCTAATTTCAGAGTGTCAATTTTCGATTGCTGTTCTACAACAGGACGTTAAGCCGGTGTTCGGATATCCTTAAGACTACTCATCATAGCTAAATAAAATGCTAGTTTAATAGGTAGGTAACATATGCTTAATGTCAGTAATCACAATAAAGGTTTGTCAGTTTCACAGTATACTGCAACAACGTCTTGTCGCTTAGAGATGTGCAGTCGTCAGATACCTCATTACGACGTTAACAGAATTTTCATTCATCTTGAACGTGCACATATCAAGATTGTATAGTGTACAGATTGGCTTCAACAAGGCTGATGAGACCATTACAAGCATGCAAGTGTCATTGTGAAGCGACAGTGTGTAACCCAAAGAGATGGTGGGCAATCGAGACAACAAACTGTTTTCGCGTTCACTCCTGCCTATACGTTTTTCTGTGCCTTTTCTCAATCTCCTCCTTATAATATACGTACATTTAAGTGTTGTTTATTCTTCTGTTTTAAACGGCTGTCAGGCCTGTCGTTTTAACCAATTCGTGTTAACATTGCATTGCACGAAAAAACTATGCACACATAATAGTTACTGTAATTTATGAAAAGTAATAAAGATGTAAAGAATTTATGTGTATGGTCTGGTCTGTTTCAATGAGATAGTTTGCACACGTGGATTCAGTGGTAGAGAGTAATGGGTATTATGTATTCATTGTATCTTTGATTGAAGCTTCGTACTTTTTACCCAAGCAGAATTTGTTGCACTGTAAGTAATTTAGTTTGCGAATACTAGGCAATTCAAATTTTCTTATCTTCTCGTGTGTGTTCTGTTCTGTTTGTGGATTGTATACTATTCCGAAACCTGATTTTTTTTAATTTGCAAGAAATTTTCTATTGTGGTTGTGTATATATTTGAGTGTTATATAATTGTTGGTTATTTTCTCTTTTGCTGTGTAGTTTGTTTTGGTTTTCGTGTACGATTTAACTATGGAATCAGGTAAATATTTAATTTTATTCGTTTACATTGATAGTATTTTTATGATAGCGGAATTCTCGTAATCTGTGTAGTATGGATATAAAAGCTTACAGTTTGAGCTACATGAAATGATTTCAGAAGTTAGGTATCACTTTTATTAGGATTTATGTATAACCTACACTGAATTTGTGTCTGAGTTTCGTATATTTATATTGTGACGTTCAATATTTTGATGAGGAGTTTACGGTGAGCAGCCGCAGAGAGTGGTTACGTATACCCGTTTATAAGTGTATTGTGTTGTGCTGTGAGATGCCGTTTATTACTATCCAAGTAAGTATAAACAGAATACACAGTAGATAGTAGCTACGTGTACATCATCTTTATAGAGACATAGCACTGCAGAGTCTTGTGGAGTACACGCACGCGTGTCGCCGACGCTGAAAATGCACAAATTTTATTCAAAGTAATCAACTACAGCCCACTGCCAATGTAGCAGTAACTACAGAAACGTAGTTATGCCAGTGTTACACAAGTTTCCCTAGCAAGGATCAAGGCATAATATTAAAGTCAATCGAAGGTATACCAATCAACGACTATATATAATGTTGGAAATAATTATAGACCCATCGTATTTTCGATTTGCCCCTAAGATGTCAATGAACATAGTTTGTATATATCTTTCAAGCAAAGAAACAGTCCAGAAAGTAACCGATCAAAAAAACATCTATATTTTTAGGCAATCACATACATACAATAAAGCCTGTTCTAACCAAATACAAGAGACCGATTTTATCAAATGAGTGTCTAGTTATTCCACACAGCGTTCTCGAGGACGAACTTAAGAAACTTGACATACGGTTGGGATCGGCAACATCGTTTCTGCGAGCGGATGCCTCTGAACAGGGCTTCTCCCACGTCATGAGCTTTCGAAGGAAAATTTATATTCACTCTGCAGACTTTTGTTATTTTCTTACGTATTTAGTATCTTATTCTCATCAAAAATAATTTAACAATTAAAACACATTTCACTTTTTTTTATCTAATGTGAAAATGTAAAATTATGAAAAATGTGAAAATGTAAAAATTATTACTACAAGATATTGATTAGCATACTAAACTTTTAAGTAAATAGTTCGTCAGTGAATGCGTAATGAATGAAAGTAGAAGCTGAATTGTGTTAAATACTAACTACAATGTAGGACAATGAATTATCAGAGGACAGGAAAAGGTAAATTTTGAATCAGCCAATATTCCATACAAGAAGACATATTGGTGAAATGTTTGATTAAAATACTTCTTCGTCATCTATTAGCCCAAGATACTATCTTGCCTTCTGTTCCTATATAGCATGTGTGTGTATGTGTGTGTGTGTGTGTGTGCGCGTGTGTGTGTGGTGAGGGTGAGCGCGGGAAGAATTTCGGTGAATGAATTTAATCATTGCCTTTTATAATAAATTTATGTGTATACATTGTTTTGCACATTTTGACCTACAGCACAGTACAGAAACAAATTACACATGCACTTTATAATTAATTATAATTAAGTAATCTCGGTAAAGCATTATAACTAATCTGCGCAAGCTGGCGAGCTGGAACAATGTCTTTTTCAATCAAGTAGACTCAGTATTGGGCGTTACAACTTAATAAAGTAGAGGAAATTGGCTCTTTTGAACAGTTAGTGTACCTATAGTAGTAAGTTGTCTGTTTGCCAAACACGTTTGGTTCCATTAACAAATGGGCAGAAACAGGCTTGTCCAGTAGCTAAAAATTTTGTTAATCAGGTATTTCAAAATGGTTACACGCCTTAATTATATACTAAACTTGTACCCTATCCCATCTACCACTGCTGTGGGATCTTTCGTTAGCATTAATTTAGGGGTGTCCTGTTAATTTTTGTACCAATCTCGTGTAGTCTTTTTCTCGAAGTAAGCAGGTGTTTTTTAGATCACTTTCAAAATAAGCTATAAAATTTACGAAAGAACACGTAAATAAAGATTCATCGATATTTAAAAAGTATAGGTAAATTTGATATAAATACATTGTTAAATTACATTAAAGGAGAACAAATTATTTTGTTTATCTTTTCTACCATATCAATTGTGATATCGCACTCACTTGCAAGTCAGGTCATTAAAACACAGGCGACGTTTTAAGCAAACCCAAAGTGTACAGTAACTTGTTCTGCAGTTAAAGTCCAGTCACGTCCCTTAAGCCTTACATTTAATATACTCTTTCGCAAAATGATCGTTGCTGTTAATTAGTAGAATTTGCTTGATAGCGGCTAACCTTACGTGATTTTATTTCGTATAAGGCCATATAACGTTACAATTTGTGAGTTATACTGTCGCAAAATAATATTCGTATGTTCGCTTGCAATCCTAGAATTGTACGTCGTCTTAGATTATATCAGGTTAAACAAGTACCTATTAAAAACTATCTCTGGTTTAGAATATCCGTGTTAATAATATAAATGGAAATGAGAAACATTTTGTTGAATAAAAATAACTAAAAATGTAAGTTAAATAAATAAAAGTTACTTTTTAAATAAAACGTATTGGTAATGTTATCGGACGTCTGGAAGTGTTTCCAACTAATAACAAAGTCTTGATTTGGTGAGTGTGAGTTTGTAGAGTCAAGGACGGCCCCTTGGTTGAAACAAGGTTATTTTAACAACTGCTTTGCTATGTATAAGTACAGCATGTTACTGCTTGCAGCAGTAACAAATCATGAATATTTTTACTTAATTAGAGAAGTATTTGCAATGTACTCTCTAGGAGGGTTCAATTTTTTCTAACTTTGCTTTGAATTTGTCACTTTTGCAATGAAGAACAAAGACAAATTTTAACTATCAGTATGTTATTTTTGTCTGTGTTAAGCGTTAGTGTTGCTCTAGTCACAGCATTGTTAAATAATTACTCGATAATTAATTGTACTTTTGTGACCTGAGGTCGTCTCTGCCAGTTAGTGGGACATTAATAACGTTGTTTAACTACAAACACCCAAGGCTACAATATACCTAGGTGAATTTCGTAGTACAGTTCCATGCCGTTATTGGAGCAGTAGCGTGTCTAATATGACTTCTGTACAACGTACACAGAAACTATGTATTTGATTCCAGTGGGAAACAACAACTTTATAGTAACGGAAAAACGGAACGTTATAATAACATTGGGTATGGAAATAGTGAAAATACTGAAATTTTAGTTTGATACTGAAACAAAAGTTGTCAAAAATAAATTATTTCCGGACGTCAATTGTCCTTTGATTTCATCGTTCCGTAAACAGCGTATAGTTTTTTTGAGTTAATAAAATTTAATATTAAAAGCAGTCATTAAAATCAAGAGTCACATTAATTAGTAGTCACAACAATCTTAATAAAACTCATAGTTAATCCGGATTATATACGTGTATAACAGAGGTATAATATAAAGGTCGTGTATAACATATCAAAGCGCGCAGAATGGATAACTTTATGTATTGCTACTTTAAAGGTAGAATAAGTAAAACAGAGGATTTTCAAGAACCTATAAAAACGTTTACGAAGTTACGAAGTGCATACCGTTTTCATAGTAAATATATAAGGCTTGTCAGTTTTCCGACATTGTTTGTGCCTAATATCAATAATCGTTAACATTTACAATCTTTAGTAATGCAAAATAACATGATTTAAGGAGGGTAATGAAAGCAAATTAAAACTAAAAGAAAAGGTAAATCTAACTATTAAAATCTGAAAAGTAATAGCAGTCATTAATTTGTTACTAAGCAAACTGAATGGGACGGGTGGTTAAACCACAAATTGAATTGGTTATACACTTAAGGAAATGTTCCATATGTGTATACTATTGTTGTCAGTAACTAAATTAATATAAGCAAAAATACCATACTTACTCTGTTAAGTAAAAACTTCACCTTTGTTTACATGCTCTGTTCTTTTCTGTAAAATTGCTGATTAGTCTCAAGAGACCAGTCGAATCGCCGAGTTGTCCAATAGTTTAATTTAATCTAATCAAATTGCTTGCTTTATTTTAGGATTAGTTTCCATTTTAATGTAATTTGTAAAGACATTCACAATATCTAACAATTATCAACTCTTAGACATATATAACTATTTTAAAACAATCGTGTTAAATAATATTTTTCAAACACATGTGAACAAATTAAACTCACTAAGAATAAGAAACAGAATAAAGTTTGACAAGATAATAAGTTTGCTTATGGTGAAGAAATCTGGTAAATTGGGTGCAAGAAGCACAGAGGCCACGGCGATAAGGATGGGGGACGACCTGTTTGAGCTCTCAACAGAGAAGTAAACAAGGTTTGTTCTTATCAGTAGGCCTACAGAAGTAGGGACCAGTTCTCTCTGGAGTGGTTGCACAGCTGTAGGTCTTGATTTTGTATTGAAATTAATGGTACTGGAAATATTCCCTTTAAATGTTATAGTATGTTTCTTGTAAATTACGCAATTTCAAAAATCACGTTAATCGTTTATTGGAAAGTAATATTAAGTTACTCCTTGTTTTTTAAACGTTTGAAGAATCATGTTAATTATACGGTTTAGCTTTCAATGTTTAGAAGCTAGTAAAACACAGTTATACTTTACCTAATTTTTCTGCATTGTAGCACTTCAATTATTACACAATAATTTTAGTTAAGTAATGAAATCGGGCTTGAGTAATTGCGCACAAGTTTGAACTGAATTTGAACTTTAAGTACCAGAATTACTCAAAGCACTACGCTCAACTAAGTAGCAAACAATTTTTACGAAAGTCAATTGTTAATTTATAATAACGGATAGTAATGACTTCTTGTTGCAGCATTTGTGTAATGTACAATTTTTTGGCAAACCATCGTTGCCATAGATATTGCCAATTATTTTAGTGAAGAACATTTATTACTCGTCGTTAGTACGGAAAAAATAAATGTATTCAGATGTGAATTTGAATATAATTTAGTACACGTATGAGATACGATATTTGTTTCGTATACCGAGAATAAATGGGAACGTGCTTTATTAGTTTAAACAAATAAGTTAAACTTTAAAAATTCTAATCGACTTCTAAACTAATACAAAAATGGAACAACAAATGAAGAAAACACCAATAATGTTAAAACTTAGATTTGAATAATTTAAACATTTACCAGTATTACTAGTATTACCAAATTTTACATTAAATATATCCCCTGTGTCTGCTTTGCAGACAAAAAACTATATTCATTTAAAAGTGTCTCAAAAAATATGTAAGCTTTTTAATCTAAAGCTATGAATAAAAGCTGTAAATTAAATTAATAAAAGAATGGGTAATTAAAGAGACATAAAATGGCGTAAAATTATCTTGTACACCCTTAAAAATATGTCATGAGAGCATAAACATTTACCAAAGCGTTGGCGTAGCAACAGCTGTATTTTTATCCCGGGGTTTTGCTAACATGACAAAAACTATGAAGGAAAAACGATTCAGTGTTCAATGAGTGAGATGAAAATCATTCAAATAAGGGAACAATATTTGTAAATAAGTAGCTGTGACGTGTTCAGTAGACGGTCAGTTGTAAGGCTGATGATGCACATTATAGAAAATATATTTTCTACTTTTTCTATAATATATGTATTTTATCTAGCTATATATACTTAGAAGTAAAAATATTAAAATACAGAACTTAGAAAAATGAAGTAAAATAACTACCATACGCACGCGCATCACTGTATGCACAAAAAGTGGTATTCTTATTCATTTTGTGCCTAAATAATGACAAAACATGACAGCCCTAATCATGTTTATATAAAAACTCGCACGCGCACCACACAAACACACACACAAACACACACCAAACATAAGTAAGATCAGAATATATTGCCTTCTGAGAGGTAACAAAACATTATAAATATCAAGAAAATGCAGTTCAATATTAAATGTAGTTTTTTCAAATGTCGTTCTCTTGTCGCAACAGATTGTGGTGGAAGGAAGCGAATATTAGCACAAAAATCACATAACTACTGCTGATTATAACAGAGAAAACAAAGGGAACGTTGTTCTTAATTAGAGAATATCCTATGAATCCCACCAACCAACTAAACTAACTCACTGCTGTCTTAAAACAGATAATGTCAGAAGCAAAGTTAAGATGATTAAATGAAGATTTAGTTATTAGAGAAAAACGGAAAGGCAGTGGGGACACTTTTATAAAAAGACAGCTACAATCTGGGTAAATACAATTGACCGTACACTCATTTGAAACATTTGGAGAATATTGTAAGTACAGTTGAACCTTTTGAAACGTACTTTCTCAAATAGCAACACAATCTTCCTTTAATGTTGTTCTAACGTTAACTCCTTTCCTTCAGTTAGACAATAAACTATAAACCAGGTAATATACTTCGTTGTCCATAGCAAAGCGACCTTATTTTATCTTATTTTCCCGGACTGCTCTTTTAATAAAATAAATGACAAAGGCTTTAAAGTGCAAAATTAATTTGTCGTCAATCAAATTTTCATAATTTGTGCATAATAATTGTAATTTTAAACATTACATTATATTACATTAAATCAATACATTTATAACTGTCTTGCAAACGTGTTTTAAAATAGATGTTTTAACTTTATACATTTCATGCTCCAAATTTTAAAACTGATTTCATTACTCTAGTCCATTCTCACTTAGGTTTCTAAAAATTAAAAGTTCAAAAACTTATGGTTAGAGAGATGTAGTTAATAAACTAAGTTTAGAAACAGATGTAGACCCACTTGACACAAATTTTCACTACAACCATCAGTAAACCTAAGTAGCAACAATTCATTGCTGCCTTTATTTCTATATCCATCCAATGATGGGCACCTCTCGATAGTCATGGACAGTATAAATATCTAGGTATATTAAAATGTTGTGAATTATATTCTATTGGCTATTCTATGGTATAATATCTTAATTATCATAATACTATAGGAGTATATTGTAATCCCATATAGGAGTACACTGGGGACAGGCATATTCGGAGTATATTTATATTCCTTTTGTTTACAACACACAAAATCGTTTCAACCTTCATGTTTCTTTTGCACAGCTTTCCGTTTCTTACTTTTCCCAACTACCATATGTATTCCATCCCCTTCAACTTTACATTTTCACCACATCAATTCTGCTTCTTTCGATTATCCTCGTTATTGATAACTCTCAACCAAAGAAGAAAAGACTGTATGCGATATATTTAACTGGTCCTTATTTTAAGTCAGAATTTATTTTGCTACACATTTGTGATTCTTTCTTTTCTGTTTTCGATTATGTCTTACCTTTTCTGTTCACTTGTGCACGCTTTGGCAACATGTTCCCTTATTATATATGTATCTATCCTTCACATTCTGATTGTTGATAAATATTATATATTAGTCCCATATGTGTATTTTTATACGATAACTGACTTTATTCATAATTTTATACTGTCAGTTAAGACAATTCAGAAAATCACCAACTGTCTATCGTCTTATGTCTTCGAGTAGAAAAGTTTGTTTATAAATTGAAGAACTAAATATATGAATTATTTATTAAAAAAGTTTTAAAACTTTAAGGAAAACTAATAATAGTAATCTAGATTTTTTGAAAATTTTGCTTTGTTCGTAGGCAGATTTTTACAAGAATTAAGTTAGCTTAAGTGAAGACGCAGAGAAAGGGAATATTGCAGCTAATGAATGCCTGAGAAATTGTCTCCAAATCTCAGTTTATTTTGTACTCCGTAACGTTCATTCAGTCTCTCTCTCTCTCTGAACTCGATTACGCGTTGCGAACTCGATTACTCTCTGAAATCGTTGCTGCTGGATTTTAGGCCCTTGGTCTACGAAATCGTACGAACACAAGTTATAAAGTTCACGAGATGATTATTAAACACTGAGTGGTAATTCGGTAAATTACAAGATTGTCCGTTTAGGCATTTAAAAAGACACTTGAAATTTGCTCGATCATTGTGAAAATTACTTTAATACACAAAGTAAATTACAGTCAAAAATTAATTAACTACGATTTATAGAAGTACCCAATCCGAGAACGATACTGAACACCGGACAACAGAAGGAAATCGCGGAGGTATCCAGAAGGAACAACTGCAGCTGTATTCCACAAATGATCATTGACATCTCATTATTCATGGTTAAGAAAAGTGAAATTAATTGTTATGAACGTTATTAAAAAACACTTAAAAAACTTAAACACAAAGTACCCATATAAATAAATCTCTATGTATTAGAATATAAGAACGAAATTATTTTAAAATTTTGATAAACGTCAATAGAGATAGTATAATTAGTTTTATTTTGTCCTCATAAACAGTATTAAATTATTAAATCAATTTGAAATAATTATTAGAAAATCCAAAAAGCATTCCAATATACGATCTTACCGAATACTTATTCAACGAGACCCCTGTACATCGCTATAGCAAAATTACAAAACTTTTTATTTTGTGTATCTCAAGTACTCAACGTACTTGAGAGGAAAAAGATTTTGTCTCTTTGAATAAATGTTAATAGACCATTAATTTATTTAAAGAACAAATTCTTTAAAATTTGAAAAGAAATCTGTATTAAAATTTGCCTTTTACGAGAAGCTGTTTTACACGTATTATTTCTAGAATACACACTATAAATTATACATATCTAATGTACAAACAAATAAAATAAACACAGATATGAATATGTAAATGACAAACGTGAAACGCATATATAAAAAAAAGTTAAAAAATTTAAAAATTGTTAAGATAAAATAATTATAAAATTATTTTACGTTCTCGGGTGTCTGAGATAACAACATACATTTCTAGTGACACTTTCAATGCTGCAAATCAAATATCAAATGTTTATTATAAAAATGAAAAGTTTATATGTTTTATTTTAATCAAAAGTGCAATTTTTTTTATTTTAATAAACATTACTTATTTTGCACCGATTTAAACTAACTCGAAAAATTACTTGAAAACAGAAGTTAAAATTATATACTAAAGTTTTATTAATTTTTTTAAATTTTGTAATTTGAATATGCACAATTATTTATTTCCCCTTTTCACCATTATTTTACTTGTTTACGTTTTTGTTTATAAAACATATTTGTTTATTTTTCACCTGTTTTTCACTGTTGAGTTACCGTGGCGTGGGTGTGTTGTTCCTTGATGATGATGATGATGATGATGTTCCCATTGCCAGAGTCTGTTGTCGGTTGTCCGTTAAACAGAGCGTCCCCCGTCTTAGAATGACTGTTTAACAAGCCATCACAACTTGTCAGATATTGTTCAGGCTTGTCTTTTGCGTCGGTTTTTCACACATCACTTTTTTCGTATTTTTGCACTCATAGTTAATGTTCATGTATGAACTAATGGAATCATAGGATTCGTAATAATTTTGGTTTTATTATGATATTAATTAATTGCTAGTCACATACTAATTTACATAGTAAATAATTAATTTGTTCATAGTTAGGTTATAAGTTTACCCTTTTCCTTGAAATTGTACCTACACATGCGCCATTTTGCACGTTTCAAAAGGAAATAATTTGCTTTTCGGTATGTAAGGTCAGTGTGCAAATTTCTTATCACATAAACATCTCTAATTAATTATATATTATTGGACTGGCATACTACCACAAGTTAAATACACTGGTATGCAAAGAAAATATTGTTCTCATCCCTGCATCAGATGATGCAACAAATACACACACACACACACACACACACACACACACACACATACACACACACACATACGTCAGAAAACACTGTATCACACACACGCATTCGACACCCCTCAGTAAATAACTAACTCATTGTCACAAAATAATACAGGATAAATATTTTCCAAGCTTGTCTGTTTCGTATGCATAATTTTAAAACTATCTATAGCTGTTTATATTTACTTTAAATGTACAAATAATTTACCCCAGGCGTATATATATATATATATATATATTGTAATGGTACATATCTTCACCTAACCATAATGAAGAAGACATGACCAGATAATATATTTAGTCATTGACACTAGAGTAAAAAGGGATGAATTAGAATAGAAGAATGGGTGAATCAGAATAATAAAACGATCAGACATATCAATGTAGTCAGAACAGTAACTTATATTAATTCTTAGTAGTAACAAACAAACAAGTCAAAATGGTAAATACTGAAACAAGACGATTTAACCCGAATAGCCCAACAGATGGTAAGTGAGAGAGTAGAACTAGCACCAAAGAACCAAGAACAACCTGATGATGACAACTACAAATAGAATAGAAATAGCCATCGCACCAACACAAGTGTAAATAAGAAGAATAGTGACTAAAAGACAATTAACCTATAAGTATAGTGAAATAATCAGCCACAACGTTAAGGAAGTGACAGATAATGTATGACAAAAGAAAATGAACTAAGAAAGAACACCAAACTTGTATTAAACCAAAGAAAATTGTATATCATATTAATAATTGTAAGGACAGACAAACTAGAGATACGAATTATTAAGTACTTAAAATATAGAAGGGCACAGTAAACCCCAAACAGATAGAGTAAACTATGACAAATCACATTAGCACAATACTAACATATTTGTGGTACAATAAACCAACATGAACTTGTTAATATTATAATTAAACCTTGTAAAGTGAGAGGTAGAGAGTTAGAGAAATAGTGAACATAGTAGAGTGAGAAAGAGAATTTAAAGTTAGGTAATACCAACTAGTAACACTTAAATTAAACATATAAAGTGCAAAGTGATAGTGTGCAAACCCCAAATTAAATAGAACCTTATTGATAGGGATTGACACCAAATAATCAGTGTTAAAACCATTAGTAAAGAGTTAAGAGTGATCGGAGACCATCAGTGAGTGGTAAAATAATAAGTGAAGGCTGATAATGGCTAGTCACAGAAAGGACTGTGACACTTAATAGCAATTATCCAGTGAACACAAGTGTATTAATAACAAGATGAAACAAAGTGTAACAGACTAAATAATAAATAGTTTTTAGATAATAGTAGTACTTATTACTTGCCACATTTTAGTTTGCAAGTCTTAATATTAGGGAATAAGTTGTTAATTAGTATTGTTAATCATGTATTCAAGAACGAATGACTATCAGTGTGTTAATACACCAAGATATATGAGTTTATTCACAGAAATAAGAATCCAATATCATTAATTTAAAATGATACATTAAAGAATAATTTTCATGACAAACTGATAATAATAAAAACAAGATATTAACATTAGATAATAAACAGTTGTTGAAAAGGCAGTTATGGCTTAATGTCATTTAGAGTTAGTCATAACAATATACCATTGTATTAATAATTAATCCATGTTTATGTCTTTATTTTTTATGTCAAGTAATAATTATAATTTGTAAAAGAGTATGGGGAGACGAAGAGTATGAGTGAATAATATGTCTCCAATAATTATGTTTAAATGGATAAGAATTGTGTTTTAATGACTAAGGTTTATGTTCCAATAATTATGTTTAAATGATAAGAATTATGGCTATGAGAATAGTTAAAACCATTAGATGTTATGCCATATGTTATAAGAAATAAGATTTTAAAAACCAACAGACACCAGTAAACAAGAAACAAACCATACATTCAAACACAATAACACCAAAAAAGAATTATCACAGTAGACAAGTTAATATAAGGAAACAATAAAATTATACACAATTACAAGAACCGACTTAAACATTGAATAAATAAACAAAATCTTGCATTCAAACAATCATAACCCATTACAAGGAAAATAGTCAATTGCTCTTTAAGCCTATGAAAATTCCCAACTGTCAACTACCAAAAAACTTCAATTTATAGAATTAAACACTGACATTAGGAAGACTAAACCACATAAACTATGAAATACATTTAGACAATCATTATAAAACAGAAATATTATGATAATAATGTAAACTGAGAAAACAGTATAATTAAATAAGATTCACAAAACTGTCAAAATGTTGATACCTAAGTGAACACTATAATATTGGATGTCAAATTAATCCTTGAGCAAAAATATGAACAGTGGTGATAATATTTACTACTAAAAAGGGAGTACTGAAGATTAATTACATTTAGAAGATCTGTAACCAATTTGAATACAAATTCAAATAATAATTAACCAATTTCAGGCAATCAAAAAACTTTGAGTAACCATGACAACAACCGAATATTGACAAAATTCAGTGAGGAACAATGACTTTATGTAGTGACGCCAAACTGAAGAGACGCCACGCGATGAAGGGCCCAAATTTTCATTAGAAAAAGCGTATTAGTGCCCATACGTTGGAGAAGGAATAGCAGTACAACAGATGAGAGGCCTTTACAATCAATATCTACCAAGGACCAGCCGAAATTAACCCAGATGACCGGAGAATACTAGTAATCCAATCTGAAGAAGATGACAACCCAATTTTGAGCCCAAGATAAGAAGTAGGAAGAATCTACATTGACACATTACTTCATATGGACGAATGACTATGCCCATCATAACTACTAACGTTGAGTATTGCTGAAGTTATTTGATTATTATTATAAAACAAATTTTCTTTCCCAAAATTTCAACTATAAAAAATAAAACTCTCATATAACTGAATATTTTCAAGGATTAATAAACCAAAGAAATAACTTTGTAAACATTGAATGAACACATGATAACCTATGTTACACAAAGACACTGTCACACTTCAACACCACAATATTCAATTTATAACAAACCTTGTATAATTTTAACGATCACAGACTTTTAATTATATGTTATAATTTTGTTATCTTGTTATGTAAACCTCTGTTTCGTACTTAAATGAACCCATTTGGCAGATTTATTTTGTGAAATAATAACCAAAGTCATTTGTAAATATTGCACTGCCAACCCAGCGCTACGCTGAGCGAGAGATTATATTGCCGAGGCTAAAACTTTTATTATAACAGTCATTATTTTCGTGAAGCTTTAACTATAATTAACAAGCAAAAGTATAATAAAAAAGTGCATACTGATAACAAACTGTCCAGTATTTATTTGTAGAATATATTATGTATGTTTTGTTTGCTAGCAGTGGGTCGACATAACCAACATTAATTCAAGTTGGCAACACGTGTTCCCCCACTCACATGAGAATCAGTCACAAGCCAGACGGCGAACTATTTGAATTTTCGATAACAAAAATCAACAAACTACACAAACGTTAAACAATAAATATTATTATACACATGCAACACGCTTTGAGATACTTAATTACAAAGTGACGCATCCAAAGTGGGGCATCTTCATCTAACAGCCCGAATAAGAAACAAGTTAATTTCAATTGGCGCACCAACTAGTGAGACTAGATTGACGAGAAATATTAACGTCTAGCGGCAAGTACGACAGAAGGTCAACAAGATGATGGGAGCATCATCATTAAGGCGGACGAAGGAGGCCGAAAAAGAAATCAGAGCAGAAGAGAAGGAAGTGACTTCGGTCGAAGACGCCGAACAAATGTTACCTCCCATGGAGCCAGTCAAACCCGTGCAGCCAGAAAACCAACCAGAGAAACCAACACAGACTGAGGAGGAGAGATTCCAAGAGATGATGAGGGCGATTATGTGATTGAACAAGAAAATTGATGACGAAAAAGAAGAGTTCAGGGGAGAGTTGAACAAAAATAAAGAGGAAATTAATGAAAATATAGCATCACTAAAAGGAGATAACCAGAAGTTAAGCCAACAGGTGGCCGAAAATAATAAAAAAAATAGACGAACTGAAGCAAGACAGCAGAGAAATATGGAGGTATTGGACACAAAGGTGGCTGAGAACAACGAAAAAGTGAATAAGAAAATCGAGGAGGAGATGACAAGTATACGACAAGAGATTTCCGAGATACACGGAAAATGGGAAATTACGAGCCATGACCTGCAACAAACGAAAGAAGACTTCGGCGAACGAATGACCAACATGGAAGAAGACAGCCAGATCCGAATAGAATCTATAAGAACCGCAACCGACCAAAATATAACACAGATACGGACAGATTTTGGAGAGAAATGCCGGGAGATCGACACCGCCGTAAACGAAGTTCGCGGACAAGGTCAACAAAAGTAAAACAGAATTGAAGAAATCCAGCAACGAGAGATTTCCAAAATTAGGGAGGAGCTAGAAGTAATTAACAACAGACCGCCAGTAATAACACAGTACCAGCACATGGACAACCGGGATGTAATTAACTTCAATCAATACCGGCGAAACCCGATGGAATTCTTGGAGAGAGTGGACGAACAACTGGCCAAGACTCGAGAGAATAGATGGACTATTATCCGAGGGTACCTGGACGAGTACTTTCGTGATATAAACGACAATTGGTGGACGGCCACGAGACACGATCTCACGAATTACGAAGAATTTGAAGACATGTTTAAAAGGAAATACTGGTCGGAAGCAACACAAAACACCGTACGAGACAGCATATGTTTCGGCAGGTATGACGCCACCAGAGGGACGACTTTTACGGCATATTTCCTGGGAAAGGTATGTCTAGCGAGGAATCTGGAGCCGAAAATCCCAGAAGAAAGTTTAGTGACTAAACTCGCCTTTCATTACGAAGAGGGTGTCTCCAGAGCGCGGCTGGGTAGCCAAATTAAGACCATTCAATCTATGGCAGCTCTGCTAGAAGATTACGAAAGGGAGCGTTATTACCGTAGAAGCCGACAGCGGGACGACAGGGGCGAAAACAAAAATTTTCAGAACGGCTACCAATTAAACAAAAATAAACAAAAGTATCATATTTTTTGAATGTAACTGTGATGATCTGATAAAAGTAGTTGATTTTTATCCCAATTCATTAGTTATTTTTACGATTGCTTACTAGAAAATCAGAGTAAGGTAAAAGAGTATTTTGTTAGAGGAAAGCATAAGAATATTTTGTGTATTTATTTAAGCCAATGTTATTCTACGTTTGATTTGAGAGTAATCTGACATAAGCTAAATATGATAATTATATTTAAGCGGAATAAACATTATATTCAATTTATATATACGATGACGTCATAGAAACCGATATGATATTTGAAGATTTCATGAAGATTTGCCACAAATATTGGTCTAAAGATTATAGAATTTTTTCTACAAATCTAACTTTGAAAGCCAATATTGGGAAATACATGGATATATTTGAGGCTATATTGTTATAAGTTTATGTCTACTTTCATGTTTCCATACATGTTCACGTTCTATTAAAATTTATTTCTTATAAATGGATAACTCAAATTCTGAAGTAAGCGTTGAACAAGCTAAAAAATTAGATTCAATCGAGAAGGAATAATTAAGAAATTCACACAAGTTCGGAAGAAAGAAATGTATAATGAGAAAATTAAACAGAATGCTTTTCAGCCAATTACAAAGGCTATAGGAAGCGTTGATTCAATTACTAAAGGTCTCTTAGATCAGAATCAAAATGTAATGGATTCAGTACCCGTTGTGGATAAGTTTGCTAATATTTGTATTCCTGAATCCAGTTATTATGAAGAAGAATATCAGTTTCATTCGAGTACACCTATTAGACCCATTACAGATATATCTAAGTCCAAAAGAAGAAGAAATTCAGAATTCTACTTTAATGGAAACTGTAGTTAGTCCAGATACTGTTAATAAGATTATTGGACCAATAGCTCAAAAATATTTACCAATAGCTAAAGATGATAAATTTGGATTGTATTGCAATTAAAAGAAAAATGCCTTTATTATAAGTAATTCCATATTTGAAGTAGATCATTAAAATTTATAATGAAAAATATAAATCAACTAACGGATTTTAGAAATTATTGACATATAAAGAAGCTTCAAATTACTTATATTATACTCAAGACGATTTGAGAAGTTATATAAAGAATCTATTTGATAGGGAATCGATTTAGAAAAATAATGATGAAAATACGGTAAACCTGCGTTTAGTAAAATAAATATATGAATTTAATTGCATATTTTGGCATAGTATAAATAATGTAGAAGGATCTAGTAAACAAATTATAAAGCAAATATTGTATATAAATAAATAGATAATTTAAACAAATTACTGAGTAGGTTAAATTGTATTCATGCTCAAGAGAAAGCCGGTAATAGGAGTTTCCATAATGAGAAAATTGAAATTATACATCACTTCTAAAATAAGATGGAAGAGATATTTGATACTCCAATGGGAATAGAATTTTTAAATAGATTTGTTTCATCTTTGTCTGGGTCTATTTTAATAGACGAGAAAATTAAATCATGATTGCTTAGTACAATTCTGAATAAATTACTATTTACAAAAGACGCCCCTGGATATAATTTTCTAGGTCCTGGAACTAAAATAGATAAGAGATTAGCTCGGGGATATGTTCGAATTAATCAAGTTTACGAAGCTGTTAGATAACATAATATTTGGTACCAACATCATCCTAAATCTGAAGATACATCTAATAAAGTTCGCCAGAAAAAAGCGTGGGATATTGTTACTCATTTTGATACTGATTTGAATAAAAGAGCGCTTGCTCTAGCAACAACTGGAGGAATGTGGTTAAAAACAAAATTAGGAATGAGTTTAGATATTAAGCCTGGATTGAAATTATAAATTTATTTGAAATTTAAATTTAAATTTTATTTCAAGTATATTGTAGGTGTTATTTTAAATTATATGTTGAATTTTATTTTAAATTTTGTTTTATATGAATGGGGTATAAAGCTCTGAAAATTACTCTCTCAGATGATCAGAAAATTAAATTGAAATCAACTTTCAGAAATAAATCAGAAGTTACTATTCAGTTTCCTTTAGATCAATAAATTTGAAGATGGAAAGGATAAAATACTATTGACAAGTAGACAGCATAATAAACTTGGAAAGCATAATAAAGATGATAGAGGATTTAGAATTGAATTTTCGTATAATCAGTTATAGGAATATAAAAAAACAGGTTTATTAAACTATTTATTTTATTAAATTTCGGAGAGTAAATTTCTCTTGTTAATAAAATAGTTCCTTCTGTTAGAAAATCAGCTTTAATTGTTAAAAAGATGTGATTCCAATTGTTCGAAATATATTAGATTGGATAGCTAAAGGATCAGCAGATGTAAATAGATCCGGTCTAGATTTAAATACTTTAAAATATGTTCAAGATAATTTGAAAAATAAAATAAAATAATTCCCTTAATTCCTGATGAATTAGAAATTGAAGGTGAAAGTATTAAATATTTTAGAGAAGTGTTTATGAGAGATATGCTTCCTAATAAAGTAAACAATAAGGAATGTGGAATTATAAATTTAGGATCTTTCTTTTCAAGTGGTACACATCTGACTTCTTTTTATAAAATAGATAATATTGTATACTAATTTGATTCTTTTAGTGAGGTAAATCCACCTATTGAATTAATAAAATATCTTGGAGTTAGCTCTGAAATATGTTATAATGTAGATAGAATTCAAACTTTTAATGATTCTCCTATATGTGAATATTTATGCGTTCATGTACTAAAGGAATTAGATAATGGCCTTTCTTTCGAGAATAATTTAAATACTTTGTTCTATAATAAATACGGATTCACAACACATTTTTTAAGTTCGATATTTCTGGTTATCGGAAAGGGAAATTTGAGATTAAACTTTAAGCTCTAAATGAAAGTATTTCGGAAGTTAAATCTCATTTGATAAGTAAATTTGTAGATATAGATACTCAATTTTAAGAACATGTTAACGATAAAGAGATTGATTTAAAAGTTGATAAACAAATACAAATTCTAAGTCGTGATATTAAAGATGTTAAGAATGATTTGTGTAATTGTTGGAATGAAGAAGTTAAAATTTTTGCTAATACATTAGGAGAAAAGGAGAAAAATATAAATGATCCGTTACAGGAACTTGATGAACTTATGAGTATGTACCTTGAAACTATAGAAAATAAAGTACGTCATGGAATAATAATTTTCAGTAAAATTTTACATAATGAGTATAAGCATAAAGAGACAAAGCTAGATAAAAAAAATGTTAAGATTGTAGAGAAATTAAACATAAATATAAGAAAGGTGTTTAAAGTTGAATTCGGATATGGCTAACAATATTACTGTATACAACTATTTCACTAACGACTCGGAACACAAAGTTTTTTATGAGTAAAAACATAAAGTTTTACCTTACAACCTCCACCGGTTTTCACTTTTAAAAAACTTCTTCAGAGGTTGCCGCTGGTAGTGCTGTCCGTCTAGTGCATATAGGACACGTCATGGACAACGAAATCCAAGAATATTACTATGTTGAATTCTGAGGTGAATCATAAATTTACAAACATGGAAGTTACAGAATTTGGTCAATTAAATACTACTGTGAATAAAAAAATTAAATATGGTAATTAATTATATGAAAAATTAAGTACTGAGTATTAAATAAGTATTAAGTACTGAACATATGTAATATTGTAGACGTGTTATAAAAAATGTAGATGATAAAGTTAAGAAGTTCTCCACTGATATAGATTAAAATTTGTTAAACAAATTTGGGGAAATACGAGAGTTGTTCAAAGGAAACACGTTTAGAAGCTGTAAAAATTGTTTATTCACCGATTTTAAAAGATGTCACCATTGACATTAAGGCATGAGTCCCACTGTTGCACTAATCTGCAGATTCCCTGCTGGTAAAATTCTTGCAGCTGTTTACGAAACAATTCGCTAACAGCAAATTCTACCTCAGCGCCTGATTTGGACCGCCGTCTTTTTAGTGATGTCCTTAATGTGCCAAAAACAAAATAATCGTACGGGGACTAGTCGGAACTGTAAGGTGGATGTTGTAAGACTTCCCACTTCATACGACCAAGCAGATCTTGAATCGTCTGAGTTACATGGGGTCGAGAATTATCATGCAGAAGAATGACACCATTTGTAAACTTCCTGGGACGTTTATACTTCATGCTGACCCGTAAGCGTTTTAAGCTCTTTGTATATCGCTCAACGTTGATGTTAACACCAGGTTCTTTAAAACCACACTTTTAGCACATTTATGAAAGTTAATCAGCTTACAAAATTCCGCACTTACGACGTTTTTGCAATATCAGTTGACCGTTAGAAATTTTGTTTCTTACTGAAACACTATCACTTGCCTCTAAATTATTTAACACTCATATGCACTCCTCGTAGTAGGATTTCGATCTGCGTATTCTTCATAAAAATCAAAATCCTCATCAAAGGATATCTGCAAGTAAGTAGTTTTGCGGGAGCTGTGAGCCATGATGCACTATGTATATACACTATAATGGTGTAGTACTGAGTATTCCCATCACCTTCCTGATGGTTGCTCTGTTTTCCTTGTATTGGCTGCGCGTGGCTTTTGATATGTGGTTGAGGTATAACGATAACAATGACAGTTGTAATTAATCATGTTTTCCTTGAACGCTGTACGTGATATACAATATTACCTCACTCTTTATTTACAATAATTGTTTCTATGAATTAATTTTATTATTTTCATATGCAACATGCGCTAATATGAAAAATGCACATATTCTAATGATTTTTAAGTAAATTTCGGAAGTTCATAAAAATATGTTAGGTGAAGAGAACTCTAAAAATTACTTTAAAATTTTATTTGTCGCCTGTTTTTTACAACACAATAATTATTATTTACACAATATTTTGTACGATATTTGTGGTAAGATAGGATAATGTGTTCAATAAATGTTAGGTAGAGAGAGCTCTGAAAATATGTATTTTTAAAAGTTAGGTAAGGAGAGCTCTAAAAATGAATATTTTTTAAAATGCTAGGTAAAGGAATCTTCGATATTTTTGTGAACGTCATGAGCAAGCTATATTTTTAGATTATAAGTTTGTGATGATTTTTAGGATATTTTTAGTGAATTTGATGTAAAGCGTTAGCAGTTTTTAGAAATTCAAATTTTTATGGGACTGCGCATATGGGACTCTCATAATACATCTACTTATATATAAATGTGTGTAGGAACATAGTTCATAGTTTGGTACACACCAATAAAATTTTGTGAAGCACGGTAACTAAAAATTACTGAGTTGTCTTATAAGGTTTCTCATTAAGAGAACATGTGTTCCAACAGCGTGGTTTAAGGCGTTTTATATAGGAGTTATTATGTGAAAAGATTTAAATTTTTATTAGTTTTTTCCAGGTTTCGTTGAATGTTCTGTTAAAGTATAAAACTTTTTCATTCCCTCTATTGTGGTTAGTCGTCATCTGTTAAACCCCTCTGGTGTGTTCCTCGGGAAACACGTAACCGCTACAATAGAGGTTTCTTTAGTGTTTTTTTCTAAATTCTGGCGTTTTCTTGCCTAAACCGTAAATTACTGTAAACACAGAACCAGTGTTAAGTCAATTTATTTGCAAGAGAATGTTTTACAACCAACTTAAAAAAATATTGTTTAGCCTATATAATCTTGTTGCATTATATTTAGAACAGTATGAGAAAATTTAATTGTATGTAGTAATAATACATTTATAAAAATTGGTAAAATTGTTTTGGTGTATTACGAAAATGGGAAAAGAAAAATTAAAAAGACTAACATTAATTGAAGCAGAAAGAGTAATAAACTATTTCACTATTACAAAATTTAATTAAATTTGTTTTCTTTAATATAAATAAATATTGAATTTTTTCTAATCCAAGCAAGAGACGTTAATAGTAATGTTTTGTTACTGTGTTTCCGGAAGGTTACGTTTCTCAAAATCCTCCTAAAATAGGTGAATTTACGTATATGGAAAAAGTATAATTATTGAACAAAAGTAAACAATACAATTAACATGCTTAATGTTAGAGTCAATAATCTGTGTATTTTGTACATAATATAGTTGTTTGTTTAAAATAATTTACGTTACAGTAAACAATAAATAAACAACAGCCAGCATTATTCAACAAATTTCTGATTAAATAAATATTTAGTCGCGGCTTTACGTTAAACCAGCAAATATGTTTGATGTACCTGTCTAAGTTATAAATGAACCGCTTTTATTATATACGTTAAATTTATAACACTTAGCAGTAGAACACTTCGAACAATTGGTAGAACTAATAGTAGAGGGAAAGTGGGGGTTCGAAAGCACTTCCGGGTTCCGAACGAAAACACTACCTGGTTCCAGTTCACGACGTCATAGAGGCACTGGCAGCTGGTGTCCGAGCTGTCCATGTGACGTCACTGTTTTGTGTGTGTGTGTGTGTGTGTGTGTGTGTGTGTGTGTGTGTGTGTGCGCGCGCGTATGTGTGACTGAAACACTTCCGTGTTCCAGTTCATGACATCACACAGAGGCCCAAGTCGCTGGCGTCCGCATGGGTAAAACCTGTTTCAAAACGTCACGGAGGCCGTGGTTTCTGCATGTCTAAAATTTGGTAGCCGAAAACAATGTGTAGCGGATGGGGGTACCCGGAATTCGGCGGTTGCCCGGACGCACAGAGGCGATGTCATCGGGTACCGTTACGCGAAATTTTGGGGGCATCGGGTACCGTTACCCGAAATGTTTAAATCAACGGATGGGGGTACCCGAAATTTGTGGGTACGCTCACATGACGCATGTATAAAACAATGGTTATGACGAAATAGGAGGCTGGGTGGATATGATAGCTGGTTCGACGACTGCGTAGAGGGCGTGATGTCTGAAATTTGACACCCGAAATGTTTAAAACAACGGATGGGGGGTACCCGAAATTTTTGATGTTCAATATTTGACAACCGAAATGTTTAAAACAACGGATGGGGGTACCTGAAATCTCTTGGTGTCCGAAATTTAACACCCGAAATGTTTAAATCAACGGATGGGGGTACACGACATGACACATGGGTTCGACTGCGAGGCGAGACTGTTGGTTTCCGCAAAGTCAATGTATAAAAGGAGTACATATATTTTTTATTTATTTACATCATTTTTATTATTTTTTTTATTTTATTTTTTATCGGGTGAATATGTTGTTCATACATGATGCGTATTCACATTTGCTCTACCGTAATGAGTAACGTTCACTCCCATACTGGTCTTTGACGAGTTTACAGGTATATCTACCGTGCCAGTGACCCGTCTCGAACTACCAGAACTACGTTTATGAGTATTTCTACTGCGACAGTGACATAGTCAAGGTTAACACTCACGCACACACTACAGCACCTAATTCTACGTTTATGGACATTTCTGTCACGTAGCATTCACACCAACACCATGATGAAAACATGTTCACAACCGGCTATATTTTATTTCGTTGCCGCAACCATTCTGAATAAAACAAAGCTTTCCGAAATGCACAGTGTAAGGGGGGAGTGGTAACGGGTTGACGATGAGGAACAGGACATTGTATGATGGGTACAAAGGATCTAGGAACTACAGGTGCTTGAATATCGTTTAAGTCAATCACCTCACCATGGTGGTACAGAAGAAATTTGCCTTCTCAAACACTTTTGTATAGACAACAGAACTGTCTGAAAAAAAGTCTGCAACGATGCGTACCATATTCTTGTACGGCACATTACCATCGTTCCACCGAATTCCGTGATAATGTGTTTCCAACCACATTATTTTTCGGAATTTCAGGTGCAGACGTGCACGTTCGTATGGTGGAGCGAACAACACGATAACAAAACGTCCGGTTGTTATATCAACTGCAACGAACTCTTTGATTACATATTCATATTTGTCACCGCGAAACGCTTCAAACTCGGCAATAACTGTCCTATTCAAGTTCATTTTTCCGAGTGACACTTGTTCGCATCGAATACGTTAATTTTTTCAAATTCCCCTCCACTTTTCCTTCCAACACCAGTTCATCGTAAAGACGATCAAATGTTAGCTGTTGGTCATGACGACTGCTTTCCAATCGAAAAAACGAGGGGAAAAAGATGGATGGTGGTACATAACACCCCTTGGCTACTACCTGATTAATGTACGACTTGAAGTGATCTTGATCATAAGACAAGCGAAAAAGATATTTCTTTAGTACTGTTAATAAACAACCAAAACGGATCCACTCGGGTTCTGTGAAAACAAATTTTTCGGTCTTACTACCGTTAATCTGAACAAACGTTTTCCCAAAGTTACGACTGATCATCACACTCTTCTTCTTTTCACAGTTTTCACCTTCTTCGTACAATAACATACTGGATAGTAGCTGTTCACGAAAGATCAACAAGTAATTCCACTCAGAAAAGTCAAGTAATATACGTTTCTTTTTTCCGTTTGTAAACAAAACACCCGGTTCATAGTTGAGTTCGTTAAACAGTCCGACGGTAACGAACTTAGTGTAAGAGTTAATAGGATATGCAAGAGATAAGTAAACGTTATACTCACAATGCCTGATGCTGCTGCTGCCGCCGCTACCACAGTCACCTTCCATCGTTGAGACGGACTGTGCTTGTTACAAGCTAGAGATCGCTAATACCTATCTTTATAAACTGGTAGAGGGGAGAACAAGTTTTTTATGACAAACGATGAACAGTATTCGACAACGCTGTGTACTGTACTATCCTATCGTGAATAATCAAAGCGTAAGCGGTGGTTTTATCTGGGAAATTGTTACTGAATTCAATATCTAAACGCACATCAACGGCAGACGACTTGATTGGTTCTTCTTGTCTGGAACAATCGATGGCAAACAACGGTGCTTTCGTTATAAATTCATTAGGTGTCAAAAGAAGCGTTCTGTTGCGTCGGTCGTAGTATGATGTTTGGAAACGTGTATACATGTCGTAGAACAGTGCGTAACGTTTGTTATCGATGTCCTGGTTCAGGTTATCGTAAGGATTGTATTTATCGTTCAGAAATTTGTATATTTGACATTCGTTAAATTGCAGTGATCAAATTCCGACGCGTTTTTCGCTATATTGTTCTTCCTGTCCGTCTGAAGTATCAGTATCACATACCGTGGTTTTTCCAACTGTGACGATGTCTTCAAGGTCCACGAATGTCGATTTGTCGTCGGTAGAAAGGGATACTCGTGCAATTCCCAACTGCGGAACGGCATCAACAGTTCATGATCCTCCTCGATGTGCTCCAATAGCGGTATTTGGTACTTGTTTGACACGCGCACATAGGGCATCTTCCAGTCTACTTTGTTTATTACGAGATTACCGTTTGCAGTTACACTTGATTCTTTTAGCACCATTGCGTTCTGATCGGTAGAGGTACGCAACAGAATCAATTCTTGCTTAACGTTCAGCATGATGCGTGTATAGTCTTCGTTGAAACCGAGTAGCATTTTTAACGGAAGACAAAACGTAAAATCACCGGTATTCTCGTGTACTGTCAACGACTCGTCGGTTGTCGTCACCCATCCTGCATTGATTAGATGCTTTCTTTCATGCTCGTTGCTCGATAGTAACAATTTCACAGTGCTCGTAATTCCAACGTTTTTCGTACGATCTACTTCCACACCGCACACTTCGTAACGGATCTCCTCAAACAAGAAAGCCATTGCATTGTTTATTAATTTTACGTTCAACGCTGTGTCGGTAGCGTTAACCTTGGTCAATGTTCCTTCGATGTACAGAAACCTCTCCGCCGGTAAAGTGAAAACATCCTGTTGTTGGATGGGTATACGTATTTCATCGTTGTTACCGTATCGGGTGGAAGCACACGGTGCGTGCGTACGATATTCGAACTCAACGATTCTGTTATCGAAAGCCGCTCCTTGTTCGACAGCTAGAATTTCACCCGACATTATTTTAATCGTATAATTTAAATCCAAGTGAAAGTAAGAAACGCTTGTTCCTTGATGTCAATCGCTTCAACGTTGAACACCGACTACCATGTTTCTTTCGTACACACTCCCTTTTTACAGGTGACATTTGTCCGAAATACAATCCCATATTTTCAGATACAGTCGTATCGTGAAAACTTCACCGCGAAAATCAACTAAATCCCCGTCCTGAACAACGAGAGACAATATGATGTTGTCAACGCGTTGTACGTTTACCGGTAAGTATATTACATTTGTCGGTGTTTCAACTATTTTGAAACCTGGTGCCACGGTCGGATAAAACGAATGCAACGTGTGCTGGTCCTGACCGTCCTTGTACGCACCCTGTACGATATTACTCCGTACGTGAACGGTGTTAACTTTGATTATGTCGACGGGTACGTTCGACTCGTGTTTTTATACGCTTCCAGCTGCTGATTCTCGTTGAATCCTAACATACTTGCAGCGGTATTCGGTGTATGCGAAAAGTCGATACATGCTTACAGTAAATTTCACACTTTAATGTGTTGTTGTTTGGACGTAAACTGATTGTTCTCTCGCCTAACTGTTTCTGCAGATACGTTTCGATATCACTGATTTCATAGGTGCCGGTAGGCAACTTGATGAGGACCAATGATCCTTGGAAATGTTTACTGGAAATGCATTATTTTTTCCTTCAGTAACGTTTGGTATTGAATTATACGATGTAAAATACAATAGACCAACGTACCATTCACCGTATAACTCGAGAGGTGGGAAAAAGTTACACACGAGATTCGCAGCGTTGGTACCCGTCACGGTGACCGTTAGCGACGACATGCTGAAGTTTACTGATCAGAAGACGATAAAAAGTCTAAACATAAATGACCGCAGATGACCGTGTTAGGAGGTTGCTTCCGTTCATAGTTGTAACGGACGTCGGCTGTATCACCAAAATATTGCATCAGCTCGAGAGGTGGACGTAAATTACCGAACCCGTCAAAATAGTGTACTCGATTTCCACGCTTCTTGTAACATACCCAGTGGGTTCCCGGTCCGCTCTCGTCGTCCAAACTTACGATGACGCTTTCGTTCTTCCACGGCGCTGTATCCGGTAATGCGTTGCGCATGTAAACACCTCTAAAATACGGTATGTTTAGCTTTTTTGCGTATACACGTAATTCATCTTCGGACAACGGGCGGAGCGGTATGTGAATTAGTTTTTTCGGTACGGACGTAGATACAATCCGGACGCAGTTCTCTTCTTCTTCCTAGCGGTTCGGACAGTTCTCTTCCTCCTCTTCTTCATCCCACCACCAGAACCACGACCACGACTACTCACATTCTTTTTATTTTTACGACGTCGGCCGCTTCCTATTGCTGATTTTGCTTTCATGGCCGCTGCAACTGCTGTCGCATAACCTCGTTCGCTGATACCCGAATGCAAAGCCTTTACCCGTCCCCACGCTTTTTCCGCGAGTTTACGATCTGCAATACGTCTACTTTCGTTGTCTTTATATTGAGCGTAAGCGATGTCGTGTTCGCGACAGGCTTTGTCTAATTGGTTGATTCCGCGATCACCACGCGCTAATCTTTCTTCAAGTTTCGTGCCCGGTCCACAGAATCTGTAACCCGGCAGATGTAATTCGACAGGTAGTGCGTCCACCGCTCGATTGATAACTGACGAAACAACGGACGGTACAACGTTTTTAAGCACGTTTCCGACGCCCCACCCCTTTTTCCTCCTAACGTTGTTGTACATCGTAAACCGATCTCCAGTCTTTCTCTTCTGTGTTTTTATCGTATTCATCTATTAAACTTTTTATTTCCTTCGTGTCGAGTGTCCACTCGTCTTCTGAACTACGTGGCTTAGACAATTTCAATAAGTAGTAATCCAGTTGATACTGAAATGTTTTAACGACTTTATACATCTCGCTCTTTACGTATCGTCTCACGTCATTTAATTGTTGTAAGTTAACAGCATCGCTCTCCGCAAAACCATCCGCTACGTCTGTTATTCTCTTTTCCGCTGCTTTGAAAACACCATCTTCGCCCAAGCTAACGGTGTTCTGCAACATGTATTTTACGTTAACCGCGTCATCTGCAAAAATCGGTGAACTCACTCCCGACAACCAGCTCTGTCCAAACAAATAGCTATTCGATACTTTTCTAATGACATTCGAGTCTACGTAGTTTTTGTTGACCGCATCGGTCGCTTGTTCCGGACTTCGAACGTTGATTACCCATCGATCTCGTGCATCGATGACCTCACCTCTCTCTTGACTCGAGTGTTGTATACAGTTGTTGACTACGTCTTTAACGTCTACAGGAGTATCAACATTTTTCAATCTACACCCTTTAACGTCCACGCTTTTACGTTCATCATCGAGTAGCAGACAATGTGTTTGCATATAAGTCAGGGATACAGCATCCTTTGCTGCATCCGATTCGTTCAGATTGCGGATCTTTTTGTTTTCAACATCTATATGCCCATCATTCGTAATCTTGTATCCTACAGTATCGCGTAATTGTCTTTTTGTTTCTCGTCGCACTCTCACGGCGCTTTGATGTCTCCCGAACTTGTCCACAACCATTGTATGACTGCACGCTACAAATGATGTGCTAACCGTTTTAAGTAACGACACTGTGGTGACCATCGCGTGTGTAACACAATCGGATCGTCACTCTCTTTCCAACGAAAGATTTCTATACCGCAAAATGAACATCGAACCCTGCAATTTCATTTGTGTAATGAAAGCCTGCGGCAACCATAGCGGTCGGACTGATGAAATGCACAGGCCATGATTTAAAGGTTTTCAGTCTCTCGTTTTCGACTTCAAAATCAGGTGTCAAATCTAATCCGCACATGTCGACTGTGTTGACAACAATGAGTTGTTACACCGACGTTCATAAAATTTATACGATAATGTTGGCTTCACGTAATTCCTCTACTACTGAGATGATTTCGTTGTCGTGTCCGGTGTGACCGACGCGTTTTGAACTTACCAGCAGTCTTAACCGTTCAACCAGTTCGTTGGGATCGTTTCAGTGTACGTAATCGATACCACGTCCGCTGCATGGTGGGAACAATCGAGCGATTATCTCTCTGTACTTTAAACCTTTGTTTGTATTTACTTTAGCACCGGGTAAATAATAACGTTTATAAGCGTTAGTGTCCGACAGTATAGACTTGTACGCTGCTAAATCGTTTTCATCGTAGACGCTCTTGTCGGGTTCTTTCATAAACATAAGTTCGTAGAGGCCCGGTGTGCCTCTGTATCGTTTTCCAGCTATGTAGAAGCTATCGTCTTGATTGATCTCCAACACCGAATTGCCTACCATCCATTTGTCTTCAACGTTACGAACACCGTACGTATGATCCATCTTCTTATGTCGATCATCAGACAACGCGAGCAGTAAGTATTTCCTCGTGAGCGGACCTTCGACAGACTGTTCAACGTATTCTTATGCTTCGTGTCGACCTTCGGGTGTTGCTAAAAACTCTTCAAGTGTTACGTTCGGTGTTTCGACATCAGGCGTTTGTGCCAACACTTGCGTTCTGAGGAAACGAGGTTGTGATGGTGTTTTCGTCACAACAGCTGCCTTCGTATCTTCACCTTCAACTTTTATTTTTTGTTTAATTTTATCACTGGAGTCATTCAACTTTTCCGAAATCTGGGTTAACGGTTCCAAAAGAGGTTTGTACTTTCTCGTTAACGCTTCATCGCTTTCTCTGATGTCATGTTTCAACGCGCGATACTTTTGTCTTATGTTATCGCTAATTGCATCGATTTCATGTGTCAATTGCTTGTCATCCATCTTGACACTGATGACTTTCTTGCACAAACTATTCTATTTATGTATAAAACGATCGAAACCCACTCTGTATCTACCTGCGTTTATCGGTGAGCCCTTGTTGATGACTATGAATCCGTAACGATCCTTCCACGCTTCGGCGCACATCGCTTTGAACTCTTCGTATTTCATATCTGTGTTAACGTGATCGTTGTAAACGTGACGTAAATTGAGATCATCTTGTCAGAACAAAACCAAGAAATTGGCATTATCACGCACCAGTTGCTTTGGCACCAGACTATACGTTTGGCAAAGGTACAAAGTGTCCACACCGCTATGCCGTCCCATAGCGAAATACTTTCGTATGTTATTCTGCCGTTCACATACCACATCATCGAACAACATGATTGAATTAGGTACAATTTCGTGCGGAGGTGGTACTTCTTCGTTTTTACTGTATGTGAAGTACGTCATTCCTTCGTCAGCGAGAGTATTAAAAACGTCTTCCAACATACGATATTTTGGTTCAAATAATGATTTGGAGAACACGTACAGGTTCTGAAATCGCAGTCCGTTTGAATCGAATAACATGTTAAAGGCAACGTTTGACTTCCCGCTACATGACCCGCCGCACACGATACATCGAACTGTGTTTGGAAACAGTGGACTGTGTTTATTATATGCAACTTCACCGTTGTACTTAGCAGAGTCTACGTTCTTAACATTTAACTTTAACGATTGTTGTTCATTCTTCATCTTAACTCGTTTACGTTCGGTTAAATACTGTGGTAATGTTATTATATCAGATTTTTTTATGTATCCACGAATCGTGTTTACCGTCAAAGCTGAGCCAGCGCACTCGCACGCGATCACCTTTACGTTGTAATATTTTCTCAACGAGATACACATCACCAACTCTTGATTTTACTTAATTCTTGTTCATAAAACCCACCTTCCACAACGTCACCCGTGTGATCTTTCAACAAGTACGTAACCGGTACGGTTGGCTGAACTCTGTGCACTGTATATATCTCGTTCGTCCAGTTTGGTGTATAACCCTTAGCGAATGTGATTTTATATTTACTGATACGCACTCGATCGCCTATTTTAAACTTATGTTTCTTGCTCACATTCCGCGGTACGGTATTTTTTCTTATTCGCTCCAACACAATTTGCTCGTTGCTCTTGTCGACTTGTCGCGGCTTCATCTGTATAGTTCTATGCACTCTGTCGTTGTATTCCATCACCAATTTAGGCAAAAGCGACAACCACCGATAATGGCCTTGTTCGCTGAACGCGCGGTACATGTTCGTTTTCAACGTACGATTAAATCGCTCTACGATGGACGCTTTCTTTTCGCTATACGTTGAATAGTGTTTGACGTTGAATCTCTTTAGTAAAGCTTGTACGGTAGTGTTAAAATACTCTTTCCCCTTATCCGTTTGCAGGTATTTCATTTTATTTTTTACAATTATTGGTTCGAGAGCCTGTGCTACTTCAACACCCGATTTAGCTTTTAAGGGAATCGCATATACATACTTGCTAAATGCGTTTATTACCGTCAGTAGATATTTGTACCCCTTGTTCAACTTGGCATGCGGTATCATTTCCACCAAATCCGCTTGGTAGAGATCGTGTAACCCCTTCACCTCCACCGCACGTCTGGGAAAGTTCCTTCTCACCGGTCTGTGCAATTCTTTAGCAATGGTTTTGCGTACGTTTTCCATATCGCCACCCGAAACGCGAATCGCAAAATTTTGGTACGAGATATACCGTTACGTTTTCACTGAACCTCACCGACTTCATCATCGCTACTGACAGTGTGTTGCTCTTGCAAGCGAGTCTTATATCAACGTATATCGAACGCATAATTTATAACGGATTTTTTCGCTTGCTGAATTATCTCGCGTCTGGGTTGACAGAGTTTATAATGACCGTACGCCAGTGTTGTTTCACCGTCAGCCAAGACATATCGTTTGTCATCGTACGGTGACAGCGATAATTTTGTAAGCTTTCTTTTGTATATGTTATGTTTTTCGCTTTGGATCGTCTGCGCCGTAGTATAAGTTTGAGAAGTGGTCTTTACACATTGCTTATAAAGTTGATATTTCAACTGTGTAGCTATCACGGAACGTGGCACACCTTTCGCTACCTTTTTCTATTTATCGTTTGCCGTAACGAATGAATAACATTTTGCGCGCAACCCGAAAAATTCAAGTATCGGTATTCCATTTGTTTCGTCTTTAAACGTACCCAACTTTTTCTTGTTTGTTTTACTATAGCACGGATGTGTCTTAGGGTACTCCGACGTGTCAAAGAGTTCGAGATGCTCCTCCATGTCTTTGTACACATCGTCAGAGCGAATGTCGTACAGCAGAGAGTCAGTGTCCGTCATACATAGACGTGCACGTGACCCGTACGTATTCATCGTGAATCCGTAATGGAACCGATACATGATCAGCTTACTAATATCCAATACACTGAACCCAACGTACAAAGGTCGGTTCAGTGCAATGGATACTTTTTTCATCGTGAGACCTACCAGTTCCTCGTTATAGATGAAACAATGTTGTAGCCTGGGGTTAGCGGTTAGTTTGTGAAGTTTCTTCTCGTTTGGAACTAACTTGAAATCGATTCGTTTTCGTAAGTTTTCCAACGATTTTCCGTACGGTGCGTTATCCATTAACTTAAAAAAGTCTTTTTCAAAGGTGTTTCTGGCTTCCTTTCGTCGCTCCGTATTAAAATCGATAAAAGGTTTCAACCATACGCACTGTGTGAATGCTAACACACGGTGAATCGCTTTCTACTCCATTCCTAGTTCGAGGTAGAGTTTCAATGTTCTGTAATGAACAATGTGTTTTGCCTTGTCCTCGAGGGACGTTATCAGTTTCTCTACCTTACCGTTACTACACACAAAGTCTTTTAACAGCTTCATGCGATAGCAGTACGGTAAAGCATACTGTCCGTAATAGTACGCTTTTCAGGTGCTAAAGAGTAGTTACTGTGTAAGTCGTGTAGGTAATGTGGATATCCCAGATCGACTTCCAGGATATAACCGGTGTCACCATCGTCGCGTAACGCGTGCACGTTCAACGTATCGATCACTGTACGCTCCAACCATCGAAAACCGGACAGTGGTAAAGGCTGTGTCATAGCCGTTCCGTACAGATTGGTACAATCGAGGTAAAGTAAATAGTTGTGCGGCTTGCTTGCGTCATAATCGGGAATGTACGGGTTGTTGGCTTTGACGTACCTATTAGAAATTGCTGCTAAACCGCCTCGGATACCTTTTTCGATGTACAGGTGTACGTCTATATCGCGGAGTAACTCTAACCTGACTCCTGTCATTTTCAACATCGCGTTCCACGCTAAACCGGCGGTGGTAAAAACATTACACGGATCGAGTTCGTAGTACTGCAGGCTCATGTTTCGAAAGTTTTCAAATACATCAGCAAGCAGTAGTACATCCGTTTTTAAATAAAGGTCATGATAATCACCGAACGTTTGCATGTCGAAGGCCGACCAAACCGCTCGAGCGTGCGCGTAATCTTCTTCGTCTATATCCGACTCTGTCAAACCGTTGTAAAAATGTACGCGGTCCGGTAACTGCCTCTCGTCAAATTTTGAATCGTCCGTAACGTATTCGTAAGGGTACACACCTTTACGCAACAGTAAATCAACATTACGCGTGTAAAATTGATTAAGGATTTTAAATTTATCCGCGGATAAGTTGGAGACGAGTTTTTCAAGTGACGCGTTCATGAACCGCAGAGAATCGAGAAACCGGAGCTGACCGAGTGTAACGGAGATGTAACGTTCGCTTGTAGTAGCGATACACGTTATTTCATCTTCCTTGTACTTTCCGAAACCTTGCATCAAATGATGCGAGTCATAGCCACTTAAATTATGGAAAAAAAAGGAACGTGTGTTGGTATTTTGTAATTTATATTACACGCATTGTGAGCAGCGGCTAAATAGTTACCCGTTATGTGGCAATGATTTCGAACCGTGTCGTCCGATAACGGCTTCTTGCACAGATGACAGTGAGTGGCGTTTCGGAACGACCGTTCATCGGCCGCTGTTATTTGGATCGGTTTATTAAACTTTCTATCGAGTCGTTGAACGTCGGCTAAAAGCACACGAAGGAAAGTGTCCACCACGTCTTTACCGCGGTATATTACAGGTTCCTTGACGGCGTTTCCCATCCACTCAACTATCACATAGCAGAAACTGGCTGGTATATGATGTACCACGTTTTTACCGGTGGTCGGAACAATAAACGATTCGAAGTCAGCGTACACCGTATAAGGTACGCGGTGACAAAGTGAAAAGTTTTTAAAATACATCCACTTTTCGTACTCGCCAGGAAGTTTTACCTTCTGTACTCCGTGCTGAGAACAGTTGCGTTCGTGTTTTTCAACTCGTTTTCGCGCCGCGTTAGTATCTTTATTGTCCGAAAATATGTGTAGACAGTAGTTGCAGTACACTGATACGGCGCGATGTTTTGTCAACGACGAAAGCATATGCGAAAGGTTCCGTATGAGGCAGTAGTGAGTAGTGTTCGCGTCGGACAGTAGCGGTTTACGTGGTACTTTCTACCGCGATTTTCAGTGATACGTAAAGGATATACCTCGTCTTCGTAGCCAAAAACGTTAACGGATATGTTTCCGTTTAATTTTTCAACACGTTTTATCTTATTGACTGCGACGGGATAAGGTATGTCCTTCATGTTTATTTCTTCTTCGTACGGAAGGTAATGGCTAACGCGATCCGGGTTACACGCGATCGGGTGTATACAGGCGAAAACAGACCACAAAATACACTTTTCGTCTTCTAAATTTTTCACATTAATAATTCCTTTCTTACTGTGCGACAATTTCGATGGTGTAGGTAGAAAGCTCGACCCCACAAGAGGATTGTATTTTGTAATATTTAGTTCCACCGACTCGACACCGTTTTCGACCCACCGGCTTCCGTCACGCGTGAATTTGTCAACGGATTCCATTATTTTCTCGCTAGCTATCGAATTCTGTTCATCGATATCGTCATACTGTGACTTAAGTTCTGTACGCGATCTGAATACCGCATTACAATAAATATTTTCGGTGTATTAATTTTTTAAAAGATACACGAACTGCTAAATACCATTTTATATAATTATTTAATGCTACGGCTTCGCTACAAATCTTATCAACAACCGTGTGTTTGTAATCTAATAATACTGTTTGTGTGTTTAGTGTATTGTCAAGTATCATAAATTTTATAGTAATTACATTACCATTAATAGCACGGTGGTCGCTACTGCTGCTGCTGGCCATTGTGAAAGGACTGAGGCCGGCTTCCCGTCGTCGGTTCCCTATATAGACAGTTCGGTGACCGGTAACGCTGTCGCCGCGCTCCGCTCGCGAGGAGCAGCTGCGCGGGGCGAGGTGCGGTGTTGTCGTGACCGATGCGGTGTGTGCTAGAGGTGCGGTGTAGTGGTGTGGGGGTGGGGGTGCGGGCTAGGATGTCATCGTCCGGTCGTGACCGATTACGCGCGTTGCGGAGGGCTGGGTGGGGTGGGGAGTGCGGTGTAGGAAGCCGACGTCCGTGACCGATGCGGTGCGGGGTGCGGGGTAAAGGTGTGGGATGGTGGTGCGGGGTAGGGAGCTAGGTTGCAGCCGGTGTCTGTGACAGAGAGGTAGGCGAGGTGCGGGGTACAGGATGCCGGCGACCTTGACCGAAGCGCGCTCGTTGAGTCGCCTTCCGCGGGATGTAGGGTGTGGGGTACGGGGGGCTGGGTTGTACTACCGGTCGTGACCGAAAGCAGGTGGTGGTGCGAGACGACGCGGGGTTGGGTGCGGGGTAGGGGTGACCGTGACCGACAGACCCGATTGAGGTTGGTGGGGTGCGGGGTGGGGGTAAACCCGGTCGTTGCGGAGCGACAGACAATGTAATTGAACAAAATATGTAGTCGGGGTGCGGGGTGGTGGTGAGGCTCTGGGTGCGGTGTGGGGGTGCGGGGTAGGATGTCATCGTCCGGTCGTGACCGAAAGCAGATGGTGACCCGAAACGACGCGGGGTGGGGTAGGAAGCAAAGTTATAGCCGTTACCGTTGCGGTGGATGTGCGGGTTGCGGGGTAGGGTGTCGTCGTCCGGTCGTGACCGAAGGAGATGTCGCTTTAGAAGGAAGGAACGTGGTCGGGGGAAACAGAATAAATACGCCAGTGTTTCCCTGTGCAGTCATCAGTACTCGCCATGGAAGGAATCGTTGCGAACGCGAAGACAGTTGAAAATTTTTTACCAAAAAGAGACTTGTCAAGTCTTTCTTTAGGAGTAAAGTATCATATAATTCACATGAAATTTGTGAAAACGAAATTCGTGGAGTCAGTTGTGATAGATTTGGAAGATACCGGAGCCTGTCCTCAGCCGGAGGATAAACTGTTCTATGTATACCTACCTAAAAGATGGTGTGACGTATTTACAGAGGAGCAATTGAAAGCTGTGAAGCCTTGTGTGTTATCACTATGCGTAACCTCACACACTCCGCTGGCGAACGAGAAAGTGAGCGTGCAGTTGGATATTGATTATGTGAGTATGATATTTCAGTACCACTAATAATTACTTATACAGAAGTGGTTATGTATTAAATTTTTTCTGTTTTTTTCCAGACCAAATAAACGAGAACAGGATTGATTTATTATAATAATAATAGTAATAATAACATTAATAGTAAAATGTTTTTTGAATGATAAAGTAGACTTCTCTTTTTTTTTGTCGTTTTTTAATGTTAACTGTTCATTTTCAGAGAAAGAACAAGGTATTGCTTGGATCTAATATTGTAGAAAAACTTTTAAACAGAGAAATAAATGGTAATAATAGATTATATTGTCAATGCGACATGATTAAATTCGATTATAATTTTAGAAATAATGGTAAGACACTGAGTAGATGGATATCAATACGACACGAAAAGAATATTTACAAAATGAAAGTATTTATTCGTAATGAGTTTTTCAAACTCTTCAAAACATCAATTAGTTATTGTAACAACCATAATATTGAATATCTTCAAATAAAAGATTTGCTAATTGCTAAAACAAAGGTGGTTAATCAGATATACTATATGATGTATAATTTTACTGGTACAGCGTATACCTCGCTGGTAAAAAAATATGAGTGGTCAAGGCATGACTCCAGCGGATGTCCGCTTCGTAACCGTTGTCGCGTCTGTTGTTATCTAAGATATCAAAATGACTTTAATTCAGAATACATGTTTTTTTTTAATACCACACTAACTATCATTTGATGTGACTACATTCTTTTGTATTTGATCAAGTATTATTAATTGTAGGAAATTATATTCTGTTTTAAAATTATTAATAAACGTATGTGGTTTATAACATAAAAAGTTGAGATAAACAATCATTAAAGTGCTAATTAAATTTTTATGTGTAATTAAAATTTTTAAAAGATTCTTCTCATAGTTACAGAAACCTTGTTTCGATGTTATGTGCGAATGCGAGGGAGATGTATGTCGTTCACCACCATATGGTGACCACTGTAACATTCTGAGTGCTTGTGAGTGGAGAGAATTTACACTCTGAAGAACAATTGTTTTAAAAAATTATTTTGACGAAAAAAAAATGTAATTGGTTAAGGCATAATTCCACTGGATGTGCGCTTTATAATCGTGGTTACCTCTGTTATTATCTAAAATACTAAAAAGTGTTGAATTCAAGGTTTTGGTGTACCATTTTACACATATAGTTAACACCATACTAATTATCATTTGATGTGTGTCTACATTTAGTATGTTATTATTAACATATTACACATCAACATTGTAATATTGTAATTTATTAATTATTATTATTATTATTTTGTCCTGCACAGGAACGCACCCCACGGTAAGATTGCGTTCTTGTGCAGAATCGTTTGCGGCCGCGTTGTTTTTATATTCTTTTATTAATGTTATTTTATTGTGATATAGTTTATTTATTGTTTTATATAATGTTATGTGTTGTTTTTAATCTTTTAAATATCTAACGAGATGCATATGCATCGAAATGTTTTAACCTAATTCACCGATCTGATGATGACACCAAATGGTGTTGAAACTCGAGTCATCCTAAAAGGATTTTAAGAAACGTCGACAGAAGGTAAATAACCTATTTTATAATATATGTTTTCTAAACAGTATTCAAATCGATGCATCTGTTTTATATTAACACAATATAAACTTTATAATAATACAATATCCGGTTTTGAGTACCGGAGGAACCGCGTCGGGATGTCATTAACCACCAAAATTCGGAACCCGTCAGGTACCTATTGCCCCAAATTTTAACCGATCAATTTCGCGTAACGGTACCCCCTCCCCCCGTCCAGAGTTTAGACATACAGGACTTGTTTAGGGTGTACCCCCCATCCGTTGATCTAAATATTTTCGGGTGTTAAAATTTGGACACCAAAAGTTTTGGGTAACCCCATCCGTTGATTTAAACATTTCGGGTACTAAATTTCAGACACCAAAAATTTCGGGTACCCCATCCGTTGTTTTAATCATTTAGGGTACCAAAATTCTGACATTAAAAATTTCGAGAGAGAACGATTATTTTGTTACATCAAAATAAACCAGAACGCGGAAGTGTTTTAACATTCGGACACCAGCTGCCAGGGCCTCTGTGTGATGTCATGAACTGGAACCCGGTTAGGGCGTACCCACGAATTTCGGGTACACCCATCCGTTGATTTAAACATTTCGGGTAACGGTACCCGATGCCCCCAAAATTTCGCGTAACGGTACCCGATGACATCGCCTCTGTGCGTCCGGGCAACCGCCGAATTCCGGGTAACCCCATCCGCTACACATTGTTTTCGGCTACCAAATTTTGGACATGCAGAAACCACGGCCTCCGTGACGTCTTGAAACAGGTTTTAGCCATGCGGACGCCAGCGACTTGGGCCTCTGTGTGATGTCATGAACTGGAACACGAAAGTGTTTCAGTCACACACACACACACACACACACACTCACTCTCTCTCTCTCACACACACACACACACACACACACACACACACACACACACACACACAACAGTGACGTCACATAGACAGCTCGGACACCAGCTGCCAGTGCCTCTATGACGTCATGAACTGGAACCCGGTAGTGTTTTCGTTCGGAACCCGGAAGTGTTTTCGAACCCCCACTTTCCCTCTACTACTAATATTAAATTGAACTAATTATTAGATATAAGATAATGTAATTTATTTTTTGTTAATAGTACTTTATATAAACAATCACTGACTCCATAAACGCTGTTTACTTATAATGTATTACAAACTCCATTTCCTAAGTAAATAGACAGTCATAAAAAATGTTTTATGCTATAAGAAAGCGACTCCCTTTTAAGCAACAAAACTAAAATTTTTAAGTTCATAACATCAACATCATAACTTAAAAGTTTTATTTTATTACATTGGCAGCTGTATTTCGTTGGCTAAAGAAAAATTATATTTTTGATTTCTTTTAACTAAATTAATATGTTCTGAAATACTATTATATGTTCAAACTTTAGGCATTGTACTCTGTGTTACAGAAATTTGCAGAAAAGGAATTTTTCTCCCTCCTTCCGCAAACAAAATTTGTTATCCTGTCGCAGAAACGAGTCACTGGGTTGTAGACCGCGAGCTGTCACTGAACTATGAGCCTACGCGCTAAAAATACTCAATTTGTTGTCATTGTGAGTATATCTCACACTATCCACACAACTACAACCCTTACAAGTCACCGTGCGCAAAACAATCTTACCGGTATATTACCCTCACATCAATCGTTTAATATCTCTACTTTATTATAGAAAAGTCTTGCCGCAACTATAGTGTCATAGTAAATACGGTTTTAACAGGTTGCATTTAAAAACCAAAGTTTTCTACTAATATGACGTTATTTACAAAATTCATCATTCACATTGTTTTGACAACCAGTTAAACAAACATAAATTGAAATATTAGCAATCTAACAGTCACCAGTAGTTTATTAAACTACTCCTTCAGATTGTTTTTCCTAAGAAGTTTACATTTGTGATTAATTTTCTAATGCCTGTCTCTGATTTTTTTTGTATCTTAGACTACCGATGTCTAAAATTTTTACATAAAACTTGATAATATATACGGTTGTATTTGCTTGAATATAGAATTAATTAAAACAAACATTACAAATTAATTAATAAGTGCAAACGTTGTTTCTCTGCACAGTAGCGGAGAACGAAATTAGATTAAAGGGTCTGATGCAGCAAAACCAACAGCGCTTTTATTTAATTTAATATATATTTCTTTCCGTTCCAGTTCAACTGTATCGTACGGGCTGACTTGTAATCAAACTAACAAGTTAATTGCAGGGCGACCTTTGCCCTACTTGTATTTTAATTCATAGTATTATCCAAGATGTTTAGTACCAATTGAAATTTTAGTATATAAGTAACATGTCGGTTTATTGACTTACAATGAACTTGAAGATATAGATAATTTAATACCCTATGTTAATAAAACGACAGAAATTATTAAATTTGGTTCTGTGAAGTTTTTGTTTTAATATAAACTTAACTATCGCTACTTATGAGATAGTGCATCTTCTGCTAAAATCGCTTTTTAACATTATACGTAAAATTCTCTTTCTCCTTCAGTGGCTTCGCTAATACCTGCTTAACATATCATCCGTATTGACACTTAAGAATATTGATAGATTAAGAACCTGGCGTTATTTAGGCATTGTTAGGCAGTCACAATTGACATTTGAGACGCTTCTGTAATATGGATGTTGTGCGTCTTTATCGCCAGTGAATCACACAATTTCTTACAATGCATAAAACGCGTACTGTTTGGATCTTGCATTAACTTGTTTGTTTTATGTGGGCCTGTGTAGTTTATTTTTAAGCAGTCGTAGAACGTGATTGTTTATAGTACCATATTTGTTGACTCATGTTAGTAAGTACAGTAACAACAATAGAGAACAATGTAATCTCATCCTTCAAAGCGGAAAACACACTACTTACTCGATACATTTCTAGTTGTTCATTCTGTGTAAGCTTTAATTCCAATCCACGAAGTATTGTTTGCTGTCCTACAATGATATCTTCATTTTTTTAAATTGTTATGCTGCTTTCGTAATATTATTTTGCTATGTCAACACCAACTGACCAACTTATGAATAATCCAAAAACTCCGGTCCGGTATATAAACACTTAAACGATTATACTGACAAACGGTTGGGAATGTCCGACTAGACACACATAAACCTGCGACAGTTTCTGCATACACACACGCACATGAAAGTGCGTGTGTAATCCCTTAATAGTTTGTAAACAGATTGCGAAAAGCGACATTTTCTTCACAGCCAAAATGGGTACTGACCACTATTTTACAAACCTCACTCAAGCGGGCACAAAAAACTAAAACTGTCTCCTCTATTAAGGTTCACAACTCACAAATACCAAGTATATCAGAGTCGCAGCCAGTAAAATTTAGTTGTAGATACAACTGATTAGTTAGTTTATTTTTATTGATTTCTTAAAAATGATATAAATACCGATTCTGTCATTGACATTTATTATTGTATGTTAGAAACACTGTTATATACACTCTGTCAGGTATTAATGTTCCATGACTAGTCACTTGTGAACATTGTTGTCAGCCGTTTAACTGTGTATATTAAGCAGACGTATTGTTACGACAGTGACACTGATTGTCGTGTTGTACAGTGGTGACAGAATAACTGACACCAGATGAAATCCTGTAATTAAAGTTACTCATATACAATTTTTTAAGCCAAAAGTTGTCCACAACAGTCATATAAAGAACAATGACCGTCGCTTTATTACTCTACACACATTTGTGTAGTCATTAAATAATACACAATAATCACTTCACAGTATACCGCAAGTCACAAAACTAGTCAGTTCGAAACTCACTCTGATATCACAGGTCCCAAACTGAAGCTCTCTGATCTGGAAGCGGTGCTTTCATATTTCGCCCGTATAGTGGTAATGACTTGGATGCCGGTAGAATAATTGACACACGGTTTGAATGCGTGTCTGGAAAAGTCAAGAGCGTTGCGTAATCACAACGCGTGTTTAGTGTCACGTCGTTACATTATGTTATCTGTCACCTCATCGTAGAGGTATATTAATGCCAAGCTGATTTGACGTGCTGTCTACATAGTGTCAAACACAGCATTGCCATAAATGTTACTTCGTTTAGGAATCTCAGGTTAATTTAAAATACAGTGACAGTTTTTATGTAGGCCTATATTTGTGCACATGCTAAGTGTAAACTTAAGAGATTATAATTTGACTTGATTTGGGTTGTTGCAAACTTCGGTATTGAGTAGCGTCGAATAAAATCTAACACATTTGAAGAATAAGGACTTTTATTGTATCATTATATACGTACTTGTAGATAGTAGAGTAACGCGAATGTTGTCAAGAGAGTATCTAATAGGTTAGCGTTATACTTTAATTATGTAGAGATCTGTAGAATTTTGAATTTGATTAAAAAGGAAAAGTACGTATTTTCAACATCAACTACACGGTAAGTAGTATTAAATTTACACCCTGTTCCATAAATTACAAAAAATGTTCTACTATATAGAATATGCTGTATTTTCTTCTGCGTATGCTTTTATAATACCAAATTAAAGTCACCAAAATTCAAAATTTGAGTAAAGTTACTTCAAGCAAGGATAAAATAAAATATTTAAACTGTAGCAAAATACAAAATGAAAATTAAAAATTTCATTAGTATGTCCATACGATTAAACGTTTGACGGTGTCGCTACAATTTGTATTCAGCTCACTAAGGAAATGAGTTTCAATACAATGCGACAATAGATAGCAGACACCGACTTTCTGTGCTTCAAACACACACGTTACTTACTCTGAGATATAAAAATGTCAGTAGCTACTTGTTATACTACAAACAATCTCTTTATATTTACAGGGACCGGAAGGATATTATAAAATGTCTTTTATTAATATTAAATAATTAATAATTAAAAAGACCGTATTTTTAGAAATACTCGTGTCTAAGTGCTATAAGTTGTAAATAATTTGATAAAGTAAATGAGACGAATTTTTATTTTAAAAGTGCTGCTTAAAATTATCAATTATACAAGTAGACGAAATTGAAAGGTATGGGCATTGGATCTAAGGTAAGAAAATTGTACAATGTGTTTACTGATAACAATTACGTAACCATCGTGTTAAAAGTAATGTCGAACGTTATGAAACTCTAACACAAATAATTGATGAATCATGTTTTGAAAGAATGCGCACGAAAAATATGTGGTAATGATATTCTTGGTAAATTCTAGTACCAAAAAAGGAATGATAGTAAAAAACAGTGGATATGTTGAAAAAGTAAACGAGAAGGAAACGTAGGAACGTAAAGGAATGAAGGAAACGAAGAAAGAAAGATAACGTAGAAACAAGGACCGAAAAGATCGCAAAAGAATAATGGAAGAAAAAGTTTTGGAATATGCAAAATAAATAACAAAATGAACAGTATAATAAAGAAGTGAAGACCAAAACAACAAACGTAAAGATTTTAATAAAAATAGTGAGTAACAAAAAATAGATAATGCGAATATAACATTAATAATAAAAAAATAAGGACAGTATCAAAGCAAATATATAAAAAAAAGACAAAACCGTAACTAAAATATTAATAAAGCCAAACCTTAATATTAAAATAACACATTTTTTTAGTAAAAGAAATATTATTAACGGAATCAGCATAGGTGAGAGAACTTTCATAACAACGTATTTTGTCTTTATCGTGTTGTCAGTTTTGACAGTAGTATAAATGGCGGAAACTTAGATAAAAAAATATAAATCCACGTATCCTACTGGAACAACTACGTATCAATTCTATACTGTACTGATGTAAATAAACTAGACCATCGCCAATTTGAAATATACATAAATAAAGATAACTGTGTCATACAATCAGTGCGTATACTGACAAAATTATCGTACGTTTTTAGTAGACTGATGTGCACATCAGCACGATACAAACGTGTACAGTACAGTATGTCTTTAGGGTAATGATTTAATTGCACCAATACGACACAGCGGACAAGCGGTAAATCTCATGACGTGCATACATTGATTACCCGCGTCGCTAACGTTGTGCATTGTTAATTATGCCGCAATCGTTTGCTGATTCAGTAGAACGTGCGTCAGTATCCAGTAAATAATTACCACGAATGATTACGCTGAAATTATTTTGTAATCAATCGACAAGATTTGCGTTTAATTTGGATACACTAGTTTGATGAACCTTTGTAAAGTGATCAGTGCTATAACTAGTGTCCAAACTTTGTCGTGTAATGACGAAATAATTTCGTTATTTTGTCACGTGCGTTTGAAACAACGTTACACTCAAATTACAATTCAAATTACAATCAGACATGATCAGGATTTACCAAATGTGATGCCATGTTGTGTAATAGGGGCAACCATAAGCTTACATTAAATTAATTAAGTCATTAAAAACTGTCTATTTAAATTAGGTTAAATTTTATTCACTAATATTTACTTATGGTGTTAAGGAACTGTTTAAACTTTGTACTGGTTTATCAGCTGTAAACGGTCCACCACCGTATACGGCACGCGCGGATGACGTCACGCGTTTATCAAACGTTGCAGTCGGCCAGCACCGCCGACTGCAAGCCAGTTTAGTTCAGTTTATAACACGACTCCGAGCGCAACTCCCGTAAAACACTTCTCTTACAACCGCGGCTTCTGGCTATTTTTTAGCATGCATTTATAATATTTCATTTCATTCAACTACCTGCGTCCATCTACAATGGACCACGATTTTATTCAAAATTAATTTCGGGCGTTATTGCCTCAAATGCATCCGCACGTGCCGATCGTAATTAACAATCAGATTTTTTCAATAAACGAATGTTCAACATCTTTAATACAGTCCACTTCTTTCTAACAAACAATCCAGCCTTCCTCATTAGCGTCTTTGGAATAACTCACGATTATTCAAGAGCTTCCAAACCGCAACATTTTTGGTCCTCCGGGCCGGATTTCATATTTTCGGGCCCAAAAAACTACATCATTTTTGGTCCCCACGGCACAGATTTCTCATATCTGAGTACACAAGCGACAGCATTTATTTATACACATCATTTCTGGAAAAACCAATCTGAAGTTAATCACGCCCTACGGGCATCATTTGCGTCCTGAGCGACACCATTATTGTGAATCACGTCGCAGTCATCTCGACAAGATTCAGCCAAGCAGTAGACCAGAGACGACGGGACGAAACAGGACAACATTTTCGAGATTCCACAGCTTTAATTGATGGAGGGTACAACATGAGGCATCGGCTGACCGTCAGAAACAGGAGGTGTAGCAGCTCCAAACGGGATCGAAGCCAGCTTCATCACGAATGGATCGACGGCCACATGACTATAAACTTTACTTATATTTGATTTTTAATAATATTTCACTCAGTGGGTATTTTTTGACACATTTATATAAACAAATACCTCATTACACAATACAAATTAATAAATGGTTGGCAGCTCATTATCAGTCAGAACTTTAAAGATAAAGATATACTTTGCAACCATTTAGATTCATAATTTCAATAATTTAACTGCCAACAAGTTTGATTAGTTAGAGAGAGTAAGTTTATGTTCAAAACAACGATCGCTAGCTACCGAAACGTATTTAAACTCATTCAAAATCAAGTTTGTGGTTTACATGCTCTATGCTCAATTGCTTTCTAAATATTTTTCCCTTTTTATCTTAAACTATAATAATGGCCGATGTAAGGGCTCTAATAAAAAAACGAGGCACAATTAAGGCCTCAATATCCCGAGTAAAAACCTTCGCGGATAACTTCGATTTGTTAAACAGCGATCCTCATGCGCTCAAAATAAAACTGCGTCATTTGATGGAATTATCCACCAAATATGACGAGATTCAGTCACAAATCGAGGCTGAGGAAGCAGACGTTGCTTCAACGAGTGATAGAGTACAAACGGAGGACGATCTCTGTACTATAGAATGTAAATTGCAACACCTGCTAGAGCAAGCTGAGCATGTGAACCAAAAACCAGTAATTAATGCTGAAGGTAAACAGCCTAAAACACCCCCCATTCAATTGGAACCAATAAAATTACCACGGTTTGAGGGTAGTATTGTGGAATGGCAACATTATTACCATATTTTTCTGGAACTAATTCATGTCAGAGCAGATCTGATAGATATACAGAAACTTCATTATTTGCACTCGTCATTACATGGCGATGCGCTTAACGTAATAAAATCGTTGCCCATAACACATGAGAATTACGCGGTGGCTATCGACCTGTTGAGAAATAGATATGATAGTAAGCTGATTGTTTCCGCTCACCACGTGTGGAATGTCCTAGACGTACCATTAGTTCAGCAGGAATCCCAAGTTAGCATATCGCAATTTATTGATCAAATCTCTGCAAATATAAACGCTTTAAATAATCTCAAACTGCCAGTCAACACGTTTGAAATTATTGTCGTTAATTATTTAGCCAAAAAACTTGACAATTACACTTTACGTTTGTGGAAAGAGAGTTTATCGGAGCATAAATTCCCTGATTTTAATAATTTTATAAATTTTCTAAATTCACGTAGGAAATTATTGCAAAATCTCGATAACGCGACTAGCCCAACGAGCAGGTTGAACAAAAGCGATAAGTCTCCTTATCGCAAGGCAGTTAAACAGATAAGCACTCCAAAGGGCGCATTCCACTCACATATTAGAAACAATTTATGCAGGCTGTGTAACGGTGTACATAGACTTAGCGATTGCCCACAATTTACATCGCTGTCTATCCCTGATAGAAAAAACGCGTTAATAAAAACAAACTTTGCTTAAACTGCCTCCGTTCGGGACACGAGGGTTCAAAATGTCCCTCAAAATTCTCATGTAAAAAATGTTCTAGGCGTCACCACACAACGATTCATGTCCCCAACAGGGACGTAACTTCTGTTAACAACCAGTGTTCACTGAAATCACAGACCAATAAATCGGTATTGTTATCTACCGCCGTCTGTATGACATACAATAAAGTCGGCAAAAAATTTCCCGTTAGGATATTACTGGATTCCGGTTCTCAAGCGAACTTTTGCACAATGGATTTCGCCCGCAGGATGGGCCTCCAAGTGGTTAAATCGCAACTGCCCATCACGGGTATAAACAACTCGCTTTCCCAGGCTGACTTCAGTACTAATGTAAGGCTATATTCGCGCTATAAACCCTTCACGTTAAACGTACATTGTGCCGTATTACCCAGTATAACTAATAATTTACCGGCGGAGTCGTTCAATCTTGCCTCTTTAAATTTACCCAAGCGCATATTCTTGGCGGATCCTCACCTACATTGCTCGTCGCAAGTCGATATATTAATCGGCGCTCAATATTTTCTCCAATTAATTGAACCTATGAAATATACGCGCGGACCACACTTTCCTATAATTCAGGAAACCAAGTTAGGATTTATTTTGGCCGGTGACTTACCATTCAACGTCGATATAACTAAAACGGTTTCTTCCTTTGTGGTCTGTAGGGACGATAATCAGGTTTCCTCGCAACTAAAGGAATTTTGGAAGTTGGAGGAGATCTCTAGTCGCGAAGCCCGATCTGAGGACTCACCGTGTGAAAGGCATTTCGTGGAAAACACTAGCCGCAATCGCGACGGGAGATTCGTGGTAGCCCTGCCCCGCAGATCTGATAAATCTTATTTGGGAGATTCTCTCCGCGGAGCCATACGCAGATTCCAATCGTTAGAATTCAAATTCAAGCAGAACCCTACCCTTTATAAGGATTAGAGTGAGTTCATGAGTGACTACTTAAGACTTGGCCACATGTCGCCGCTTAATGAATACGATCTGTCGCTTGACAGGTCAGAGATCTTTTATCTGCCCCATCACGCAGTCATCAAAGACTCTAGCTTAACCACTAAATTGCGCGTGGTATTTGACGCATCCGCTAAAACCACCAATAATTTGTCCCTTAACGATACTTTAATGGTCGGTCCTACGATCCAGCAGGATCTGTTTTCGATAATGGTTCGGTTCCGCACCCACCGATACGTACTTGTTGCGGACATTGAAAAGATGTATCGCCAGATCATTGTTAATTCTAAGGATTCAAACTTGCAACGCATTGTTTGGCGTGATGCACCGCATAAGGATTTGCGACATTACGCGTTAAGGACTGTTACATATGGCACTGCTAGTGCCTCCTTCCTTGCTACGCGTTGTCTGGCTCAAATAGCATATGAAAATAAATCCGACTACCCTACAGCTGCTAAGGCCATAGCAAATGACTTTTACGTAGACGATCTCATAACGGGTTCGGATGATCCGAACGGCTTAGCTGAAATGAAATGCGAGATCGAGAAGTTGTTGAGGAGGTATGGTTTTTCGTTACATAAATGGTTCTCTAACCACCGTAAGATTATGACTCTTCGCGCCCAAGTAACCCGTGACTTCAGCAAGGGTCAAAACGTGCGTAACTTGGGCATACAATGGAATGTTGAGGGGGATAACTTTTTATACACCGTTAGGGGTGATGACAATTTAACCGTTTTCAACAAGAGAAGCGTGTTGTCAATCATCGCCGGGATCTATGATCCACTAGGTTTAATCGCTCCCATCACATTTTGCTTCAAGCATTTCGTGCAGCAGTTGTGGTTGGCAGGCACTGATTGGGACGAACCCTTGTCCGGATCATTAGCCAATCAATGGTTGGAATTATACGCCCAATTAGTCTCCGACACTCATTTTGAGATTACAAGGTCGGTTAAGAGTTCGAACAGTTACCCAGTTAGTTCATTGCAGCTGCACGGATTCGCCGACGCTTCGGCTAAAGGTTACGCGTGTTGCATTTACGTGCGGGCGGTCTATTCGAACGGCGCCATATCATCAAACTTGTTGTGTGCTAAATCTAGGGTCGCTCCGCTGAAACAGATAACGCTTCCTAGACTTGAACTTTGTGCTTCTTTATTGTTGGCTCAATTAACCTCCAAGGTTTTAAATGCCGTCGATTACAATTTTGACGGACTATATCTTTATTCGGATTCGATGATAGCGTTGTACTGGATACATCAGCAATCTTCCCGCTGGAAGGTATTTGTGGCCAACCGTGTCGCGGAAATACAGCGTCTTGTTAGCAGCAGGGGAATTTGGCGTCATGTAGTATCAAATGACAACCCTGCCGACGTTTTATCGCGCGGTTGCCTCCCTCGTAGTTTGCACTGTCATACTCAATGGTGGCATGGTCCCTCCTGGTTGGCTCGTGATGCGGCCTCATGGCCGGTCAGCGCGTTCGACATTAATACTCCCTGTACTTTTCCCGACATTGAAGAGGAACGTCGCAAGCAGGCTCAAACCTCACTAATTGTCGCGTCCTCAACACATAGTTACATTGAAAATTATTCATCTCTTACGAGGCTTATTCGCGTCTTCGCATATTGCCGTCGATTTTTTCGCAATTCTAGGCTCGCGGTGGTTGATAGAGACACGTCCTTTTTGTCGGCTCAAGAATTGTCTGACACGCTCTTGATTTTTGTCCGGCAATCACAGAAGTTGCATTTCGACGTGGAGGTTAAGGAACTTGAGGCACACCGGTGCCTTCCACGCAGTAGTAAAATTCTTGCTCTCAACCCATTCCTGGATAAATCAGGCATTTTAAGAGTGGGTGGACGCTTGCAATTCTCCCCACTTAGCTACGAGACTAAACACCAAATAATTTTGCACCCGCACTCTCATCTCACGAGACTAATAATTGAATACGAACACATCCGTTTGTTGCACGCTGGAGTGCAATCAACTCAAGCTTCGCTTAGGCGTAAGTATTGGATCATACACGATAAGTCCTATATCCGCTCAGTGATACATAAGTGTGTCACTTGTTTTCGTTTCCGGGCTAAAGGCGCGAATCAATTATTCGGTCAATTACCCTCTTCTAGGGTCACGCCGTCCAGGCCATTCTCACAGTCGGCCGTGGATTACGCCGGTCCTGTGCTTTTGCGCCATGGCGGGCAGCGCTCTAAGTCCACGACCAAGGCATATGTCGCTCTATTTATATGCATGTGTACTAGGGCCATCCATTTAGAATTGGTGTCGGATCTCACTTCCAACGCCTTTATAGCGGCTTTAAAAGGTTCATATCGCGCAGAGGTATTCCCGCGCAAATATTTTCGGATAATGGCACGAATTTTCGTCGTGCCAACCACACGTTGCATGATTGGTACAAATTTTTAACCTCCAAGGAAGTTGAGCAACCTTCTCTGGAGTTTTGCGGTCTCCACGGCATCAAATGGTCCTTTATCCCCCCTTCAGCCCCTCATTTCGGTGGTTTGTGGGAAAGTGGTGTAAGGAGTGTTAAATTCCATTTACGTCGCGTAATTGGCGGTACGATCTTGAATTTTGAGGAATATTCTACTCTTCTTTCTCAAATTGAGGCTTGCCTTAATTCACGCCCGTTATGCGCGGTGTCCGACGATGCTAGAGACCCTGAACCCTTAACACCTGCTCATTTTTTGGTCGGTGCTCCACTGACGGCACTTCCGGAACCCGACTATACACAAGGCAATAATACTCATTTGGGCAGATGGCTTCTGCTCCAAAAATTTTCGCAGACCATCTGGAAACGGTGGTCTAGGGATTATCTGCACCAGCTGCAGCAGCGCAATAAATGGCGCACCCCATTAAAGAATTTGAACGTCGGACAACTTGTCCTCATTTTGGATGACAATTCCCCCCCTCTAGAATGGAAGCGTGGGGTAATTACCAATGTTTTTTCGGGTCAAGATTCCTTAGTACGCGTCGCAGAGGTTCGCACCGCGCTAGGTATCTTACGCCGACCCATCCACAAATTATGCCCCCTTCCGGTGGCTACACACTAATCGTATGCGTGCCATACGAGGTGTGTGTGTGTGTGAGTGTGTGCGTGTCACATTACATGGACCACGCCCGGGACATTCCCAGGGGCGAGCATACAAGTCAATTGTATCATAAGCATTGTAATATTGTTTACGTGCCGCTAGCTATTACAGCAATAGTGACTGTGTCTCATATGTACTATCAATCATTATGGATGTTGTGTATTGTTAATATGTTTGTGTGATTCAAATTCTGAGAACCACAAGTGTCATTTATAGTGTCAATTATTCTATATATGTATTGTATTTTCTAAGGGTCAAACATTATGAAATTCATTGGGGTTGTTATGTCAATATCATGGGGAAATTATTGTATTTTTTATGGTGTTATCACTTGTTATTGTAATGCTTGGCAAATATCAAGGGGTATTATTTGGGAAAGATCAATACCTACTTAATTATTGTATTATTGTGCGTATTGTATTACTATTATGTTTTGAGTAATTTTAACGTCAGTAAGCCCTTGCTATTGGCGTAAGGGTCAATTTATTGTATGCTTGGTGATTGTTAATTGAATTCATATTATGTTTATTATGTCATTGCTCTCTGGCCAGTGCGCCAATTATTGTATCGCTTACGACATGTAAGTTTAATTATTATATTGTTCAATTTAACCTTTAATGTACAAAATCGTCCCGATTTTGGCGGGCAGTATGTTTAAACTTTGTACTGGTTTATCAGCTGTAAACGGTCCACCACCGTATACGGCACGCGCGGATGACGTCACGCGTTTATCAAACGTTTCAGTCGGCCAGCACCGCCGACTGCAAGCCAGTTTAGTTCAGTTTATAACACGACTCCGAGCGCAACTCCCGTAAAACACTTCTCTTACAGCCGCGGCTTCTGGCTATTTTTTAGCACGCATTTATAATATTTCATTTCATTCAACTACCTGCGTCCATCTACAATGGACCACGATTTTATTCAAAATTAATTTCGGGCGTTATTGCCTCAAATGCATCCGCACGTGCCGATCGTAATTAACAATCAGATTTTTTCAATAAACGAATGTTCAACATCTTTAATACAGTCCACTTCTTTCTAACAAACAATCCAGCCTTCCTCATTAGCGTCTTTGGAATAACTCACGATTATTCAAGAGCTTCCAAACCGCAACAGGAACAAACAGCTTATTCACAAAAATTATTATTGTCTTGCAAGTAAACTGAAAATACTTGAAAAAACGTTTACTAGAAGGCTTCGTTTATATTTAAACAGGCTTCTATATATAATCTAGTTGAGAAACTAGAGTAGTGAAATTTTATAATAGTGAAACCTGGCCGGCGCACAAGAGACATAAATTTTACTACTCTAGTTTCTCAACTAGATTATATATCTTAGTAGTATCCAGTTACTTTGTTTTTTTAAATACTTATTTGTATACCACCGTATCTACAGATATTATATTTCCTCCATCTCCGTCGTTAGGTCTTATCCTGGTTCACATTCCAGCAGTCTAAACACTCAGGCTTTATACAAACTTATTATACAGAAAACAAAAATCATTCGCTTGTTTAATTAAGTTACATTGAGCAAAAAAGGTGTTAAAATAAGTCCTCCGCATACAAGGTGTAGCTTTTTTGAACAAGCGAAACGAATTTGCAGTTTAAATTTGATTGTTTGGCATTTCCTTCACTGTCTAGTAGTGTGTCGCGATTCATTTGAATCCATCAACCGTCACCAACCGTCATCATGTTAGTGTCATCAAAAGTGACACTAACATTGATCTCCCCCACGCAGAAAATAGAATGTAAGAAAAAAATATTAAGTAAAAAAAAAATTAAAAATATCGCAAAACATGCGATATCACATTAGAGAGAATTTGTATCAAAATCTGAATGTAGTATTTAATTTTATAAATTTCAATAATTAGAAATCTGGGTCACATAAATGAATCAAAAACTTTTAAAACTTGTGAAACTGTATACCAAAATCTAGAGTAGACGGAGTTTTAACCAGATTTCAATTACAGTGTTTACTAAGATAATGTTTTCACAATACAGGCGCTCAAAAAAGTAATATCAAAGTCTTGAAAAATTTCTAAAAGTTATGTAAAGCATCAAATTATGAAAACCTTTATTTAGAATCAAACTCGATATTTTTAAAAATTTGACAAAAACCTATTTTTTACCAAACCTTCCAAAGCTATCTTTATAAAAAAGAAATTTACGTATTGTTAACAGTTATGTATATTAGTAAGAAGAATAAGATATGGGTTTGTATCTATAAAAATGTACGTAAACAAAAAGTTAGATCAAACTTATTTGTAAGTTATGCAATACAGTTTAAAATTGAATTAGACAGCCAATAAAGAAGTCATAATACATGGAGTTTATTGTAATCATATTAGTAATAAAGCAATAATGATTATGTGCTATTCAATTATTTTTATTAGACAAAATTGAGTGTAATTGTAGTTTACAAACATTTATTTTACGAATAATATAAGATGCCGATTCTTTATTGCAAAGAAAACTTAAAAATTCTTACACTGTTTAGTTATAGTTCTTTTTGTTCAATAAGTTTTTGTAAATTTTCTACTCTGAGACAAGTTTACATACATAAATAGACTCACATGTTTGATTTAAACTCAGACTATGTTACTTTAACGCTTGGCTAGATCATGAACAACGCAAACAAACTCACAGTCTAAATGCGGTCTAATTAAAATAAATATTAAAACTTCAGTAACACCAGGGAACGTTGTCTCCTTGTAAGGCGGTAGAAAAGTTAATTAATTTAGAGGAACTAATGAAGCAACAACAAGCCGCTGGACTTTTATTTAATTAATATTTTCTTCACCAGAAAGAGAACTTTACCGCACACAGAGCCTCGTTATTGAATTACTGCCAATCGCAGTACAATCTTTGACCCATATTGTGCTGTATGTTACACTACACCTGTGTCGTATGTTATGTTTCGAAACCTCACTTAGCCTACTGTATTTTGTTAGATTCACTATATCAAAAATAATTTTGTCATTTGGGTTGAAATAGACAGGATATTTAGAAATATTGTATTTGTGTTTTTTAACAAACTCTTTACTGACATTAGATTTCGTTCGTATTCTGCGATAAAGTGTCATCAGTGGTCCCACTGAGAATCAGTTCAGACGATGAGGATTTCGAAAACAGTAGAAACGTTTAGTGTTGGCAACAAGGTGTGGTTAAAACCTGTTGAAGCAGTGTTGTTTTAATAATGAGACACAGTAAGTTTACGAGTGGGAACTAGGGGGCTATTTAATTCCCTTCGTTAGCTTCTCTTATGCTTGTGATATTAACTGTGAGATTTGCTAAACAAAGACTAACAAGTGAGTTACAGTTGAGCCGTTGAGTCCTCAGTTGTTAGCCACACTGAAAAAGTGAGCATGTTAGTCATCGTGAACTCTACTAAAATTTTACAGAACAATGGTGAAATAATGCAACTGTTAAAAACACAAATTCTTTGTTTACTAACACTGACATATTTTAATTAAGAAAACACCCTAAGATATTTTATTATAACAAAGTGTGCTTGAAATTAATTTATTTAAAAAACACCTAATAACGAAAAGCCGACATCTAAGTTAGTAATTTAATTAATTTCAAAATTAATGTAAATATCATATATAAGTGAAAGGTAACAAGTTAATAGTATTAAAAGGAAGGAATTGAAATAGAAAGAATGTGTAGACAATCTGCATTATTGGAGTTTTAAAATAATATTAATTTAATATTGTAACAAACAAATCTTTCGACGTGTGTTGGTTACGTCGTGTGTTGGTCTATTTGATACTCTTCGAAACTCTCGCCTAATTAAGCCCCGCGATGGAAGCCATTTGTAACGTTGTGGTAATCGAACCTTCTCTTCATTGATTTATTTTAACCGGATTATGTCGTATTTGTTTTGTGGGAATAGTTTTTTCCGTTAAATAAACAATTTGTTGGTTTAATGAACTTTTATTTATTTATTTTCTTTTTTAAATCGGGATCCTTTGCGGTTGATTCTCCGCAGGTATTCCAGTTCAGCTGATAGAGAGAGAGAGAGAGAGAGAATAAGTTCCTCTCTTGTGTACTGTGTTATCGTTTTATTAAGGGTATTTTGCAACAGCTGTTTTCAAGGCGACAACACGCTAAAGGTTATGTTCGCCGTTTATACCTCGTACGCTATGATGACTGCTGTAGTTTGCCCACTCTTCTCTGCTATTTACCAGTTTCCTGTAACAAATTCGTTATCTACAAAGAATAACACAAAGTCAATTCCCTCAAAAAGGTATTTATTATCTGATATTGGTTTATATTTTTGAAACCATTAAATTCAGTTCATCGATTTTCAAGTCAACTATTATCGAAATTATAACAACTTTCGATATATGTATTTCTATCATACGACAGATATATTCAATTGTAGTCATAAACAAAATTAATAAATTAATTATCTCAGGTTTTTTTGGAATTCTTTGAGCTGTAAGAAAGTCAGAAATGCTTTGACGAGAGTATCATACTTTACAAGAAAAATATTTTATTCTTAAAGACTAGGTCAAAGAGTTCGTTTTTTAGACGCCCGAGCGCAGATTACATGAATTCATACAGCTGACGGTCCAAGAAACATGGCCGCTGTGAATGTTCTAATGACATTATATTTTTACTGTTTTTAATTAAATAAATAAAGTTTGAAACGTTCTCACTAAGTTTTCTTATAGATTTAATTATTTTATACTGGTTTCTAGTGTTCCAGTGTTCGTTACTTGCTGGTGATGTGTAGTTTTTTAGTTTATGAAGGTAAGCATTTCTCACCCATGGTAGCTAGCTTCCAATTTTCAATCTATCTTGTGGCTGGACAAATTTTCATTTTTTTGTATATTCTCGCAAATATGTTTCATGTGATGTCCCTGACATGGTTTTTTATGCTGATTCTTTTTCTTCAGTTTTGAATTGCGTACGGTTTGAAATTTAGTTAAAATATTGAAATTTTCTGGACATTATTTTAGTGTCATATACTCTCTTGAAAAAAAGTTAAAAATCCCGTCATCTTGTTACCTTCGTTACCGTTAGTAACCAAGAAATTGATGAGTTTTTATTGGCTAACCTAGGTACAGTTTTAGTAATTAGGCTAGTCTTTAGATATTATAAGTTCTTTCACCTTTTAAGAAAAATACTCCTTTATAAAGGTTAACTATAATTAAATTTAATTTACATAGTGTTTTTCTTTTCCTGCATCCTTATCACAACTTGTGACTGATGTCTCTCTAACATCACTAATCATAGTTTGCTATTCTTTTAAGTTTTTTATAAATAGGCTGTGCTTTACTATAGTTCTATTTATTATGATTTTGTTTCACTTTAACTTCATTAACTATAATAACTTCACAATCTCTTATTATGTCGCACTTGGTGTACACTGTATATTCACTACAAGACTTTTTATTTTTTAGTTTACTAATAATCTAAGACAAAGGTTTTATAGCATGATACCTTTGTATAATACATTTTCTGACCTGGGGAATGGTATATCTACTGAATTTGTTTATCATTAATAATAATAATATCAGATATTTTACTGTTTCTTAAAGAATATTGGACATTTTGTTCATTTAGCATGATGCACTGATTATGTAAGGTTACAATATTCATAAATAATAAGAAAGTTAAAGTTATATGTTTGCAATAAATTATTGTCATTTACTATTATTATTGCGGAGCCCCCGTAACGTAGTGGCTAGCGTGCGGCGCTTCTACGCTGTCAGCGCTGGTTCGATTCCTGCCGGGGGCATTTAGATACGACCGTTCTCCCTCGCAAGCCAATGGCAAACCAGCGAGAGGTATCCCGCCTAGTATAAATCCTCTTCAACTATGCCGTTTGGATCCGGCGTTAAACTGTAGGTCCCATATACCTGTGAGAAATTCCGTAACACACGCGCCACGGGTATATGCGGGGAGGGTCCAAACCACTCGAAAGACTAAACTACTCAGTAACAATAATAATAATTATTACTACATTGACATTGTATTATAAATTTGTACAACGGACCGCGCGGCATGTAGGTAATAGATTATGTGTAGAGGTGTTGTAATGATTAGAGAGTTAAACAAATACAATTTACACAACAGAACGGTATTTAAGTTGTTGGTCGCTTCGATAGTCATTCGTATTATTTGACCCCAACTGCAACGTTTGCAGTAATGATACGCTGAGTATAATGCAACGTTTTTATTACTGTTTTTATTACTATTAAGTTACTATTAAGTAGAAAGTCACATGTATAATACGGTACACAAAATGAATACAACCACTGAATTAGCCCAAGCTTATTCCGTTGCATTTAGAGTGAAGACCTAAAATAAAATCAAAAATATTTTTTTTTTACATTTGGTCAAGATATTGAAAATTTGTCACTTTAAAATTTTTAGACACAACTATTATTTGCTTTCATTTATTTAAGTTTAATTGCACCTACTAAGTTTACATAGCTTTAATTCTAAATTACTATCATGTAAACCTCCTCGTCAATTAAAGCGAGTAGAATGCGTGATGCTTTTACCTATCATTGCTTAATAATGTCATAGGAGACAGTTACGTGCGCACTTGCAATTATCACTGCCTTATTAACACGATTCTAATGTTAAAGCTGTCACATGTATTTCCATCATGACAGCAGTGTACTTTGTAGTTGCACACGTAAGATTCAAATGTGAGCTACTTGTAGCTGAATCCAAATCAATGTATTTGAGGCAAGTGATTCGCTCCGCGTATTTCATGAAACTAAAGTATCTATCTACTGTGTGTATGCATAGCGTCGATAACTTTGTACCTGGCGTCACCTATTTTAAACAAGGACTCAAATACAAGCGCTTTGAGTTCTATGTAGACCTATTATATTATATTTAATTATTGTTACGAATATTTTAAGTTAACGATATGTAAAAACTAATCTACTTAGTCCTACATAATTTAATGACATATATGTTAAAAATTGTTTATGAATACGTCGACGTCATTCTCAATCATTATTATATGTTGCTTTATTACTTGTGACGAGTATTGAACGCTTACATATTACGACACAGAACAACGAGAAGATATTCTACCATGGCCGAAGACGATCATCATCAACAATTGATTTGCAAGAGCAATTTAAACGACTTTCACTAAACAAACAATAACCTATAAATGGAAATTCAGTTAATTTCATCAATAACAGAAAAGGTGTATCAATATTCACTTTTAATTGCCAAAATCTTACAGCTCATGCTGTTGATCTAAAAGATATAGTTGTGAAAAATTAAAATGTCATAATTTTATCAGAAACTTGGCAAGCCAATGAAGATGACGTATCTGTTCTTAATTTCAACTGCATTGTGAAATACAAACGACCACATATTAGAGCGGGAGGTGTCTGGATATTTCAAAATTCTGACGATATTATTAACATTATAACTCCATCCATGGATTTTTTCCGTTACTCAATCTGATGTCTATGGTTCAATGGCTTCTACAGTTGGCGATTTGTGTATGGCTGAATGTAAAATGGAAAATGGGCAAACAGTTGTGATTGCAGCAGTGTATATATATTTTTTCGCGCCTGAACGTGTGTCGATATTTTTAAATAGTGTGATTTTTAACATTGTATAAGAACACCACCCTACTTGTTCGTGTTATCACGACCTGTTTATAACAGAGGTACAGCTCTGTTTATGTCATCTGTACATATTCTCCCTTAATGTTCACAATGGGAAGATAGTTTATCACTAAGTTTGTGATTGTATGATAGAGCGATATTTTGGGGTACTCTTTTATTTTATTAGTTAAAAAACACTGCAATCCAAAATTAAATTACAAACATTTTATTATCTAACTATTGAGATTATATTACAATTTTTTATTAGTTATTACTTCTCCGATATATAAATATGCAGATGTGATTTTGTGCCGCACATCTATCTACATTGCTTTAAATAATTTTACTCCCATTTCTTAAATTTGCATCTGCCTGGTTTTGTAAGGACCTACTTGCAAACCCTACCATACATTACACTTCACCTAATATGATATTAGAATCAACCTTAATATATAAATCGAGAAGGATATAATTTTTTGTTCATTTTAGAGAACGGAATTTATGTAGAATAATTTTTTTATGTATTTGAAATGCTATAGATTCTTTGTTTTGAGAGAGTAATGTCTCTATGTCCTTTGAAGCTGTCTATGTTAAGTCTAAGTAGACCAATTTAGAAATGTTACTGCGGACATAAGGTATAAATGTTTAGTATATAACTTATTAAATATAATATAATGTAATATAATATGTTTGGCGTGTATTAAATAACTATATATTGGCATATATATACTAACTATAAAAATAAAATATGACTTTTTCGACTACATATAAGTAGTAGTTGGTTTATTACTCTTTACGGCATTACGAATATCGTATTATATTTTGGTAGCGTCAAATGCACATACGGTAATTGCAAATTAGAATCTCTTCGAGTGCAAGAGAGGAAAATGTAAACAGACAGACAGTGATAGTAAAAGGGAGAAAGACAAACACACACACACACACACACACACACACACACACACACACACACAGTGACACAGAATGTGAGAAGTAGCCAGACAGATAGATATTGTTACTGTTATTACAGTTATTTTTTTCTACTGGAAATATTTCCTCATCGATGAAGCATGATATTTGCCAAATTCGTTTTGTCTTTCAGTGTCATATACCATAACGTTTTGTGCTCTCCGTCTTGTTTGCAGAAAATAGGGACCTCCGTATAATCTACAGAACGTTTTGGCGGTGTTGTCTATACTCTTACCTAATGGATTACTTCGTATCAATACCATATCTCTAACTTTAAATTCCAATAACTTGTGTGTTCGATTGAATCTCTCTACCCTCTTTATACCGTTATCTTTTATCCTATGTCTTGCGTTATCTAATTTTTGACTCATAGGTATAGGTAGATTCTGATTTTCAGGTTTACTAACGAAGTTTTTCCAAAATCTAGTTGGTTTCTGCCCTTCTCCCAATTAAATTGGTGGGTATCCAGTAGCTTCACTATAATTTTCATTAACAGATTTTTCAAAGAACGACAAGTATTCAGCCCATTTGTTATCCTGATCATGACAATATATACGCATATACTTGCCCAATTCTTTATTAACACGTTCGGCAAGGTTACCCTGAGGATGCCTAATTGATGTGAGCATAGGTTTTATTCCTTGCTGCGTTAACGTTTCAGACCATAGCTTATTCCTTAATTGTTTGGCTTGGTCCGTAATTATCTTCTTTACGTGACCGTATGTGGGTACATACCTTTGCAGTATTATCTTCAGAACAGTCTTTTTGGTGGGTCGCATAGTAGCGTATAACTGGACAGCCTTGGTAAACACATCTACACTTACAAGAATGTGCCTAACACCCCGACTTGATCGTGGCAGCGGACACAAGAAGTCCAGAGATAACAACTCCCTTTTCTCCTTTGTCTCACAGTCCAGTGACATTTCAATGCTGACGCATGGGCTAGACTTTGTTAACATGGTGTAATTAACTGTTGTAACATTTCTGAAGATAGCATTACTTTCCTGTCTCGGTCCATTAATTTAAATAATATCTTATTTTTAACTGCATACTTCTCGTGAGATGGTTGTTGTTTTAATTGCTGAAGCTTTGTATCTTTATCTTGCTCTCTTGCTAAGTTCTGGAGTAGCTGTTTTACTTCGTCGCTTGCTTTCTACTGGATATGCAGTAATTTAAAATCTTTATCATTGGAGAAATGAGTCTCTTCCTCCTTCTCCGTGACATATCGACTTAGGGTATCTGCTGTCTTGTTGTCGGTTACTCTGCAGTATTTAATGGTAAAAGAATATTCTTCTATGGCCAGAATCCATCTCATCAGTCTCGCATTTGTGATTCTGCACCCCAGTAGGAAAGATAGAGCTTGGTGAGCAGTGTAGATTTCAAAGTGCGTTCCATAGAGCAAGTATCGGAATTGTTACAATGCATATACGATGGTCAATATTTCCTTCTCTGAAGTACAGTAATGTTTTTGGCACCTTTGAACACTCTGCTTGCGTAGGCGATCACGCGAAATTCTCCTTTTGAATCTTCTTGGTAGAGTACGCTCCCTATTGAGTCGCTGGCGTCCGAGTAGATGATGTACTTTCCTTCACGTTGTGGATGGTGTAGCATAATATTTTCCGCAAACAGTGCCTTGACCTTGTTGAATGCATCGGTGTGATGTTGTTCCCACTTCCACTTCACTTTCTTCTTTGTAAGCTCCAATAGTGGTTTGATTTCTTCTGCATATATTGGTGAAAATCGTCTATAGTATTCCGTTAGACTTACGAATGCTCTTAACCCTTTCACATTTCTCGGTATTGTGAACTCGGCGATACTGCTTATTTAGCATGGATCTGGTCACATACCTTCCTCAGATAAAATATCACCCAACAATTTTATAGACGATCTCATAAATTCATATTTATCTAAATGTAATGAGATCCGAGCTTGTCGAAATTTCTCAAAAATCGTGCGTAAATTGATTATACGTTCTCCTAATATTTTCGATATGACCAATATGTTATCAACAAAGATATTGGTGTAAGGTTCTACTTGCGAACCTAATGCAATTTCTAAACATTTTACAATGGCTGCTAGGCTTGTGCTTAGACCAAAAGGTACTACCTTATGCTGGTAGCATTTATTTTTATACAGAAATTTAGTTTATTTCCTATCGCTTTCTCGAATAGGAATCTGCCAAAAACTAGAGGTTAAGTCGAGTTTAGTTAAATACCTAGCTCCTTCGCACTTTGTGAACAACTCATCTGCCGTGGGTGCACAATCAAAATCCTTTTCTACGATGCTATTCAAATTCCTCATGTCCAAACATAGTCGAATTTCATCATTCTTCTTTTTTACCACAACCAACGGGTTTAAGAAGTTACTGTTCGATCGTTCTATGACGTCACTATCGATCATTCTTCTGATTTCTTTCTCGACTTACTCCCCATACTTCATTGGAATTGGATACGTCCTCCTCACGAATTTTGACGGATCTGTGACCTTGATGCGATGCTCATACGTATACGTTTGTTTGTATAGGCAGTTCGCTAAATATGTCTGCATACTTTTTAATTAAGGTGTCTATTTGTTCTAGCCCTTGGTGTTCATCATTGTTTTATTCGCTACGATGTTTATCATTCGCATAGGTTGCTGAAGGTCTGGAGATAATAACCGGTTCACTTATATTTGACGACTGATCTTCTTCGGTTACATTCGATTTAATATTTTGTGTGACATTATTCAGAGTGCACGTCATCATTTGATCTGCTATATTTATTAGAGCCTTCATTTTACTTAAAGCATCTATTCCTAATATACAGTGGTGGACTAGTTTATTTACTATTAACATAGGTAATTCATATTGTACATTCCCACACGTTATATTCGCAAATACTTTTGCTTAACTCGTTCCCTGGTACGATTAGCAATGGTTATGTAAAAATCATTAACAGGTAGAGTGGGTGTCGATTTAAAATATTGTTTGTTACTGTGTAGCCATGTCTTACTAATAACATATATTTCGCTTCCTGTGTCGATCAATGCCTGTACTTTACAGTGGTTGATATATACAGTAACAATTGGACAGTGATTACATTCGTTCACACGTCTTGCAGTTGTATCCGGTGCTGTTATGTCGGCGTACAAATCAGGCGGAAATAAGCTGTTCATTCCTACTTCATGTGACGGTCAACTTTGCTTTGCGGTAGACGGCAATTGCGGTGTCGGCTTCGTCGATTTCTGAACTATTGTTTGTACATTCCGGGTCTATGGTTTGGTAAATTTCTTATTCGAATTCGGCCAGGTGTATCCATCTTTCGTATTACTTCCCTCTGTTTGATTCTCCTTGCGCTCTTCTCTTCTAACCTCCCCCCCCCCCGAATTTATCAGCATACCTTCTCTCGTCTTGGAAATTAGTTTCATTTCTGTAATCGGCGTGAAACATGTGTTCGAACTGCGTGAGTAAAATTAATAAAAATTCAACAGTTTTAATTCCTTGTGTGTAAATAACTAATCTAATATATCTGTGGAAGTGGTGTGCTAATTTAAGTACCAATTCGTGTTGTGTAAATGTGAGTCTCAAAGGTTTTTTCTTTCGACGACTTGAATGACATACTCCTCTAAGGTAAGTCTACCATTATGTTGATATTTACCATATCCTAATTGGTATCGTACTACTCTTTGTGTGTGAATATTCCAATAGCGGCCTTCAAACGATTCTTTAAATTGTTCATATGTAATTAAATTATCTCTGACAATGGTATAACATCGTGCAGAACAATTTTGGAAATGTTTACTAACAAAGTCAATTTTATCTGTATCATTTATAGGGTTACTTAATAATTCCACTTCCCGTTCACAATTTAATAAAAATTCAACTGGGTTCTCTTTTTTCAACACTTTGAATATTAGTTTGGTCCGTTCCTCCATTTGTGTTGGATATATCATCATCTGTGCCGGTCGTCTCTTTATCTCCGTTTTCAGACGTTCTACTTCTCCACGTAGATCTTCCTTAAGTGTGGTCATTTAACCTGAGTAGCCTTTAGTGGATTTTGCAGACTCTACTACAGCAGTTTCCAACGTCGTCGTTCTGGCTTCTAATTACTGCGTTTTATTAACGTTTTTCCGCATTTGTTCACTAACTGTTTTTATCCTTACATCTTGTTCCTGCTTTTAAACTCTAAATTTTCATTCCAGTATTCAGCTAATTGTTTAAAACCTTGTTTTAATTGTTTCGACCATTCTGTTTTCTGTTCTTTAGACCTATACTCCATCTTCAAAGCTTGTTCCTTTAGTGACTGTTCCACTCTAGCTTCTAATATTTCTAATTTGGTATCAGTAACTTCGAGTTTTGTTGTCAGTTGCTCTTTAAACTCTTTAAATTCGGACCTAGTTTTTTCGCTATTCTTTTGTATTTGTTCATTATTTTTCGCTAACTCAGCTTTAACCTCTTCATTATTCTTTTGCATTTGTTCATTATTTTTTGCCATTTGTTCCTGGAGACTTCTCAACATAGTCTCAATATCAACTACTCTCTGCGGTGTAGCCATTTCGTTATATTTAAATTCGTTTTATTATTAATTATTATTGGTAAACCGCGACTCTATTGGTTTTTATATAATATTGTTTATTTATGTTTATTTTTATTATAAATTATCTCACACCAAATGTTTTTCTTCTCTTTCAGTTTTGTTGAGCGCCAGTTGTGAAATACACAACAATATTACAATTATAATATAATAATATGCTTACTAATTATGACCATATATGATAATTAACATATATCGGGCCCCACTTTGGGCACGCCAATTTATTATGCAACGTTACAATTATTATAACGAAAATTACACAAATACATTACCATGTATTCAACGCTACTATGAAGTGTATCACACCTGTCAGGTCGCAGGATTTTGTTTTATTCTCGTTGCGTCAAGTATATGTAGTTGCACAATAATTAAATAATTTTCAAAGAGGATTGAGATGTTGTTGGCATGAAATAATTAACTAAAACTGTTTCAAAATAATCATTCTATGATTTATTAATGTTAATTGAAAATATTCATATATTAAAATTTCAAATCTTTGATAAATAAAATATTCTGTTTTATAAGTTTACATAAAGTACCATATCACCTCCTCTGCTGTTAATGACAAAAAAAAATAAACTACCATATAATCTTACTAGCTAAACAGACATGTTAAACAAATTATCTAAACCCTTTTTATTTCAGTGTGCCTGACTTTTACTCCAATTTTTAAATAATAATAGCAACTCATATACAAACAAAAATAATATTAATCTCAAGAATAAAATTACTTGTTGCTATAAACAAAATAAAATAATAACATTTACTTTCAACCTATTATTTAATTCTACCGACACACACAAATTTTAACATATAACAGAAGATTAGTATTTTTTTTAATTTTCTTATTCAATTAAATTAGTTACTTTAACTACTATTTAAATTTAAACGTTTAAGTCTTTATTGTTCATGTATAATTTTCTTTTTTGAAAGTTCTTTTCACAAACAAAAATATAATTGTATATTCATCACCTGCGTACTGCCGACGTTACCGTTGCGTGTGTGTGTGTGTGTGTGTGTCCTGAATCCTGAGAATTTGATGACGATGATGATGATGATGCTGATGCTGTGTTCTCTTTCTCTAAGGGTTGTTGTTTGTGATGGTCCAGAGTTCCTCCATAAGGCTTGGTGTGTGTGGTAAAGATGTCCTGATCGATCGGCAGACCAGCAGCGTGACGTTGTGTGAAGTTATCTTGAGTCTCTGAGGCCGCCCCAAAATTGCCGGTGGTATTTATACTGGACGGCCATCTGACAGGTCCAGGACAGTTTTCGACCTGTTAGATATTGTCACTTCGTGCAAAGCGTCCTTTTAATTACGAATCACTTTTTTGTTCATTTTTCGCGATTTTGTAAACATACTTGTAGCACGAGCGATATCATCGTTCGCGTAATTTTTTTCTGGTCACTCACATATACCACACTTATTAATTACTATTTAATTACACTATTAATTAACATTAAACTACCCAGCCTTTTTATTATTGCACATTTTTCAATAATTTTCATATTCGTTAAACATTCCTTAATGTAATGGTGTCTTCATAATTTGGGTATGTTTTTGTTCACAGTTTTAAAACGTATTAATTAGTTTATTTTTATCCGGTTAAAACCTGATTACAGCCGTACGCATCACCTCATCTGTTCCTGTCGTAGCTTGCGTTCACACATACAAACACACAAACGATGTATTCACGCTATCTGACAATTCTGAGCCTGCATAATATTGTCAAAAACTGTTCATCATATATTTTCTATGAGAATTATATTTACAAATATTCCGCCCTGGGAAAATATGCAAATATATGTATTGTTGCAATATGTATAGCATTTTCTTATGGCAAATTCAACAAGTAGAAATTGACTGCTTCATTGTTTCACTGCTGCATTGAAAGGACGTTTTAAACTTGTCTGTTCACGTAGTATGTCTTGTCTGTATTCACATGTAGTCTTTTAGTAAACGTTTTTTCACGTATATATGCAGTTTACCTGGAAAACATTTTTAATTTTTGTGATTAACATGTTTCCTCCTTAATAGCATAAGTAAGTATTAATAACTAAAATTTAACTTAATTTAAATAGACAGTTTTTAATGACTTATCTAGAGGGAAACTGCCTTTAGTAGATGAATGTAGATGTTTCTGAAAAACGTTAAACCAAATATTCTCGTTAGTTTTTATGTATGTAAACGTCTTTACTAAAAGTATGAGCATTTATATTATAAGATACTGGGATTTGTTTACTCTGTCAATTTGTCTAATATTTTTAAGTATTATCCGTTTAGTAATAAAATTAACAACTTATAAATGCTTTCGCGTAATTACGCAACAAAATTCACTAGTAGTATAATAGATATAGTATAAGAATTTTTAATAAAAAAATAATGTAATTAATCTAACGTAAGCTTATGGTTGGTTCGACTACTCAACATGGAATTACATTTGGTAAATCCTGATCATGTCTGATTAAAATTTGAATTGTAATTGAGAGTAATGTTTCAAACGCACATGACGAAATAACGAAATTATTTCGTCATTCCACGACAAAATTTGAACCCTGGTAATAGAACTGATCACCTTACAAAGGCTGATTAAACTACTCCATCCAATTTAAACGCAAATCTTGTTGACTGATTACAAAATAATTTCAGCGTAATCATTCGTGGTAATTATTTACTGGACACAGACGCACGTGTTACTGGATCAGCAAACGATTGCGGCATAATTACCAATGCACAACGTTAGCAACGAAGCTACCCAATGAATGCACGTCATTTGATTTACCGCTTTGTCCGCTGTGTCGTATTGGTGCAATTAAATCATTACCCTAAAGACATACTGTACTGCACACGTTTGTATCGTGCTGATGTGCACGTCAGTCTACTAAATACGTACGATAAATTTTGTCAGTATACGCACTGATCGTATGACACAGTTATCTTTATTTATGTATGTTTCAAATTGGCGTTGGTCTAGTTTATTTACGTCAGTATAGTATAGAATTGAAACGTAGTTGTTCCAGTAGGATACGTGAATTTATATTTTAATCTCAGTTTCCGCCATTTATACTACTGTCAAAACTGACAACATGATAAATTCGAAATACGCTGTTATGAAATTTTCTCACCAATGCTGTTTCCGTTTTAATTATTCGTTTATTTGTTACCTGTGTTATTTAAATATATAGGTTCTTGGCTTTATTCTTCTTTCAGTAACTGTTTTGGTTTTTTTATTTTTTGTGTATTCACTTCGATATTTTCCTTATTTTTTATTATTCTTTATATTCGCATTATCTATTTTGTGTTACTCTCTAATTTTTATCAAAATCTTTACATTTCTTGCTATGGTCTTCATTCCCGTTTATGCTGTTTATTTCCTTATTTATTTTCTATTTTCTGAAATGTTTCCTTTCACTATTCTTATTCTCTACGATGTCCCCGGTCCTCGTTTTCTAGCTTGTTTCTCTTTCTTCTCTTCTTTCATTCCTTCACGTTCTTACGTTTCTTTATCTTTCTCTATTTCAACAAAACCACTGTTTTCTTTACTATTATTCCTTTTTTATACTAGATTTTACCAAACATATTATTACCAAATACCTGTTGTGCGCTTTCCTTCCATAAACAATTCGTAAATTATTTGTCTAGCTCTTAGACACGAGTATTTCAATAACTACTCTCTTTTTAATTATTATTGATCATTAAAAAGAAACAGCTTATAATATCGTACTTGTCCCTATAAAAAAAAGCTTGTTTGTAGTATAACTACTCATATGTCTATGTCTCACAGCCAGTAAAGTGAGTGCTTGAAGCACATAAAATAGGTGTTTGCTATCTATTGTACTATTGTATTGAAACTCATTTGTTTAGTGAGCCGAATACAAATCGTAACGACACCATCAAATTCTTATTCCATATTACAAACTAATGAATTTTGGAATTTGTATTTTGTATTTTGCTACAGTTTTATTATTTTATTCTATCCTTGCTTAAAGTAACTTTACTCCAATTTTGAATTTTGGTGACTTTAATTTGGTATTATAAAAGCATACGCAGAAGAAAATACAGCATATTCTATATAGTAGAACACTTTTTGTAATTTCTGGAACAGGGTAGAAATTTAATACTACTTGACGTGTAGTTGATGCTGAAAATACGTACTTTTTCTTTTTATTCAAATTCAAAATTTTACAAAACTCTACATAACTAAAGTATAACGCTTTCCTATTCGATAATCTCTTCACAACATTCACGTTACTCTACTATCTACAAGTACCTATATGACGATACAATAAAATTCCTTATTTTTCAAATGTGTTAGATTTTATTCGACGCTACTCAATACCGAAGTTTGCAACGACCCAAATCAAGTCAAATTATAATCTCTTAAGTTTACACTTAGCATGTGCACAAATATACATAAAAACTGTCACTGTATTTTCAATTAAAATAAAATTGCTTAACCAAGTAACGTCTATGGCAATGGTGTGTTTGACACTATGTAGACAGCAAGTCAGATCAATTTGGCATTAATATAACGCTACGTAGAGGTGACAGATAACATATTTAACCACGTGACACTAATCACACGTTGTGATTACGCAACGCTCTTGATTTTTCCGTACATGCATTCCAACCGTCTGTCGATTATTCTACCGGAATCCAAGTCATTACCACAATACAGGCGAAATATGAAAGCACCGCTACCAATTCAGAGAGCTTTAGTTTGGAACCTGTAGTATTATAGTGCGTTTCGAACTGACTAGTTTTGTGACTTGCGATTTACTCTAAAGTTATTATTGTGTATTACTTAGTGACTACACAAATGTGCGTGGAGTAATAAAGTGACTCTTATTGTTCGTTATATGATGTGTTTGACAACGTTTAGCTTACAGAATTGTATATGAGTATCTTTGTTTATAGGATCTCATCTGTATCAGAAAATTGATCTGATCTAATATCGTATCAGAAATTTCTATGCATTTATCTAGGACATTGTGGAAATCAGTGTAAAATGCTAATTTACTCTAACTACTTTTTGGACTTTTTGGGTATATTTTTTTTTGGAAGGAGGCTTAGTGTAACCTTACTGTAAAAAGTATACTTATATCCACGAGTTGAGTAGACGACTTAAGCTTAAATAATTCCACATAGTTTGTTCCGTATAGTAACAAAACCATACAGTAGAAACTGTGAGCTGCGAACTAGTGACCGTAGATAAGGAAAGGAAAAGTTGAAAAAAACATCAACAGATTACGTTCTATAACACCCAACAGATTTACGTTGAAGAAGCAATGGCAAAGACATTGGGAATAGGGAAACATGGTAAAAATTGCTGTACTTTAGACTCTAGAACACTTGTTCACATTTTAGTAAAGTGAACTAACTTATGTAAGAACAAACCTCTAGCATTTGTAAAAAGAGTAAACTTACCTTTGACACTCCATTTTAAAACAGAAGGCTAACGTAAAATTTCTGAATCTGAGTTTTATATTTAAGTTTTTAGAGCACAGTGATTATCACATAAATAGTACTCATAAGGTAAAGAAGCCAGACACCTTAATAATAGTGGTAGGTAATATGTAGGTAAAAGTACCGACTCAGTAACGGGGGAATCTATATGTTCACCAGAGTCAATGTGGCTAAAGGTGGCCTTGTTTTGTTCTTTATTTAAGTATGATACATAGCAAAGTTTACAAAGTGGGCAACTTTGTGAATAAGCGCTGCAGTCTAAATTCCCTGTACTTGAGTTACGTATAACACTAGTCATATTTTATGTTTGTAGAGTCCTAAGATTATTTTCAACAATTTATTGTTGTAGTTTTTGTAATTATGTTAAAGAATATGTTTGCAAATTTTTGTTGATTAATGTGCTTACGTCTAACTTAACGAGCTATTTACAGGAAACAAACAAATTATTTTTGGTAAGATCTCAAGCTCTTAAAATATGTTATAGGTAAGCAGATATTTTTGTAAACTTTTACAGTTATTTTAGTTATTTTTTAAACAAATGATTTCAAAAAATTTTAATTAAAAAAAAGTCAAAAAATACTATTGTTTTTAAATAATTTAAAAGTAAATTTAAATAGGTATAAATATGAAAGAATCAGAATTATCTGATGTCTTGTAAACGTGTTTTTATAAATCTTCAATATTTACCTGTTTCTTATATATATTGTGCCTATATTAATATTATTTCGATGATGATGATGATGTTGATGATAGTAATTTGTGTGTACGTTTTGGTTAATTCTTTCTAGTGTGTCTATAATACCTATAGCTGCTGATCATTAAAGGCGTAGTAAATACCAAAAATAAGTAAGACGCTTAACACAATTTTTGACTGACCATCCATGATTTCCGTTTCATGAACCCAACGATCTTGAGAAATAACAAACGTTTCCGTTTACAACAACCACGATATACAACTCTGAGTGTGTGTGTGTGTGTGTGTGTGTGTGTTTGTTTTGGTAACATGACACACATTGGTCTAGTAGTATTAGATAGGTTGTAGGGAAGATAAGAGCTGGGTAAGTAGTCCGATAAAGCCACTGACGGTGGACAAACTTTTTTATCGGAAACATTACACTTCAGTGATTGCACACAATGTTGAATAAAAACTTGCTGTTTGCAATATTCAGCTTCCGCCAATAGCAGTTGATTTCAAATTGTAAAATTGGACAAAATAGAATTGGAGTTTTGTTGACGGTACTGTAGCCATGTTGGTTTTAAAAACTTTATTTGGTATGATATCACCACACAAATGTTAATTTAATTATACTTAATGTGATAATGTCGAACAGTAAATAAAAAGCAAAAAAATACGTTATGTGTATTGTAACTTGCCGGTTCCCTTAAAATAAATATTAAAACTCATACATCATGAAGAATAGACAAAATGCATAACCTAACCAAGTTACTAAAGCCAAGTTGAAGTACAAAATAATATAGTAAAATACTAAGATTATTTTGTAAATTATATGTCTTAATAAGTTTAGTTAAGATTATAAACTAATATATAATAATCAAGGAATGTATGCATGCCAGATCAACACACTGTGACACTTATTTTAATCAAATACTTTATATCATGTTGTATTAAAAATAGGTAAGAGCCTTATCACATTAGGTATAAATGATTAATATTATATTGTGAAGGGAAAGTGTGTTAATTCAGGAATCAGTTATAGAAACAATAATTGTGTATCAGTAGGTGTAAAACTATAACTAGAAATTATGACTTTACTAGGTATTTGTGTTTACATATTCTAAAAGAACATAATTACAATTAAAGTGGTGAGAAGACTAATACCAAAATGTTTTAACTAAATTTTGTTACATAAATCACCTGGTATAAATCGGTGAGATTAATCGAAATTACTATTTCAACATAACCCAACTGTAACACTGAATATACACTATTTAATTTTTTAAACAAACACTGAAAACCCTAAACACTAACAGTGTTGTGATTTATTAGTGGTAATATAATTATTTATTTGTACGTAGAATTAAGAAATGAATTTGTTGTTAACCCAGAAAGTAACTGATGCTCATAGGCACTAACAAAACTTTCGTTCCTTAGTTGAAAGCAATTATTTATTTTATATAATATTATATCGAAGAATTGTGATGATTTGAACTTCACTGAGGACATTTTCGAAAAACGTATTGTAGTCAAAAGAACACACGTTTCAATATTTAACTAGAATTAATTTAAATGTATAAAACTGTTCCCTGAGAGTTTTCAATAGTGCCAACCTCTTAACAATTAACTGATTAGCTAGGGTAACTAATTTTCAGAAAGTATTTGCTTGTTGTATATTACAGGAAAGGTTTAAGAAAAAAGTAAAAGACTATTGAAAATAACTGTATAAGAGCTGGTGTAATTATTTAGAATAATTATTAAATTATCAAAAATACGAGTGCCTACGTTGACGAAAATTGAGTTGAAAATTTGGGTATCAAGGTAAGCAACAATATTATTTTAATCTTAAATTATTATTAATTTCAATCAACTTTCGAATTAATTATATATTCAAGAAGCAAATACCTAACTAATTATTTTTATATTGAATATAAAATACGTAATTATCTCTACACCAGCTAATAAAAAAGAAATCATTGCATTCAAAACTTGGCGGTCCAACGGGAGTTGTTAATAAGAACAAATCAAATTTAAATCAAATAATTAAAATAAATTGAGAACACTAAGATATTTATTTACATATTTGGCGCTTACAACGTGATGCCTAAGTAATTAATTTTTAATACTGAAGATTTAGGTATATTTACATATTTGGCTCCAAAAACGTGGGGCAGTACTAACATTTTATTTATTTACAAAATTTGGTTCACACAACGTGAGGCAAACAATACAAAAGAATAAACACTAAGTAATTAATTTTATTTACAATATTCATGTATTATTTTACAGTTTACTAACATTTAATCTCAAAATTTTAAGCATCATTGCAACTAGACGCTTATATTTAAGATTTTTGTACCAAGTTAAATTTACTCATCTTTACCGGTAACCACTCGCACCAACACATCCAGCTGTTGCTCAAACTCCCCCCCCCAAAAAAAAACAGATTACAATGTGGGGTCGCCAATATATATTTACACTAACGTCCCAGTTATCGGAATCCGGATACGAGCACTGGCGATATCCGAAACAAATAAAAAGTATAAACTCATTTTTAACCCCAAAAAGAAGAACATCATTAAATAAGTCAATTTAAAAGGCGGGAAATAAAAAAGGTAAACAAATGCGATACGCGTACAACAAAAATATATAATGCTTGGTATACTAATAAAGATTCAGTAAAGGCCTAAGCTGTCACGAAACTGCTCTGCAGTTACGGAACAGGCTACAGCCAGAACATAGTCCCTTCAACTGATAATGGTGTCAGTCATTTCTTCAGACCTATTTAACATCACTGCTCATCGTACTATAAATAACATATGTGAGTTGGGAAAATTATAAATTTATGTGTTCAATTTATATACAAAGTATACTGTGTTCAAATTCCTGTCGCGCTATACACGTTTTTTATAAGTTTCATTACGGTTTGCTGAACAGTGTAACGAATCATCGTCTGCTGACCTTCTTCTGATTAAACTTTTGCATAGCATAGTTACAAGAAAATGTTGGTGAAAACAAACTAAAAAAAGTTTAGATATTTGAATAAAACCATAATTAAAATTGTATCACTACATTCTGTATCACACAAATTGTAATTACTTTGTGTCGTTCAAGTAAACCGTTTACTGCATTTAAATAAAATTTATATTAATAATTTTACCTTTTGTTGCGCATGGCAGTTATCTGAAACCTGTTTGAATTTTAGGGATTTTACTATTTCTGTTGTTACATATATGTGTGTATCTGTTGACATGGCCGGTACTTGTAATACAGTCCGTGAGATCAACTATACAACAAGTTTATATATAATGCTTATGGAAATATTGTAATAAATTCTAAAAATAAATAAGCAAGCATACATCTGAAGTCTACACACACATACAACTGTGTCAACTCCATGGTAAATCCATGGATACTACTGTTCGTTTGTGAATCTCGGCCTCATCAACAGCGGCTTTCCAGTATTCTCTGTCTTGTGTCCTTTTTTTCATCTTCTAACTCCCAGTGGCCTTAGGTCGCCCTACACCATAACCAGCTACCTTATCGGTGCATTCCTCTTAGGTGTCTCTTCCATCAGGTCGCTCACCAGAAATCTTCTTCGAGACTATATCGTCTTCTTTCATTTGAAAATGCCTAATCCATTTAATTCTTTTTCTTTAACATTTTCTACCAGAATTTATGTCATTCTTAGGTTTCTTAATCCTTTTTGGGCCCTAAACTTCTAATTATCTTTGCAGAATGTTATGTTTCTATTAATTCTTATGATTAATTATTTTCTGTTCATGGTTAGACATTTACCTTGTTGTTCATAGGCTCGCGCGCCCTTATCGAATAATTTTCCAGCGCTCTCTACCATATGCAGGGTGTATCAGTTCCTGTTCAACTGTCGAAAATAGCAGCTTGTAATTGGAAATTTCTCACCAAACACATGGACGGCATATTCTCAGTTTGAGCAAACAGGCTTACACATTCGCTCCCTCGACCGTCTCAAAAAACGTCTTTATTTTTTCCACGATGCAGATAATTCGTTTTGTTCCTTCCACCCTTTCATCCTAAATAATTCTGCTCACCCCCCAGTTTAAATTTCTTCAAAGTTTAGAAAATTTGTAATAAGGTAACCCAAGTTTATGACTTTTTTAAGAGCTCACAACTCGCTCAAGTTAAACCAGACGAGTGTATATAAAATTGTACAAATATATATTAGTGAGATTATCATAATTTTGTACGTAACGAAAAACCTGAGACTAGTGGTTTTATAGTTACTGTTTCACGAGAAAATACTACAGGAAGTCTATGGTACGAACTATGTATCAATTTGGTTTGAGTGGGATATTGGAATTTTGAGCAGAGGTCGGCCAACAATAAGAGTATAACGACTCAACAATTTCTGGTCTGCATTTGTAAAAATAACTACTATTTAACTGAATTTTACAGAAATTGCAAAGTCTGTGTGGAGAAATCAACAAAACATTTAATAGAGTTTTATAAAAGTAGTTACGAGTCACACTTAAAGTAAAATAAACTCACTCATTAATTGTAAAAACATCAAGTTCATACATCTGTACATGCGGTTGTACGTTACATGTAGTAATATTAATGTTAGAAACATGGATTCTACGTTAATGTATTGATACGTAGTGTTAAAAAAAAGCATCATATTGAAAAAAACAATACCAACACTACGAATATTTGACGTACATAAATTGACAAATTTGGGATGCTTTAAAAACGATTTAAGTGAAGTGTACTGACAAACGTACCTAATAAAGCAATTTAGTGTTTTATGAATTTCGAATAAGACTCAAACTATCCCCAGTTTTTTGAAGTGTACTATAACTTAAAAATTCAACAGAAGTTGATTACTTTAGTTTTTACCTTGCACTTTCAATATTGGGCATTATTATAGGAAGTCAAATAAAAACAACATGTGGAAACTCGGTAATGTAGATTCTGGATAAACGTATTGTAATATGGGTAATAAAATATATGAATTTACTGTATTTTAATCAACATTTCAACTGAATAAACGTCTATGTTTATGCTGCTCCTTTTTTGAGTGACAGTTTAAAATTTTACTAAAAGCGTAGAGGCATATTAAATGCCACAAACAGACGACGTAGTAAAGGTTTCTTTATAATTTAAACTTCTAACAAAAACATTTTATTTATTTTGTGACATTTTAATGTAAATTGAAAATAGATTTATTTTGGTGCTGTGGTTCTTTCAATTTTGAACTGCCAAAACCATCTGACAGGTAAGTTAAAAGCAATTTTCTCGCTTGTAAGCCAAGATTCTTTGAGCAATGCTTACAAAAGGAAAAATAATATTTACCACCGATTTAAATCAGATTATTTTCAACAACTAAAATAATACAAAAATATTACCTCAGGAACATAAAATTACTTTTGTCTACCAGTCATTTTATCGTCATGAAACTAATGGTGATTCTGATTATTTGTGTGCGTACGTGTGAAAGTGTGTGCCACGCCGAAGCAGAGTACTATAAAGAGGTGAACATATATATTGCTGTTTACTATTATTTCTTTATATTCTTTATTTATTTATTTTTATAGGCCTACTAAGTACCACATGCCAATTTCAATTATTTATTTCTTGTTCTTTACTATTCTATCTTACTATTCTTTATTATAATGTTCTCCCAGTCACTGGATGTTGAAAGTAAAATATACCAACAATGCTTTCAATCTTCATAAGTAAAGAGACAAACTAGTTTACAATTTTTTAAATCTAAGTTTATCACTACCGAGCCGAAACACAAAGTTTTTAATGGTGAAAACGTAAATGTTTTGCCTTATAGCCTAAACCAGTTTTGCTTCTTATAAGCTTCCGCACACACTGCCATTGGGAACGCTGTCCGTCTTGTTTTTGGCGACGGCACCGACTTTTGAAGACCGATGTTTTGTGCGTGGGTGTGATATGTTCAAATAATATGTGCGAGTTGAATTGTGTCTATTCGTTTAGGATGTCGTTATATGCGTTTTTAGGTGTTTGTATGTTTCTAATTGTTCCAACAAAAACACATAAAAACGACATCCTAAACAAACAAGCACAATTCAAATCACTCATATTATTCGAACATATCACACCCCACACACATCGATCCTTCGAAATTCGTCGCCGTCGCCAAGAATAATACAGACAGCGCTCCCAGTGGCTGCCTCTAACGAAGCTTATAATTAGCGGAGAGTGGTTCATGCTATAAGGTAAAGCTTTTACATTTTTACCAATAAAAACTTTTTGTTCCGAGTCGGTAGTAATATACTTTTATTTAGTTAATCAATAAACGTCATTACCAACAAAACACGAAAATTTAAAATTTGTCTAGAAATCTTGTCCGTATATTATTTTAACATAATAAAACTGAAGCTGCTCTTTCTATTTCGTCGATAGCGTATACAGTTATAAAGAATATTTTTTTTCCGTTATCAACAGGTATTAAAGGAACAAAGTTTTACTGAGATTGGTGAAGATACTTTAAGTAAACTGTACTTACCGCCTGAAGTAAACATTTGTGCTAACCGCTCTGAATAGTCTGAATAAAAACATTTATTTAACTATTTATACGCTCTGAGTATAGTCTTTCTATTATTTAAAAATCTTCTAATTAAAGTAGCAAATACTTTTTTATATTACTGTAGGTGTTGCACCTAGTTTTATTTAAATAAGGTTTGAGATATAAGTACGCAGAGAGTAGTATGCAAATATTTTTTAACGTCTGTTTCAAAAACTTTACAGATACATCGACTCGTCGAGCATCATTACAAGTTGTATAGTAATTTATTATGCAGCATCACGAAAAACTTTTCAAGACACCGGAAGTATCCCTGCGAGTCGTGGTAGATTCTTGAGTGCGAACCGGCAAACGCCGTGGACTGCTTGGCAATAACTGTTAGTCTCATACACTCTTTTGAACCTTACATGTGATCACGTGACAGTAAAATAAACTTGATAAAATTGTGAATTGATAAAAGCTTTAGAATTACGGTACGGTAATAAACATTTGCGAGATGTGTACTGCACTCAGCGAAGAGCAAGGCGACAGCCTTCCGGGAAGAGTCTTCATCAAAAGATTAATTAGACTATCCTATCCTGAAATACCAGAAGATTTTCGAATGAGTAAATAATGCAGATATTTACTGATGGTGGCAGAGATAATGAACTACAACAATTGTTAAGATTGGCAAGACACCAAAAAGTACGGACGCTCTGGTACATGCTTTACAATTTGAGGCCGGTACGTCAATGTCTGTTTTGGTCAAATCATAAATGCGTGTGCTAAAGATCGTAAAGGCACTGACAATCGAGAAGAAGAACAAGGAAGAGAGACCCAACAATCGGCGCCACAGAATAAAGTAAGTACGAATAGAAGACCGAAATATTATAGATGTGGGTAACCTAGACATCTACAACGAGATTGTATGGTTAGAGTTCAGCAGCATTGAAACGAGATGGAGTCGGTACGGGGCGTGTGCTGACTAACTGGAGGAACAAAGCCCTAGTCATTTCATTACGCAGTGTCTACACCCCAGGAAAATAGCGGGAGCTTGATAGTTACCAGATGCATTCAAGAAAGGCCGATCACGATTACAGTCGACACAGCTGCCACAACCTACATTGTGCGCCCTGATGTGGTGAAAAATATCAAGCCAATCTGGTGCTCTTGAAGTTAACAAACATTTACCGGACGGCCTGTAAAAGTGTTTGGGAAAGTTGAGATAAACCTACGCCTTGGTCGACTTGAGTTTAATCATCACGTACTTGTTGCAGGTGTGGATAAAATTCTCGTACAATTATTGGTGTGGATATTATGAACGCGTATGGTTTTATAGTGCACTTTAAAAACAATGTTTCGAGAATCGGAAAAGAAGAGGTATTACTCTCTACAATAAATACATCAGAAACATCAATGGACGTGATAAATCAAGTGACCCTAAATAAATCCTCATGGTTGGAACTGAGGTAAATCCTAGGGGCAACCAGGATGTTCCCCCTGACATTCGAACCCCAGGTGATCAGCACACCGGGCGAACTAATTGCCAGAAGATTAGTAAAACCTGACGAAACAGGAAGTGTGCCTATTAGAGTGGCAAATATTTTGGATTAAGCTGTCACTTTATAAAGCAATACGCGTCTAGGTAAAATGTCTCCTGTGGCCTTGGTAGACGAAATGACGCAACGAAGATCCAGTACTACGGACACTTCCAAATTACCAGAGGAACTTCAGATATTGTTGAACAGATCTTGTAAGGATCTCTCAAGTGGTTACGTAAAAGAACTCAGACGGTTTTTACATTAATTTAACGATTCATTTGCAGTTTCATACTATTCTGGAGAGCACTTGATTACGTATTATGCTGGCAGTAAGGACATAAACCTTTTCTTTAACTCCAGTGACATCTATATAACCCACAGCAGCTGGCTTTGGCTGCTGGCTCAACAGTTACGTTGAGGGATTTCTTTAGTCCGGATCGAGTAATTGTTTAAGATTAGTGGGAAGTGTTCACTATGTTGTAATTAGTGTAGAATTCTATTACTTGACATTTTTTTGAGTGTGGAAAAATTTAACTTGATTAATTGTACGAGAGTTCCTTGTGGATTAGATATTGTAAACTGTGATTAATTAAAGCCGGTAATCGGTGACTTCATTGATGCCTGTATTTTGTTACGACTAAAACATACGACGATAAGTCAGACCTTCGTAACAATATACTTGTTTTCTTCTTGTAATACAGCAGTTATCTTGTTAGCTTATATTAATACAGAAATGGCCATTTTGTCAGTTATGTCGCATTGGTTAGATTACACAAATTTACACGTGATGCTTTCAGTATTTGTGATATTTGTGAGTTACTTTACAAAATTGTTCATAAGTTTTATTCAATCGTTGTTTATGCTGTTGTCTTAATTACACACTATTATGCGTTTACACATCCGAAATAATTAAAATTGTTAGGCTATTCTAACTTTGTATACATACGAAATATTTTTATGTAAATGTTTGAGACTTTTTAATCGCGGTTCTACTCTTGCTACAAGAATAGTTGTTGAACTTGTTCTCATCATATTTACATTATTTGTTATATCTAAACTGATAAACGTAATATTTTATTTATTTTACTATTATTGTTGCAGTCTAAGTGAATTATTTCCAAATTATTTCTTAAAGAAGTCATTTGTAATAACTAATACTTCTGCTCGCCTTGCCATGCTATTGAGGTCAATGCATAGACCTATGTATAAATTGATTATTCATATATGTGCTTGAACAATATTCTTATTTTTAATAAAATTCATACTTAATAGTGTTTTTCCAAGTTCTAGCATTTTATGTTTACTAAAATTGTAAGTCTTTATTTCAATGACATACTAATTACGATACTCCGCAATCACATTTCAGTGTTATAAATATGCATTTAAACTTTAACAAAATAGACTTTAGGACAAACACAGGTTTGATTTTAACTTTACAACAAGTATTAAAATCTGATCCATGATTTGTAGTTTAACACATAAGCAGAAACTTTGCAAAAACATACGACTCCGGTTAAGCTCCCTCCCGTTACTCAAATCAAACTCATGTTAAAATGCCTCCGTTGAAACCGCCAAAATAGTGATTTAATGTGACAGACGTAACACGTATTTTTACTGTAAAGTGATATACGATATTTGTAATTCAGAGAAAGTGATTGTGTGTGTGTGTGTGTGTGTGTGTGTGTGTGTGTGTGTGTGTGTGTGAGAGAGAGAGAGAGTGAGAGAGAACAAAGGTTACTTGACTAAAACACTTTACGTTTCCCAACAGCACCACATTCGTACAAGAGAGGCCTTACTCAACGTCCATGCAGCCACACGCAGATGCACACCCTTTTTGCGAGAGCGTTAAACTTGTTACTGTGTATGGTAAACGTGACTTTTTACGGAGACCTCTTAACATTTTTAATTTCTACGTTTTATAATTTAATGATACATCTTAGCTGGAAACAAAAATGCATAAACAAAGTTTATGACCTATATTAATTTTCCTTCCAAAAGTATGGCCAAAGAAACTTTTGCTTTCAAAAGAGAAAATTCTTTTCACTCTACGTTTTAGCTGTTTGTGTTAGGACAAAATTATAAAAACCACAAACCGCAAAAACTACTTGTTTCAAAGTAGGTTGAAATTAACAATCTTCTACGGCTTAGATGGGAAAAGCATATCGTCATTTTGAAAATCTTGTGTAGTTTACTGACATGATTTAAAACTATTAAATCTAATATACATTTAACATTCTTGATCGGAAGCATAATAATGCAAGAGGATAATTAACCAGAAACTATTCATTACACTTTTACAAGTGTACTGTTGCACTGCTTCCGAGCAGTCGAATCTTAACTATTATTTCACACCTTGTTTATACTATAACGACGTCAACTAACATTTACATAGTGGTAATACCGCTTGTCTGCTGTAAAACGTAGCTTACGGAGGAGACACATTGGCATAACTTAAACATAGTTGTAGAGATACATTGACACACTGCATCGTACATTAGAAAACATTCTTACACCGATAGCAGCCTTCTCATTGAGAGGCTAAGGCAGGAAGACGTTGATAAAGTATCGTCTTGTTACAATCCTTTTATGGTTCTTAGTTTTTCAAAGTCTCTAAGCCTACCGTTTGCGCTACTAAAACTAAACCAATATAGTTTACTTGCAACATATTACTTTCGTCACTACCGGATTGTTTTGCCTAACGCTGGGGACATTTCCAATTTGGCATGCGTGACTGGCATCGGTTTCGACATGTCCTCACGTAGGGAGATAACATTCATGGAATTTGTATAATACTGGTTGCACTATTGTTTATAAAATCGGTATGCTCTCTACTTTGCGACGCCTTGCAGAGGCTGCTCGATCATCGCCTATGCGTCTAGAAAGTTGCCGTAGAACACTGTCGCAGCCTGAATAACTATAAAAAGCGGTTTTCCTGAAGAGACTGCTACATATTTATAAGGGACTAAGGACAACTACTAAGGATAAACAATAATATAAAGAGACAAACGTAAACAACCTAAACTAAGAGTAAGGAACCTAACCTAAACTAACAAGAATATTGGAAAAAAGGATACTCTCACAATGAAGGATTTCAGAATTAAAACCGCATCACCGCTTGCGACAGGAACGTTTCTACTACTTGCCACGGATTCAGTCTGTTGCAACCAAGTAAAAGTGCGTGGCGCAATTGACTGTGTACGGACAGGAAGAGTCGTTGCATCGCATCTGACCGATACCATTGAATATTGGACAACAGAAAATCGAAGACTTGTTGTAGACAAACTCCTATTATTGTTTTTGTTGAATGAGTCTGTAATTAAAGTAGTGAGTACCAAATCCACTAGACTTCAGTTTCCACTGTTTACAAAATGACGGTCCGTACAATCGTAGTAACAGTATGTCTACTGCAAACTGCCTTAATAAAAATTATATTCTGTTGATTTGCGTGCGTTTATATTTTTATAAATTGTGATTAATTTTCATCAAATGTTAAGTATTTAAATCGTTACACCAAAATGTATCTTTCTAACTGGCATTGCAGTTGAAAGATAAAATGTTTATAGGAAGAACACACTTGTATGTATAATTTTTTTATATTAAACCATATTACAGGAAAAGAGAGAAAAAATTTACTAACCTAAATTCTTATATTGCGTTTATTGATTACAAAAAGCATTTGGCAGCGCAAACAGAAAGAAGTTTTGCATCATAATGAACCGGAGAGTTTACCCAACACACAAATTTGGAAATGTCAAAAACCTGTGTAATAATGAATATTTTCCAATAAGACTCGATACGCACCAGACCCTAACAAAAAAACTAATCACGTTTTTAAGCAGGGTTTTATCGTTACTACAACATTATATTGACGACATTCTCACAGAATAGAACTCTTAAGGTAGAACAGTGCATCCAATTAAAATGAAATCCTGAAGTATTAAAACAAATACGGACTCCAGAAAGCTTTTCCTCAATTGGGTTTAATGTGTAATAGCTGCAATACGATTATTTTAAATCAATATGTATGGCGTCCAAAGTAGTAGACCGAATAACAACAAAAATAAGTACTGACCATTGTATGTGGAACTCATTAGCCTGTGGAACAGTTATTACATTTCAGCAGTTTGACTGTGATATCAGCTGTAATCGAAATAATGATTACAGTATATATGTGGCAGAATCTATATAACATTAAAGTTTTAGACAAGAAGGATACCATGTTAAAATTCTGTACGCTTGTGGAAACTGGGACCCTCTCACAAAGATAAACCGAATGTACAGGGAGCCGAAATATAGTTTCTACAAAAAGGTAAAGGCTGCACTCAATTAAATAAACTAAGGAATGAGGGTACAACATACAATTTTTATATATGTGCGCTAAAAGAAAAAACCCAAACAATATAGAATACGATGAAGAAATAACTTTGAAAGAATGGATGATGTAAGAACAATCAAGCAAATGACCCCACGAGGCAGAAGGAATATAGGACGACTGTTTAAAGATGGAATGAAATGTGGAGTCAGAGCAGGCATCCGATTAATACTTGATGTGTAGACGACGACGACAGGCTCTTTTAAACTTGACTGCAATATTAAAACTTATCTCTTAAACGATTTAATACAATTTATCGCGTTTCATAATTACTATTTCGCTCATCTATAGTTCATTACACATATAATTTGGTAAAAACAATTAGAATTTCATATTTATTTATTTTAAAATAAATATTTCTAAACAATATACTTTATGTTTACAGTGTATGTGCAAACATCATAAAAACAACGTACTGTGATGATTAATCTTGTATAAGGGTAGTGCACAACACGATTAGCAGTACAGCGGAGAAGTCAATGACAAATTGTTCATGTTAAACGGTACCCGTGAACGACGCCAACAGGATGCTGAATACGAATCCTCTGTTAGCAACTATCCAGTGCGTTTTAATATCAAGTGTGTGTGTGTGTTTGTGTGTGTGTGTGTGTGTGTGTGTGTGTGTGTGTGTGTGTGTGTGTGTGTGTGTGTGTGTGTGTGTGTAGTATCAACAGATTGTGAATATTGCTACATTTACACAAACCTTGGTGTGCCGATGGCCAATAATTATATCACAACTGTGATGCAAATGACGTATTGAGATAATATAAACGATTAGTCCCATTTTCATATTATCATATTCATTATTCTCAAAATATATTACATAAGAGGCAGTATCATACAATAAATAACGTACATTTTTGACTAAATTTGCTTCAGACTTAAATTGAAAACTATACAATTCTTCTTTTATTTATTATATTTTTTCAATTAAATATGGCTTCTTCTTATGTCCAAGATTTTACCGATCATGAAAAATACATCTTTTATGTCTCTGTGGTACACTGCTATAAATTTGACAAACTCATTACTATCTGAAGCTATTATACGCACTGTATAAAACTTGCTACTATGCATATTAGTACATATTTTGATAAATTGTATATCTAATTTAAACTTAGTCTTTATAATATAGTTTGATGTTTTTACTGTTAGACAACCATGAAAATAATTGTAAAAAAGTAAATGAATACACAAGAAGAAATTGGAGTATCTAGATTTTATATGTTATTTTGATATTTATGTACGAAATGTAGTTTATGCGGAGAATAACGTAGGGAACAGCAATGTCAAATATATTTCTCATACGCAGAAAATTAAAATCAATCACCATACGTAACATTCTACTTGATTTACGTACACGGTTCCTACAATTGTTCGGAACTACGCGCAACGAAGAAAATGACTTCTCTTGAAAATGGTCAAACGGTAAGCATCATTTTCATTCAAAACGCTGTATCCGTATACTTGATTAAGATGCTATGGTAAGAAAAGTTAAGGAATCGGTAAGTTAAACTAAACTAAGTTAATTAGGCTAAGGTAATATATTTCGTAGTAAATTAGATTTGATTACGAAAGAAAAATTTAAGTGATTGAAAAGTGATTAGTTTCTCTATAAATTTGTCAGCGTGAAATTACAGCTATATTAAGTCTCTATTTTACTTGCTTTCCTGATGTTATTAACTTACTAAAATAATAAAATGAATTACTGAATCTAATTTGCTGAAGTTTTTTCAAATTTTTATCAAATTCATTTGTTCAATTTGCTTTCAATTGTGCAATAAACAAAATCCTCAACTTAAACTTGTTAAACTTCTAATGAAATACAAATTTTAGCGGAAAAGGAAAGTTTAATTCAACAATGACAGGAATTATTCCCCCTGACAATTTTTTTTGCTACTAAAGAAAGATTATGCTCCCTAATTAATTTAGAAAATTAAATTTCATATATATTTAGGACGTGATAAAACAGGACAATATAGTAATAACTAAAAATATTTAGCTCTCAAAAGCATATTAATTTCAAAATCAGAATACAGTTGGCCAATCTAATGAGAATGGGCACATTGCAAGAAATCTTTACTTGTTATTTTTTCAATCAAAAATCTTATAAATCGCGTTCCGGTGGGGATATAATAACCGAAATCAAAATCATCACGTACAGCATTTACCTTTGTCGAACTTCAGATTCTATTTTTATGTATGAAAAATTTGTGTCATGTCATTTTGTGGGTTCAAGTTTAATAAAAAATAAAATTTTTTAATTTAAAAAAACAATTATAAAATATAATAATTTGTACCCAAAACATACACTTAATTATTTAGGAAAGAATGCCATTTATTTTATTAGCACCTTAAATTTATTGACAAATGTAAGTCCAAAGCCATAATTACGGCTGGCATAATTAAGTGTTGACTTAATACTCCTACTCAAAGTAAAATGGAGACTTAATATAGCTTTAATTTCACTCTGACAAATTTATAGAGAAATTAATCACTTGTCAATCACTTAAATATTTCTTTCGTAATCAAAAATAAATAAGAAAGAGATTTTATTAAAATATCAATATTTTTATCAGTTATGAGTCACTAAAATAGAATCGTCTAATATCACGTACACAGACATGCTCCTGTCACATTTATTTTATCAATTAAAAACTCAAAACATGACCAAATTTTTGATTCTACACGTACACGTATTGAATAGTGACCGATTACATGGCTCCACGTGTTAGCCAGGTCGGATATCCGATACCACCGATTGCAGGTAATTCTCCGTCGACTGAAAAGTCTATTACGCGTATATATTGTCTTGGTGTTTCAGGATTCATCAGTGATACGCGGAAACTGATGTGTGTAAGCCGAGTCAGGATTGAGAGAGTAACCTGCGACACTGATTAGGCAAGATCGGCTAGTACCGTGCTAATGGTGGGCTGATTTCTTTTACTTGTCGCATAGGCCGCGTGAACAGTGACTGGTTAGTGATATCTGTCTCCTCATGGTCGCTAAACAACGCTGCAATAAACCATGCCCAAAGTGTATTCATTCTAAAACTGAGAGTACTGATTTAAAAAAACCATGTTATTTTACAAGCAGAATGATCGCTGTTGCACACCACTATGTAAAATTATCCCGATTAGCGCTTTCAAGCTTCACAGCTCATCGTCAGATCAATTCCGATCTGACGATGAGCTGTGAAGCTTGAAAGCGCTAATGGGGTTATTTTACATAGTGGTGTGCAACAGTGATCATTCTACTTGTGATTTCAACCACTAACAAAACTTTCTTCATTAAACTTCATGTTATTTTAGTTGAAGTGGATGGGTTAGGTAATTATCTGCGTACAGAATTCTCTTCTGGACAATGAATTTGTTTTCAACAGAGCATGCGCAGTCAGCATTTAGTACCGTTTGGTTAGGTTAACTGTTACGAAGTTCTACAACGTTACTTTATACGCTATAAACCTATTAAATAAGCATTAGGTTTAAATATGCAATAGGGACGCAGAGGTTTTATTTATGTCGTCTGCTCCGATATGATCAAATATAACTTAGGCATAAACCACGAAAATTTGTAATGAGTGGGGTTAAAATTTACAGTTGTAAGTCATTTTAATAATTTCTGTCGAATGTTACCAACACTTGCTTTCAAAGTTGTTAAACAATTTGCACAGTTGGATTTATTGATGCATCCAAACACAGAAGAAAAAGTACTTGGTTTTCCAAACCAAGTAGGAAAAGTAAGCAAATTTGAACATTTGTAACTTCTCAAAGTTTGAACAAACTTTAACGGAAATTATGTTATTGAAGTCTTCTTCCGGTATGGACCGCGTCAAAAATGTTTTGTACGACAACGTTTCACTCATATTACAATGAGAATCCTCAGGTCTAAGTGGCAAAAACGCCGACAACCGAACTCAGAAATATAATGTAGAAGTGGTTCGGTAGTGGACCCTGGGACCCTGCCCTGCCCAACTGAGTTCGCTTGCCGTCGCTTTTATCACTTAGATCTGAGGATAGTCATTGTAATACGAGTGAAAAGTTGTCATACAGACATTTTGGGCGCAGTCCATACCGGAAGAAGACTTGATAACATAGGCTAATGGACACCGGCCGCGGAAGCCTACGGGAGAATATGTAACGGAAATGTTTAATTTTTAAAAACTAGCTCAATTTGTTATTGAGAATTTTATAAAGCAAGTTGTGGAGAATTTTAAATTTAGTTTAGAAATAAATGTAGCTATTTTATCAAAAACTAGTGCCATAATTATGGACGGGATGTCGTATTTGTTATCACTTGCATTCTCTAAATAATCTCTGACAACAATGTAAACCAGTTTCTTTGCTACGTAAATACAGTATTAACTTTTATAGAAGTTGCCAAATGCAAAATTTTTTCACTTAACTAACACGGTAAAAAGTAATAAAAATTTCTTTATTAAATAATAATTTATACCAATGCTCACAAAATGGCCATAAAATTCCTGTACTTACTTGCGTGTCACGGTGTGTTGAAAGTAATAGACTTCATGTGACACTAAATTAAATGTTAATGTCAACGACTAAACCTTAAGAGCACATATTGTGATAATCATTTCATAACGTAAGAATGTAATCTGTGGTATCTTGGTAATTATGTAGTTGTTGACCGTTCATCAATAAACTTCAATGCCGATGACTCACCGACATTAGAATTGGAACGCGGTGTAAACAAATAATAAATGCTAATATAAAAATTTGGCTTGTTCACATCTGTAATATGCCTGCCATTATTTATCATCTGCTCAATCTGTACTAAATTGATTTTACATGTCAAAGATAATGTTAATTCATTAACAGTATATAATATATTTCTTAGTACATGTAGATTTAAAATAACTAGCAATTGAAGGTGATGTTTAATTCGTAGTGAAACGCCATCCCAAAATCTTTATTTTAACACAATTTTGTCTGCAGAAACCTCGTTGTCAAGCACAAACGCCACTGCCAACCAAATGACGTCACCGATCAAGGTCGCGGCGGCCGACTAATTCTAGATATCGAAAGCGGGCATTGTAACATGCAGCGATAACGCACCGAACGTACGGAAATACAATTAAACTGGCCGTGGTGTTTACCTTTTAATATAACCACGGCACACCCTCACCCCAAAATGGCAACTTGCTTGCCCCAAAAACTCAAAACTCACCATTCACAGTCCTCATGACTGCTTCCTCAAGACTACTACAGTCCTCCTGGCTCCCTTGGGTAAGTCTCAGGAGAATATCGCTCCCAGGAAGACAGAGGCTCAGAGAGAAAACGAAACAAGAGGAAGGAAGAAGTGGAGTGTGTATGCGTGTAAGAGTGGGTACTGCATGCTGACCTGGGCAGGGCCAGCATACAGAGAGAGAGATAGAAGAAGAAAAGAAAAAGGAGAAGAATCGTGGACGTCCTCTGGGTTCTGACCTCCTAAGGCCCCCTAAACTTAGAAACTGAGAACCCCAAATCAATATATACACGGGACAACTTCTATCCCCCTTTACCAAGGACCAAACAACAGTCAAAACCCCCATACAATTCCTCCACCACCACTGCATCACGGGATCGCCCCAACGTCACCCTCACTGGTGACCCGACCACTTTCTCGGTCACGTACAGATGCCCAAAGGCTAACAAGTTACTATGACCTTGATACGTGAGCGATCACCTGGTCCATCGCACCAGCTGCTATCCCGACCACCCATATACTACTCAACAAGGGAACATCCACCTTGACACATGAGTGGTCCACTCCCCTACACTAGGGCGGACGGCCCCGCTACAGCACACAGTGGAAGAGCACCGCGGGTACACAACCCTAAACTCTAAATCACCTTAATTACACACGAGCCGCAATACTTGTGGAAAAGTGGGGGGTAACTTCTCTACAGCACAGCCTACACTCTCCATATAATAGACGCCCAAACAAATTTGGGACGCAACCCGGAATGCGGCATGGAACGGGCCAAACAATAATCCACATTAATAACTGACCTACATTTTACAGCACTCGAACAGCTGGTCAAACAAAAAACAAATAACCTGGTTTTGACTTCGGAAAGCCAGGCACACAATCATAACATACAACGACGCACAGTCTATCAGATAAGCAGGCAGCAAGGCTAGAAATACCGTTACAGCTGCGGCTATCAGCTGGCCAAAGGTTATCTTTCGGATCGGCATACCTCGTTCGCCTCACTGTTGTATAGAATATAATTTCATAATATAGCGTGTATTCAATTTTAAAATATCTCTCCCGTGCATTGTTTCATTTGCACACACTCTCCCGCGAACAGGGGCATAACAAGGTCCATAGTCATACTCAACTTACTGCCTTCCCAACTAACTTTTCTTTGACCGACGCCCTACATGATACATTGCTAACAGGTTATTCAATTCACGCTGCTGAATTATCGTCCTCAAACTTTACATAGTTACCACTACACAGAGAACAATTCAACACGACAAAACAGGAAAACTTGAGAATGCTCAAGTGGCTTCAGTATTCCCCTAACGCTACGAGAAGAAAGGGGTAGTACAAAAGAGCAGAGCAAACCTCCCCAACACAAGAAAACACAACCACAATACTAACCAGTTAACGGACACAACACAACATACTCAGTAACAATGAAATTATTAAAATGCCGATATACAATTTACATATTCTCGTTAAAGCAACCTTGGCAAAAAAAAAATGGCTAAAAAATCCATTACAGCGAAAATAACAACATACAAACAAGTTTATGGCCCGACCATACCCGCATTCTCTATAAAAGAAATTAAATCAGATTTATATTTTATCTAGGAAATAACCTTAATAGGGCTGCCGCTGCTCCGGAATTATCAATCAATCAATCAGTACCTTCGTCAGACCGAAAATCAATGGACAATTAATAACCAACTTCAACAAGAAAGTGAGCCAGTATAAATATATATATATATATATATATATAGACTTAGCGCCGCATAATTTCTTCATCACACCCCAATTTTTACCCAGGGTATCTAAAACAAATTTGACGAACTTGTATAAGTACATTTTTAGGTGATGAAGTTATTTTGCCCAAGTTATGGTGTGTCAGCGTACGAAAAATTTATACAAATTTTTGTACATCGTATTTTTGCTGTACGCTGAAGCCAGACAACCTGTTCGATATATACAAATGTATATAATGAAATATGGGTAGTTAGTCGGCCATATTGGCATTCGTAATAATTATTCTATAAAATTTGTAACATGTGTAAAAAAGACAGACACTACAGAGGGAAGTGTGTTTTTATTCTGTTTAATAGGTATAACGAAATATTGCGACCGGCCATTAGTTTAGTTGTTGACCGGCTATTAGTTTAGTTGGCGCTGTGAGGTAATTTGTTTTCGTTTAAGGTGTGTGGGACAGAATTTTTTGTTCGTATTGTAGTGTTTGCGATTGCAAGTCGAAGTAAAAAGATGTTACTATAGTAAAGATGTATGTGTGTTTTTATTCTGTTTAGTTGGTATAACGAAATATTGCGACCTGCCATATTTATTCTGTTTAGTCGTCGCTGTGCGGTAATGTGTTTTCGTTTGTTAACGTGTGTGGGACAGAATTTTGATATTCGTATGAAGTGTTTGCGATTGTAAGTCGAAGTAAAAATATGTTGGAGGCGCTAGGAATAATAATGAAAGGTAAGATGATCATTTATTTAGTGTATGTTGTCCGTTGTTTGTAGGAAATTAGCTGTGTTAGGTTATGTATGAATGTCTAAATTACTTTGGGTCTGTAACACTACCTGTTATAGACCCAACTATACATAATATCACTGTGTTCTGTCCAAAATTTAATAGTGGAGCAAATTATCATTCTAATTTAATTAATACAATATACCTAGGCTAACACCATGCGTTCTTATGGGAGTAAAAATTTAAATTTTTGTCTCCGTAAATAGGTTCGACCGCCGTTTAAAATTATTTTTCTCGTGTTTATATAACATAGAAGAATATAATAAAAATACATCAGCGCAATATCAGCATTGATGAGAATCTTCATAATTACCCAAGGGGTAATTAACTCATTTAAAAAAAAAAAGTCCCTGTAAGGCACTGACTGCAATTTAATTAAATAATTTTCTTTAATATAGATACTCCAGTTAGTCTGACAATTACTACCCTAGCCTACCTATATTTGTGTAATGTATCCAGTTTGTAAGTCATTTTATTCGTAAAATGTCGTCCTACCTAACACAAGATGATAGGCCTTACCATAATATATTTAATTTGAACTCTGCTCGTATTTAACTAGTTACATATTTTATTTAATTCTTCAGTCCAGCTATATTACTCTAAATATACTTTCAAATTCAGCATTTTTCAGAGAAACGTAATTACTTGATAAGATATGACAACGGTAGAAAGTTAAGGTTAATTTTAAGACCTAATATAACAAAATTTATAATATAGGCCTATGTGTACTATATCCTCACTGAAGCAAACTGTTGTAATTGTTTGTACACATAGTTACTTTCATACCATTGAGTCCATTAAATTGTAATATATTTGTCATAAAAATTTTGTTTTAACACAGCTCTGCTTTAAAAATTAAGGGCTAACATTTGTCAGGTAAAAGAAAAATTGAAAAGAGAATTTGACCTGTGATTTCTTTAATTTTTGACTTAAACATGCATTTTAATCTCGATTAAATTTTTTAATAAAATTGTGCTGTTTTTAAATTTTATAATATTAACTTGCAGACAGAAAAGGTTTTGCTGGTGACTAAAGAAAGCATCGTTCTTTTATCTTATGTAAAATTTATTATTGCATGCAAGTCTGATTAAAGCTCACTAAACTAAAATTATCACTGCTTACAGCAGCAGGTTCTTAAACCCGATAATTGATGTAGGCCTATAGTGTTATTTTTATTTAATTTCTTATTATCTGTATTTATAATCTGTAACTTAATGTGTAGAATTGTATTTATATTGTTTAACCTCCTAAATGATACTCAACTAATATCACATGAAATTTAAAAAAAATAGTATCTTAATATTCTAAAATATTTTATGGGGTGTGTTATACTTAATAGTAGATTTAAATGATACAGAGTATGGATGAATTATCCGTAATGTATTTGCTAGTTATAATACCGTTATAATCAGGATTATATTATTCAATGTTAATCATTTGAACAGTTTTTGTTTTTCGAGTTTGTATGATTATATTAGAAATCTTTTTCAGGAATCTTCAGTGCAGGGATGTAACCAAGCAATAGTGACTTGAGTTCATTTAAATTAAAATAGATTACTATAAAATAACTACTAGATTATGCTGTAAATTTAATTTTTTTTAGAAATTTACACAAAATCCATTAACTTTTTGTAAATTCATAGTGCTAACCTACAAATATTGTGCTAGGTTAAGAAAATAAATTATTCTCTTAATTATTAGCTTAATATTATTATAATTATTAACTTAGTGAAAAAATTTGTATGAGTTTTGTAATGATCTTTCAGGTTTCTCCTGAACTTTCCAGAATTGACTGGGAAAAAATGACTATTATTGCACCATCAGTAGTATCGACATCAGATGATATTGATGTGGAAAACATATGAAGTGGAGAAAGTAATATAATCAAAGCAATTTAGCCTATAGATAATTTATAATTTTTTTTTCTGTTTGTGAATTTTGTAACATTAGCATATTTGATTTAATGTTTGTTTCATATGTTGTGTTAGGTTTACCTAAATTATCTTTACTTGACAAACTAGACTTGTATAGGTACTTTAAATCAATTAAGAAAATCAGCTTTGAATGTAGCACAATTAATTCATACCATATTTCATTAATGTTTTGTTTTCAAAGCATTTTTTTGTTTGGGTGTTAGCCTATTTAATTTGTGTTATGGCAAAGTTAATTTTCTGCATCAGGAATGTCCTATTTCATTGAGCAAGCTTTATAGGAGATTTTGAAGTTTGTGATAAAATAGCCATTAATGATTGTTTTGTCTTGTTAATGACAACAATATAAAGTTATTAACAGTCCCATTTACATTTTAAATGAGAAAATTTAGTAACATAGTAGTTGGAATCATTTTTAATTAGTAGTATTATGTGTCAATGCTTTCAAATCAGGGGCTTCCTTTGGAAAGTATAATCATATGATAATTTTAAGATAAGTATTGTTAGAAGCTCTAAATAAGTTTGTTTATATTATTTTCTACATAAAGAGTTTTGGAAGCTGCTGGAAAACAAAAGTTCTTAATAAAGTACATAATTAGTTTAATAACATTATTTCCCATAAAATTGCAATTATTTAATTTAGTAATTTGCACTTTTGTTGATACTGGCAATGATAATTATTTTTCTCTGTTAGCTAAAATTCTTTCTTTGTTACAGAGTCCATTGTTGTAGAAGCTCTTATATCCCCAGATGATTGTGCAAAATTTATAAGTTTGGAGGTAAATTTCTCCTTATAGAACTGTTGTATTCTTATATAGTTATCTCTCTCTGACCTCTATTTTGAACTATGAGGTGTACACTTATTTCCATTCTTATTTGGTATTCTTTTATCTCTTTCTACTATTATTTAGTTACAATAGTTTAATCATAGTAGTCTCTTTATAATTGGTTTAGTGTTTTTTGTACACTGGTCTGTCCCTTAGTGTATATCATTGACTAACATTACTTACATGTGGTGTCGCATGACAGGTGTTCTTAATTACGATTATAATACATTATGTCCTTTCTTATAATATTCTTATACTATTACAATAGTGGCATTACACCTTACTTGTGGTATAGACATTAACCTTATACTTCTATTTGGTATTATAAAGTGGTTTTGTTCACGTTTTACTTAGTGAATCCCCTTTTGGTCGGTTTTGGTTCATATTACTTACTTAAATTCTTATTTAAAATCCATTTTGGGTATCTTATATTGGTACCTGTAGAAAGCTTATCATTTCTTCTTGGTTTAAGGCACAAAACATTTTGGTTTAGGTAGGCTTTTCCTACTGATAGATGTGAATTTAGGTGAAATTTGTACCAACAATGTGTATGTTAGGTTGATACAAATTTACATTCTTTTAACCTTATTTTCTCAAGTTTGGTTTTATTAATGATAACTAATAACTCTTTAGTTATTGCCTTTTCTTATCTTACATGATTGTTTGACTATTTGAGTAATATTTGTTCTTATTATGAGACAATTTTAATACTTCTTTATGTTACATGGGTGCTATGCATAACATGTTACTATGCTTTTATTTACAGCTTCTATTCAGTTAACAGTATAGTTACTTTCATTCTTTTATAACAAATCTTGTCCTATACAATTATAATATTATCTGTTGTATATTGGTCATCTCAGTTAGTCAGTTCTTGTCCATCTCTTCAATCTGTAAGTTGTTCAGTCATTGCACATACGGGTAAGATGTTCTATAGTTGACTGGCTCTTGGAATCTATATTTTATGCCATGGTTGTTAGGTGTCTTTCTCGTAGTATGTTTCTTCCTTGTCTTCATTGGTTCCTTACTGACCGAAAACTATTGGGTTGTTGGTTCCTGTGGTACAATCATTGTTCGGTGCATCTTCTTTTTCTTATAATGTTATTTCACTTGTTAGTTACCATTAGTTTTATTAACTCTTATTGTTGTGAGTTTATCCTTGGTGATGAGTAGCTCATGTAGTTTCATGCTTGGCCTTTTAGAAGAAACACTTGGTTTTTCTCTTTCACTCAATTATTGACATGTGTTAATATCTTGGGTTACTGAAATATTTGGGCTCATATGTCTCGTTACAATATTAACTGGTTGTAGGCATATAAACTTATACACTGTTGTGAGAATTGTACAAAAGTACCTTTAAGCTAATTTCAAAACACAACATTTCAGAATTAATCACATTTTTTTCACTTTATAGGCTATGTCACACCAAAAGAAAATGTACAGGTCACTTTCAACAACAGTTGACAACAGCTGACTGAATATTATCCGATGACAAAATACTAAACAGATGGGAGATAGTCACACCAACCAACCATTTTGTATATAGTCTTTAAAATGAGATTTTTTTGCTTGTACACGGAAAACCTGGATCACTGTATTAAGATATATATTTTAGATATGTAGGTCAATTTATTAATTTTGAGCTATTAATTTAGCTAGTGCTAAGCTTTAAAACACAGTTATTTGTATGAAAGAAAAGTACAATTTTGTAGGCCAAGTAATAAATCCAACTATGATTCTGAAAAATTGTCACGGGTAGGAAAATAAAAAAAAATAATAATTCACCGATCTGAATGACGTTTTACAGAATCGTGATAAACATAAAATTACTTTTGATAGTGATCCCATCCTCATCCCAAGTTGAAACTTTCAGAATATGTAGAGGAAAACAATATCTTTCACATATATTTTTTTGAGAATTTTAAAAATACAGTTTTTCAAAATTCAGTAAATGCAATAATGATGTGTTTATACAAAATATATATATTTTCAACTAATTATGTTTTATATCATATGAAAGCCCTTTGTTCATATGAACAAATCAATATTGTTGCGCAAGTCAAAAATTTTATTTTTTTTTTCATTTTTGAGCACCCATTACTCAGTAACCTTTCGTCAGAAAAATGTGAAAAAATTGATTTGTGTTACTATTTATGAATACTACATGCATACTTAATTTCAAATAAATCTAAGAGGGTCAGGTTGTAGCACTTGTTGATTTGACACGGAATAAATGTAACTTGAAGTTTTCATTTTGTTGTAAACTTACCAGTCTAGTTTTTCTATTTATAGTTTATGCTATTTTTTTTTTAATAATTTGAACTAATTGAACCCTTAATCAATCCTACACTTCCTCGCAGAAAAACCTATATTTAGTTCATTTATATTCTCATCTGAGTTTAGTTATGTTTGATGTAATAAATAAAATGTTTATTTCATCAAAGGTGTTTTCACTTTTTGTAATTATGTTCTTGTAAATAAATATTCTATGTACTTTATTAATGTAATCTTGTAGTTACTGATAAAGTAACAAAGCCCAAATGTCTCTGTGGTATTTTTGTTGTAATAATATTTGTCTGATATGTATTATTTTTGCAATGTTTTTATGTATCTTCTCTGAAGAAATAATTTGTTTATTATCCTTAATATTTATTAATTATTGATACCTTAGAATTGAAACTGTTTTGTATAAATTTTGTAATAAAAATCAACGTACTGTAAGTCATTTTTTATCAATAAACTATTGAAAATAACTCATTCCTTGTGCAATGCAAGTAGGCCTACCAAATACCTACCAAAAATGTATATCCCCAATTTTTGATAGAATATTTGATTTTTGTTGCCATCAGAATTTTACTTTCATGTTCCATAAGGAAATGGAAGTATGGTGATGGCAAAAAAAATCGTGTTAGAGATTTTTGCAGATTCTGATTATACTACCCTCAAAACATGAAAAAAAGTAATTTTTCGAAAAGTGTCTGTGTGTCTGTCTAGATTTTTTATGGCAAACGATAAGAGCCGCAAATTCAAACAGAATCAAATAATTTTTTGCATACAGCCCTGAATTGTAGAGTATTCAAGACCTATTGTTTTTTGTGAAGATCGGTTAAGATAAAGGGGTAGTTTACCTGCAATATTTTATGTTGTAACAAGAGAAATTTTTTCATGACGAACGATAACTGCCGTAAATTCAAACAGAATCAGATATTTTTTTACATATGTGCCCGAGTTATAGAGGACTCAAGGCCTACTGATTTTGGTGAAGATCGGTTACGGGGAAAGGGTAGTTTACCTGAAACATTTTTTTGTTGTAACGTAATAGTTTACCTGATAATTTTTTGTATATATGTACTACGTTATTGACAACAAAGAAGCTGTTTGTTTTTAAAATTCCTTCCCGGCCTGTTTGGCCGTAGACCAATGTTTTCTGCAAAACCAGACGTTTCGCCAGTGCCATCGACTTCCATCATCAGTGAAAATCAAGTGCGATAACGTGAGGTGGTATACGTTAGTGCCCACAGTAAGTGGCTGAAGCAGTAAGTAGAAAGAAGTAGTTTCAATGGAAATATTTCATTTCGAAAATGATTTTAAATATAAATCTTAGAACATGGAAGTCGTGTATGATTCTCCATACCAATATTTTGTTCTTAAGTGTGCTATTAAGTATTAGGAATCTTCTCCATGTCAAGGTATAGGATTACAGCCTGTTTTGCCTTCACTGAAGGCATCTCTTTTCCTTGCCCTACCTATATCTCGTCTTCCCTGAGGTCTGTATCTTATTACTTGTTTAGGTAGTCCCATGTTTTCCATTCTCTTGATATCCTGCCTCTATTTTATTTGTCCTTCCCTTATTCTGCCGGCTATAGAATATACATTTTACTTGGTTCTTATATTTTCATTTTATATTTGATATCTAAGGGTTTGTATTATGAATACTCGACACAATATTTTTCTTGTTAGATTCGAAGTTTTAAGTAATTTTCTCTTAAAAAGTGTGTATGAACATTTTAGCACGACGAGATTGTCTGTTTTATTATTATTCTTAACGTTTTGGTTTTTATTATTAATTTTTGGTTTATTGATTTATTCTACCCAATTCAATCTATTATTGAATCCGATATGAATAAATCGGTTTACTTACTCTTTGACATCGTTTATTAATTTGTTTAAATAGTTTAGAATGTTTTTTGTTCCATTTCATGAGTTCGATTCTGAAGAAGTTACGTTGACTCTTCTATTATTAGCTGCGGTGAGTTGCTCTGTACTTTCCTGTATAGACACTAACATAAACACAACATGTACATGATACTTACTATTATACTAACATTAATAGTTAATAACATTTTATTATTGCCTATGCATACTGCATTGGTCATTGTCACTTCTGATAGTGTCCTTTTTCTTCATATTGTGGTTTTATTACCTTAACTATAGTTTGTTAAGTGAGTTTACTATACTTTAGGAAGTTACCTTTTTATATGGGTTGTAATCCTATCAAATTATTCTCATTATTGCTTGAATATCTCTTATCATTGTTTTGATAGCACTGTTATTATTGTGCAGTAGTTCATTCTGCATTTATACTGAAAATTGCTTTGGTTTAAAGTAACCAAGATTACTTGCATCTAGCCGTCAACATGGTTTATTTATTATTATGGTTATTATTAGTATTTGGGTGGCTATAATCCTTGAATTTACTTATTCGAATAGTATTCTGCCTCATTCAATGTTGTTGGTTTAGTTCCTACTCTTTTATGATAAGTTTACAAGATAATTTTGTTCATCATGCATCCATTCTATGGCAAGCATATAGTTATAATATACAACAATGGATTATTGTCGGTTTTGTGTTTATGTATTACATTTGATTTATTTGACTTTATGTAGTACTGGTATATCTATTGGTTATTATTAGATTACATTTTGTTTATCTTTTACAGTCTTTACTATTGGTAATTAGTGGTTATTTCTAATATCAATTCCACTTTACAATTGGTCATTGGTGTTTTGGACATAGCCCTCTTTTCATGTCTACACATAATTTAGCTAAAAACTTATTATTATTCATTCTATTTGTTACTTTTTATGTTCAATAATTCATTCTTATTGATTATTGTTTGTATTACATTGTCAAGGAAGGTATTCACTTAATAAGTTTTGGTCAGTGTCAATTTGTTTTACAGCTTAGGGGTTTAAATCATGTTGTTTATTCCATTTATTCTTTCTTCTTTTATAATAATTCTTTTATTGCCATATGTTAGTTCATTATAATTTATGTTATCTCCCTTTTTTGTGTTTGATCTGGATATTTTCTTCTTCTCTTCACCGATTCCTTCCTACCTCTTAATAAGTTTCTTCATGGCGTTGTTTTCACTGGTTTCCTTCTCACGGTTAATAGGTTTCTTCTTGATTTTGTCTTTAATGGGTTTCCTTCTCACTGTTTGATCTATTGGGTAATTATGTATGTCGTCTCGTCGTTAGTCTTGCTTTATCTTCTTTAGTTGCACATTTACTGGTAATTCCTTCTTCATTTTAATTCACTTGGTTTTGACTTATTTGTGGTACGCTGGTGTTGGTAGTGTTATATGTACCATTACAACATACAAAAATTTGACAGATATTTTTGTCGCAAAAACCTTTTATGATATATTGTGTATAAATACACATATAAAGGTATTTTTGCCACAAAAAACGTTTATGATATATTGTGTATAAATGTATACAATACACTTGATTTTTTTAACAGTCGTTATAAGACAGTATTACCATATAGGGGAGAGCAGAGAGACATAAGTTGATACTTTGTACTTCTTCAAGTGTCCCTTAGTCGCAGCACCTCTGCAACTGTATAACGTTTTTGTTATAGCTTGTAGTACATGCTCCTCCAGTCTGATTATAGCAGTGTACAGTAAAATGAGTCTTTGTTCCCTTTTGTATTTTAGAACGTGTAAAGCAGCCTATTTGTCACTAATTTGCTATGGGTGTTTACAGCTACGTACTTTGTTGGATGCATGGTAAGTGTACAATTGAATCATACTAATACAAAAGCAATGTGGCAACATGAGGGCAAGTTATGTTTCTCTATAACTTTTAAAAGAAAATTAATTCATAACCTAACAGATCTCAGAATTAATTATGTGTCAGTTACTTGTGATCCTATAATGAAGATTACGTGTTTATTAAATCCTAAAAAACTAAAATTTTTAAAATGATAATAGTAATAATGGCTCCTTTTTATGCCGCCTAGGAAATTTAGGAGGTAGAATAGGTTGCCTAAAGTGAGTGTTCGACACACGCACTAAAGGTAGAGTGGCCAGCAGCACTACACTTCAACCACTAATTTTAAAATTAAAGGTGTACCTTCAATTTCACCAGAAGGAAAGTGGTATGTTGGTACTATGTAAGTAAAACATTTTGTTCTGTTTTCTTTTTTTCATATTTGGTTCAAACGTACAAGTGAAAAACTTTCTGGGGCGATGTAGCTCACAAACCCTACAAAGACTCAGCGTTTTCCACAACTTGTATTTAGGAAAGAACAAAAAGAAAAATCAGATTTCTGTGTTATGATCTGCACTATTCTGTTAGTTATTATGGCTTGTACCCTAAGAATATTCGTATGTTAGCCTCCGAATACGTGTTTGCAAATAATGTCGATTTTCTGGTGAACTGGGCCGGTAAAAGATTGTTTTACTGGCTTCATGCAGCGACATTCAAGGTTGTCTTTTAGAGAGGCTGAAGCAACAAGTTTTGCAATAGCATTTAGTTTTAATAAACATAACATAAAACTTTCTTCAATATTGGAATTCTGTGATAAGTCGCCTTCATTTTTATTGTCACAATATTTGGAATGTGAAGGAAACCAGGCAGCATAACAACAGTGCACTGTCCTAACAAAGTTGTCAGTTTGAAGGGAAATAAACAAGTCAGCAGGGTTACCCCTTTGGAAAAGGGTGAAACCAGTGGTATTTTCATAGATGGCAGCTGGAAACCACCACTTATCGTTATATCCACAGAGTGTTATGTAGATATCACTTTGATTATTTATGGACCAGCAGGTTGTATTGGAGTAGCACATCCATCAAGATAAATTACAGCCTCTCTTTTTTTACTATTTATGAAACAGTCTATACATCATACCCGTTACAATCTGACTTCAGCCATTAGACAAGTGTTTATATGGCCTGTTTCGGTGCAGCCGCTGAGAGCTGGATGACAATAAACCCAGGTAAAACCATGACATACCTGGGCTAGCAAAAGATACTCTTTCAAAGGCAGCTACACCATCTAACTGACAGCAGGTTTTAGTTCAACTGGAATTTGGCCATTAAATGAAAATATATTCAGTATCGAAGAGTTTCTGTGTTCACCTGTAATTGACAGAGAGATAGGAGACAAAAGTAATTATGAAGGAAGATTAACACCAACAAAAGATTGTCAAGAGACCACAGTAGCCGGACCTCCCACGTCGGGAATAAACGAGACATCTGCTAATACCTTATCACAATTGACACCAGAATAAATTCGCCCTTATCCGAAAGCGACTGCAAAAATAAAATAAAAATGCGCCAAGAAGAAAAAGTCAAGTATTCTCACTGACTCCTATTAAAAAAGCAATTCGTATTGAAGAGGAGGCATGACAAAAGAAAGAGGGATCAAAACGGAAACTAATCATGAACGGTAAAACGAAGGCGATTTGTGGACTGTATAGAAACGGTCAATCAAACTCTCCAAGACTTAAGAAATTGTAACAAATTAGTGGGTAGCGTAACATTTGTTATTTCAGAGGTTTCTCCCTAGAGATTACCGGTAACTGCAAGAGGAACCCGCGCTGATATTGTCTCAGTGTGTTTAAAGTCCTCGGCGATGTGGAATGCTATTCAGACTAAATTTGCAAAGCAATATGAGAGCCCATTTAGGAGGAGGAGGAGATGCTGATTTTTCTACAAACTTACTGCACATCGGTGACGGTAGTGTTCCTAATGACGATAGCTTCAGAGAAATTGACGAAAAACTGGGACATAGTAAATAGTACAACACTGAATTATTGCTGAATTCTGTGCAAAACGTCAAGTGTTTACTTGATAAGAATTACAAGTGGTTATTCCCAAAGAATCGAATCTGTGAAGGAAAATAATGATGCAAGTTTGGAAAAATTTTCTGGGGATAACAAAAAGTCCGAAGAATCTATTAACACCGTATTTAATATTGAAAATATAGTGTACTATCTCCAAGAATTTTTGAATTCTTTAAATCAATCTTGCATTCCGCCACAACGGTTCATTCTAAAGGCTGGCACTCCAACAATGTTGTTGAAAAATTTACATCCTCCGAACGTTTGCATAATACAAAATGCAGGTGACACGGGAATTTCTGTGTCAAGTAGGTAATAGCGTTATTATCGACCCAAAAGCCCTCTTCACACACACATTTGAATCAGTAGGCTACTGGTTGTTAGCATTACCTGTTTAAGCCTACCTGGTGTAATTACCAACTTATAAATTGTAACATTCTTTACTTTAATACACACTTGAAGGAAATTAACAGTTTCGAAATTACATCCGTTCTATTTACGTAATTTTCATTAAACCTACTTAATATGTAGTAGTGGACGATAAGCTTTTCCAGGTTTTACTAGTACTTGACCTACAACGGTCTGATCTCCTACACTCAGTGCCTCTGTCTTTAATGATCACTGCTTTTTTTTACATAATAATTTTCCCATTCCTGCATAGAATTTACCCGCTCGTACAGAAGGCAACAGAATTTAGTGAATCCAAGCTGCAATCGAAGTAAAACTACGTTACTTTCACATCTCCGTAGGTATGCCACGAATATCCGTCATACTGAATTGTGCTCAATAAAAGTTTCATACTATCACATGACTCCGACATGTAAGCAGTAAGTTATAAACTGAAGGGATTGATGAATTATTAAAAATGGAGTAAAATCAATAGGTTAAAAAAAGTTCGTAGAAGTCTTGAGTGGAGTGAACGTTAGAAAACTGTTTATGTTATGAATGCTTAAGCCTACAAATCGTGATATTTGTTATTATTATTATTATATTATTACTATAAAACAACATTTGTATTATTTTAATACAGACAGGAGTGAATACAGCCTTCGAATGAATTAGTAGTACTAACGCGTCAGCCTGCCAACACACATTAGATCTGTATATTTGTGTCGTCACAACGGTAGTAATTTTTGTAAACATAGACTGTTGTGTCATTACGACATTAAGAATGTTGTTGGCGTGAATTTATACGACAGATTTTTTTTACCTCTGCCCATGTTTCTCTCTTTCAGTCCTCTCACTCACTCACTCACTCTCTCTCTCTCTCTCGCGCGCGCACACGCACGCGCGCCAACTCCTACAGTTTCTTCTTTTTCTTGTCAACAATTTCAGTGTTACACACAATCCTTCACTGTCCTTTATCTGCCCCCTCGCACTTTGTTAATTTCTCCCATATAATATCTAATACTACTATATAATACGTAATAATAATAATAATCAAGGTGTATTTATATCATGTTTCGTCTTCGACGCGTGGGGTCATGCTCTTCTAGTACCATATGTTTAATTTCTCCATTTATCGATTTACGTATAGTAGTATTAAGAGCTAAGGGCACGTCTACTTTGAAATTCTGAGCGGTGGGAGGGAAATGAAAAATCAGCTGTTAACATGTAATCACTGCTGGTGTCGCGTCAACTTAAGGTGTTGGCAACATAAATGTCGCGTTTTAGTTTCGTTGGTAATTAAAGTGTTAATATTATTATCTCAGTCCAGCTTGTGCTATTATCAGCGTTTTCTTGGTCCTACTAAAAATAGAAAGTAATTGTAAGTACAAGTAAAAAAAGTACAGTCTAAAAATTAAATGTAGAATATTGAACATCGTATTGTTACGACGGTCTACTGATCGTCGTATGGTACAGTGGAAAACAAAATACAAGACACCAATTAAATCACTAATCACCAGCTTAAATTATCACAATTATACAGTTTGTAATCAGCAAGATAGTCTCTTGCAACAAATCAATTAAAAATTGTTCACACGCAATATAAATGTCAACTAATATAAAAGACAATTACTGTATTGTATTACAATTGTCCCGCACAATTATAAAACACTTCGCTACAATTACTTCGAACAGCACTCGATTCAATCGCAACTCAAACTGAACTGAGCGTCGCTGAGTACCCGATAAGGTTCCAGAATATTCGCTAATAGGCGTCTACTACAAAACACTAGAACGTAATTGATTGCGGCCTTGAACACAGCACGCGCGGATCGGTATGGTCTCGTTGCGGATTCATGACACGTGCCACGTAATTGTCCATCTCAAATTAGCAGCAATGTGTACGCACATACGCATTACAGCCGGATTCCACTGGAATAGCCGAGAAACACGTAGATTGTTCTGCAATGTCGTAACAGTATGTTAGGCCTATAACGTTTTCGTTCTGTTTACAACGAAAGGAAAAAAGGTCAGTTATTTCGCCGACTAGATCCCATGTATCGTTGATCTGTTTCTTCATTTCCCTGTTCCACCAATTTTGGGATTAATAGACATTAGGTTTGGAAAAAATTAAAACGATTTTGTTTTTTCCTTGCCATAATTAAATACATTTATTTTGTTTAGTATTAAAATCTGTTCGCAAGTAAACTAATACAAACCACACCTCCCCAGACAGTTGGTCCTAATTACTGACGATAAAAATATAGATGGGAAAATTATTGCGTACAGTAATTGCGTAGCGTAAGCGGGTATTTACACAGTCCACATTGCGATAAGAGCTGGCAGCGCAAGGGTTCCAGTTTTGACTCCCCAATAGTAGAGGAAAGCAACAGGAAAATACCGAGAGACTCGAGTGCGCACTCATGTAATGCGGACATGTGTAGAACTGTTTTAATATTTGCAATTTTGATGTTTAACGACCTCACTTTGAGTGATTTTTTTATTCTGAAGACAAAACAGGTTTCGAAACGCGTAAAGATATTGAATCGAACGCAACACGAAGTCACACGACGGAAGAAATAAGGTAAATATTATACAGAATTTTTATAATATTAATACAGAAATATTATATATATATATTAATTGTAAATGCAAATGTTAGTGTTTAACACATTATTCAGGTTTGTAAGGAGCTAGGACAGGTTAATGTCGTGTAATTCCCCGTTTCAGAGGCAGTACTGTGCGAAACCAGAAACGGTGCGGCATCCTCTTCGCTCGCAACGTGTATAACTCTGTCCTCTTCTTCGGCACGCCCGCGAGCGTATATAAGAAAAAGAGCACAGTAATAAACCAAAATTGAATAGCCTTTGTTACGACGATGCAAATTTACGATTGATTTATGGATCGTTGGGCTGAAAATAATAACTGCGACTTGACAAAACCCATAAACATTGCAGATGCAGACCAAGCGTAGGCACATACAACGTCCTGCTCGACGAATGGTTGACCATAAATAAACAAAGCACTTTGTACATCTTGTCAGTAAATATAATAATTTACTGTAAATCTGAAAAATGTAGCTTACTGGAAAACTGTAATAACAAAACTTTAATGCGGTTAGAATGTAAACAATGTCATCTCGTGGTTAGAGGCGTATTAACGGGAGGGATGAACTAGACCGGACCCCCAGAGGGTTGACAAAATTGACGAATGGTGTTAATATCTTAATGTTTAGGTTCTTCTATTATTTTTTCAGCTAGCAACTTTTTACTTCCATGTTTCGTAAGGAATGGAAGTATGGTTATCGCGAAAAATATCGTGTTCGAGATAAGGGCAGATTCTGATTGTACTACCCTCAAAACATGAAGAAAAATCATTTTCTTTGTTCAAATTCCTTACCACGGCTATTGTTCTCAACATTGGGTGCAAGGTATAATTACTTTCTGTCTGTAGAACATCTGTTCAGTCTTGTTTGTGATTCTCTTTAGCAAACAGTAGGTGTGAATATTGTGTTTACAATGGCACAGAATCCGAGAAGGAAGTTATGGAATTATTGATGAAGAGTAGTGACGAGGAAGACAACATTTTCCCAGAGAAAGATATGGATGCTCCCGGGCCTTCTCATAATCGTTCAACACCACGTGCAGCTTCATCAGAAAATGAAACATCAGCAGAAGAAGATGATGATGAAGAAGAAGAAGAAGAAGAAGAGGTAAGAATTCTTCAGAAGCGAAAAAGAATTTACGATTGGTCGGCCAACAGTCCTGCGACAAAACGTCACTCTTTTGATAAAGCAGTTAGCGGATTACGAATTAGTTTCGAAGACACGGCAACTCACTTAGATTTTTTAAAATATTTTTCCCCTTAGAATTTATTTCTGTCATTTGCACAGAATTAAATAATTATTACAAATTTGTTACCGCAAAATTGACATTAATATCCCGATTGTCCCGATGGAAACATATAGAGCCTGCAGAATTTAATTTCTTCTTGGCGTGTTCACTGCTGATGCCAAGAGTAAACAAATTAGAAATAGACGAATATTGGGCAAAGGATTTGCTATTACTGACGCCGATATTTCCCCAAATTATGTCTAGGGACCGATTCAAACTAATTCTGCGACTTTTACATTTTTGTGACAATTCTACCCCTACTCAAGATAGCCTTGTAAAAATACGGCTTATTGTCGAACACACAAGAAAAAAATTTAGAGAGGCCTTAAATCCATTTGAAAATTTAGTAATTGACGAAAGTTTGTTGCTATTCAAGCGGGCGCACCTCAGATACGGCCTGTCCGCAAGCCTCCGGTATAGAAATACTTTTGGAATTTTGTCATCCCTCTCTCAGGTAGCAAAAGGCCTAGTGTCCGCAAATCTCCGGAAATAGCTTGTGTTCTCAAATCTCCGTGTCCGCATCTCTCCGGTATTCGTTTAGATAACCTCGGTATGATACTGTCGGGTTCGTTCGCCTCACTGCAGCTACATACACTTCTTCGTCTATATATTCTTAAACTGTAGGGTATTGTGCGTCCTGTTAAAATAGAAACAGTGCTCCGTTTGAAAGGACAGGCAAGAAGATCAAATTCTTTGGAAGTATTTTTGGTCGTTAGAAATCTAATACCAAAGATAGTTTGTCGTAGACTAACAAAAATAGAGTGGGCATAAAGTGAATGGAAGAAGCAAAACGGTACAGAAGAGATACAGCGATACTCTCTAGAGTGTCTTTCCAGAACTCGTGTCACCCCGGTCTATAGTAATCACTGACTGTTCCAGAGGGATCAGGTAGTTTATAAATGGAAACTTCAGCCACTTTCTTGCACATAAAAATGTATAATAATAGTAGGCCAGAAAATCATAGGAGTCCAAACACAAAACTTTGAATGCCTGGGATCATAGTCAAAGAGAGACATCCGGAAAAGAATACCGTACATATAAAGATCGGAGAATACTTCAAAGGATCGGTGTCACAACATTCAAGACCTACGTAAATAAAGATGAATTGTAAATATTTCACGATCCAGCAAGGAATTACTTTTTGATATAATGAAGCCAATTAAAAAGAGTTATTTCTCCTATTTATCCTTAACGATTACATAATAATTAAACATATAAAAGTATTAAAAAGTTAAAATAAAAATTAAATAAGAAACGTGAGATGACAGTCATATGTACATGTGCCTGTCCAAGGTAGTGTGGTGTGCGTGTTTGTTTAATCATTCATTGTGTTCGTATAGACTACACATTCAAACTTGAGTAATCTGTTTGTAGCAGTGTAAAATTTCAACAAACACTTAAAGAGGCGCGCTTTGGGTGCAGTCGCAGAAGGACCTGCCGTGCTAACTTAATGAAAATAAAAGGAAATTAATAGTGAGGTAGTCATGTTTAATTAAAGGTAGTAGTGAGGTTTGTCCCTATTAGTGAGGTAGATGGGGAAAATTGACAGAGAAAGAGTGAGGGGGAGAAGAGAGACGGGGGAGAGAGAATTACGAATTTTTAATTATTCTCATTCATACCGAATATCATTTGTAAGAATATAGTTATTCAGTTATTGGTATACAGTAGTACCGAAGCAACATGTTTCAAGTTGACTCCCATCCGTTGGAAATTTATTCACCATTCTGATTAATAAAAATTTCTACAAGTACCAATAATATAAATAACAACCTGCAGAAGCAGAAGATTTTATATCTTACAGAGTTGAAGAGTTGTAATGTTACATTAATTATATTTTTGCTTTACGTATATCACAGTGAGCAGTAATCTAATTTTTTTGAAATAATACGTGAAGGCTTATATATTAAGAATTAATTTTTTTTTTATAGTTTCCGTAACTTGCTTGTAAAATAATTAGGTATCCAAAAGGTAAGTTACATATTTTAATAGCAACTTATAAGTTCCTCATCCTCGGTTTTTTCCTTTCTTCAAAATGTACCACTTCTTAATTGCGAATAAATTATTTAACGTAATAATCGTTTCACCAAAGGCTGTTTGGATCCTGTTAATAAAACTCTTGAGTCTGCTGCACATAATCCTCGCTTTTGGTTCATGTTTCGTTAACTTTCTACATTAGAATAATTATTGGATAACATCCAATAACATCTTAATAACATCCAGAAGCCAACACACAAATACTGCACCAGAAGCAAGATGGCGAAGTTTGAAGATGGGAGAACAGGATCTCCCGAAACATGTCCCTAAAGAAAAAATACATCTTGAGGTAAAATAGTTATAAGTATTATAGTAATATATATATATATATGTTGTATTATATACATAATTATATATATATATATAATTACTACAACATATATATAATTACAGATATGGAACCGACAGATTATTTTATGAATTTCTTCATCTTATTGATGATAACTGTATATAATACACAACGTCGTGAAAGACCCCTAGCAATCCTTAGACCGATACGTCGCAGATTGCCAGCACCGCCAATTGGACGAAATGTGAGACGGCGAAGGGGACCGTCATCACCACTACCGGATGAAGACACAATTCAGATTATTGATGATGAGGATGATAACAATATAATAATATTAGATTAGTTTCAAAAATACAAATTTTTATTATTTACACAAAAGTTTATACATTTTTATTTATATCCGCTGCACAGTCCCAACATCTAATTCTTTTAACTTTTTGATGTTTATTACATTAACTGTTCCAATAATACATCAACCATTCGCTTATATAACAAATATTATTTGAAGCACATTTATTTACAATATGTTTATAAGGACAGTTAACAATATATACACACTGCTGTTTCAATATATTTAAAAACGGTCATCCGAAAATTTCGATATCGACAATTTCAGCATGCGAATTTAGTTGTGCTTTCAACAACAGCTCCTTTTCTGATCCTTTCACATAGATACGCTTAACTTTGGATAATTTATCCAAAATCGTTTGTAATTCAGAGTAGTCTTGAAGCCCACAGTTCCAACTAAATCCGTGTAGTCTCTTTTTAAGCCAGTTTGCACGTTTTTTCTTTCTATTTGATAATTATTTATAATCAAATGTTGTTAAAAGTAAATGTTGTTCTCTAACGCCAACAAGCTTGGCGTTTTCTATTTTTTGCATACACAACTCGTTAATAATAAAGTTGTTTCAATCATCTCGAAAACCTTGAAAATCGACAACGTATCAACCATTCTTATTACATGCAAAAGCGTGAATACAGTAAAAATATTCTTTATGCTTCATTATAAAACGATTACTCAATTAGATAAGCGATTTTCTTACGGAACCAGATAATGGTGTGTATTGCATAATTTGATCGTAGGTAATAAGAAGTAGATTGCAGTTTTTTCGGGTATATTTTCAGATGTTTCTATTTTAAGACAAACATCTATTGAACCTGTTTTTAATGATTCATTTTGCTTTGAACAATCAATAACAAACAGAGGCGTACGAGTTATAAAATTTTCACGATTCATCATTGGCGCGTCCTTACTACCATAGTAATATGAAGATTGAAATCGTCTATAAAATTCGTGTAAAAGTAACAATTGACCATTTAGATTGTCGTATGGATAGTATTCTGAATTCAAATATAATTTAATATTACGTAGTAATACGGAATCGAAATTTGCCGAATTATTGTGTATATTATTTTTCTTATCAGGCTGAAAGCCGACAATAACATAACGAGGTTTTTCTGCTTGTGATGACGTTTTGACTGTGTAAGTGTGCTACTTCGGTTGTGGTGTAGACGGATATTCATAAAGCTCCCATTTCCTAAAGGGGATCAATATAGTTTCATTACGCTCTATTATTTAAAAAAAATCATATTTTTTTTCATCATTTACATATGGCAGTAGTATAGGTATGTATGTGCTGGGACAAGGTCAATGACCCCGGAAGTAAACAAAGATGACCTTGACCCCGGAAGTAAACAAAGATGACCTTGACCGAGACCTTGACCGCCCCCGGAAGTAAACAAATATGACCTTGACCTAGAGCAAGGTCACGGCCAAGGTCAAGGTCAATGTCAAGGTCACGACCAAGGTCAAGGTCACGACCAAGGTCAAGGCTGGTTATAACGTAAGCAACATGATCTCCAAAGACTTGTTCAAGGAAATTACGCAATAACATGTGAACGCGTGCGGTTGAACTTTCGATTAAACCACACCCAAGAAAATTGTGTAATAACACGCGTTTTCATCATGATAGAAAAGTTGACGTATGCGTGTTTCGGGTTCGCGTGTTTACATGTTATCGTTTCCAGATAGCGTTTAAAATACGCGTTTTTAATATATTACTTTTTTATATGTGACGATTGTCATTCTGTAGTAAAACGCGACGCGGAAAGTTGGTTTTATTGTATAATGGAGGAAGAGAAGGGGTCAACAGGTGATAATAAGGAGAACGGTCTATTTAAAGAGCACAGTATGACCGATTCTACGTCTACCCGCCAAAGAGTGAAATTTGACATTGCAGATTGTGTATCCGCTCCTGATAAATCACATACGGAGTTATATGAGAGGAGGTTATCATTTAGGAATTGGCCTCTATCATATATTTCTCCAACAGCTTTAGCAGCTGCGGGGTTTTATTATTATCCACAAGTTTCTTACGACTGTTGTGATTGCGGTAATAGCAGACCGGACGATAGAGTACGCTGTTATTCCTGCGGGCTCGAATTAGGTCTTTGGAAGGTTGGTGATGATCCGTTCCATGAACATGAGAAGTGGTCGCCGAAATGTGAAGAAGTAAAGAAAAGGAGTGACACATTAAAAAATTAGTTATGTCTGGAAAAATTGTATATTATTTAGATGGGACAGCAGCATGTTTCAAATCAAGCATATTGACAAATCTTTATCAAAATAACGTTTGTTTTACATCCTCATCCGATTTGACTCTGTTGCGAAACGAATTTCCAGAGTTGTATACCCGCACCGATGGAATACAATTTAATACGATTAGTTGGTACTCTATGTATCAGACACAACTATTTTTAAATGGTGAAATTGGAAAAAATTATAAAATAATGTGTTGTGACAGATCGCCCGTAGCACCGTTTGTGTATGGTATAGTTAATAAAAAAGGCGAAAAATTAAGTGTTCCAGAGTTACAGGAAATTATACCTTCGTGGATGTTAGATTATTTTAAATCGTCTAATGTGTTGATTTTAATAGATTCAGATATTAAAAGTGTTAAGGAACGATTATTAAAAAGAAACGGTTTTGACACTAATTTAGCAACAGATGAATATTTTTTGTTACAAAATTATTATTTTAAATCTATTGCCGAAATTTGTAATATTATGTGTTTAGATATAAGCGGTAAAACGTTTTCAGATGTTTATACATATATTGAAAACTGGATACTGTATAAATAAAAAATTGATTATAAAGTTTTTATTTTTTGTTTTTCCTAGATGGCGCCCCCGTTTTCCAATATTACTATTTTTCAGCAGTGATTAACCATCAGTTGATTGTGTTGTGTGAACATGAAAATTATTATAATTTTAGTATTTATTTTACCGGTCTGTTTAACGGATAACGCAACGTTGGAACAAGTAAAATCATATTTATATAAATATGGTTATCTTCAAGTGAAAGATAATACTTCTTTAGAATTATTAAACGAAACGGACATTTTCAACGCGTTACTTATTTTTCAAGAATATTACAAGTTACCTGCGGATGGAAAATTAAATAATGAAACTCAAGATTTAATGCTAAAACCCAGATGCGGTAATGAAGATAATATATCCGATTTTCGTTTAACAGCTTTTAAATGGAATAAACCACTGGTTACATGGTATTATTATTTAGCTAATCAGGAGGTTTTAGAATTAACAAGTAAAGCTTTTGCTGTGTGGGAACAAAAATCTGGTATACGTTTTAAACATGACAGAACAAATACTGACATTTTAATTTCTAATAAACGTCTAAAACATATGATGCAAACACAATTAACACAGTGTACGAGAGAGTTTGATGGTAAATCAGGCTCGCTAGCACACGCATTTTATCCGGATTATGCAAATTCAAGACGGGAAATTCATGTAGACGAGGATGAGATATGGTCATATTCTAGCGACAAAATTCAGTCTCCTGGTTATACAAATCTGTTTTCAACCTTAATTCACGAAATCGGACACACGATAGGGTTATCACACTCCGATGTGCCGGATTCTGTTATGTTTGCATATTATAATGGCGAAATTGAATTAAGCGATGATGATGTTTTGGCTATTCAAAATTTGTATGGTAAACCACAACAAAATATGGTACCAGTTTCTACAACGCCTAGATCACCAGTTGAAGAAGAAGATAATTATTCTGTTGTTGATAGTAAAATCGATCTTTGTCGTCTTAAAAACCTTAACACGTTTCTAATAGCAGACAAACGATTATATATATTATACGAGAAATGGTTATGGATAGTAAACACCGATGATATGATATATTCTAAACCGATTATTATAACGGATTGGTTAACATTTTTACCAAAAAACTTTTCAAGAGTTTTAGCCGTCTATCAACGTCCGTCTGGTGAGATAGTGATGTTCGTTGATTCGCTTATTTATATGTTCGACTTAGTAAGTCTTCAATTAATTCATGGTTACCCAAAATATCTTTCATCCGTGTTTAATATTCAGCCAAGTAAATTGCATACTGTATTCAATAGTTATACAGGTAAAACTTTTATATTTCATAATGATAATTATTTTAGAGAGGTTGATGAGTGTTCGTTTACAATTAGATCGTGGGGATATATATCTCAACGTTTTCCAGGGATACCTCCTAATATCGACTCGTCATTTAGGTTCATAGATGGTAATATATATTTTTTTAAGAATAATACGATTTTCGCGTTTAACGAATTTACTGGCAAGCTATCAAAAACGGAAAGAAATAATCTTTCAGTGTTTGGATTGGAATGTGTAAATGATGACGTATTATATCAATTAAAAGATTTGATACAGAAGTTAATAATACAAAGGAAAAATTAAAAAAATATTTATACCGCGCTAAGCGGTTAGTTGACCTCGATATTGTGTAATAACCAGAAAATGAATGTGTGTTGCGTAAGTCGGTTAACTACATCCTGCTTGCATTACAAAAAAACAGCACGTGTTCCACTTGCTATATAAACTGTATTTAATTTTACACAAAGCGCGCCGAGGCGTTAACGCTTGCTGGATCAAGAGAACGTAAAACGAAAGCCCACCTCAATGGATCATGAGAACGTAAAACGGAAGGAGGAGGAGCGTCTCCTACATAAATGGTTTTTTTCTCCAAAACGTCTGACGCCTGGGGAAATCACTAAACTAAAATCTATAGCTAACAGACCAGACTCAACTATAAGACCGTTTATGAAAGAATTAATAAAAGATTTATAGTTTAAAAATTTTTGTTAAATATTTATTTTTAATCTCCTATTTATATATTTTCATCATATGCTTTCTGTCGGGGTATATATATATATCCTCTTTTTATAAGTCACATTCAGTATGGCTTTGCAGAGTGATACGGAAAACGTGCACGCTTTGAATTGGCGCGTTTATTTTGTAGATCACTTAGGTTTAGGAGAGTATTCTTTTAACGATGTGTGTTATCTAATAATTAACGAATTTTCTGAAGCGGATGTAATCAAATTTGAAAGGAAAGAGTGTATAATTAAGATTCATTTTCCAGTATCTTATTCATATACGGATGTGTTGAAAAAATTAGAAAGATGTCGTTACCAAATACTAATAGACATAGACTGTGAAGAAGAAACAAAAGATATAATCGGTTCAAGATGGTGACAATATGCGAAAAGTTTTTGTTAGATTTTTTTGAAAATGAGGGTTTTATTCATACACCAGGTTCAAGAATTATTGTTTGTAGCGAGTGCGGATTTAAAACAAAAAATTATTTTACTATCACACATATTCAATTTATAAATAAACTTTCACATCCGAAATGTAAAAGAGTTCGTTATTTGCCTTACAAATATGAAAACTATGCAAAATCTAAAAAGTGTATTGCGGATTATTCAGATGCAAAGATGTGTGTTAGTGCAACTGAGGAAATGATGGAAGCTACATTCTGTGCTTGGCCAAAACGTTTACCAGCAGCCGATAAGCTTTTATTAGCGGGATTTTTTTATACAGGAAATAGCGATGAAGCAATGTGTGTAGAATGTAAAGTTGTTCTTGACGAATGGGAAGCGACCGATGATCCTTGGACTGAACATCAAAAAGCATCACCAGATTGTTTACTAGTAAAATTACATAAATCGCAATTGTAAAATAAAATATGCAACTGTGCAATTGTAAATAAAAAATGTGATAACAGAAATAGTATGCGTTTATTAACTGATTTTTCAACCTATTTAATCACTTTGTTACTGTATTTAGAATAATAATGAGTGTTAGACAGATTATCAGCGATGAACTACACAAACAAGCCAGACGGAATTTTCCAACACGTAATGTAGAGTTGAAAGGCGTGTACGCTCAACGATTTGTACCAAGCCGACCTCGTAGACATGATATCGTTTTCAAAGTTAAATAAAGGTTATAAGTATATATTAACAATAATAAACTGTTTTAGTAAATATGCGTTCGCCATTCCTTTAAAAACAAAATCTTCAAACGATATTGTGGAAGCTCTTTCACCTATCTTACGAGCGAACAAAATGAAACATTTACAAACCGACCACGGAAAAGAGTTCTATAATTTACACGTTCAACGATTGCTTGGTTATTATAATATAAACCATTATTCTACTTATTCTGATAAAAAAGCGTCCATAATCGAACGTTTTAATCGCACATTAAAAAACTATATGTGGAAGTGGTTTACTTCTAGCGGGGAATATACATGGATTGAAATTCTTCATAACTTATTACATAAATATAATAATAGCGTACACAGAACTATTAAGATGAAACCAATAGATGTAGGCTTACATAATAAAGAGTTAGTCCTATCACAAATAAATAAAAAACGATTACTACTTAATAAGAAACCGCCAAAATTTAAAGTTGGTGATAGAGTAAGAATTAGTAAATATAAGAAAGTATTTACAAAGGGTTATTTACCAAATTGGACAAACGAAATATTTACAGTTGATAGTATTAAACCAACAGCACCCAGGACTTATATTTTAAGAGATGATAAAGGAATCGTATTAGATGGGGGGTTTTACGAACAAGAAATTAGTAAAACAAAATTTGGAGATATATTTTTAATCGAAAAAATATTAAAGCGTAGAGGTAATAAATTATTTGTTAAGTGGTTGGGATATGATAAATCTAGCAATAGCTGGATTGATAAAAATCGTGTTATTTAATCTGTATTAGTTATTATCAAAATGAAGTTTGTACAACAAACAAAGAGACTGCGTATCCGCAACTTTGGTAAATCGATAGAAAAAGAGAACAAAGTTCATAGCGATTTATTACCAAATAATGTCAGATGTCTTATCATAGGCCCCAGCGACACAGGCAAGACAAATTTAATGTTAAATCTGCTGTTTGATCCTAACGGGTTATATTTTGAAAATGTATATATTTTTTCAAAATCGCTCTATCAAACAAAATATAAATTTTTAGATATGGTTTTATCCGATATGTCGGAAATAGATTATTATAAATTTTCTGAAAATGATCAAGTGATTCATCCTGACGATGCTAAATCAAATTCGGTTATTATATTTGACGATGTAGCGTGCGAGCAACAGGACAACATTAGAAACCATTTTACAATGTGTAGACATAAAAAAAACAATGTTATATATATATGTCAAACTTATGTTGGAATACCAAAACATTTGATACGCGATAATGCAAATTTAATAATTATTTTTAAACAGGACGATTTAAATTTAAAACATATATATAGTGATCACGTAAATACAGACATGACGTTTGAAGTGTTTAAAGATATTTGTACAAAAGCGTGGACACGACGGAAAAAGGGTTTCCTTGTAATAGATAAAGAAAGCAATATGAACTGTGGAGGGCGTTACCGTTTTGATTTTGATATCTATATTAACGACTTGTAATTGTTCGTTCAGTTATTTTTCATCATGGCACCGAGAAAGTCACGTTCTCTAGATGAGTGTGAGAAGCTTGCTAAAGAGATTGGGAAGATAAGAAAGAATATTCGAAAGAAACATCAGACTTTAACACAAAACATTATTGATGAAGAAGAACTTGCAGAAAAATCGTTAAGGCCCGTTGTCGCTCCATTACAAAAGTTAGTACAAGAAAAGAACACTGTTACACCGCCAAGTAAGGAGAAAGAACGAGATGCGGATGTTGAAATGGACGATATTCAGGAGCGATTAAAAAACAAAAGGTTTTCAGATGAATCTGAAAACAATACATTATCGAATAAACGCCCAGCACCACCAAATACACCGCTTCCGTTACCGCGCGAAGAAGAAAAAACGTATGAAACGCTACCTACAGCAGAAGAATTGATATCAACACCAGAAGGACGAAAATCGATTGATCATTATATTGATATATGGTTTAAAGGACTGCTAGCGAGACAATATATGCGTAAATTTTTTGATGATGATAATCACGATATCGATCACGTTTTTGGTCCGTATTTTACGAATGGTACTACTTTAATGTTGGGTAAATACCCTATGAAAATTGAAGAAAATGATGATATTATAATCAACGGTTTTACATATAAAGGTACGCCTGGTTTGTACGATCTTATTTTCAGAAAACACCCGGACGCATATTTATATTCGGAAGAAGACTTAAACGCATATTCACATATGATAAGTAAAACAGGTGCATATTTAAATTTAACGACAAATAGAGTAAAAAGCAGCGCTAGTTACAAATATAAAAATATAATTAAACCGATTATTTCAACATCTAAACCGGAAAATCGTGGTCGAGGTTTATTAAAATTAAATAACAACAAGCCTAATTATGTCTATTGGGATGATATAAACGAATTATGTAAACGGCTACAATTGTTAATCGCTTCTCAAAGTGCTGGTCATTCAGGTCATAGCAATGAGATATTATCAATTATAGAAGAATTGCATGAGGCGGGGATAATAAAAGAAGACGGTGCATCGTTTGAGGCCATATTTTCAAAATGAGCGTTGACAAATTCGGACACTATAGTGGAGAACTGGTGACAGGATCAAAAATTCAACGCGGTCCACCGGGTGAGGGGTTTAAATTAACAAAGGATGGAAATTTTAATATAAATAACAAAAGGCTGTGCAATGTTGGAGACCCGAAAACGGATAATGAAGCTGTGAACGTTAAATATGTGAAACAAAACTCGATTACTTTATCAAATATTGGTAATCATTTCGATGTTAAAATGAAAAAAATTACTAATTTAGCCGATCCGCAAGAACCTTTTGATGCTGCGAATAAAATATATTGTGAAAATACGATGAAAACTTCTTTAGTTAATAGAATTCCGGTTAAGGTGAAAGATGGTTCTGTTTATTCGTTTAAAAATAATCGTGTTACAAATGTTGCTTCACCCATATCTAAACTCGATGTTGTAAATGTGGAATATTTAAGAAACAATACTATTATATTTAATAAAAAAAGAAACTCTTTTGATGCTGAGAATCACGTTATCGAACGACTACAAAATCCTAAAGAACAAGAAGACGCCGCAAATAAATTTTATGTGGATAATAAATTACCCAATTCGCTTGTACAACCTGGGTGTTGCGACTTTAAGAATAATAGATTAATTAATGTGGCTGAAAATGTTGATTTAACTGATGGTATAAATAAACAAACTTTAGACAATACTTTGAACACTTTGAAACACGAGGTTGAAGAATACATAGACAAAAGAGTAGATTTTAATAGTGATGGTGAGCTGGATTTTAAAAAAGCTAAACTTGTTAATGTTAGCGAGCCTGAAAGCGATTATGGTGTTGTAAATAAAAAATACGTATATGATCAGTTTCTCGAATATGATAAAAAATTGCTAAATATATTGTACAAATTATATAAAGAACTTACAACAGACAAACCTATTAAAAGTAGACACGAATTTTATATTATATATATGGTACAGAGTTTGTATGAAGAATCATAAATGCGCGTGTATCGGAACGATAAAGAGGGGAGCGGGCTAGTGGGCGACATTCTTGGTACTGTTATTAACAAATCAATCGACTTATTACCAGTTGAACTTCATATACCCGGTTATCAATATTGTGGACCAGGTACGAAGTTGGCTAAACGCTTGCAACGAGGAGACCCTGGAATTAATAAGCTTGACGCGGCGTGTAAACAACACGATATCGCCTATTCTAAATATTCAGATTCTACAAACCGTGCTAGAGCGGATAAAGACTTAGCTGAAAGAGCTTGGGAACGTGTTAAATCAGAAGACGCTTCGCTCGCGGAGAAAGCCGCTGCGTGGGCTGTAACTAATATTATGAAGGCGAAAAGCAAATTTGGTGGGGGTGTAAAGAAGAAGAAGAAGGTTTCAAAAAAGAAATGTTTGAAAGGTAAAGGATTATACTTACGACCGTATAAAAAAAAAAAAAAAATCAAATCGGCGGCGGCGGAAATAATTAAACATATCCCAATTCGCCCGCTTTCAACGAGCGAGTTATTGTTATATATTAATCGATTAAAAATTCCAAATTTTAGAGGTGTGTTTATGCGTGATACGTTACCTTTAAACAGTGCTATATGGAAAAATGAGGCTGGTATTGTTAATTTAGACAGTATTTACGGTCAAGGCACGCATTGGGTGTGTTACGTAAAACATGAGAATAAAATTAATTATTTTGATAGCTTTGGTAATTTAAAACCGCCTACTGAGCTGATTAACTATTTTTCTTCATCCATAGAACATCCTATCGAAATTAGTTATAATTATACACGAAAGCAAAAATTGGGTTCAGTTAATTGTGGACACTTATGTCTTCAATTTCTTGCGAACAATGTTTTCTTTAAGCGGCAAAGGACCTGAATTGGAGTGTGACATTTTTCCACCAATTGAATTAAATAATAACGAAAAATGGGAACTTGGATTAATCGATTTCATGACATACAATTCAATACCAAACGTGGAAGAAGGTGTAAATAATATACTATATTTTGATGGCGATAAGAAAATTGAATTACCTACAGGTTCTTACGAAATATCAGACATTGCAACATATATTAATGATTACTTAATTAAAAATTATGAACACGTTCGGGTGGTGATAAAGGCGAATAACAATACGCTGAAAAGCGAAATTTTGTCTAATGTATTAATCGATTTTAAAAAGCCTAATTCTCTTGCCTCCATGTTCGGTTTTGAAGAATGTGTGCTTGAGCCTAATAAATGGTACAGCTCAACCTTACCAATAAGTATTGTTCGAGTAGAGGCCGTTCGATTAGTTTGCAATCTTGTTAGTTATTCATTTAATAACGGTATTGAAGGTCATATAATACACGAGTTTTATCCTACGGTTCCACCAGGATTTAAAATAGTTGAAATACCAACAAATGTAATTTATTTACCAGTAAACACATCGAGAATACATCGTATTACAGTAAGATTAGAAGATCAACAAGGAAGACCGATTAATTTTAGAGACGAGATAATAACGTTACGTCTACACCTGAGAAAAAAATGAGGCTTATTTTTTGCTATGGTAACACCGATAAAACGGTTGTTAACGATCTGAATAAGATCAGTAGAGATAAAAATATTAAACGATTAACACCTCAAAATAAGAAATTTTTACAATTATTGGGGTTAACAGTAATAAGTGAATATTCGAAAAAATGAGTAGTAGTATTTTAAATATATTAAACAATCCCGTATATGAAGATGATGCGATAGTAAGATTAAAATATCAGACCCATCATCCGTATACTTCAAGCACGTATAATAATAATGATGAAATTAGAATACCAATCAATCAACAAGATGTTTTTACGTTTCCACATGATAGTTATCTCTATATACTATTAGAATACACAAATAATTTAGGTGTATTTGATCAAACGTATAAATTAGTTTCAAACGCTGTGGCATTTTTATTTGATGAAATTAGATATGAAATATGTGGGTCAGAAATTGATCGAATTAAAAATGTTGGAATAACGACAACGATGAAGAATCTATTAACAATTAAACCTTATGAAGTTAATACTTTAGAAAATGCTGCTTGGAATGAAAATTTATATGGGGCTCTATCGCCATCTGAAAAAGATCTCCTATTCTGTATTCCATTAAAAATGTTGTTTGGATTCGTTGAGGATTATAAACGTATTCTGCTAAATATAAAGCAAGAACTAGTTTTAATAAGAGCATCGACCGATAGTAACGCTGTTGTTTTACCAGAATCGGTGACTGGATGTAAATTTACAATAAAACAGATATCATGGATAATGCCATATGTGTATGTAAATGATGAAAAAAATATGATTTTTTTAAAATAATAGAGCGTGATGAACCTATATTGATCCCCTTTAGGAAATGGGAGCTTTATGAATATCCGTCTACACCACAAGCGAAGCAGCACACTTGGACTGTCAAAACGTCATCACAAGCAGAAAAACCTCGTTACGTTATTGTTGGCTTTCAGTCTGATAGGAAAAATAATATACACAAGAATTCGGCAAATTTTGATTCCGTATCACTACGTAATATTAAATTATATTTGAATTCAGAATACTATCCATACGACAATCTGAATGGTCAATTGTTACTTTTACACGAATTTCACAGACGATTTCAATCTTCATATTACTATGGTAGTAAGGACGCGCCAATGATGAATCGTGAAAATTTTATAACTCATACGCCTCTGTTTGTTATCGATTGTTCTAAGCAAAATGAATCATTAAAAACGGGTTCAATAGATGTTCGTCTTGAAATAGAAACATCTCAAAATATACCCGAAAAAACTGCAATCTACTGTCTTATTATCTATGATACAATTATACAATACACACCGTTATCTGGTTCCGTAAGAAAATCGCTTATCTAATCGTTTTATAATGAAGCATGAAGAATATTTTTACAGTATTCACGCTTTTGCATTCAATAAGAATGGTTGAATACGTTGTCGATTTTCAAGGTTTCCGAGATGACGGAAAAAACTTTATTATTAAAGAGTTGTGTATGCAAAAAATAGAAAACGCCAAGCTTGTTGGCGTTAGAGAACATCATTTATTTTTACCACCATTCGATTATAAACATTTATCAAATAAAAAGAAAAAACATACAAACTGGCTTAAAGAGAGATTACACGGATTTAGTTGGAACTGCGGGCTTCAAGACTACTCTGAACTACAAACGATTTTCGATAAATTATCCAAAATTAAACGTATCTACGTGAAAGGATCGGAAAAGAAGCTGTTGTTGGAAACACAACTAAATTCGTATGCTGGAATTATCGATATCGAAACTTTAGGATGTCCATCTTTAAATATTTTGAAACGGCAGAATGTGTATAGTGTTAACTGTCCTTATAAACATAATGTAAATAAATGTGCTTTAAATAATGTTTGTTATATAAGCGATTGGTTGATGTATTATTGGAATAGTGAATGTGATAAACACCAAAAAGTTAAAAGACTTAGATGTTGGGACTGTGTAGCACAAATAAATAAATATGTATAAACTTTATGTGAAATAATAAAAAATTTTTATTATGTTATAAATAGTTTATTATTATAACATCATCATCATCATCATCATCAATAATTTGTATTGTTTCTTCATCTGGTGGTGGTGGTGACGGTCCCCTTCGTGGTCGTACATTTCGTACTGGTGGTGGTGATGGTAACCGCCGACGCATCGGTCTTACGACGGCTACAGGTCTTTGGATCCTCGACTGAGACGTATGTATCGTCACCATCAACAAGATGAAGAAATTGATAAAAACCTCAGTCGGTTCCATATCTGTAATTATATATAGGTTTCATGTTTGGGGATTGTGTTTTTAAAACTAGAGATAAAAATTGTGTTAAATTTTTTTATTACATAAATGTTTTACAATATACACACAATTTTTAAATAAAAAAATACAAGATTCGAGTAAACAAGGAAAACTTTAAAAATTTTTAAATTTTGTTTTTTTAACATTTTTAATATTTGCCAAATTCTTCGCAACATTTAAAATCATTTTATATAATTGAACGTATTTCAAGTCTTTAGAAGAATCTACTAAAAATGTGGCCCTGTAGGCGGCCTTAGTCCATCTATCGTTTTTAGCAACGTTTACCAAATTTTTTGTGTCAATTATTTCAATTTTGATTAAATACCCCCCTTTTTCACCAGGTGTGGTCAATGTTTTCCTTGTTCCCCCAGCTTGAAACATTACAGTTTGTTCAAAACGGAGATTGTTTTTATCATTTTCGTTAGTTTTTACGGATGTAAAAACTTTATCAAATTCGTCCTCATCCTCCTCTTCATTATCTATATCTATTGTAAACTTTTCGCTATCGTTATCACACCTCATATTATTTTTTATTAAAGAATTAATAATTATAAATGTCGATTTTAATATATTTTTTTCTTTAAAATTTACAATTGTTGTATTTAAATATTCGTATACTTCATCAATATCAAACAAATAATTATTTAGTAGTGATAAATCCTTTTGCGAGCGAACTAGTTTTAATTCTAAAGCGATTCTAATATTTTTTGTTATTTCTATTAGTCTACTATATAAATTAAAAACATCTACATCATCTGAATTGACAATATCAGTTTTAATTTTCTTTAGCACATCTTCCCATAAACATAAAGACGAAAGTCCATAAAAATATAATAGCTTAAGGATGTCTTCTAATGAAACATATTCCTCGATGTGGTGAGATGGTCCAGCGATGTCCATTACTAGAAAAACAAAAAATTTATTAGCCTTCCGCTAAAAATTTATCGATTTCTAGCAATAATTCTTTATTTTCATCATTATCATTTAATCCGCTTATCCCACCCGTAGAACCAAAACCGTTATCACCTCTCTCAGTACTATCTAAAGTTGATGCCTCTCTCAGTTCCGGTTCTTCAATCTTTTCACAAATCAGTTGCGCGATTCGATCACCTTTATTTATGTTAAAATACGCTGACGAATGGTTAAAAATAACCACACCTACGTTCCCTCTATAATCTCTATCTACCACACCAGCTCCAACGTTGATGTGATATTTAAGAGCCAATCCTGAACGTGGTGCAATTCTCCCGTAACAACCGTCAGGTATTTTAACAGCTAAATCGGTTTTTACTAATTCTTTTCCGTTAGCATTAATTTTATAATTATACGCACTACGGAGATCAAAACCCGCAGACTGATTAGTTAACTTTTCAGGTGGATAAGCGTTTTTAGATAATTTTTTAAAATAAAGAATTGATGCGGCCATTATTGATTCTATAACATACAAATAATCGTTTTTTGTTACATAACTAATTTGTAAATAAAGTTTTAAAGTATACAAAAAAATAATAATTACCTGATAGAGTTTGCTGTATAAAAAGCGATGCAGAAACAACTTGCTGATTCTTCTTATTGAAGCAGTTTGAGCGTGTACAATACAATTCTAAGGCGCTTTATATATACTGTTTCTCACTATAGGAAAAGCTGGTTGACCTTTCGATTAAACCGCGCTCGAGAAAGATTATCTTGCATTGCAAAAACGGTGGGCGTGTTACACAACAATAGTTCAAAGTATAAAGATTAGATCACTCTGCTGTTCTACTTTTTACGCGACTATATAAAGATAGATAATACAACCACACACATAAGGAGCCAACAATACAGTTTACTTTACACAAGAAGAACAAGTAACTGACGTAAGTATAAAAATTATACAAGGATAATAAATTTTTATAATTATAGAACCGATATGAATATCGTTTGTTTAAATATATTTTTATAGATTGCAATGGACAAAAATCTGCCATTTAAAAAAAGACAATTTGCCAGAAATACTGTTGAGGAAGAACATGCTTCATCTCGTGAAACAACACCTTCGCCACAACCTGGACCGTCACGTGTACAAGATTTGGAGTCAACAACAACATGGTCAACACCACCATCATCTCCAGCATCATCATTATCATCATCATCATCATCAATAAATTTAAAATTAAAAACGGCGAGATTACAACAAATTGTCGAATCAAATAGTTTCATAGAAATAGAGAATGCATTTAAAGGAAATTTAAAAACATATTTTTATAAAAACACTAATAATAATTATAAAGACATTTGTTTGTTATTAGATTACATTAAATTAAATATAGTTACAATTTTAAGTAACATAATTTCAATGTTTGGTCCAATAAAATTCAACATAGTTGTCGAATGTACATACATAAAACCTGTCATAAATGAAACACAGGACAGATCATTTAAAACAAAAAACATCCCAGTTTTAGAAAACGATAATTTAAATATGATATTAAATAATTCGATTAGAGAGATTTGTCACGATGAAAACATATATATGGGGAAAGGTTCCGGATGGAGTCTTCACTGTATAGACGGAATTTTACTAAGAATAAATCGATTTAAACCATTAAGAGGTGCTTCATATATTCCACTTCCAAAATTCTTACAAAATAAAAAATGTATAATAAATCCAAAAAATAATGATATTTTTTGTTTTAAATGGTCAATCTTATGTCGTTATGTTACTGGACCTCACATTGAACGGGTTAATTTTCGTTATTTTAATTTAGAAAATAAATTTGATTTTAAACATATAGACTTTCCTACACCTTTAAACCAAATTTCTCGTTTTGAAAAAAATAATAATGTGTCAATAAACATTTATTCTATCGATGAAAAAAATCAATTTTTCCTCTTAAAGTGTGTAGGGAAGAAAAAAATAATCATTTTGACCTTCTAGTATTAAATAAATTGAATAATGCTAATTACCATTATTGTTATATAAAGGATTTTTCCAAGTTAATAAGACCACAGTTAACAAAACATACAGAAGTAATTGAAATATGTAAACGTTGTTTTTCGTTTTTTACTAAAAAGTCAAAAAAATTAAAAATTCATAGTAGATATTGCGGAAAGTATTCGCCCGTAAAAATAGCATTACCAACTACTGACAACAACATATTAGAATTTAAAAATTTTCATTATCAATATAGGGTTCCTATTGTGGTATATGCAGATTTCGAATGTATTTTGAAACCTGTTAGTACTTGTTTGCCCAACCCCGAAAACAAATTTACTACAGTTAACGAATTTCATATTCCGATGAGTTTTTGCGTATATTTTGTTATAGATAGCAATATCTCTGAAAGTATTAGAAACCGATTACCTTCAGAACCTTACTTATATCGTGGTAAAAATGCTGCGGAAAATTTTATGACATATTTAGTTGAAAAAATTAATTTAATCGGTTTACTTATTAAAAAAAATATACCTTTACATATGAATCGAGATGATAAAATAAAATTTAAATTGGCTACACATTGCGAAATGTGTAATAAGGAATTTACGTTATTATATCCCAAAGTTCGCGATCATTGTCATTTAACCGGTCGATTTCGTGCGGTATTATGTAATACGTGTAACCTGAAACGAGAACAACAGAAATTTGTACCAGTTTTCATACATGGTAGTTCTAATTATGATTCGCATTTTATAGTGCGACAATTGGGCTATGATGTAAAAAATATTCATGTAATTCCTAATACAAGAGAAAAATATATTTCTTTTGCAAAGAAAACACATTCGGGTTTAAATAATAGATTTATTGATACTTATCGGTTTATGAATTGTTCGTTAGCTGAGCTCAGTAATAATCTACCTAAGGATAAGTTTTTTTATACTGGAAAATTTTTTTCTGTAGACAGTATGCCGCTAGTTACCAGGAAAGGTGTGTATCCTTACGAATATACGAATTCCTGGAAAAAGTTGGAAGAATGTAGATTACCTCCAAAAGATTGTTTTTATAGTTCACTAAATGATTCGGAAATTGGAAATGATGATTATGAACACGCGTGTAAAGTTTGGAATCATTTTAATATACAAACTCTTGGGGAGTATAGCGATCTTTATTTAAAAATTGATGTTTTATTATTGTGTGATATTTTTGAAAATTTTAGATCTCTTTGTATGCAATCTTATAAACTAGACTGCGCACACTACTTTACAGTACCAGGTTTTGCATTTGATGCAATGTTAAGTTATACAAAAATTAAACTGGAATTATTAACCGATTATGAAATGTACTTACTTTTTGAAAATGGGGTGAGGGGGGGAATAAGTGTTTGCATAAAAAAAGAATCTGTTGCTAACAATAAATATATTCCAGAAACATTTGATGTAACTAACCCGATTAAATTTTTAACTTATTTAGACGCGAATAATCTGTACGGTTGGGCAATGAGTAAATGTATGCCGTATGCTGGTTTTACTTGGAAAGATCCTAACGATAATTTAAATATACTAGATATTGCAGACGATTCTCCCGTCGGTTATATTTTAGAAGTAGACGTTGAGTATCCTCATCACTTACATGATCATCATAGCGATTTACCGTTTCTACCAGTTAATCAATGCGTTAAAGGAACAAAACAACAAAAATTGTTAACAACATTAGAAAATAAAGAAAAATATGTATGTCATTACATTAATTTAAAACAAGCTGTTAAACACGGTTTAAAAGTTATAAAAATTCATCGTATTATAGAATTTTTGCAGGGTCCTTGGTTAAAAACGTACATTGACTTAAATACAGAAAAACGAAAACAAGCTAAAAATGATTTTGAAAAAGACTTTTTTAAATTATTAAACAACTCGGTGTTCGGTAAATGTATGGAGAACGTGAGAAAAAGAATTGACCTTAAACTTGTAAGTGATGAGAAAAAATTATTAAATTTAATTACACAACCGGTATTTAAAGACAGAAAAATTTATAATAAATCGTTATGTGCGGTATTATCGGATAAAAAACGTTTATTTTTAGATAAACCAATATACATCGGATTTAGCGTATTAGAAATAAGTAAAACGTTAATGTATGATTTTCATTACGATATAATGAAGAAAAAATATGGTGAAAAGCTTTTGCTCTTATATACAGATACAGATAGCTTTTTTTACGAAATTCGTACAGAAGATTTTTATAAAGACATATTAGATTCGGATTTATTTACACACTTTGATACATCAGATTATTCGCCCAATCATCCGTGCTATTCGGATGAAAATAAAAAAGTTATTGGTAAATTTAAAGATGAATGTGTGGGTGTACCGATTAAAGAATTTATCGGTTTACGCTCTAAATTATATACATTTAAAACTGCGGATAACAAAATTAAAAAAAGAGCAAAAGGAATTTAAAAAAATGTTATTAGCAAACATATATACTTTGAAGATTTTAAAGAGTGCGTCTATTCTGAAACCGTTTTTAAAAATAATAAACCCGTAACTATAAATAAGGATAATAATAAAATTAATAGCTATAGAATGATGAAATTATTCCGATCGAAAAAACATCTAGTTGAAACGATTACGTGCAACAAATTGGCGTTAAGTAATTTAGACAATAAAAGAATCCTTTGCGATAATAAAATAGATACACTACCTTACGGTCATTATTCGTTGGTGAATGATGGAACAAGTTTTTAACACGCGAAACAAATATAATCGGCGGAAGAATGTAGTTTATAACATTTATGATACTAAAAATATTGGGCTTAAAAATTTTAATATGTGTAATTGTAAAATATTTAAATTTGTACCTGAAAAGGTGAATGAGTACAAAGTAATGTTAAACATACAACATAATCAATTTAAGCTAGTTGATAGTATAAATGATGTTACTAATGGTCTTTATAATCAGCAGAAAGTTAATAAATGTAGTTATCAACATTATGTAAAAACATTATAACAATTGTATGTTTATGTTGGAAAAAATAAAGAAAAAAAAATGTACATTTCTAAAGAATTTTCTCTTTTCCTCACATGATTTAGTAAGATATTCAAAATACGAATTAGCCGTGTAGATTAAATCGTTGTTTCTTAATTCGATGTATAGTTTCATAGGTTCGATCCTGATTAATTCGTATTTTTATTTTTCAAAATATGGACGTCAACTTTTCTATCATGATGAAAACGTGTTATTACACAATTTTCTTGGATGTGGTTTAATCGACCACATACATTCACGTGTTATTGCGCAATTTTCTTGGGCGCGGTTTAATCGAAAGGTCAACCGCATGTGTTCACATGTTATTACGTAATTCCCTTGAACACGTCATTGGAAATCATATTGCTTACGTCATAACCAGCCTTGACCTTGACCGAGACCTTGACCTTGACATCAACCTTGACCTTGGCCGTGACCTTGACATCAACCTTGACCTTGCTCTAGGTCAAGGTCATCTTTGTTTACTTCCGGGGGCGGTCAAGGTCTCGGACAAGGTCATCTTTGTTTACTTCCGGGGTCAAGGTCATCTTTGTTTACTTTTGGGGCCATTGACCTTGTCCCAGCACATACATACCTATACTACTTATGGCATTATCCATGATATCTGTTTTATTGTAAATTTACATCCAGTCACCGATTCTGGTAAAACAACAGCTTTACTATCGGTCAATGCTCTTATTAAAACTAGTTCTTGTTTTATATTTAGCAGAATACGTTTATAATCCTCAACGAATCCAAACAACATTTTTAATGGAATACAGAATAAATCTTCTTCAGAAGGCTATAGAGCTCCATTATAAATTTTCATTCCAAGCGGCATTTTCTAAATTATTAACTTCATAAGGTTTAATTGTTAATAGGTTCTTTATCGTTGTCGTTATTCCAACATTTTTAATTCGATCAATTTCTGACCCGCATATTTCATATCTAATTTCACCAAATAATAATGCTATAGCGTTTGAAACTAATTTATACGTTTGATCAAATACACCTAAATTATTTGTGTATTCTAATAGTAGGCCCTATATAGAGACAACTATCGTGTGGAAACGTAAAAACGTCTTGTTGATTGATTGGTATTCTAATTTCATCGTTATTATTATACGTGCTTGAAGTATACGGATGATTGGTCTGATATTTTAATCTTACTATTGCATCATCTTCATATTCGGGATTGTATAATATATTTAAAATACTACTACTAATTTTTTAGAATATTCACTTATTACTGTTAACCCTAATAATTGTAAAAGTTTCTTATTTTGAGGTGTTAAACGTTTAATATTTTTATCTCTACTGATCTTATTCAGATCGTAAACAGCCGCTTTATCGGTGTTACCATACAAAAAATAAGCCTCATTTTTATCGTTTTCTCAGATGTAAACGAAACGTTATTATCTCTTCTCTAAAATTAAATGGTCTTCCTTGTTGATCTTCTAATCTTACCGTAATATGATGTATTCACGATGTGTTTACTGGCAAATAAATTACATTTGTTGGTATTTCAACGATTTTAAATCCTGGCGGAACCGCGGGATAAAATTCGTGTATTATATGACCTTCAATACGGTTATTAAAAGAATAACTGGCGAGATTGAAAACTAATCGAACGGTCTCTACTCGAACAATACTTATTGGTAAGGCTGAGCTGTGCCATATATTAGGCTCAAGCACACATTCTTCAAATCCTAATATGGAGGCGACAGAATTAGGTTTTTTTAAAATCGATTTGTACATTAGAAATAATTTCGAAATAATTTCGCTTTTCGATGTATTGTTATTCGCCATTACCGTCACTTGAACATTTTCATAATTTCTAATTAAGTAATCATTAATATTGTAACAAGACCTGTCACTGTAGTTACAAAATAAAAGAAAGAAAAAATTGTATTAAAAAAAATAAACATTTTTTCTGGAAAAAAAAATTATGTTTGTGTGTTGTATATAATTCAGACTTAATTCTGGTTTATTGTTTTCATCAAATTTCTAAAATTCTGAAAGGTATTTTTTGTTTAATTCGCACTTCTGGAAGATATTAACAAAATCCGGAGTTAATCAGATTAACTCCTGTCAGCAATCGATTAACGACTTTCCGTGCTACTCCAGTATCTCACTTTCCTTAATATTTTCTTCTTTAAGGATGTCTCGTGCTTAATTAAAACCTTAAAGTACAATGTGAAATAATTTACTAATCCACACAATTGAAATGAATTGATTTATTAACATTTATAAATAATAATCTATATTAAACGATTTCGAGCAATTGTCAACTCCGTCTCAGGGATAAATCGATATGTTAATACAAGTTAAAAATTCATATAATTATTATAAAACGTTCTTGGAGCGATTATTTTATAATAGTCAGAGAAGGGCAGGACGAGAAAGTATAACATTTAAAATAAATAATTTTAAATAATTAGTATCTAACAATTGTGAATAATATATAGAAAATGTTTAATATAGTTGAGTTTCGAACCAATGCTGTAGGCTATGACGTCAGTCAACGTTGGTGGCAGTGCCTCTTTTTTCCATCATGGCCGCGAGTTGAATTGAAGAGGTTATTCGCAATATTCATCGCGAGAAAATCTCACAATAAAATTACCTTTATAATTGTTTTAAAGGTTCCCGAACTTGTAAGTCTAGTATGTTGTTTGGGGTAGCCTGGATGACTGTTCAGTGTCCACTGGTGTTAATTGTTTGATATTAGAGGTGTTCACTTATGTCTGTTCGTTACGAAAAATTGTTATTCTGTGGTAGCTTGAATTATTACTAATATGTAGTTTTAATGTTTTAATTCAGTGGTATTATGTAGTGTGGTGTTCGTTTTCACTGTGGTCGTGGAGTTTTTTATAAGTTTTGACTAGAAAAGTGTTTATTTATGTAACTCTCGTTTCTCACGGATTGTCGGTTTTAACCTTTGCACTTCATTATACGGTTTTTAAAGAACACAATTCCGCATCGACTGTGCAGTTTGAACGTTAACAAAGAACTAACTAACTTCCTCCACTTTAGTAAAAATCTTGCCAAGTTAATATTGGAAAAGTATTGTTAAAACAATTGTCACTTCCCATATACATGATTCCAAAATACATTATATATGAAATAATTTTAGTTTATTATTCGCTTTCATGAATTAGTAACCATATAATTGGTTTATTTATTTCATTCTGTTCAATTTGATATGTCATAGTCCATATTTGTTGAGATTTTTGTTAAAATTACCAAATTTTTGTCTTTTTGGAAATCTAGGCCCAAAACTTTGTTTCCGCCTTTCCACACCTTTACTGCCATTTTAAGTGTTATTAATATAATTATAATAAATTTCAAATGGTCACAAATCCTTTCCTTTCTTTAATTATATATACATTCAACCTTTGAACTGTTTTTTAGTGCTAAATTCTGAATTTAACATTCCTCTTTAAAAATAGTTAATTTACACATTTCAAAAATTTTTAATAATTTAAGGTATTTTTCTATATTACTCTTTTAACTCATAGGTTCATTTACAGTAGTTGTTAATTGACCTACCTTACCTAAATCTTGTCAGTTTACATGATTCTTTGGTGAATTAACTGGTTTATATTGATTTTTATGAATTCATTATTTGGCCTAGAGTTTAGTATTTTACATGTACGGTTTTTTCAAATAAATTTACTTCTACTCCTCCTCTGACTCTTAATAGTTAACATGACATAAAATAAAATTGTTTACAAACTTATTGAGATGTGTAGCATCTAATTCATGCTACTGTTATAAAAATAATAATTAACATCAATCAGCATTCTATAAAGTTGAACAGGTTTGCTGAAACTGTTTTGAACATACATTTAACTCATTGGTATTTTAACACTGCATCCATAATGAAACATTTTAATTTGGATGTATGCTGTGATATAACAGATACAACTTATTCTAAACATATAAATCTTATTCTCTAATAACTCTTTTAAAAATCTGGAGTTCATGGCTTTGAACAATCTTGGACATTTAAACGTCTTAATCCTATTAACACTTAAACTATTACCAGTCCTTTCTGTTTTTACTATTATTATTTAACATCCTCTTATATAGTAAACATTTCCACCCATACTTTAGTTATTGTCATTCCTACAAATGTCTTGAGGTAACAAGGTGACCTAAAATAATGAAATATTGGAAATACCTTCCATTTTATTATTTCATGATTTGTTCATTATCAAATATAAAAGTTGTTTTATAGCATATAGTTTAAGTTATAGTAACACTACAACTTCAAGTTTATTATATTTCAAAAACACTTACACTAGTACACTTTCACTGGTGGTTCTGACTTATATTGAGTCTTACTATTCTCATACCAGTCCTTTAGTCATCATGGACTGTGAAGATTTGTTTATTTTTTATCACATAATAACTTTAGTTGGTGCACCTCTTATCATACTACACAACACTTTTGTTTATTAATAATTACAATTTTATAAGGTTTTGGGATGTTATACTTTCTTTAATTGTATCAATTTTTGGGGGGTTTATGGTAGTTAATAATAGGTTTTTATGGTGTTTCTTCCATCCTATTTCTTCCTTTCTTCTCATCTTCCTTCTTGTGTTCACTCTTGGGTAAACCAAGGTACTCAGTGTTATCTTGACTGATGGTTGGTTCGGAGTATCTTCTTTATTATTTGATACTGACTTTACTCTTCTTTCTTGGTTTCAGGGTATTGTTTATCTCCTGACAATAAACCTTACTCGTCTTTCTTCTTGTGTTTGGGGTATTTTGTTTTTTCCCCACTCCTAATCTTATTCTTTTTTCTTGATTTTGGGGTATCTTGTTTATTTACTGCTCCTAATCTCCTGGGTAATCTCCTGATTTTTTAATATGAGTTTTCTTTAATTCTTTCTTTGACTTTTATGGTTGTAATTTTTATTATTTAATTAGGGATTTTTCCTTTATTGTGGTATTTCCCTTTGATGTTTAATGGAATTTCATTTGATATTCTTTTAGTATATGTAATTTAATTATTTTTTATGATCTTATATGAATTAATTATTGGTGGAATATCTGTCATGCTACAGAATGCCCTTCTCCAGAAGTGATTTTTTCAGACTGTACTTGCTTTGTCTGAAACAATTGCTTATGATAATTACTATAGTTTTTTATTAATCTTGACTTCCTTGCAATTCTATAATTTTTCTTATTCATATTTGAGCTTATATCTTTCTCCTTCTCACTTGATCTTCTTTGATAGTAATAATCATCTGAGTTTCATATTTGTTATTTTATTTTCATATTTCTTCTTAGTATTTTCTTCTTGGGATATTTCCTCCCTATCGTTCTCTAATTTGTGAGCTGGTTCAGTTCAGAGAGGCACTGTACGCTACTTCTTCTGCTGTCCAATACTTCACTTCTTATTTGTGTAGAGAGTCAAATCATCTCTGCTCAAAAAACATATTAATACTGCTGGAATTATCTACAGACAGATTAAAAAATTATATCAGAATAGTACACTTTTGTTACTATTCAAAATATATCTTTGGATACTTTACTTATTATATTGCTCAGAGATTTTAATATTCCTATCTCAGTTGTTCTTCTGACTCTTTAACTTGATGGTTATTTCATTTGATATCATGGTAAGAAGGTCTTCTATTAGTACATTTTTCAATTTTTCATATCATATAAAGTTTTTGGTTATTAATGCTTTATTACTTTCTGGCTTTTTATTACAATCTGCATTGGTTTATAGTAGCATATATTTTATGACATTTTTGGTTTGTTTCTTAGTTTTTATTAGTTCCACTTGTTCTATGTTCTAGAACTTTCTTATACATGTCGTTATTACAATTGACATTTAATTCATAATCATTTCATATTAATATGTTTAATTACATCATATCTTTTATTTCATTCTCAAATTACTCCTCTCTTGGTTATTATTCTTTCGAATGAATGTTTTAATTAGTTTGATAATGAGGTCATCATTGCTCCTCATACCACTTCAAAGTTTTATTATTTTATATTTCCACATAAGTTTCTGTATTTTATCCTATTTAATCAATCAAATCGTATCACTGATTTTTATTTCCTTTCGTATCATTTTATGGAAGGATTTTTACACTTTATTTATTGATATTAGACACTATCATTTCTTTCAGAATTACTTGGTTTAATTCTAAATTCTGTTTCCTTTATTTATCTCATAATGATCTTCTATAAATATGGTAAATATATTGTATGATTACCATAAATATGGTATTACTTCTCTTCTTTTTATTTCACCATAGTTTTTTCTAACAATTGGTTTGTAAGGTGATCTTACCTTATTTTTAAATTTTGTTGATTTTTCAAAATACTTTTTATATTATTTCCTTAAAGTGTTTTATAAATACTTGGTTTGTAAGTTGTGCTTACTCCGTTTTAGAATTTATTCATGATATTTCTTTATGGATGCCTGGTTATAGACACCCTTAATTTTACTGGAACCCATCTTCTTAATTCCATAAATATTATTATTATTGTTTTGGAGATTATATATGGTCCAATGCATAAAAGTAATAATTTCTTAATTATCCCTTCTAGTGAACTGGGTAACTCCCTATTTTTTAATAAAACCTTCTCACCAATGGTATAGGTAATTATCTTAACCATCCCTTTATTATATTTAATCCGCCGTTTCTCCTGGTCTTCGGCCACCTTATTATAAAATTTAATTTTATTAAAAATATATTTATTTTCTCACGGGAACTCCAATATTTCTTCGATCTCCCTTGGGGGTTGTCTTTCGTACATGGCGGAGTATGGGGTAATTCCTATTGCTGGGTGGTATGTCAGGTTGAGGAGTTCTTCTGTGGCCTCTAGGTATTCTTGCCACCTCCTCTGTTGATCGTGGCAATACGTCCGTAATATGCGCCCCACCTCTCGCAATACTCTTTCTGTCGGGTTACTGCTCGGGTGGTATACCGAGGTTTTATAGGTATGAACCCCCATCGACAGTAGTGTATCTCGCCATTTTTTCCCCTTAAACTGGGTTCCGTGGTTGGTGATGATCGAAACTGGTTTTCCGACGTTTGGGAAGTACTGGTTGGTTAAGATATCGAGAATTTTATTTGTAGTCGCTCGATTCGCTGGGTATAGCTTGATGAACTTCGTGAAATGGTCCATCACGATGACTAGATACTTATATCTGTGACGGCCGCCACTGCGGGGAAATGGCCCGCAGATGTCCAGATGTACCTTTTATAGCTTCGCTTTAGATGTTATAGGAATCATTTGCCCTTCCTTTTTCTCGTTATTGGACTTCACGAGTTGGCAAATGCGACAAATCTTTATGTATTTTCGGACCTTCCGATTAATATCCTTAATGTGGCAGCTCTCTTCCAGGGCCTTTATCACCTTTAGGGCGCCCATATGCCCATATCGAACATGATAGTTATTCACTATCTCCTTTTCGATATGGGTTGGAATAACAACTTTCCATTCTTCCTTCTTTAAAGATGGTTGTAAAAACAGTATCCCGTTGTGTAATTTATAATATTGGGCGATAGTCTCGTCCATTGCTTCCAATCTTGTTTTAATGGATTGTAACTTCGGGTCTGTTTGTTGGTGTGTGCTCAGGTTTTCCAATAATGATTGTAGATCGGCGCTGTTACTCAGAATGTGGTATACCTTAAGTATACTTTCCTTTTCCCCTCGAACGTATGTTTATTAATGTCTATACGAGACAACACGTCCTCGACGACATTCTTCTTTCCGGGGATGTACTCCCACTTAAGGACATACTCTTGTAGTAATAGTATCCACCGTGTCAACCTTCCGTGACTTAGCTTACATCTCCTTAAGAACGATATGGACTTATGGTCTGTCCGGACGGTAACGGGGTAACCAAGGATGTATGTGCGGAATTTTCCACACGCGAACACTACACTTAATAATTCCTTTTCGGTGACGTGATAATTCTTCTCGCACTGATTTAATGCTCTACTGGCAAAGCAGATCACGAGATGTTCGCCCTCCTCATCCTCTTGATACAATGTTGTGCCGAGGCTGATGTCACTGGCATCGCAATTCAAGTAGAATAGTTTGCTGAAATCCGGATGGCGAAGTATTAGAGGTTCCAGAAATTTCTGTTTAATTAGTGTTAATGTCTTATTCTGCTCTGTACCCCATATCCATTTATACTTTGGATGACAGTTGCGGCTGAAATCGGGCGGTCAATTCAGAATACTTTTCCTGGAACTTGCGGTAGTAATTACAGAGTCCCAGGAATGACTGTAATTGCCTTCGATTCTTAGGTGTGGGAAAGTTTTGAATCGCTTCTACCTTTTCAGCCGACGGTGAGATTCCCTGGTCGTTCAATATAAAACCCAAGAATTGAATTTCCTTGGCGATAAAGTGAGATTTCTCTAGCTTTAGCGTGATGTTATTCGCAGGTAATTTTCTTAATACGTGTTCCACACGGTAGCAGTGTGCCTCCTAAGTTTCTGAGGACACTAGCAAGTCATCAACGTACACGGTGGTGAACTGTAGTGCTTCTTGGCCAAGTATCTGGTCCATGCAGTGTACAAAGACTGCGACTGAATTTACCAGTCCGAAGGGCAACCTCTTAAACTGGTAGTTCCGCCCTTCGAATATAAAGGCCAGATACTGGCGACTCTGTGGATGTAATTCCACCTGCCAGTACCCGCACACCGTGTCCCAGGTACTAAAGTACTTGGTACCGTGGAACCGTTTCAAAATCTCTTCAATCTCACCGGGAGAAGTCCTGTCATTAATAATCATCTTATTAATCTCCCGCGCATCTAGGCACAAACGGACTTGTCCGTTTTTCTTAGGAATAGCCACGATAGGACTTGTGTATGGGGATTGGCTACTCTCTATTATGTCACGGTTAATCATCTTTTTTATTTCAGCTCTTACTGCTTCCTTTCGTGATTGCGCGATCGGGTAAGACTTCCGGTTAAAGTCCACTGTGTCTCGGAACTGTAGAGTAAACTGGAAGTTTTTTACTTTACCGGGCTCGTCAGAAAAGACTGATTTATATTTTTTGTATATTTCAATTAATTTATTCGCTTGGTATAGCTGTAATTTCTCTCCGGTTATACCGCTCCGGAAATCCCTGATCTCCTGGATTTTTTGGGACCATAAGTCTTCATTTGAGTTATCGTCTACCTTCTGTTCAATAATAGATGTGGGATGTATATAATTAATCTTACGAATCTGTTGGTGGATATTATCCGGAATTACTTGGTCACTACCAACCAAGTTAGCCGTCCAAGTGTGTCCATTTGTAAATAGACATAATTTCTCGGTTCGCAAATCAATTATGGCGGAATTCCGCCTGAGCACATCACACCCGACCAATATATTAAATGGCAGCCCGCTCGCCACCAAGAATTCCATTTCTATAGCTATACTGCAGCTCATCACACTAGCGGAGACTTGCCTTCGTATTGTTTTATTTTGTCGGCCGGTTGCACCTAACAAAATAATATTGTTTAATGGCAACGTCGGTAATGTTCTTCCGCACTCTCTCTGTATTCTCTCCAACTCAGTTGTACTTATAATGGATACGTTGGAACCAGTATCGATCATCAAATTAGCGAGGATTCCTTCTACCTCCGCATTTACATGTATGATTTCATTATTGGAGTTATTGGTGGGACTATTGTCGTCCTCTTCCAATAATTCATGTCGGATGTTCTTAAGGTAGTTACACCCTATTATAGTGATACGATTATTATTATATTTTTTAGTCAAGTCATAATTATAATACCCAGTGTTTAGGAGCAGTAACGGGTTCTGGCGATTTATTACTGCCTCCTCCCGTTTAAAGGCTCGACATCATTGTTCCGTTGTGTCGTACTTTTGGATGCATCATTTGGGACGCCTAGAGTGGGCCACTGCCGCTCTGTTCTGTTATCTACCGGTCGTTCGCTGTTGGTCAGCCGTTCAGTATTGCCAAACTGGTACTCCGTCTCGCAGGATAGTACCTTGGTTGATCTCGTTCGCGGCTCCTCCGCCTATCTTCATACTCATGATAGCTGTTTCTTCTCTGGTTGTAGTACCTCCGTTGGCGACCATCTTCTGCTCGAATGAAGTTCACACGTGGTCGAGAAAACCTATTATTATTGGGATTACCATTTGGTGGACTACCACGATTGTTATTGTTATAGTAACGATCGTTACCATAATTGGGGCTTCTCTGACTATTAGGGTTTGGAGGGTATTGATTTCGGTTACCCTGATAACCATTATTGGGTCGATTCGGGTTCGTATGATTTGGAACCGTGTTATTATTATTATTAGTGTTATTAAAGTTGTTGTTCTGTGGGTACGCCCGGCTTCCTTGGTATCCCGTGTTGGTGTTGGTCGTACCCGGGTTGTTATTCGGATACGTCCTAGGTTCGGGCCGATCGTTTCGTCTCCGGCTTTGTCGGTAGTACTCTTCGTTCTCGTAATTCTCGAGGAGTTCGGTCATGGCCTGAATTGTTTTAATTTGGCTGCCTCTCCGCGCTCGAATCACTTCCTCGTCATAATGGTACGAGAGTTTGTTGATCAGGCATTCCTCCGGTATGGCCTGTTCTAAATGTTTGGCCATACATACCTTGCAGAGGAAATACGCCGTCATGGAACTACCGACTTGCTGTTTATAATGGCCGTGGCATATGTTGTTCCGTATTAGGTTTTGGGTCGTTTCCGACCAATACTTTGCCTTGAAGAGGCCTTTAAATTGTTGGTAGCTCTCGATGTCGCTTCGGTTGGCCATCCACCAATGGTCGTTCACCTCCCGAAAAGACTCGTCTAGAAGTTCCCGGTTCTGGACCCATCGGTTTCCTCTATGCTTGTCCATGTATTCTTCTATGCGGGCCAAGAACTCCATTGGGTTTCGCTTATATTGCCTGAAATTTAGCCATTCTCGATTTTCAGACATGGGGAAATTATTGTAACTAGTTGGCCGGTTTCTAATTATCTCTATTTCTTCCTGACTCTGTCGCACTTGTCCCGTGATGTTAGTCATAGCGGCTTCCATACCGTCGCATCTTTCGGTGACATGTGTTAGCACTTTATTTATTTCTTCCTGTGCAAAATTTTTGTTTTCCTCCAGTTTAATTTTTCTGGTGTTCCTTCACCTGGGTAATTTCTTTATTTATTTCCTCCCTGACTTCCAGTACTTCACTTTCCGTCTGACGACATCTTTCGTCCACTTCCCTGATCTGCTGGTTTACAACAACTACTTCCTGTTCCAACTTTTTGACGATGGATTTCTTAGTGTCTGTTATTTTCCTATTCAACTCTTCCTTCGCTAATTCGATTCTCTCGTCTAATTTGTTCATGTTCTCCTGGTTGACTTCCCTTAACTCTTCTCTTAGTAGTTGATTATCCTCTCTCAATTCTTCCTTTAATTGTTGGTTGTCACTTTCTCTTTTTTTACTGGTTTCTTCCATCTTCTCTTCCAAATTCTTATTATTTTCTTCCATTTTCTTTTCCATCTTCTTACTGGTTTCCTCAATTCTCTTGTTGGTATTTTCAATCTTAGGGCCCAAATCTTCCTTTGTGGATCGGTTGTCTTCCTTCAAATCTTCTAATTTTTCATTTAAGGAGTGGTTGTTTTCCTTCAAATCTTCTAATTTTTCATTTAAGGAGTGGTTGTCTTCCTTCCTTTGCTTACTCAAATCTTCCTTTGTGGAGTCCATTTTCTTCTACATCTTCTTGCTATTTTCTTCCATGTCCTTCCTTAATCTTTCTTTTGTGGATCCTATATTTTTATTTACTCCTTCCCTAGTGTATTTGATTTCCTCCATCATCTGCCTGAACATTTCTTGCATTGTCATGTTCTCTGTTTGTGAGGGCTTCTCCTTCTCTGGGACATTGACTTCCCCTGATGCGTTGGTACTTACGGTTGTTCCTCTGGTGGTGCAGGTTGTTTATGTTCCACCAGGGGTAATAACACTTCCAGATCCTCCACGGGTGTTGCCTCCTTATCCCCCATGTCCACTTCCTTTTCCGCCTCTGCCGCCCTCTTCTTAGAAGTAGCTCGTCTTTGCATTCTGTCTCCTTTTTCTATTATATAACCGCTGCTAGGCTTACATTAATTAAGCCTTCTAGTTGGACGCCAATTTGTAACAAGACCTGTCACTGTAGTTACAAAATAAAAGAAAGAAAAAATTTTATTTACAAAAAATAAAAAACATTTTTTCTGGAAAAAAAAATGTATGTTTGTTTGTTGTATATAATTTAGACTTAATTCTGGTTTATTGTTTTCATCAAATTTCTAAAATTCTGAAAGGTATTTTTTGTTTAATTCGCACTTCTGGAAGATATTAACAAAATCCGGAGTTAATCAGATTAACTCCTGTCAGCAATCGATTAACGACTTTCCGTGCTGCTCCAGTATCTCACCTTTCCTTAATATTTTCTTCTTTCAGGATGTCTCGTGCTTAACTAAAACCTTAAAGTACAATGTGAAATACTTTGCTAATCCACACAATTGAAATGAATTGATTTTTTAACATTTATAAATAATAATCTATATTAAATCGATTTCGAGCAATTGTCGACTCCGTCTCAGGGATAAATCGATATGTTAATACAGGTTAAAAATTCATATAATTATTATAAAAGGTTCTTGGAGCGATTATTTTATAATAGTCAAAGAATGGCAGGACGAGAAAGTATTACATTTAAAATAAATAATTTTAAATAATTAGTATCTAACAATTGTGAATAATATATAGGTAATGTTTAATATAGTTGAGTTTCGAACCAATGCTGTAGGCTATGACGTCAGTCAACGTTGGTGGCAGTGCCTCGTTTTTGCATCATGGCCGCGAGTTGAATTGAAGAGGTTATTCGCAATATTCGTCGCGAGAAAATCTCACAATAAAATTACCTTTATAATTGTTTTAAAGGTTCCCGAACTTGTAAGTCTAGTATGTTGTTTGGGGTAGTCTGGATGAGTGTTCAGTGTCCACTGGTGTTAATTGTTTGATATTAGAGGTGTTCACTTATGTCTGTTCGTTACGAAAAATTGTTATTCTGTGGTAGCTTGAATTATTACTAATATGTAGTTTTAATGTTTTAATTCAGTGGTATTATGTAGTGTGGTGTTCGTTTTCACTGTTGTCGTGGAGTTTTTTATAAGTTTTGACTAGAAAAGTGTTTATTTATGTAACTCTCGTTTCTCACGGATTGTCGGTTTTAACCTTTGCACTTCATTATACGGTTTTTAAAGAACACAATTCCGCATCGACTGTGCAGTTTGAACGTTAACAAAGAACTGACTAACTTCCTCCACTTTAATAAAAATCTTGCCAAGTTAATATTGGAAAAGTATTGTTAAAACAATTGTCACTTCCCATATACATGATTCCAAAATACATTATGTATGGAATAATTTTAGTTTAGTTTAGTCATGAATTATTAACCATAAAATTGGTTTATTTATCTCATTGTGTTTAATTTGATATGTCATAGTCCATATTTGTTGAGATTTTTGTTAAAATTAACAAATTTCTGTCTTTTTGGAAATCTAGGCCCAAAACTTTGTTTCCGCCTTTCCACACCTTTACTGCCATTTTAAGTGTTATTAATATAATTATAATAAATTTCAAATGGTCACAAATCCTTTTCTTTCCTTAATGACATATACATTTAACCTTTGAACTGTTTTTAGTGATAATTTCTGAATTTAACATTCCACTTTAAAAATAGTTATTTTACACATTTCAAAAATTTTCAATAATTTAAGGTATTTTTCTATATTACTTTTTAGCTCATAGGTTCATTTACAGTAGTTGTTAATTGACCTACCTTACCTAAATCTTGTCAGTTTACATGATTCATTGGTGAATTAACTGGTTTATATTGATTTTTATGAATTCATTACTTGGCCTAGAGTTTAGTATTTTACATGTATGGTTTTTTCAAATAAATTTACTTCTACTCCTCCTCTGACTCTTAATAGTTAACATGACATAAAATAAAATTGTTTACAAACTTATTGAGATGTGTAGCATCTAATTCATGCTACTGTTATAAAAATAATAATTAACATCAATCAGCATTCTATAAAGTTGAACAGGTTTGCTGAAACTGTTTTGAACATACATTTAACTCATTGGTATTTTAACACAGCATCCATAATGAAACATTTTAATTTGGATGTATGCTGTGATATAACAAATACAACTTATTCTAAACATATAAATCTTATTCTCTAATAACTCTTTTAAAAACATGGAGTTCATGGCTTTGAACAATCTCGGCCATTTAAACGTCTTAATCTTATTAACACTTAAACTATTACCAGTCCTTTCTGTTTTTACTATTATTATTTAACATCCCCTTATATAGTAAACATTTCCACCCATACTTTAGTTATTGTCATTCCTACAAATGTCTTGAGATAACAAAGTGACCTAAAATAATGAAATATTGGAAATACCTTCCATTTTATTATTTCATGATTTGTTCATTATCAAATATAAAAGTTGTTTTATAGCATATAGTTTAAGTTATAGTAACACTACAACTTCAAGTTTATTATATTTCAAAAACACTTACACTAGTACACTTTCACTGGTGGTTCTGACTTATATTGAGTCTTATTTTTCTCAGACCAGACCTTTAGTCATCATGGACTGTGAAGATTTGTTTATTTTTTATCACATAATAACTTTAGTTGATGCACCTCTTATCATACTACATAACACTTTTGTTTATCAATAATTACAATTTTATAAGGTTTTGGGATGTTATACTTTCTTTAATTGTATCAATTATTTTGGGGTTTATGGTAGTTAATAATAGGTTTTTTATGGTGTTTCTTCCATCCTATTTCTTTCTTTCTTCTCATCTTCCTTCTTGTGTTCACTCTTGGGTAAACCAAGGTAGTCAGTGTTATCTTGACTGACGGTTGGTTCGGAGTATCTTCTTTATTATTTGATACTGACTTTACTCTTCTTTCTTGGTTTCAGCGTACTGTTTATCTCCTGATAATAAACCTTACTCTTCTTTATTTTTGGGTTTGGGGTATTTTGTTTTTTCGCCACTCCTAATCTTATTATTTTTTCTTGATTTTGGGGTATCTTGTTTATTTACTGCTCCTAATCTCCTGGGTAATCTCCTGATTTTTTAATATGAGTTTTCTTTAATTCTTTCTTTGACATTTTCGGTTGTAATTTTTATTATTTAATTAGGGTTTTTCCTTTATTGTGGTATTTTCCTTTGAAGTTTAATGGAATTTCATTTGATATTCTTTTAGTATATGTAATTTAATTATTTTTTATGATTTTAAATGAATTAATTATTGGTTGAATATCTGTCATGCTACATTATATGTCGCAATGTCTGATATTTCGTAAGAACCTGTAGGTAATTGAATTTTCTTATCATTATCAAAATATAATATATTATTTAGTCCTTCTTCCACGTTTGGTATCGAATTGTATGTCATGAAATCGAATAATTCAAGTTCCAATTTTGCGTTATTATTTAGTTCAATTGGTGGAAAAATGTCGCATTTCAATTCGGGTCCTTTACCACTTAAACAAAACATTGTCCGCAAGAAATTGAAGACACAAGTGTCCACAATTAACTGAACCCAAGTTTTACATTCGTGCATAATTATAACCGATTTCGATAGGACGTTCTATGAATGAAGAAAAATAGTTAATCAGCTCAGTAGGCGGTTTTAAATTGCCAAACTATCAAAATAATTAATTTTATTCTTATGTTTTACATAACACACCCAATGCCTACCTCGACCGTAAATACTGTCTAAATTAACAATTCCAACCTCAATTTTCCATACTCCATCGTTTAGAGGTAATGTATCACGCATAAGCACACCTCTAAAATTATGAATTTTTAATCGAGTAACATATAGCAATAATTCGCTTGTTGAAAGCGGATGAATCGGGATATGTTTAATTATTTCCGCCGCCGTCGATTTGATTTTTTTTTAACACCTCCGCCCGTTTTTTATACGGTCGTAAGTATAATCCTTTACCTTTCAAACATTTTTTTTGAAACCTCCTTCTTCTTCTTCTTTACACCTCCACCAAATTTGCTTTTCGCCTTCATAATATTAGTTACAGCCCACGCGGCGGCTTTCTCCGTAAGTGAAGCGTCTTTTGATTTAACAAGTTCCCAAGCTCTTTCAGCTAATTCTTTTTCCGCTCTAGCGCGATTTATAGAATCTGAATATTTAGAATAGGCAATATCGTGTTGTTTACACGCTGCGTCGAGCTTATTAATTCTAGGATCTCCTCGTTGCAAGCGTTTACCAACTTCGTACCGGGTCCACAATATTGATAACCAGGTATATGAAGTTCAACCGGTAATAAGTCGATCGATTTGTTAATAACTGTACCGAGAACGTTGCCCACTAGCCCGCTTCCCTCTTTACCGTTCCGATACACACGCATTTATGATTATTCATACAAACTCTGTACCATACATATAATATAAAACTCGCGTTCACTTTTAACAGGTTTGTCTGTAGTAAGTTCTTTATCTAACTTATACAATATTTTTAGTAATTTTATATCATATTCAAGAAACTGATTATATACATATTTTTTATTTACAACGTCATAATCACTTTCAGGCTCACTAATATTAACAAGTTTAGCTTTATTAAAATCTAGTATATTAGTCTCACCATCACTATTAAAATCTACTCTTTTGTCTATGTATTCTTCAATCTCATGTTTTGAAGTGTTCAAAGTATTGTCTAAAGTTTGCTTATTTATACCATCAGTTAAGTCGACAGGTTCAGTCACGTTGATTCATCTATTATTTCTAAAGTCGCAACACCCAGGTTGGACAAGCGAATCGGGTAATTTATTATCCACATAAAATTTATTTGCAGCGTCTTCTTGTTCTTTAGGAAGTTGTAGTCGTTCGATAACGTGATTCTCAGCATCGAAAGAGTTTTTTTTTATTAAATATAATAGTATTATTTCTTAGATATTCCACATTTACAACATCAAGTTTAGAAACAGGCGAAGCAACATTTGTAACACGATTATTTTTAAACGAATAAACCCGATTGTCTTTCACCTTAATCGGAATTCTATTAATTAAAGAAGTTTTAGTTGTATTTTCACAATATATTTTATTTACAGCATCGAAAGGTTCTTGTGGATTGGCTAAATTGGTAATTTTTTTCATTCCAACATCAAAATGATTACTATTATTTGATAAAGCAATCGAGTTTTGTTTCATATATTTAACGTTCACAGCTTCATTATCAGTCTTTGGGTCTCCAACATTACACAACCTTTTGTTATTTATATTAAAATTTCTATCCTTTGTTAATTTAAATCCCTCACTTGGCGGACCGCGTTGAATTTTTGATCCTGTCGCCAGTTCTCCACTATAGAGTCCGAATTTGTCAACGCTCATTTTGAAAATATTGCTTCAAATGATGCACCGTCTTCTTTTATTATCCCCGCCTCATGTAACATTTCTATAATCGATAATATCTCGTTATTATGGCCGGCGCTTTGGGAAGCGATTAACAACTGTAGTCTTTTACATAGTTCATTTACATCATCCCAATAAACATAATTAGGTTTATTGTTATTTAATTTTAATAAACCTCGACCGCGATTTTCTGGCAATCTTGTACCGGATGTTTTAGATGTTGGTAATTGTGAAATAATCGGTTTAATTATATTTTTATATTTGTAACTAGCGCTACATTTTACTCTATTTTTGTTAAAATTAAATATGCTACTGTTTTACTTATCATATGTGAATATGCGTTTAAGTCTTCTTCCGAATATAACTATGCTTCTGGGTGTTTTTTGAAAATAAGATCGTACAAACCAGGTGTACCTTTATATGTAAAACTGTTGATTATAATATCATCATTTTCTTCAATTTTCATAGGGTATTTACCCAACATTAAATTAGTACCATTCGTAAAATACGGACCAAAAACGTGATCGATATCGTGATTATCATCATTAAAAAATTTGCGCATATATTGTCTCGCTAGCAGTCCTTTAAACCAAATATCAATGTAATCATCAACCGATTTTCGTCCTTCTGGTGTTGATATCAATTCTTCTGCGTTTCATACGTTGTTTCTTCTTCACGCGGTAACAGAAGCGGCGTATTTGGATCTAGTACTGGAAGTTTGTTTGATAATGTATTGCTTTCAGATTCATCTGAAACCTTTTGTTTCTTAATCGCTCCTGAATATCGTCCATTTCAACATCTACATCTCGTTCTTTCTCCTTACTTGGCGGTGTAACTGTGTTCTTTTCTTGTACTAACTTTTGTAATGGAGCGACAACGGGCCTTAACGATTTTTCTGCAAGTTGTTCTGCATCAATAATGTTTTGTGTTAAAGTCTGACGTTTTTTCGAATATTCTTTCTTATCTTCCCAATCTCTTTAGCGAGCTTCTCACACTTGAACGCGACTTTCTCGGTGCCATAATGAAAAATAATTGAACGATCAATTACAAATCCTTAATACAGATATCAAAATTAAAACGGTAACGCCCCCCACATTTCATATCGCTTTCTTTATCTATTACAATAAAACCTTTTTTCCGTCGTGTCCACGCTTTTGTACAAATATTTTTAAACATTTCAAACGTCATATCTGTATTCACGTGATCACTATATATATGTTTTAAATTTAAATCGTCCTGTTTAAAAATAATTATTAAATTTGCATTATCACGTATCAGATGTTTTGGTATTTGAACATAAGTTTGACATATATAAATAACATTACTTTTTTTTATGCCTACACATTGTAAAATGGTTTCTAATGTTGTCCTGTTCCTCGCACGCTACATCGTCAAATATAATAACCGAATTTGATTTAGCATCGTCAGGATGAATCACTTGATCATTTTCAGAAAATTTATAGTAATCTATTTCCGACATAACGGATAAAACCATATCTAAAAATTAATATTTTGTTTGATAGAGCGATTTTGAAAATATATATACATTTTCAAAATATAACCCGTTAGGATCAAACAGCAGATTTAACAATTAATTGGTCTTTTCCCTGTGTTACTGGGTCCTATGATAAGACATCTGACATTATTTGGTAATAAATCGCTATGGGCATTATTCTCTTTTTCTATCCATTTACCGAAGTTGCGGATACGCAGTTTATTTTTGTTTTACAAACTTCATTTTTATAATAACTAATACAGATTAAATAACACGATTTTTATCATTCCAGCTATTGCTAGATTTATCATATCCCAACCACTTAACAAATAATTTATTACCTCTACGCTTTAATATTTTTTCGATTAAAAATATATCTCCAAATTTTGTTTTATTAATTTCTTGTTCGTAAAACCCTCCATCTAATACGATTCCTTTATCATCTCTTAAAATATAAGTTCTGGGTACTGTCGGTTTAATACTATCAACTGAAAATATTTCGTTTGTCCAATTTGGTAAATAACCCTTTGTAAATACTTTCTTATATTTACTAATTCTTACTCTATCACCAACTTTAAATTTTGGAGTTTTCTTATTAGGTAGTAATCGGATTTTATTTATTCGTGAAAGGACTAACTCTTCATTATGTAAGCCCACATCTATGGGTTTCATCTTAATAGTTCTGTGTATGCTATTATTATATCTATGTAATAAGTCTGGAAGAATTTCAATCCATGTATATTTCCCGCAAGAAGTAAACCACTTCCACATACAGTTTTATAATGTGCGATTAAAATGTTCGATTATGGACGCTTTTTTATCAGAATAAGTAGAATATTGGTTTATATAACCAAGCAATCGTTGAACGTGTGAACTATAAAACTCTGTTCCATGGTCAGTTTGTAAATGTTTCATTTTGTTCGCTCGTAAGATGGGTGAAAGAGCTTTTACAATATCGTTTGACGATTTTGTTTTTAAAGGAATGGCGAACGCATATTTACTAAAACAGTTTATTATTGTTAATATATATACTTATAACCTTTATTTAACTTTGAAAACGATATCATGTCTACGAGATCGGCTTGGTACAAATCGTGAACGCCTTTCAGCTCAACATTACGTGTTGGAAAATTTCGTCTGGCTTGTTTGTGTAGTTCTTCGCTGATAATCTGTCTGACACTCATTATTATTCTAAATACAGTAACAAAGTGATTAAATAGGTTGAAACATCATTTAATAAACACATACTATTTCTATTATCACCATTTTTATTTTACAATTGCGAATTATATAATTTGACTAGCAAACAATTTGATGATGCTTTTTGATGTTCAGTCCAAGGATCATCGGTTGCTTCCCACTCGTCAAGAACAACTTTACATTCTACACACATTACTTCATCGCTATTTCCTGTATTTTCCTGGCGAAGAAAAGTTTATCGGCGGCTGGTAAACGTTTTTGCCAAGCACAGAATGTAGCTTCCATCATTTCTTCAGTTACACTAACACACATCTTTGTATCTGAATAATCTGCAATACACTTTTTAGATTTTCATAGTTTTCATATTTGTAAGGCAAATAACGAACTCTTTTACATTTTGAATGTAAAAGTTTATGTATAAATTGAATATGTGTGATAGTAAAATAATTTTTTGTTTTAAATCCGCACTCGCTACAAACAATATTTCTTGAACATGGTGTATGAATAAAACCCTCATTTTCAAAAAAATCAAATAAAAACTTTTCGCATATTGTCACCATCTTGAACCGATTATATCTTTTGTTTCTTCTTCACAGTCTATGTCTATTAGTATTTGGTAACGACATCTTTCTAATTTTCTCAACACATCTGTATATGAATAAGATACTGGAAAATGAATCTTAATTATACACTCTTTCCTTTCAAATTTGATAACATCCGCTACAGAAAATTCGTTAATTATTAGATAACACACATCGTTAAAAGAATACTCGCCTAAACCTAAGTGATCTACAAAATAAACGCGACAATTCAAAGCGTGCACGTTTTCCGTATCACTCTGCAAAGCCATACTGAATGCAACTTATGAAAAGAGGATATATATATATATATACCCTCACAGAAAGCGTATGGTGAAAATATATAAATAGGAGATTAAAAATAAATATCTAAACAAATATTTTAAACTATAAATCCTTTATTAACTCTTTTGTAAATGGTCTTATAGTTGAGTCTGGTTTGTCGACTATCATTTTTAATTTTGCAATTTCTCCGTGTGTTAGCGTTTTTGGCGAAAAAAACCACTTATGAAGAAGACGATCCTCCTCCTGTTTTAATTTATGTAGAAAACGGTTCTCCTGTTTTGATGATACGTTCATCCTATCTTCTTCATCCATCAAGGCTGTCGATATTGTTACACAACAGATTGTAGTAGATATAGATTTGATTATTAGAATGTGTTATCTTCGATCAATCCTGCCCCGCGATGGAGCGCCAATCTGTTACAAAACAGATTAATAGTAGTAGTTGATTGTGTTGTGTAAGTATGTAGATTAGAAGTTGATATACTCAAGTCGAGTACTATTATTGTTTATAATTATTAGATTGTGATTATTAATAAAATTTGAATGAGTGCTCACGTATAAGGTTTGTCGTTTAAAAGAGTATTTATCACTTCACTGTCAACCTCCCCACTTACCATATGTGGATGTCTTCAATGTTCTTGTTGGTGACTTCTTCTGCTGCAAAAACACTTGATACACATATATGGATATTCCGTTTGAATATCATAAATAATGCACATGCACAATAAAGTAAATTAGAAGTTTAACTGCAATTTGAATGATATTGGTCATTAAAATCCTACCGCCACCTTATGATAGAACTGTTCATGAAAAATTAAACTATTTTATCTATTATAAAAAAATCAAAAAAAACTCTGTTCCACTTGTAAATAAATTGGGGTTTATTAACAATTGTTAAATGCAATGAACTCTTTTAAAAACCATCAATAATATCTTTACAAACAATAATTACTTTAAACAATTCCTGAGATCTTTGTACCTCAAGGCTGGTAACACTGATGTCTGGTACAGTGCTTTTGGTGAACAAGGTTATGTCCACTTTATTCAGTTATATTACCAAATTCGTGAGTTCTTGGAAGATACATGATCCAGATTACAAGATGTGATCTTATTTAACAATATTTAATAATGTATTACTATAAAAACAAACAAAGATTTAAAATTATAAAATTCGGAACCATAACCGAAATATATCGTACTATCGTACGGTTAGTAAAACGCATACAGCAGTTGTGGTCAAAACATGTGCTCTGTGCTTGCACTGTTAAAAATATTATTATTATTTATTCATTAACTATTAAAATTATGTACTGGGAAGAGAAAAAATCTAGAATAAAAAAAACTCTTGTTATAGCTTTCATTGAATTGAAATTTTTTGAGAACAGAATCATTACTTGGTGACAAAGTTATAATCGTTAGTTCTAGGTTAGTTACCTAGCAAACGTAAGTAATTATTTTGAATAAGTATATTACTTATTAAATTCCTAATACTATGAACATAAACATTTTATTTATAAGTCATTTGACGTATAATTATCAGTCGTTTAGAATATTTGCGCAATAAAACAAATTCGTTAATTTAAAAAGTTTAGTCAAATGAGCGACTATATATACTATACATGGACGGCCGGTATTGAAATTAATTCCGATCTTCTCAATTATGATAAAATCGTAAAATATTTATTTTTAAATTAATAATTGCGCTATGATTCATTTATTCAGTTCTGATAATTTTTCATCATGGTTTAAGCACTTTAGTACTTTTGACTAGTGCAGTCCCAAAACAATATCTGTCGTTTACTAACGAAAGTTATTATTTTAATTCAATTCGTTAAAATAATTGAAATAGAGTACTCCCTGATTTAAAAAACACAAAACACGACCTTTATTATACACTGGTCGAGTTATTTTCACTGTTCACTTAATGCACTGGACACTCGTTAGTATATTGTCGTGTATAGGTTAGTGTATGTAGGCTAACTAATGTTAGTGACGCGCACATTTTGAAATAATTTTGACGACTTCTTGCGTGAACCTTGGGTGTTGAGTGATACGGAACGAATGCTTTCTTCACCAAAGCGTCTCCTTCTCGTCTGGTCATTTTAAGCTATTTGATTGGTTCAAAGGGTCAAACTCTCCACCCCAAAACACTTTGGTTAAATAAAACTTTTAATTTTTTACAATTTGTCGCGTGGGTTCGAGGCTACGGGTAACGTATGCATCGATACACAAAATGACTGAAAGTTTATAAGTGTCATAACTTTTTTATCAATTATCGTATATTGTCGAATGGTTAGTGGCATTAAATCGCGGACACTTGTGGCTTTATTTTAAGTCTAAACAAGGATTAAATCCGTTCATTATTAACTCACTTAGCCATTTCACAATCTCATATGGTGATTCTTAATATAAATAAGTTTGTTTCACCATATTTTGTTCCAATTACACTATAACACTCATTACTAAACGTCTCGAGTCCATTTCTCTTTCGTTTTTGTACATAAAATAGTTGTAATTACCATTTAAAAAATATTTGGTAATGGTGTCCCTAGCGACCATATTCGATTGTTTATAATTACATGTAACGCTATTATTCCTTACCTAATTACATTTGTTTGACATTCTAACACTAATATATACATTTATATACAACAAACATCACTATCTCACCAGACGGGCGTTGATAGACGGCTAAAACCTTGAAAAGCTTTTTGCTAAAAAGGTTAACCAATCTGTTATAACAATGGGTTTAGAATATATCATATCATCGATGTTTACTATCCATAACCATTTTTCGTATAATATATATAATCGTTTGTCTGCTATTAGAAACGTGTTAAGGTTTTTAAGACGACAAAGATGAATTTCAATAACAACAATAGAATAATTATCTTCTTCTATAGTTGGCGACATAGGTGTTGTAGAAACTGGCGATGTATTTTGTTGTGGTTTTTCCATACAAATTTTGTATAGCCAAAACATCATCATCGCTTAATTCAATTTCACCGTTATAATATGCAAACATAACAGAATCTGGTACATCGGAATGTGATAACCCTATCGCATGTCCGATTTCGTGAATTAACGTTGAAAACAGATTTATATAATCAGGTAATTGAATTTTGTCACTACAATACGACCATATCTCATCCTCGTCTACATGAATTTCCCGTCTTGAATTTACATAATCTGGAAAAAACGCGTGAGCTAGCGACCCCGATTTACCATCAAACTCTCTCATAAACTGTGTTAATTGTGTTTGCATCATTTGTTTCAGACGTTTATTAGAAATTAAAATGTCTGTATTCATTCTATCATGTTTAAAACGAATACCAGATTTTTGTTCCCATACTGTAAAAGCTTTACTTGTTAATTCCAAAACCTCCTGAGTAGCTAAATAGTAATGCCATGTACCTAATGGTTTATTTCATTAAAAGCTGTTAATCGAAAATCAGAAATATTATCTTCATTACCGCATCGGGGTTTTAGCATCAAATCTTGAGTTTCATTATTTAATTTTCCATCTGCAGGCAACTTGTAATATTCTTGAAAAACAAGTAACGCATTTGAAATATTCATTTAATTTATTAATTCTAAAGAAATACTATCTTTCGCCTGAAGATAACCATATTTATATAAATATAATTTTACTTGATCCCACGTTACATTATCCGTTAAATAGTCTGTTAGTAGTGACGAAATAAATACTAAAATTATAATAATTTTCATGTTCTTTAATCGAATACAACACAAACAACTGTTGGTTAATCGCTACTGAAAAATAGTAATATTGAAAAAACAAGCGCGCTATCTAGGAAAACAAAAAAATAAAAATTTATATTCGTTTTTTATTTATTCAGTATCTATTTTTCAATATATCTATAAACATCTGAACTTTTTACCACTTATATCTAAACATATAATATTACAAATTTCGGCAATAGTTTTAAAATAATAATTTTGTAACAAAAAAATTCGTCTGTTGCTACATTAGTGTCAAAACCATTTCTTTTTAATAATCGTTCCTTAACATTTTTAATATCTGAATCAATTAAAATCAACACTTTAGATGATTTAAAATAATCTAACATCCATGAAGGTATAATTTCTTGCAACTCTTGAACACTTAATTTTTCGCCTTTTTCATTAACTATACCATAAACAAACAAGACAACGGGCGATCTATCACAACACATTATCTTATAATTTTTTTCAGTTTCACCATTTAAAAATAGCTGTGTCTGATACATAGAGTACCAACTAATTGTATTAAATTGTATTCCATCGGTGCGGGTATAGAACTATGGAAATTTATGCCGCAACTGTGTCAAGTCAGATTAGGATGTGAAACAGACGTTATTTTGATAAAGATTTATTAATATACTCGATTTGAAAGATGCTGCTGTCCCATCTAAATAATATACAATTTTTCCAGACATAACTATTTTTTTTAATGTATCACCATATACCCTTCTCTTCTTTAGAATGTTTTCAACTACTTCATTACATTTTGGAGACCATTTCTCGTGTTCATCGAACGGATCATCACCAACTTTCCAAAAACCTAATTCGAGCCCACAGGAATAACAGCGTACTCTGTCGTCAGGTCTGCTATTACCACAGTCGCAACAGTCGTAAGAAACTTGCGGATAATAATAAAACCCCGAAACAGCTAAAGCTAATGAATATATGATAGAGGCAAATTCCTAAATGACGACCTCCTCTCGTATAACTCGGTATATGATTTATCGGGGGCGGCTATAGAATCAGCAACGTCGAATTTCCCTCTTTTGCGGGTAGATGTACAACCTACTGGGCATACTGGACATACTGGGCTCTTCAAACGGAACGCTCTCCTTATTATCGTTGGTTAACCCCTTCTTTTCCTCCATTGTATAAAGTAAAATAAACGAGACTTTCAGTATCACGTTTTACTATAGAATGACAATCGTTAGATATAAAAACTAATATATTAAAAACACGTGTTTCAAACGCTATCTGGAATTAGGTGAAAGAAACGATTACATGTAAACACGTGTACCCAAACGTGTGTGCGTCAACGATATTAAAAAATTTCCTATCACAACGAGAACATGTGATTAGAGATCACATTGCTTACATGCGAACACGCGTACCCAAACGTAGTTGCGTTCAAAGCTGGTTGACCTTTCATATAAACCGCGCCCTAGAAAAATATGTAGATATTATGTTATAACACGCGTTCAGAAAGCGAATGTGCGTTGAAAACCGACCGACCTTTCATATAAACCGCGCCCAAGACAAATATGTAACAACACGTGTTCAAAAACTGAACGTCATTGAAAACCGACCGACCTTTCATATAAACCGCGCCCAAGAAAAATATGTAACAACACGTGTTCAAAAACTGAACGTCATTGAAAACCGACCGACCTTTCGGTTAAACCACACCCAAGAAAAATAAGCAACAACACGTGTTCATAAAGTGAACGTCATTGAAAACCGGCCGACCTTTCGGTTAAGCCACACCCAAGAAGAATATGCGGATATTATGCAACACCACGTGTTCAGAAAGTGAACGTGCGTCATAACCAAACTTGACATCGACCTTGACCCTGAGCATAACCCCAACCTTGACCCCGATCTTGGCCCTGACCTTGACCTCAAGGTTATCTTTGTTTAATTTCGGGGTCGATGGCCTTGTCCCACCAGTAACAAAGAATAACTACTGTAGTACACATATAAAACTTCGCTTATGAATGCGACTATATTTAACTTATAATCTGTACATTGGTAAATGAAGAATGAATTCATTGATTGGTGAATGAACATAAATATATGACAACGACACAACATATTAACTAAATATAATCTAAATTGTGTAGTGGGATAGTGCATACAACATTACTGATAACGTATATGTATAATTGGAGTTTAGGTTTAATCGTAATAACAATAGTCGCCTTTTTAAAATTATAACATTTTTCATTAATTTATTCAAAAGAAATTATAAGTGTTTTTAAAATAGCATTTACTTCTCCTAAAATATTCATTATCGTTTGTTTAAACGTTTCTTTGTTGCAGTACATTCATCATAAAATAAGTCTTTTATCTTATATTAGCAAAAATCTATGTTAAACATTTCTTTGTGACACTATAAATTCTCGACCGCTCAGTCTGACTGTGTGCTTTATGTATTTCTTCTTATTACATTATTACTTTATGCATGGCATACATCTTAAACCGTTATAAAAATTTTAGATTGACTAATCGAATCGTTAGTCTTCTTCTATACTTCCAACTACGTTACATTATACATTCGTGTAATATTACTCACTGATTACTTTATACGCTTTAAATTATAATTTAAATTTATTAAATCAATTGTTAATCATTAAAGCAATGATTTTAAATTAACTTAAAATTAGTTGTTTATAATTCTTACTAAAGTTAAATTACATTCTCTTATCTCTACCTACATTTGACATAAATTTCCTTTAATTTTAAATTTAAAAAGTGTCTTTTCAATGTCTTTATTCTTTCAATTACAAATTATAAATTGGTTATTTGTCACCTTTATTCTGCAGATTGTACCCATGTCCTGCGGTGATCTGTAGGTCCTCTTCTACTGGATTTCCTCGCTCGTTCTCCGGTTCCACTTGTCGTCCTCCAGTCACTCGTCCTTCATGGTCCCATCTGATGGCTGTAGAATGGAATGATATGTTGCTCTGTATCAGCTGCTGTTGTTCTAGTAACCGCCTTTATTGCTCTGCATATCGTTCCTCTGCTTAATGTGCCCTCGCTAGTTGTCTAGAGTGTTGACGTTTGTGGTTGTAGACTGGTGGTATAAGTTCGATAATTGTAGTTAAAAATAAACAAATTAAGATTTACTGTTTTGATTACTTGAATTAACGTATTGCCCATTCGACTTTACAGTTTATAAACAAAAATGTCGTCGATACTGGACATAGTGTCCCGCTGTGTCTGAAGACTGATTGAAAGTAATTAAAATTCGCGTCGCTGACGGACAGAGATTACCGCCGCAACTGAAGACTGATTGAAAAGTAAAATTCGCTCTCCTGGGCCCGTATTTATATTCAACAAAAAAACCATACCTGTCGGCTCAGAATTCTGCAGGTCAGAACCCGTCCGTGGCGTCAGTTCCCCCACTACCGTCCAATTTCACATATTCGCACATTTCTGCCAATTGCAATGTCTAATGCGGATTTCAAAGTTATCTAACATTGTCTGATTTAATTACACATATTATATGTAATTACCATATTCATCGCATCATTAGTGTAATTACTGTGCACTTAAAATCGCACAGAATTCACACTGAACGTCATAATCACACCATTTTTGCACTGCACATGTGCTTGATTTTTATGCATATTTAGAAGTCTTTGCAATCTTTCTAACATTTACGGTTTACTTATAATTAAATAAAAACTATAATTTAGTATCTATTTTCGGTGAGATTGCAAACTTGCAGGCTTGAACAGGCTCCACGCACACACACTATTTACTACTGTACACTCTCTCAGCAATAATGGCGTGATCATGCATGTTCATTCCTGCGTCTAATTCAGCTTTCAAATTCACCCCTGCTCGTCTATTACATATTACTAAAATTAATCTATATGTTTATTTAATTTAATACATGCACATTACAGTATGTGCTTGTAATGTCGCAATATATGTTTTTTAGATATATTGAGGCATTTTCAATGCCTTTCTGTGTGCATTGCATTTGTGCAATGCCTGTATATTTTTTTGTATGTAACGTCTATAATTGTAACTAAAAGATGAATTTAATAAATTTTTGTCTCATATAAAAGTACACGATGTGATTCGTCTGAGATTTAGACGAAGTTTCAATGTTTATTTTAAGATATCTTGCTCTAACAATTGTCATTTTACTAAATATGTTGAGTAGTAAAATTGGGATTTTGTAATTCTTTTTGACAATTAAACAATTTTTGATATTAAAATTTATTTTATTATAGAAATTCTAGAATCATAGTTTAATAATATAATTTTCCTGTTTTATTCAAAATACGTATTGAGAGAGTTCTCAGCTCTAAAGACTTACTTGCATACCTCTCTAGTTTATGTGCTGTAAAACAACAGCTGTTCATAATATTTATCTACTCTAACTTGCGCCGTTCTTGGTCACGGTTTGCAATGTCCTTTCTTCCGCTTAACAGCGATTCAATAAATAGCGTATTAAAAAGTAGTAACCTCAGACACATTCGTGGTTAACCATCACCTTTTAAATCAGTGTAACCGTAAAAAACACATACTAAAATTTTCTCAGAGGAGAAATCACATCAGGCTTATTCCATTATTTAATGGGAAATGTTATGGCAAGTTACAGTTTGAGTCCCGAGGGAGGTATCCTGACCATCTTACAGCATCTAGAGGCCAACTTATTTGTTGTAATTAGCAGTCCCTCCTAACGTAAGAATGTCACAATTACAATTACGGCATGCACTTGCTTCACGTCAAATGGCTGTGTGATAGCTCTAAGCCACAATGCGCTATCGCGGTACACTTGAATCCGACCGTAAGTTGCAAAGTTTAGTGAGGAAACTCATTACACCAATGCCTCTCCCATTTCGTTATTGGCTTCACTTTGTTAGAGTTACACAGAAATTTAAATGTTAACACAAAAACAACTAACTATATTCAGAAGTGTGCAAAATAGATGTCACTACTGAAAACAACCGTTCAGAAAATACTGAGATCACAGTTACTCTCTTTAAACTATTTTATTCTCAATTTGATATGCCTGTGTTTGAAAATCGTTCAAAAAGTATATTCAATTTGATAATGTAGTTAATGATAACTTTGTAAACTATAGCCACTGTGTTTGTGAGTAAATGTTAATAACTTTAATATCTTCAGAGACATGACATGGTTGTTCACCAACACACTCCTGAGAGTAAAGTGAACATAATCAGAGTGTTGTACAGGTAAACTGCTATTTTGATATAGTCATTGGATTTTATTCAGAGTACGTAGCATATAAACTTGACAAAATTTGCCGAAAATATTTTGCAGTTTAACACTAAAGTTGGACTTCTACAAAGTATTCACCTATTCAAGTATTATATATGTTCGCTAGTAGATTCTACTAAGTTTAGGTAAAACGTAGAATTGCTGCTTTAATTTAATACCTATACGTTACTCATAAGAGGCAATTACTTATTACTTATTTTGATACTAAAGTTTTACCTTTATAAAGAAATAAGTTACGCCAGGCCGTAAGTTTGTCACAATCTATAAAACTTAGACTCTTATCTAAACTGTGCTTCACTGCATTACATTTATTACAGGTATAATACATAATGAAACCAAGTGGTAATTAAAAGAAAGCACAGTATGTAAATTTGTGCTGTCCGCCCCTTGCCCTATTTTGAATAAAGTATTGTGTGAACCGGAATTAATAATTTAGATTATTTTGCTAGATTACAAAATACGAATACAGAAACTGTAGTGAGAGAAAACTAAATTGATATAAGATAAGGTGAAAGAATACCAAATTATATCTAACTGTTTTATCAATGTAACAATTAATTTAATAAATCGCCATCACCCAGAATCAAGTTTACAGCTATTCAAACTAAATATGTAGCAACATTCGCTAGAATTGTATGTTTTCTAAAATAATTTATATATAGTCTATATATATATATATATATATTACATTTAATATTTACAATGAATTATTTACTTCAAGATATTTTTCCTTATTAGGAAAATGTTTCGGGTACCATCTTGTACCCATCCTCAGCCTTCCGGTCAAGGATGGTTGGGTACAAGATGGTACCCGAAACATGTTCCTAATAAGGAAAAAATATCTTGCGGTAAATTCATTATAAATATTAAATGTATTATATACATCAAGAAACGGACTGTAGCAGAAAGTGATTGAATATATATATATATATATATATATATATATATAGGATGGGAATCTGAGGATGGGAAGGCTGAGGATGGGTACAAGATAGTACCCGAAACATGTTCCTAATAAGGGAAAAAAAGGTATATCTTGAAGTAAATTTATTTATAAATATTAAATGTAATATATATATTCAAAACTTTAACTGCTACAAAACATAAATAATAAGGAAAAAACTACTAACTAGACTAACTAACTTAGACTCTCCTGCGATTATTGGTTGATATAGCTTGCAACCAAGGTCAGTACGACTCAGCCCCATGAGACAGCTCCTAGTACGTGTAAATGCCTCGTGTTTACTGTGATGTGGAAGGCACTGTTTGTATTTTATTACACAGCACGTTGCAGATACCGTTTGACAATACTAACTGGTTGAGTTTAGTTTCTCCTACCTTACCACGACACGACATTTCATTATAAAACATAGGAAACATAAAACGTCAATACAATATCATCTATGTCTGCTCTTCAAACGTTGCATCTTCCCTTCCCTTCATAGTGACATATCCGAAAACGCATGTTTACTACCAGCAGTTTGGGCACAGTGTTGTGCACGAGGCAACATCATGTAATTATTTCTTAGTGAATGTAATTTACGGAATTATGTAATTCTGATTTTATTTATTACGACATAGCATTATACATAGCCAACGTCTTATTGCTACATCGATACAGGAGAATTATTGAACAAAGCAAACCAACTTTATGATTGCCTCATTTTGTTGCTCTCATTTGTACGTTCTACAATGAATATCAATGGTGTGTATACAGTTTTTTCCATCTAAATGTGTTTTCTACACTTAAAAAATATTATTTTTTCTTTCAATTTATACATTTTTAATTATTACATTAATTAGATGATATAGGCTAACTTGATTCAAGTATATAGGTTTCATGACATTTTTCTTTTTAACCTGTTATTTATAGTTAGAGGTGATATTATTTAACGTTTGGGTTACATGTCCTGTTAATTTAGACGGTTACGTGGCACAAAAAAACATGTTTTCTAACTATTAGAATATACCTCAGAAAGTCAAAAAATCATATTTGCGACAGTCTGAAATTATGTAAACACATAATTAATATTAAAATATTTGTATAACTTATATAAATTAAAACTACATAGTCCGTATCATGGAAATGTGTTCATGATAAATGTTCGTAAGTAAAGAAATAAACCTTAAGGTATAGGGAACATAAAAACAGCGTGCTCTAAAGTCTCCGGATTTAAATAAATGTTAACAGTATTTTGTATATAAGTTAAATACAGGCTGCTGATTAATCTTCAAAACTATAAATACAGCTTAAAATAAATTTTTGAAATAATACTACGTACTTCTGTTTTCCTTATTGAGCGCTCTAACCCAACGTGAGCCCTAGCTGTCTCATATACATTGCCATTCCAGTACATCATCCAACCATCTAATCCCAGGTTGATCCGTCTCTCTGCTTTTAGACACCTGCTCCTCAGGATTTTGTTTGGCATACTCTGATCATCTATCCGCTCTAGGTGACTGGCCATTGTACTTGTTGAACCTCTACGGATCTTACAACGTCCACATGCTACAATTGCTCATCTAACTCCTGGTTATTTCTTACCATCCATTTATCGTCTTATTCACCCGGACCATAAACACGTCTTGCAAGCTTCCATTTAAATTTTCTTAGTGTTTCTTGTTCCTTTTTTGCTAGTGTCTTTGTCTCTCCTTCACAAGTAACAACAGTGTGATAAGTGTCTTACATATTTTAATTTTTGTGTTATGACTAATGCATTCCTTTCTCAGTAGTGCACTGTTAGCAAAATGTCCCCTATTTCCTATTTCTATCCTGTCATGGACGAAATTTATGGACCCTTCGTTGTCTATCATATTACCCAGATGCCTAAACTTATTAACTGCATAAAATTAAATATCGTATACTCATGTGTATGCATGTATATTATACAGATTTCTCCTCCTTTCTGATAGATACATTGGCATGTATTTGGTTTTACAAATTCAGTTCTATTTCAGCCGTTTTTAATTAGCTCCTTGTAAACCTCAAAGAGTGGATGTTTTAGCTCGTTATACCACACCATCTTACACGTAAACATATATTGGTTTTGTCTTACTTAATATTCTTTTCCGCTCATCTATGTTTTTAATTGCATAGCGTAGCGGAATAATAAAGAGGCTAGCCGATAACTCATGACCTTCCTAACTCCCTTTTTAAACGTAAACGATTCACTCATCACTTACTTCTGGCTTTTGTGTATCTTATGACCATCTTCGTAAAATTTATGAGGTTCAAAGGAACTCCTATCTACGAATAGCTTCATAAAGGTTTACCCTTCGCAAATTATAAAATGCCTGTATAAAGTCCGCAAAGAGCATTGAAAGTCTATACCACGCTTATAGACATTTCTATAATCTGCCTAATGACAAACAACTGGATCGGAGGTACCTCTTTTTGACAGGAAAATATAGTTTTATTACATACTAAAAATATCTAATAAAACTGTGTGCTATTACAGGAAACATAAATATATATAATATTTAAATTAAAATAACACGTAAACCCGTCTTAGTCTAATAATTAGATATGTCAATTTAAAATAACAGAAAACATATTGTTCAGCAAATAACAAAAATATTTAGTCACATTATTTTAAATTGTACATATTTTGTAAATAAAAATATTTAGTTGTGTAATTCGTAAACGATATGTTTAGCTTTATCCCTTACTCTCATGAACAAGGTTTTATTACTGAAAGACACGTGTAGTTTTATATATTTGTAGATGACGTATTACTGTCAAGATAAAATGAGGTAAATACTAATACTTAATATGTAGCTAAATCTAATTACATACAATGATTATTGTGTGTGTACGCGTGCACACAATAATGTGTATGTGCCCTCAATCTTTTCTTTTCCCTAGATATCAGACATACAAAGAGACACATATTTCACAGCATCTTATCCAGTAGAGAAATACCCAAACAATGTTTTAATTTCAGCAATGATTACATGACTACATGTGCTGTACATTAACGTTTGGAGCGGGGGTGATCATCTCCTATACGTATATAAATATGTAGGCACTGATATGTAACTACTGTCACCATGCCTTTCTTTATGTTGCTTAACATTTATGGTCGTATAGTATACCACCATAAATAGTTATCGTCAGTGTCATCTTTAAACGTAGGCCTATATTACAGACTGTGTTTAAAGTAAACATATTCTGCAAAATCACTCCCCATTCAACAGTGTTACTATCTAACACTTTACGCTTATTAAACTAAAGAAATTAAATACTTAATTTCTGGATATGTAACGCTAACAGTAATATCGTTATAATTTAGCCGTTTGCCAGAGTAAAGTAATAAATAAACAATTGCATCGTGCGTTCGCGTGCTTTAATAAAAATGTCTACTTTGCTAGTAATGAGAACAAATAAGAGTCTCCCCCATCAAATCATCTCGAGTGACTCGTATATTGTCTAGTTGATGGACAAAGATTGTTTACTAGAAGCTGATTGGACAGACTAAAATATGAAGATTTAAGTAATTACTAATTTACAACAGGATTGTTTACCTAAGCACAGAAGTATATAGAGGCAATCAATTGTATGAGACCTATAGTTTTAAAACAACCATTGAGCAGTGTCTTCTGTTAACGTTGTACAAAGTACTTTTCATTGTCAATAAATAATTTTGCACTACCCTCAAAGTACATCTTATGTTAAACAATTGCCCGCATTTTATTAATTTTAACTACGAAAATGATATTTACACTTCCACTGATTGGGAGTCACTCGGACTCGTACAGTGATTTAATTGGTGACTCATAAACGCGTCGGTTGTGCTGCGGTTGTGGGATTGAGTGAAGGTAGCTTTGCTTGTTTTTATCGCGGGGTACAAAGAATCCACGGGGTCTGCTCTTGAATGCCTGGACTAGAGAAGAGACATAGGTACGCACACGGCTGTAAACACGCGCGCGCGCGCACACACGCGTATATACAGAGTGTCCCCGAAGGAGAGGGAAATAATTTGAGAAATGGTTTTATAGTGTAAAAGAAGAAAAAAAGTTCTTATAAACATATGTCCGGAAACGCTTTGTAAGCGAGTTACGGCTAGCGAAAAATTTCGCCCGGGTTTCGGTTCCCCCCGGTAAATGAAGACTTTCTGAAATTCTGGGAAGGTAAATTAAGGGGTGAATTCTGTTGTTTCTTATGGTCTTTGACCTGACAAATCGAATAAAACAGGTCGCAGAACTGTATCTCTCATAACTTTCATGATATCCGACGTACAACAGAAAAATATTTGCCTAAAAACGAATTGTAAAGTTTTTAACCAAAATTGGAATTTTTTGTGGATTTTTATTGACTTCATTTACACCATTTTTCTTAGAATTAAATTCTTTACAAGTTCTGTTTTTATCTTTTATGCATTTATTTATCATTTAACACAGTTATTGTACTTTATAACCTAAAAAAACGTGTCATCAAAATTTTTGCTTACTACTACACGTGGTGAAAAACTCGCTGATTGGCTGAATTCTCTCTGTTGGTGGTGGATCCTGACTTGCATAAGAGTTTGCGGGGGGGGAGGGTTGGGTGGTTACAACGCGGGGCAGCCTCCCTGCTTGAAGAGAGAAAGAGAAGGATTTTAATTTTACTGAAGCCTGAGTCACTTACGTAACAGGAATCACAATAGGTATCAGTAATTCTACGTTCTCTCTCTCTCCCTCCCTCTCTCCCTCTTCTTTCCTCTCTCTCTCTCTCTCTCGGTCACTCTCTCTCTTTTTCTCTCTCTCTTTATCTCCTTCTGTCTGTTTTTTATACTGTTTGTGGCTAGTTTCAGTTTAGCATTAGTGTCTCTAACGGGCCCACAGCGCAAATCTAATTTTTTTTAAATCTGTATAAACCAGTATTAGAGACAAATACATTTTTAATTTATTGTTATTTTACTATTACCTAAAAATATACTTTGAAAGCATACACTATTTGGTTGACTGCACAATAAGGCGGTGGTTCCACTTACGGTGCACCGCCGAGCCTGCGTTGCATTGTTATTCGTCATGAGCTACAAAAAGAATCTCAGAAATTGGCCATTATACTTAATCGTGTTTCAGATGTTAGTCTGATGATGGCGGCTTCAAATGTAGCTTTTACAGCCCATAAAGAGAAGATAAAATAGCCCAATAGCGGAAATGTTTTGCCAGATATCGATTTTTTAAATAAATACCATCTATTGTTGCAAAAAGTAAACAGAAATAAAAGTATATCTGTACCGAATATCAAAATCAACTTGTATCTCTAACAAGTACACCAAAGGTGGCATAAAAAACCTTGGAAATACACTCCAAATAGATGAAGCGCCATATAATTTCGAGATGCCTTTAGAAGTCTGGTGGTCATGAAGTAACAGACAACGGAGTAAATCATTATTGTCATTCGATAAAAGTGTTAAAAATATTAAGATCCGGTCCGAACTGTAGAAATCTCAAATAATACAATTAATTTGTTATGTCTTTGCAATTCTATAAAATACAAATTAATAGAAAGCAGACGTGCAATGTTTATGTCTGAGTAAAATGGTTTACTTTGAATCCGACCACTCTTTCTGTATATACTGAGTTTCAATATAAATTAAATATACAGAGCAATTAGTTATATATCCGAGGCGCAGCACATCCTTGCAGTGCATAATTCAAGTCATACGTCTGACACTATGTAGCCTACTACAAACATTTAATACAGCATGCAGACAGTCTCCCATTCCCATGTTATATTACGTCATTTAGATTATTAACAGCCAGCATTCAGGACACCACTCGATACATTATTACGTTTCTACAGTTATTACTAGTATAAAAAATGCTGAAGCAACACAGTAAGCATTATTGCTGTATGCTACAAGAGTCTACCCTAATTTCATTTTTCTGTATAAACTCTCCAACCTTATAAAATTTTAAACTCGATTTTATTTCTGAATACAGAATATAATTTCTATAATATTTTTCTAATTGCTATATTTCATGTTTACTTAAAACGTTTAAAGTTTATAAGGTTTCGGTTGCAGAAGTAATTGCCGAAAGCAGGTATTATACATTCTTAAAAGAAAACGTTATCTAGAAGGTTCTGTAATGATCTTTCATAAAAAAAGTGTCCTATGTAAAAAGCAACAATGCTTCAAATAATTTGCCCTTATTCCTTGTAAACCCTATGCATTTCTTGTACACACCCAACTAACTTATTTCGTTGAGTTGTAGACAAACTGTGTACGGATCTAGCTTTTCTCTCTCTCTCTCTCTCTCTCTTAATCTCTCTCTCTGTCTCGCTCTCTCTCTGTCTCTGTCTCTGTCTCTGTCTCTGTCTCTCTCTGTCTCTTTCTCTCTCTGTCTCTTTCTGTCTCTGTCTGTCTCTGTCTGTCTGTCTGTCTCTCTCTCTCTCTTTCTGTGTGTGTGTGTAGGGGGGTAATATGTTTACAAAACAACGATCTATGATAAACCAAGTCGATTTTTGGCAGAAAAATGTACTTTGATATTATGACGCAGACGGTAGTTGAACCAAAGACATGTAGGTTGATAGCAAAGTGTTCACCACCAGACAATTTAATAAACAGACATTTTCATTTTGAGAAAAACATTACTTTAAATATTTTGTGTGCAAATTCTGGAGAACAATGACAGTCGGGTTGATAGGAACGAGTCGAGTTTTACGATTGCTGACAGGTGTAACTCAATTAACTAATGATGACTTCCAGCTGACATTTTTTAAATTACAATTCTGGCGCCATTTGACACGTTCCACGTCCGGCAGGCTGCAGCGACTATTTTCAACGTAACCTAGTGCTCAAGCCTAAACCAGTCCCATTTCATCCCTGTGCATGTTAAATAAGAAACACGTGCCAACATCAGAAAAGGTCACAGGAAGGAAAGAGATATAAAACATATGTGAAAACGTTACATTACACTGAACCTTATGTTTACATATTCTTTTAAAATTATTTTTAATTAGTTGTTTTTCAAAATTTTATACTTTCGTTCAAGTGCAAACATCATAAACATTCTTCTTCCTCTTCATCTAAGTTTTCATCGGTACGTACTAAACTGGTATTCTCAACTTCTCTTTACAGGGTTATTTACCCTCTTTACATGGTTTATAGCGTTTTTCAAAATATATACAAAATTCATTTGTTATACTTAGACCTCCAATTCATTCTATACTTGCTTACTCTACATTTTATGTTCAAACTGAAAATTGTTCATATCCTACGATATCTTTGAAATAAATATGTAGAAACAGCAATCATATTGTCACTAACGCAATAGAATAATCATAATGGTAATCAAAAAGGTTGTATCAAGAAGAATTTAATTTATTAGGTTTGCAATGTTACCAGACTTAATTTTTGCAAAATACACAATTCGCAAGCTGAAACAGAGGAGATCCTACAATATATTACTTCTATTCTTCTATTTTATTTCTTATATTGTCACTTTACTTTCTTTTTATCCTTAACCTATACACTTAAAATCCATATATAATATTACGTGATGGTAAACTTTATAAGTGTTTATTAGGTCACATAGACAATTGAAAGCGATGGCATGCTTACGACGTGACGGTTATCAGTGTTTGTCTCTACTGTAGTAAAGTATGCATGTGTCTATTCAGGCAATACACATCCTCTAATACCATTTAAATTTAACCGCCGCGTATTCTGCCTTGGTTATCATCATCCCTGATTCCAAGTCTTAAATTTGTTAAAACAATGGTATTGACTAATTGCATAACTCAGTTTATGCCGTTCTAATGGGATTCTGTAACCAAGATGAATATTTTTTTCTAGAAATTAAATGTTTTTTAGATAATTACCTACTCAATTTGGATTACATTTATAGAAAACATAAATAGATGTAAGGTAGTACAAGCCTGTCTAAAAGAGAAACCTTGTACATATGGGGAGAGAACAGGCCAAATCTGCCACACAAAAGGTACAGCAAATAGGAATTAATTCATTAAAATTTCTCAAGCGTCAAGTACACGTGTAGGCGTAGGGTTGGTTTAAGTTTATGCAAAGAACAGCTGTTGACACTTTAAATCAGCCACAGCTGCAGTGTTCAAATTATTCATCTATCGTCTACAAAGTTAACTTTAAATTGATAATACAGTAATCATTGATTTTTCAACTAAATAGGTGACATTGTAGCACGTTTCTTAAGGACGTGTCAGTTTAGTATTTTAGAAAGCAAGATCTTAAGTAATGAAATGCGTTCTGATTTTAAAACAAAAACAAAACGGAGCATTTATTTATTCTTATTTGGATTTCGGAATGGATGAAGATAAAATGGTATCCTTAACCAAAATCAATAAATATTTGGTTGCAATAAAGCCATAAAGGGTTTAAAATATAAAAAAGATACTGTATTTTTAATATTAAAGATCTCAGAGTTTTACAAATGAGACGATTGAACTGCTTTGCTGAAAATAACGGCGCTGAAAATAAAGGCAGTCATGAGAGATACATGTTTATTATGGGAAAAAGTTTTGTTGAATTTACTTTTAGTCGAAAAGAAAAAATAAAAGTTTTGTCAGTCGGTGATAGTAAGACTAACATTAATGCTACCAGAGAGTGTAAGGTTTGTAATTTTACAGGTAACGGTTGTTTTCTTGTTTTAAGTAGCAAAGTCTCAATATGTGTAAAATCCGCGTATCTGGAAGAACACGGAATAAATAGCTTTTTGTAGCCAATATAAGATTATTTCAACGAATATGGACCTAAAATTGCCAAAAAAAAAGTAAAATTTATGGGATAATCTATTACGTAAAATTGTTTTGTGACTTTAAAAAGTAGTGTATGAGAAGAAAGAGAAAGAGTGGATAGGAGCTATTCAAACTGTTTACAATGCGAACGTTTAATGAAAGAATAATACGGTTACGTTAACGAAGCTATATTTAAAACGGTTTGATTCCAAGCCTCCTCAGAAGGATACATCGACGTCTAGAGCTTTTGAGAATTATCAGATATTTTTTAATTTATCATTTTATAAAGTGTTAAGCACTTAACTAAGTGCAAGAAGAATAAAACTAATTATGGTGTTACGTCATGTTGGACATAAAAAAGGCTATGTGGTATCAAGTGGTTACAGATTCATCGATTTAAATTGCATAAGAATAATGAAAGTAATTATTCAAACCAGAATGCGTTGTGTTAAAAAACGTTAGATAAATAGTGTGTATTCACAATAAATTGTAAATAAATATTATGTTTAAAGTCACACGGAATATTAGCAAAATTAGTAATATTCGAGCGAAGTTAAGGTCCAAAGACCAGGAGAAAATCAAGAAACCATGACAAGATTCGTTTTCTGTTCTAAAGCAAAACGTTTTTACAAGAAAAGTTTTTTTTAAATTGTTTGCCCAGATATCGGATCAATAAGGATTTACTACTGAAATAACATGTAAATTTATATTAGTACTAAAATATAATTTCTGTTTATTAAAAAAATATTTCTGATATAGTAGTTTAATAAAAGAAAATTCAAATAAAAAAAAAAGGACAAACTGAATATTAATTAGTACTAACAGCAAGTCTCTTAACATGACAAAGCCAGTAACAATACAAAAATGAATACAAGCTGCTTTTGGTGAATTAGTTTATGAGATTAAAATTAGAATTATGATATGAAAAACAATTAGTTTTAACTGAGCTGTCAATTAAAACAGTAACTTACATTTTCAATACCCTCAATCAGAGTTAATAGTTTAATGTATGTTTAAACAGGAACGTACATTGTGTACACTTTTTAATAAATAAAATAATAGCATTTGTTAAAGTGAAGCCTGCAGTATAGGAAACGACAAGCACTTTTTAATTTACAGAATATGGGTTCCATGTATAAAACTTATTGTTCTCGTGAGTTTTATTAGTAATACTAAAATGAACATTCACTGTCGCCCAACAAAGAAAACACAATATCAAGTGATACAGATTACAGGGCATGCAAAGGTCGCCAGTAGCTATAAGGCATACGAAATGATGTAGCAAACGCTGTAAAGTGTAGAGCTGCTATGATTATTACCACAACGCAGTAACACACTTTAAACAACGTATCTTTCACAGAAACGTCGTATGGCTTTAACTGTTTCTACGTCCTGTAACTCTTGGGTTGCACTAATGTGATTGCGGCATGTTCTTGTTGGAGGCATGTGCAGGAGGTTGTGTATTGCCTAGCCGCTTTTAGCTCAAATGTACGTACTTAGTTGCATCATAGAAAACAGCAAATATATTATTGTTCTTAAGCATGTAATTTAAGAGATCATAAATTTCATTCATGTAAAACTAGTTTAACAGGTAAAATAGTTTTAATAAACAAAACTAATACGTAACATTATAACAAATAGGTATGCTTTACGACTCGATTAATAAATTTGTTTACGCACAAATTATTAAAGTTAAAAAAGTTTTATAATTTTAATCTAGATTACATATACAATATTATTTAAATATCAGATATGTTTTAGCCATCAATAAATTAAATGTTTTGTATAGAGTTGCTTGGTTTGCAGGCAGTGATTAGTCATATTATCGCCTACAGATTTTAAATGATAATATTCTGTACATTTTACACAAGGTTATGTAGTCGTCTTATAAAAAAATTTAAAACAAACATATTTTTGCTTCCCGAATTAATTACACGCTACTAAATTCATTAAGGTTTTAGGTTTACATTTAAATTAACTTTCCGATTGCAGCCAAGTAAACTGAAATTCAGCAACTAACATACTGCAACACTTTGATAGGCTCAGTAGGGCTTTAAGAGGTGTAGAAATACTTGATAATATACTGTTACCACTTTACACGAATCGTAATGTTCTTCAGTGGGAACCGAATATAAGGCATTAATGAAGTCAGTAATTGCACACTTTAATTAGACACAGACAACAGTTAGAAGTCAACAAATGCAGTCTTATACAATAACTCAATTAAATTAGTCCATAAATCTACAATGAATTGAACCTTCTTATAGTTTCAGACTAATTAACACTATCATTACTTTTGGCCAGTCACAATAACAATTAAACCGAACCTCACCCTAATCTTGACATGTCTACACTGGCCTTGCAGTGTAGTGACATAACGGGAGTGGATAACGGACAAATATTTGAGTAACATAAACGATCTCTAAACGTCTGGAACAGCATCGGGCGTTGCGGGTAAACCCCCGCAAGCTCAGGGTCATGTAGGCACTTTTTTGTTATTTTTCAGCTTACCGTAGCAATATTAATATCGTTAATGGTATTTGAATGCTGGGTGAATGTCCGTAATTGTATGTACATGAGTTGGCCTATGTGTTAGTGTGTCTAACCATCTGTATACCAAATTTTTGAAACCATTTTTATGTATTAAAACGTGAAGTATTTGTGAAGCCCCACGTTCTTGTAAGCCATTTATATTGCAACGTTAATGCCGTTTATTAGCAACATTACTTATGCCATAGAATTATGACAGGTGTAATCGTAATAAGAATAACACAGCGTGAAATTGTTTAGAACCATTTAAAAATGTATTAATTAAAAATTTTCAATTCTTTTGCGATTTAAAGTATCATTATTATTCGCATGTGTGAAGCCGTAGTACACATCTAGTTATTGACATATAAGTAATACCTAGTATTACACATAGCACATAATATACACACTTATACTACAATAAAATTTGTTATTATATAATATTGCTCTCGACTTGCTCATTACTGTGATAACTGTTAGATTATCTGATCTATTTTTAGTAATCTATTTTCTTTGTATTACTGCATATGCATTTCTTTGTTTTTAAACAAAATTTATTATTTACTTTCAGATTAATTCAAATATCATTGATTAAATTATTTATTCAAAATTATACTTTCATATGTTTAAACATTACTCTAACTACTATACAAATAAACATTTACATTTTTAAAAATTATTAATTCCACTTTGAATTATATTGTTTTTCTTTTTACATAGTTAATTGCCTTGACTTGAGTCTTTTAGTTTTTACAAATACATGGTTTTGTTTCACCTTATTTCTCGTGGTAATACTCAGCGTATCCTCTTTGGTCCTAGGTCCTCGATCCTGGATGCTCCTCTGTAGTCGTGCAGTCCAGGAGTCCTTGATCCTCGTCCTTCAGATCCTCTCTGCAGTCCGTTGCCTCGTTCCGTACGCTGGACTCTATGCCATGTACTTGGTTGCTCCCTCGTATTCCGTCAAAACCTCTGGCTGCAGGTGCTCTCACGAAAGTGATGAGTAATCGTGAAGAGCCTCCAGCTGCCTCTCTGGTTGATCGAAAAAAAAATTTGTCGTTGGGCAGAGCCTCCGGCTGCCAAGGTAGTAGTACGACAAAGAGAAATAAGTTGCTGTGTCTCCAGTATTTATACCCTAGGGCGCAAAAATCATGTTTCGACAATCCTCTGCTGGTATCGTTTTGTCGTTGACGTCCCTTTCTTAACACGATTATATTCACATTTATTTCGCTTGTCTTCGCAGCATAAGAAGTCTTTTGCAAATTACCCGATGTTCATCTTGTCGGTAATTTTTATGTGTTCACTGTGTATAAACCGTTTTTCCTATCTTAATTAATATAAGTTTTATTTATATTTATTTTCACTATCTTTCCACTTTTTATTTTTATACTCACGTGCGTCTTTATATTATACACACTGTGGCGTATTTGGTTTTGTGATATTATGCAAACACTATTTACAATTTAAATAATTCATAAAATTAATAGCGTTTATTTAGGGGTGACGCTTTACAGGAATCAACTGGTCTCACATAAACATGTAAAATACACGTGTACACACGTGGCGTGATCAACCTGTCCAAGCATGAAATTTGTTTGCTCCCTTTACAGTTCAGATTGAAAGCTGAATTATTATTACTAACAATATAAATTATATATTTTATTTAATTAAGTATCTTAATTAATTTGTGCAATGTACTGTACCCTATACATTTTTACTGTTGCAGTATGCATATACATTAATGCTATACTTATTATTAAAAAATTTCTGTAAAATTTATATTGTCATATATAATTAAATTCGTATAGAAAAATTGATTTTAGTTATAAAAAACTGGAACAGTAACTTAAATAAAACAATATCTTAATTAACCAGTAATTGAATCCAGCTATAAAATTTAAATTATAAGTAGTACAACTACTTGCGTCACTTGCGTGATAACTGAATATTCATTGAGTTAACACCAAGGTTCTCGAATATAAACATTTTAGTTTTTCTATCTCCGACTTATTCACGAGTTAGATGTTTTGTTTCCATTTCATTTGCAACAGCATTTTTTGCAAATGTTACATTTTTGTGATACAAAGAATTACAAAATCAGTTAACTAGAAAAGGTTATGAATTATTTATGCTGTAGACAGAAGGGTCATTGGGAATAGTACTCGGCTCTACGTCACTGCTTGAAGCACAGCCGTTTGATATATATTATAGTAGCATTGTTGGTTATTCAGATCTACTTGTACCTAAACAGTCTCTTAACACTTGTCAGACGTGTTGTATGTATAAAAAAATTGTTCTTTCTATAACGCTCGCGTTCGGTGATATGTGTGTTTTTGTGGAAGGATGATGAGTTAAAAATGACAACAAGCAATGCTGACTGCATATTATATTCTTGCATACATAATTGAATTGACTAGCAGGAGAATTATAATAGAATTATGAAAGATTTCGTAAAAGTTTTACACAAAGCATTCTACCGTTTTCACAAGAAATGACCCGTCGAAAGCAAAGTGAGAAAATGTTTAGAAACTTTTAAAATACAATTCTAGCTAGAATTAAAAACGATCACTTGAAAAAAGGAGATAACAAATGAAGAGACGTTAGGAAGATAAATATTGACAAGATGAAATCAGTTGGACTTGTTAGAAAGTGGAAATAAAATACAATTAGTTACATCTTCAAAACACAATGTTTACATAATTTAATTATAAAAGGAATAATTGCAAAGAAGACTGTAAAAACAAGAAGAAGGTATAAAACTTTCATTTCGGATAAAATTACACAAACCTTAAAAACGCAGCACAAGAAAGGATAATGTTGCTGAACTTTGAACTGCAGACTAAAAAACCACCAAATGATGATCAGCGATAATATGAAAACAACAACATTTTAGCGGAAATAACATTTTTCCTAAGTACAGAAGCTTTATGTCAAAAATCTCTTACTGATTAAAACACATTTAGCAGTAACAATTTGCTGAATGACAACAAAACGTTAAAAACACACAGTAAAATCAGTGTACCTCTATCCGGTTAATCCCTTTACAAAAGTTAAATGCTTTGTAGAAGTTCTAATAATTACGTTGAGGCAACATTTTGTAATTACCTTTTTCTGTATTGTAATTGGTATTAAAATCAACACGTGCTCCCCTATTTTCTTGTTAACAATCCTAACAATGTTATTAGTTTTAACAATTTAACAATTTGAATTGTTAAGAATTTTAATACATTTTAAGCTTAAATTTTTAACATTGGTATGTAAAATACAGGAGATTATATTGAGTGTGGCACACTAGTAAGGAATGTGTTTTGGGAACGAGTACACTACTTGGATTAAGTACTATATTAGTGCAATCCGGTTGCTTGTAACCAATAATGATGCACACAAGTGTACTGACCACTGTACCGCCTACATTCAACAACTTTACTTTATTAAAACATTATTAATTCCACTTAATCTAGAACATTCGTTATCATGGTTTCCTGTAACACTACTTTCCAAAAAAGAAAGTGGGTAATTGAGACAACTTAATCATATAAACGGACGTACTGGGGTGAAAGTGAAAAGAAGAGGTTAAAGGGGACCACTAGATACGCGAAGAAAATTGTAGTAATGTTGCAATTATTCGGCTTCGGCCGAATGGAACGATCGGCGAATCGTACTTTTTCCGATGTCCTGACGTCAAGCCCTTCTCTTTTCTAACCAAACCATTTGTTTCGTTAAATCTCGTCAGTCGACCACCAGACCGGTGAGCAGAGCCGCCCGTCGCTGAACTTTCGGCGACATTGGGAGCCTCGATTACCAAGGTAACTATGATTTATTTGGGTTATCGTAAATCAATGCTAGTGGCGAATAATTTTGTATATTACGTTTGTAAAAAATATGAAAACTTGTAATTTCTCTAAAAAGATTGTTATTGGTAACCAACCAAGACGTATCTTATTTGTAATAGTCAGCCTCGACTAAAACCAATTTTCAGTCAGTCAATTTAAATAAAAAAGCAAAGATATGTAAATTTGAATGTCAGTACTTGTTGTATATATAATTTGAAGTTGTAATTTTGTAATGTATTCTTGTAATTTTGTAAATTGTGATTACGCACTGTATGAATGAATGTGTACTGCTAATCAAATTGTGTGGGTGCATAAAGTATACTAAAAGATGTGGAACTTTCAGTTCAAAGCTTGGTTTTGACGTACAGGAGTGAGAATACGAGAATATGGACTCGATGTCGTTTTTTATTCACACGTTCTTCCAGCATGGACACAGCAGCGGTCCATGGCATGAGCTGAGTTACATGCACCCGTTGCGACCGGCTACAGCAGGCTGTGAGCGAACCTCTCCGGATTCCCAAGTAAAACTTAACCGTTAACAACTTTCAGTGGAGGTTACAGTACAATTACTAATGAAAAGAGAGATAAACCAGTTTCCTCACCGTATGTGACAGGAACTAAAACTTTTACGAATATTTTGTGATGCAGAACAGTTTTAGAATTTCCAAGAACAGATCACAGCTTGTACGCTGAAAACCATTAACTGTAAAATAGTATTGATTTATGCAATTGTTCTATATTCAGTATTTTATCTTCTCCATATTTAATTTTTTGAGCTAAATTAACTCAGTAATTGACTTCTGCTGACTGACTTATGATTACGTAAAATTTCGAGGCTCATATTGTTTGGAAATAAACGGGTCGAGTTCGACTCTGGTCACTAACTGATGGTATTCAAAATTTTTTTCAATTACACCTCCCCCCTTTTGGGAATTATGTTAAACTTTAAGGATATTTGAGAAGTATGTTATAATGTGTAGATAGACATAAATAGTAATAAGTATTTTGGTTGATTTTGTGGTATATTATGTTATTTTTGGTGTATTCCGTGTGTTGCGCTTTTGGGGCTCAGCATCAGGAAGCGTGCAACAGTAAGAGGAGATGAAAAGAAAAACGTTAGGAGAGCAGTAAGGAAGACTGATGTAAGAATGAAACCAATTAAAATTAAAGTTTTAAATGTGTAAGGAAAATTCTTTTCTCTCTACTTGTAAGTCAGGGAGCTCTCAAGGGACTGATTTTTCCAGGAACAGTTAATTTGAAGAAAATCCAATTTGATTTGTACAACTACCAAATTGACCTGCGGTCTCCAATTATCAGATAAGGGTCAAGGGTCAAGTGACTTGTGTTTCCAAAGTAGTTTTTGAAAACTGAAGCTGACACGTATACCGGTGAGGATGAAAATTGTTGTTCCATCATGTAACTAACGTCCCTTGTTAAAACCAATTGGTTCAATTAATATGAATTAGTAGTTGTTAACTGAAATAATTTGCAAAAAACACTGAGGAAACAAACAAAAGCTCAAATTTATTTTACATTTCATACATTTATATTTACTTTATTTATTTTAGTTATTATTATTTAAAGTTTTTGAACTACTTTGCATGACGTTACAAAAACCAATTTTCCTTTCTGTAGCAAGTTACAATTCAAACAATTAAACTTAATTAAGGCAACTAATAAAAACAACGCGAAGTGTCCAATGTTGCTTCTGATTTTTGTTACCAAAATCGCTGCGTAGAAAATATTCATTTTTACCGACCACAACAAGGAGGGACGGCAGAATTAAGTTTAAATATAGCTGCTGTTATTAATGGGCAAGTCTTTCGTTACGCAGGAGGGCTAGCAGCTTGCTTTAAATAAATGCATTCATTATTACCATAAACCACCGCTGTGCAAGTTTATCCTATCTATTATTATAATTTCCAAGCAGTGATTTGCATGTTAATATGGTACTTGTAACGCTTACGACCTCACATTACTGTGTAATTTATTTCATATAATTAACCAGCCAAATTACCTAAGGCGGCAGTGAAACTTATATCAGCATACTATATGAAATAACTTATATCCTACCTATTAAGACATATACGGAATTGTCAGTGTACTTTAACAGATTAGATTGCTTTTTATTTAAAGCGTATTTGTAAAATTGTCCTTATATAGCTTAAGCAGCAATCTTTTAAATAAAATATTTAAAAAGAAATGCAACTTGCACTGATGTCTACATGTAACACACGTTTTTTTCTTTAGCCAGAAGAACCCTACGGCAGAATTTCTACTTTTGTTAAGTGTTACATTGTCGCACTCATTGCAGCTAAAGTAGAATCGTAGGAATATGTAAAATTAAACGTGTATGTGTGTGTACTCGCGCAAGCGCGGCCGTTTATGCTTTAGAGTTGGAAAACGCAAATATGCGAATTCTGTGGCCATAATAACCCAGTATCAAATGCGAGGGGTTAGACAAAACAGACAACATGTGCCCAACGACACTTATATTTGTCAAAGTCAGATTATGTTGTCAGTCCATGGCTTTTTTTGTATAAAATTAACAATTTTTTTAATAATTCTTGTTACAAACTCTTACTCAATTGAAACACGAAACCGTAAAATTTTGTATAGCTAATACAAGATTTGATAAAAATGTCGTAAAAGTTTTGATACTTTACAAGATTATGGATTGATTTATCTGCACTAGACTGGATCCTTTAAAATAAACTGACTGTAACATAGGCTTAATACGATTATGCCAAAGATTTTGCAGTCTTCAGAGCATGTCTTGAATTCATTTTGGTGTAGCCGTGCTGTCGCTTTACCTTTTCAACATTCGTGGAACGTTGTCTTTCGTCGTAATTTTTATTATTAGGAGGAGGAAAAATTGCATTGCGACATATCTAGCGAATAGGGCAGTTCTATTATTGTTACAATATTATTATACTCTTATTGTCTAACAATCCTGAACAAGCAATTACGTGCTACCTGGTGTGTGCAACATTAGGGAGAAATTTCAATAAATTATTTTTTGTAAATATGGCCATTTTCTACTCTACAGGTTGCATAGTTGGCTTACATATTGCGCAGTTTTAACTAAAGAATCAGCCAACGTCTAATCATCTCTAGAATACTTAGTGTCGTGTAGGCTTCTGCATATTGCCCATTTAGTAGCAGCCGGACGACAAAACGGTATTTCAATTAAAAAGTATGTTAAACCAGATCAGTACGTGTAAAATTGCGAAATAAGTACGAATCTCAAAATGATGACAATCTAAAGCTCTTGTCGAAATATTGAAGCCTACTATGTAATTGGATCACTATATAGTGTAATAACCAATACTGCTTGTTAGACACGGTAGTTAGTATCCAGCTGATTAATATTTACAAGTTTTATTTAACTTTCTAGCAACATTCTAGTGTGCTTTCTAGCAATAATGATAGTGTACTGCTATTGTGTATTAACAGGCATAGGAAAGCAACCAAATTTTCAGAGAACTACTGGGCTTAAAAGGAGGTTGTAATACTAAAAACAATCTGAATCAAAACAGACGCTCTTTAAAATAGTAAAGAATAGTTCCGTATAATTTAGGTTTATAAAAATAATTTTGCTTAAAAGTAAAATTATTTTTTTTTTGCAATTAGCGAATACGTTCGTTATCGTTTCAACGAGCGGCATAAGCACTTCGCTCCGCTTTGATATCAAAGGAACGTTCAATTTTCTTTCCCGCTGTTCTACAGTGGTGTGTGTTAGTATAACAGACAAACCTGTATCATTGTAATGATAGTAAATATTTAATTGTATTTACATAATATAGGTTACTACAGGAAAATTTTATAAATAAAAAAGGATTGCCTACTGAACAGTCTGTAATGTGCATAACACACAACAAACACTATGGAACGCACGAAGTACATATACACCAATACTGCACAACTGTCAAATTTTAAGTACTATCTGTAATGAAAAAAACACTGTACAATTAATTTTAATGTTCAAGATTCGTCGCTATCATTCTTTACAGATTGACAGATAATATGTAAAAAGTTAATAAAGAGGAATGAACAGCCACGGATATGGCTCTACTGGTCTTGTCTTACGGAGGAAAAAAAAACGTGGTCGTGCTGATTACATATAAACTGATTAAATTGAATATAAGTCATAAACATGACCATCTCTTTGATTGGCTTTTGCCCCTCATACCTGCCTTCTGTATCTCCTATCTTAAGATTATACAAGTTTGTGTAACATTAGTTTGTGCAGTCATTTGTCAGGATTGTTCTTCATCTTTTTCAGGTACCTTTGATCAAGATTGGTTACAAATAATAAATAAATAATATATAATGATAATTACTGCTGCCTTTTTATGACCAGACTGTTCACAAGTAAGCAGAGTAGGCTACCTTATTTGAACCGTCCTGCATAAAAAAATTAGTGTGCATATGCTTTAGCCCTTAATTATAAACCAGACTGTTATTAATAGTACTCATTCCCTTAGGATAAATCCACTTTGAGGGGGGGAAACAAGCCTTGATTTCATAGAATACCGAAAAGACAAACACGATACCTGTAAATTAGTAGCATCAGTACAATTCTTGCTGGTCTAAAGAAATGATATTAATTGTCAAAAGAAGTGTGTAGAAGTGCAAAATAAGTTCAAAAGGAATGCCAAAGCCTTGAAAAGGGAAACAAGACAATTCAGTTTTTTGATAGAATAAGAAGGTGAGGTGGTTCCAGTGAAGTACTTGTACAATAAAATTAGAATAAACGGTGTCATTCACAAAGTTAACAATAAGTGATGGCAGTATGAATGTTTAGCTAGGCGACAATATAAGATTGTCAGATTACCGATTATTGAAGACCATGACTACAACTTTTTGCAAAATGTAGGAACAAAAATGGGCAAACCCTTAGATCTGACGAAAGTACGTCAGTAGAAAATAAAGGTATTCGTCCAGCAGCAAGTAACATGTGGGTAGAAAAGCAAAAGGCAGGTCATCGTTGCTATAGTCATCATCATACTCATAATTGAAAATGTGTAGGTTGGATGGTATGGAAAGTTACAAACATTGGAAGATATACGTATATTCTAAGTGTAGTATACTGCGCTCTTCAAGGTATACAAACAGGTTTAGAGTGAATAAACTTAATTAAAAGTAAGTGTTTAATTGTTCCATTAGATATTTAAAAAGTTAAAAATATAATGGCATACTTTATAAAGACTTCTACACTTTTTAGAAGCTTTATTATACTTGGAACTATACTATCCCACGCCTTTTGATGCTACTTATTAATTTGTATCTTTATGAATTATCGCGCTTAGTTACACTGCTTCTGTGTGGAGTTGCTAGTCTCTCATCGGCCCCCTCCCCAGGTGGCGGATAGGGGAATGCTCACCAGATATTTTGGGTACTAAGGAAAAAATTACCCGGGGCGGACCATAACTAGCAGCTGCTGCCTTGCAGTTGGATATTGGTTTATCAAAGGCTAAAGAAAGTAAACGTTGAATAAAAATTCCCTGGTCCTCCAGGTTGGGGGTTAATACAATGGGCCAACTCCCTATTCGTTGGTAAAAAGAAAATGTTAAAAAACCAAATATATTGCAGCCGGATGGATTTACTAAAGGTAAACGACAAAAGCTACGAAACGGACGGGGATTAGAGTATGGAATATACAAGTTTTAAGGAAGGAAAAGAGGAAGTTATTAACGAATGTGAAAGCTGAAGCCTCGAAATAGCTGTACTATCTGAAAAAAAAAGAAAGGGAATAGTGTGGAATCATATGGTTCCTACCTGTTTATTTATTTCTACTGTAGTGTACCTAAAAATTAGAGAGCAAAGACGGGAGTATATGTGTTAATAAAAATCAAACTGAAGTTATTATATAGTTATAGAAGAGGGAGTTATAGTTATTATGGGAGTTATAGAAGTTATATAACTAACTGGGAACCCATTGATGAAAATTTGATAAAACTTAATATTGTAACGACGGTAAAAATAATAATAATAAAACAACAATATACAAGACGCCAATTAAGTCACTAATCACGAGATTTAATTATCACAAATAAACAGTATGTAATCAACAAGAGAGTGTCTTACAACAAATCAAATAAAAATTGTTCACACGTAAAAGAACGTCAACTAATAAAAAACACAATTGTATTACAATTGTCCCGCACGATTATAAAATACATAACACTTCGCCCGAACCGCGAGGTAACGGATAGCAATATTCTTTTGTCACGTCATTCAGCCTCCGATAGTGTACTCAAAAGCGTAATTCACCATCCATCTTAGCTACCAGCACTACAGGTGAAGACCAAGCACTAGACGAAGGCTCGATTACTCCCTCTGTCAACATGTCCTGTACTAACCAAGATATTTCCTCTTGCTTATCTAATGGAGGCCTTCGAGGAATTTGGGGTATCTTTGTTGTGTCTCCGGTATTGATGCGATGTTGTACAGGAGAGTTTCTTCCCAATGACAGTCCCTGAACTGCAAAAAAATCTTTAAATTCATGTAAAAACCGTCTGAGCTTTTTACCTCACCACTTGAGAGATTGTTAGAAGATCTGTTCAATAATCCCTGCAGTTCCTCTGGTAATTCGGAAGTGTCCGTTGCACTGCATCTTCGTTGCGTCATTCCGGCTACCCAGACCACAGGAGTCAATTTGGCTTAGAGCGTATTACTATGTGAAGTGACAGCTTGATCGAAAATATTCGCCAGTCCAATAGGTACATTCCCGGTTTCGTCAGGTTTTACTAAACGTCTGGGAATTAGTATGCCCGGTGTGCTGACTACCTGGGGTTAGAATACAGAGCACTGGGTGCCCTTAGTATCTACCTCGGTTTCAACCATGATGAGCTTTTCGGAGTTTGGCGGAGCAGTACGGCCACTTGATTTATGACGTCCATCGATGTTTCTGATGTATTTATTGTGGAGATCATTACCTCTTCTCTTCAGATTCTCAAGACATTGTTTTTGAAGTCGACTATAAATCCATATGCGTCCATAACGTCCACACTAAGAATTGCTTCATCCACAATGTCTGCAACAAGTACTTGATGATCAAACTCAAGTCGACCGAGGTGTAGGTATATCTCCACTTTTCCAAACACTTTTAGAGGCCGTCCAATAGCTGTTCACAAGCTGCAAGAGCATCAGATTGGCTTGACATCTTTCACCACCATTGAGATCGAGCAATGGAAACTGTTGCGCCTGTGTCAACTGTAATCGAGGTTGGGCTTTCTTAAACGAATCCGGGAACCACCATGCCCCCGCTGTTTTTCTGAAGTGTAGAAATTGCGTATTATCTAGGGGCTTCGTTCGTCCAGTTAGTCAGCACACGCCCCGTGGTACCGACTACTGTTCGTTTCCCTGCTGCTGAATTCTAACCCGACAATCTCCTTGTATATGTCCAGGTTTCCCACATCTTAACACTTCGGTCTTCTATACTTTCTTATTTTATTCTGTGGCGCCGACCGTCGAGTTTCTGTTCCATGTTCTTCTTCCTCATCGTCTGTGCCATCGCGATCTGTTAGCGAGCGTACTTTATGACTTGTCCAACCAGATGTTGATTTGGCGGCCTCAAATTGCAAAGCATGTACCAGGGTATCCGCACTGTTCTGGTGTCTCGCCATTCGTAACACTTGCTGTAGCTCGTTATGTGGGACACCGTCAGTAAATGTCTTCATCTCAAAACTCGTTCGAAAATCTTCTGGCGCTTCAGGATAGGCCAGTCTAATTAGTCTGTCGATACTTACTTCAAACTCTTGAAGGCTTTCCCCGGAATGCCGTCGCCTTGCTCTCAACTGAGTGCTGTACACATCTCGTAAATGTTTATCACCTTACCGTAATTCTAGAACTTTTATATACTTGGCGTAGGTGTTCTGGCTGTCAGGTGGCAATTTCTCTAGTAATTCTTCCAAGTCCTTTTAATGTGAAAACAAGTGAAATTGCTTTGTCTTTCTCTGTCCAATTATTTGCGCATGGGTAGCTTCGAATTAGCATAGATTCGTTGCCCTGTTCTTTCATCAAAGTTTGGGGCGTTGACATGAACTGTCCCAACCGCAAGCAATGTGTTATCTCTACTGTCTTTTCTGTCTTTATCATTGGTACAGTCTTTTCATTACTTGTTTTGGCTGCATCTTCATGAACTGCTCAACTTCACTTTTATTTGTTCTCTTATGTTTGCTATTGATTTTTCTATTGCAGATATTTTATTTGACTCGGATTCTTCTATGACATATATTTTTTGTAGAAATTGATTCTTCAACAATAGAGGCAGATTTTTCTACTTCAGCTATTTTTTTAATGTCATTGTTTCTTTTACCTTCCTTATTGTAGTAACTTGTTTATTAAACTTACTTTGTAAGAGACTAAATTCTGTGGTACTGTGTTCTTGCAACTTTTTTTGCATAGCTTCAAAAAGAGGCTCCGTTTAACTTCTTATTACATACGTTTTCCATCTTGTCGTTTTTCTGCTTCTTCCGTCTCCTGTCTGCGTTTCTCATCTTGTCATTTTTCTGCTTCTTCTTTTTCTTGTCTTCGTTCTTCTTTTTGTCGTCTTTCCACTTCTCTTCTTTCCCGTCGGCGTTCTTCTTTTGTATCTTTCTGTGACTGTCGCAGCAGCGCTTGGAAAGCTTCCATCATCTGCCTGGCATCAGTTGTTTTACTGATGCGATTATTTGTTTACTGATTAATTACAAATTACAGTCGTCTTGTACAAGGTGTCCATTGTTTTCACTGTTAACGGTTCTGTCGCACTTCTGACCCACTGTTGCGACGGTCTAACTGAACGTAGCATGGCACAGTGGAAAACAAAATGCAAGAGACCTTTTTAATCACCAGCTTTAATTATCACAATTAAACAGTTTGTAATCAACAAGATAGTCTCTTACAACAAATCAAATAAAAATTGTTCACACGCAATAAAATGTTAACTAATATAAAACACAATTGTATTACAATTGCCCCACACGATTTTAAAACACAAAACTCTTCGCTGCAATACCTCGAACCGCACTGTGTAAATCGCCACTCAAACGCACTGTGTAATCACCCGACAATACCTAACTTGACGGCTGCTGAATGGCTGTATTTATACCCCGCTGATTTCTAGAATAATCTGTCACTTTGAGTGACTTGTTAAACAAATAAGAGCTCTCGAGAATCTCCTAGAAACAGTGTCTTCGAACACACTGCGCTGACCGGTATGGTCTGGTATAGACCCAATATTTGACGCGTAAATGTCTTTCACCGCAAAGTAGCAGCATTATGTGCGCACACACACATTACAGCTGGAATATTCGAGAAACTTGTAGAATGTTCTGTATTACGTAACACGTTTTCCGCAATACGTAACAATATTAACCTTCATGGATACAAAAGTACAATAATAAGTGAATATACATTTTGTGAAGATGAAATATTGCATAAAAAATTGTGTGTTTTTTCAGTAAACGGAGTGATATAGTAGAGAAAAGTGGAAACACAAGAGAAGTCATCACAGCTGGAGAACAAATAGACTGTCACATCATATTACCTTTTAGAGGAGATATTATAAATGACAGTGGAAACAGATTGACATTTGTGAATAGCATTCCTTAAGAAATTTAAATGGTTTTTATCACCACAAAAAGTACACAAATATACATGACATCAGGACACATTACAGCTGAAATCAGTTATAGGCTACATGATAGTGTGGTAGCAAACAAAATTAAAAGTACAAGATTCAGATCATACAAAGGAACTCAGTGATCATTTCCTGGTGAAGTCAAATATTTTATTTCCTTTTAGAGCGGCAGACAGGCTACTAGAGTAAAACAAATTCGGGATATTCCTCAAAGTAAATTAAATGCCTTGAATTATAATTTCAATAGTTTGTAAAATGAAAGTGCCGTATATTTACGAGACTGGATGTATATAAAGAAAGAGACTGGATGAGAAAGTAACTGCAGGTGATTTAAGTTGTACAAAAATTAAATACCAATATCTTTTGAACAAGGTACATGAGGCAGCTAAGGAAGCGTTAAGAGAGGAAAGTAAATATCACAAAAAATTATTTTATTATTGGAATTAAGAAATAGAAAAGGATGTGCAAAGGAAAAACTATGCAATCTTTAAATGGTTGAATACTAAAGATTTTCAAGACAAAATTGAACTTAGAAGAAAGTAGGCTAAATTTAAAAAAATGTAACAGAACCAAAAACTAAAAGCTGGGAACAATCTTACCAAAAGGTAGGAGAAGAAATCTGACGAAAAAGAAATGCCTCTGGTTTATTGGATGATAAAGAAATACAGAATCCTAGAAAATATTAAACAATATTAAAGAACAAGCTCCAGGGAAATTCAGGGATATAGGTACACCTCACTACAGTCTAGGGAAAATCATTTCACTTAAAACAGCTATTAGTAGAGAGTAGAGAAGAATATTTGGAAAATATTAAAGGGAATTAATATAAATATTTTAAAAGAAGCTGTAAAATCTCTAAAGAATAGAAAAGCAGCAGTAATTGGAGATGTTCCCGCAGAGTTATTGAAAAATGGTACAAATAAATTGAAAAAATTATCAAGAAATGTTTTTTAAAAATGAATGGAGAAGAGGTACGATCGGGTTGAAAGATGAAATACATTTCTGCAATACACAAGAATGGTAGCAAAGATGATTGCAAAAATTATAGAGCCATAACCGTTACTAGCACACTAAGTAGGCTTTACGGAAGAGTACTTAAATATTTTTCAGAAACTGAGAATAAAGAAATAGAGACTAAAGGAAAAGCAGATTTCAGATAAGCTAGATAAACTATAGATTATATTTTCTCCTTACAGCAAATAATTAAAATGAAAACAGTTCGATCTCAACTTCTTCATTTATTTTTTATTGACACTGAAAAAGATTATGACAATGTACCGTTGCCAATCTGTGTACAGCTTTCAGATCAACTAGTATGAATCCCATTATCATAAAAGGTATACACAATTTGCATAACAATTCAATATTGAGAATAAAAATAGGAAAGAATTTGTCACCAGGGTTTCAAGTGACCGAAGGTTTACGGCAGTAATGATCACCCACAACGTTCAAAATTTTTAAATACTATGCAACAGAGACTTGGAAAAAAATGTGCAGGAACATGGGGATTCTACTTGATGGTGATACAGTTTATTCATTACAATTTGCTGATGGCCAATTACTTTTGGGTCAAGATTGTGAAGACATAGAGTACATGACTAGAAATTTAATACAGGAATATCAGAAATGAGGACTAAAGTAAAAATGAATAAAACAAAATACATTGCAATAGGTGACCTTTATCAAGGCTTGATATTATAGGAACAAATGTGGAAGATTTCATATCCAGAGGAATACAAGTATTTAGGGCTGAAAAGTACGCCCAGTGGGATTATATTAGGAGGCACAAGGAGATTCAATCCAAAATTAATTTGAAAAATATAGCTATATCTACAGTAAATGGAATCCTGTGGGATAAGCAAATTACAGCAGAAACTAACATCAAAATAGTTAAAACCATTGTTAGAAGTATCATGACTTACGGCTTAGAAGTTTGGACTACTAATAAATATAAAAGAACAAAATTAATGACAGCAGAGATGGACTTTTGGAGATGTTCGGCAAGAGTATCCAGACGTGATAAAATTAGAAATGAAGTAATTAAAAACAGATTCAATGTGAAAAATTTGATCCAACAAAATGTTGATTTTGTCCAACCAAAAAAATTACAGTGGCATGGACACACGAAAAGAATGGCACAGAAAAGTTTGCCAAGGGGAGTTATGGAATGGACCCCACCAGGAAGGAGGAAAAGAGGAAAACCACCAATCACCTGGATAGAAGAAATTTTGACTATATTGAGAAATGAGAAATTGAAGAAGATCTTTAGAGGGACAAGCACGAGTGGAAGATGAGAATTCAATCACTTCTGTAATTTTTGATTCCGGAAAATGTGTAAACTTTGAACAGCGAGAATAATAATAGTTACACTGCAAGGGTTATCTACAAATCACGTAGGCCTACAATAATTGATATCCACATTATTGTTGATTTTACATTATATTAAAAAAGTAAAACTTTGGCTTTACATTCAACACAAATTTAATGTCCATCTAGAAAGATCTTTTCAAGCTGTGTGTTTCGTAGTCGTTCTTTAATCGCGCTCTGTAGATCTGTTAGAGTTTCTGCTTTAAAAGTACGTTTGTTCCATTTATTATCCCTGTATTTTCTCTTAGATTTATCTGTAACTATCGGGTAGTTTCTTCTTACTTTTAGTCTACTTTCCTGCCGCAATACATTTGGTTTACTCCGAAATATTATAATTTGTTCCGCTTCTTCCCTTGTTTCTAGCCACTCAAAACTATCTTAACTTTTGCGCAATACTTATATCTACACTTTTCTTATTGTTTTAAGCTTCCCACTTTATTCTGCATCCGCTTAGTTCAACTTTAATTATCAAATTTTCCTGGTTTAAACATATTTATATATTGTTTTTGTTTTCAAAGAATTCAGAGTTTTTCTCCGTACTTGCTTGCAAAGGACTTACGTTGCAACATCAATACTGACCCTAGAAGACGTTTATAGAATTGACAAACCAGATTTTGTTAAAGTAATAATTTTTAATCTAACAAAAATAAAATTAGTTTGATTTTATTGTAAATTACTGTCAAATTTTATAAAATTTGTTTTTTTTATAGCCCATTGCAATGTTACTGTTATTTTGTAGTTTTTGTCCACTAATGTTACAGTCACTTTTGATTTTGCCTTAGAAGGTTAAGGAGATAAAACTTCATTATTTTCACCCGTACTATATCCAATTAAGCCAATGTTTTTCACCACAACGCTAATATCGGGTTAAACGTTTTGTAGACGACAAACAGAGACGTGATTCGTTCTGAACGGTTTCAAATCTAATTTTTCAGGCGAATCAAGCTCGGTGATCACGACGTGAACTGTCTGGAATGGCTGTTTAATTAATTATTGGAATCTAGTATGTTCAAAATGTGATATATCAGTAAATAAAACGCCTTTTTTAGCATAAATTGCTGTCTGAAATGACAATTGTGTTTCACAAAAATTTAATTTGGTTGACGTTTTGCAAACATTAAAACAAAGGCAATGAAAATAATTTACAAGGAATTTTCGACACCCGGGTATGTTGAAATAAAACGGGAACAGTGCAATGAATGAGAATGACATCAAATGATTGATGATGGCCGCACGTCGTTCGTGGTTTGTTGTCGGTCAAACACTTTTCCTGCTCACAATTACTATATACCCTCCTTTTATTTTCACCTTAAACCCAAACGAGTCAGTCATATGTATGTCTTTGATTTATTGCGCTTATGCTAAGCGTGTTGATTTCCGTAGGCATAAGTTGTGTCTGCTTCTGGAATATTAACTATTGTGATCGTCATGTATTTTGCGACGTCGGTCAAGTCAAACATGATGATGACGAATGAATGACTAGTTTCGTCATTTTATCGTATCTAAATACATTTTGAGAGCGAGTGTGACCAATTGTGTGTAGACTTTTTGTCACACTTGACAAGCAGTACTTAACGGTACTGGAATAGCAAATCTCTTTACTAACTGAACAGTTTTTCTGGAAAATCGGTATAATAAAATTATGTTAGCCTCCTATATTACACTGTACGGGTTTTTTGATAAGCGTCTTGCAACTCCACGCTTCTTTATTTATTATATCGTCGCTATGTTAGTAAGAGGCATTAGATTTGAGGCATTAGATTTCTACTCTGACCCTCGTAACGTACGAATGATATAGTACACGGGATAAGTGAGAGATAGATCAATATTTTGCACAGTATCTACAGCTACAGGTCAAGATATTGATGGAGCATCTTGTTAGCAGTAAACAAATGGAAGAGGATAACAAATATAAAAATACTGCCAACCACATATTCAGACGTGTCATATATGTCAATAGAACTACTCGGTCAACAATTTCTCAAACCCTAGTCCCCTTGTGTTTCTACTGCTTTATTACTTTTTATCTTTCAGTTGATGACTGTTCATCACTTATTTTTCTTCTTCTTCTAAACAAAGTTTTTGTCGACCTCTTTTTGTTTATACCACTTGCTGTTGATTCCATCATTTTGTGAGCAGCATTTTCTTCGGCATTATTTTAAAATAATTAACTTCTTGTACCTGTAAATGTAATATCCACATTACTTGGATTATATATTTGTATTTAAGTAGTTAAATAAAGCAAATAACAAATGAATGTTTAATTTTTCTGACTACGTTTGGGCACGATGTATTACAATTTTACTAGTTTTAAATCATAGAAACAAATCTTAAAGTCTCATTCTAAAAGATTAATCAGTAAAGAGATATAAATTAACACTTTAACGTCACATTAGTTTAGAAAATCCAATATAGCTGTTAGTTTATTAGATGCTGTAAGGCTAGAACTACGCATTATCATCCTGCTCTCTTACCGTAGGTTTTACCGCCCTTAATCAGTGTCATAAGTTAGTTAATCTGATGACTAACAATTTACGATAATTTTTATTGATGCCTCCGGATTGAACAATTAATTTCTAAAGTATTAGGCAAATAATGTATCCACTAATCGGCTAAAAATTTGAAGGCGTTAATATTCTTCTGTTAAAAATATTTCACTATACCATAGAATATTGAAATGTACACTTATTTATTGAGAGTAAAGTAAGTTTTGGTTACTGGATGTAGACCGCCAGGAGACGAAACGTTAATGTAGATAGTAATGTAGCGTCTGGGGGAGGGGAGAAATGTATAAAGGGGATAGGTTTACACCCTCATAACAAGAGTTATTCTGAGCTTTAAACAGGGAGTCATGCCGTCTGTATATGTAATGTGTCATCGGCCTTTGATGGGAGGTTTTAATGGTCTACCAGGACAGAATTATGCGTCTCAAAGTATATTTTGTTACACCGCATATGTCTGTATTATGATAAAATAACTTAGCGGAAGGTGTACGAAATAATAATTACAGTGGCTGAGGTGCCTGTTGCGAGCACTGATCAACATACATAACGACAACTAGTGTGGTGTAGTAATTTATATAATTGAAATTTTCCCTAAATATTTTTTATTTATTATCAAAATACCCTTATAACATATTGGTGTCGGGTTACATCAATATATGTTAAGTACATCAACTACACTCTATATATAAATTTTTTCCATCTTACTCTATCCATTGACAATGTCTTCGCTTCCCTCCAACCGAAGCCTCTTTCTCTCAAAACGTTTCCCATCATTCCATCCCAAGTCAGTCGCGGTCTTCCTCTCTTCTTTCTCCCCCCTGATTTTGCTTCCCAAATCTGTTTTACCATTCTATCACTACCCATTCTCTGCATGTGTCCCCACCAGCATGGTGTATATTAGCATGCCTTATATTTTCACTTACCTTTTGTAATTTTGCTCGATCGCATCTTTAAACCTATTATTTACATCTCTACTTTCCAGTTTATACGATCTCATAGACTTATATTCTATTATTCCTTCTCTGGTGTATATCTGTTTTTTATCTACTTGTTCTTTACATTTGGTCATTACTAAATAATGGTCGCTATATATTTCTGCGCCTCTCTAGACTCTAGTGTCCATTATCATTTTCCTATTGGCCCTTTCAACTAGTATATAGTCAATTATCGACTTCTCTCACCTATTTGGTTGTTCCCTTGTGAATTTATGTATATCCCTGTGCTGATAAAAAGTGTTCGTCACAATAAGATCATGCAATAAGCAGAAATCCAACATTCTCCTACCGTTATTTTTTCTCATTTTTTCTCCATAAGTTATATTCCTTTTATTCTTGTATATATCTCATCTCTTTTACACACTCTACTGTTAAATTCACCTGCAATATATTTATTTCCTTTGGCTTCCTCTGTTACTTCCGATAGTTCTTTCCAGAATTTATCTTTTACTTCCACCTCCTCATCCTCTCTTGGTCCATATACTACTATAATTGTAAAATATTTTCCCTTTGGACTCTCTCCACCAGTAGTAATCTTTCTGATACTGCTTCCCATTTCCGTATCTGTCTTACTAAATCCCTGTGGATTATGCGTCCCACCCCCGCTGCAGCTTTCTTATGTTCATCTACTCCACTATATATAAGTAGTGATCACTATTCATAATAATCTTACCCCTTCCTTTTTTTAGTTTTGTTTAATGCTAAAATTTCTAATCTATTTCCTACCAATTCTTTAATTATTTCCTCCTCCTTATTATATAAACTTCTGATGTTCCATGTTCCTAAATTCTATTTACGTCTATTTACTTCATGTGCTCTTCCCTTTATCCTATCCAGTTTCTCTGCTCTGTCCGTTCCCTTTATGTCCGTCCTCTCATTACTACTCAGTAATGAGTATGCGCCATAGCATTCTACATTGTGTCATATTTTAAAACGGTAACTATTGCGTTACCTTGAACACCCTCGGAATCCTGTTGCCTTCTTAACATTTCTCATTTCTATATTTTGCCTCCCAGCAGCTCCCCTTATTTTTTAAATTATTTATTATCAGCTTTAGTAAAATCGTTGATATATTTCTCCTCTTCTATTTAATTTCACTTCGTAGTTCATTGATTCATTTGCCACAGTGTCATTCATCTCCCTTTTCAATACCACTTTTTAGTGCAGCAGTTACAACTATGGTTTCTGTTATTCTATTTATTCTTCTGTTATTACACCGATTCTTCTTCTGCAAGTTCATCCCTTCCATTGTTGTTCTTTTTTCCAGTAATTGTTTTCTCTTTAATTATTGTAATTTCCTCAGATCATTCTTAAGAGTCATATTCTCTTCTAATCCCTATATTGATGGGCTATTTGTTTATGTTTTCTTAAATCTTTATTTGTGTCGTTTGGTTTCTTAATTAACATTCTTTTTTCTTAAGTCTCTATAGTGTTTATTTATTCTTTATTTATTTTATTTGTGTTTTAATTATCATTACTTTTTCTTCTTCATTTCTTAAATGGTTTGCCTTGTCGGTTCTCAGAAAATCAGTCCCTTTTCTCGATAGTGCGTGGTATTTAGTTTATCCATGGTCCATAATTTCATCTGCACTTGTTCGGATCACTCTGGTGTGCAGAACTATTTCCGTCCTTGTGATATAGGTCTCTGCTACCTTGTACAGCAATTCTTCTAATACCACACGTTCATTATTATCAATGCCTACATTAATCACTTTTCCATTTAGTTTATTGAACAGATAGTTCAATGGTACATTCATTATTGATGATATTTCTGACATTTTAGTACACATTTGTATTTCTGTAATATTTAATTTAAATGTAGAATTTCTGAAATTTTTACTCACTGGTTTATTGTCATTCCCTTCTAGAATTTCTTTTAAATTTTTCCTACAATCTTCAAAATTCATATTTCAGTATGGTCAGTAATTGATAGATTAAGCATATTAATTAGTCCATTCTTCATCATCTCCAATTCTTCGCGTGTTTTTATTAGTTCTTTCTTACATATTTTTTCCCATTATCTTGGTCTTCTTTTCCAGGTGCTTAATATCCTCTTGGTTTCTGTTCTGTTTATTCTCAGATAGTAAAACTCTCTTGTCCTCTTTGTTTCCTATTTTTCATTGATACTTTCAGAAGTACTCTCTAGTGTTGCATTCAATTGTTTAAAACCACTATCTAAAGTTTCATTGAGTTGATCTAGTTTTTCGTTTATCAGTTTATTCTCCTCTTTAATTTGTCCTAATGAGAACTCTCATTAGTATTCTCCTTTTTTTTCCTAAAAGTTTCATTAAATTCTTCTTTATTCTTGTCAAATCATTCCTCCATTTGTTTTATTAAATTTTCGTTCAAAATCTAGTTTTGTTTCTTTTAGTTATCCTTCATTTTTTCCTACATTTTGTCTAATTTTTCATTTGTTTGTTTATTTTGTTCCTCCATTCGTTTAAAATTTTGATTAGTTTGTTTACTATCATCTTTCATTTGTTTTAAACTCTCATCATTCCTGTCAAATTTCTCATTTACTTTTTCCTGCATTTTGTCTATTTTTTCGTTCATTGTCTGCCTTAAATCTCCTTTAGTACCTTCATTTTTACTGACTATTTTCTCATTTATTTGTTTTAAATTTTCCTCATTCCTGTCGAAGTTTTCGTTCATTGTTTAATTAAATTTTCATTCATTTGTCCTAAAAATTTCAGGAAATTTAGTTCTCGTCTGGGTTCCCCCTTATCGCCCGTCTTCACTTCTTCAACCGATGTTGACTCTTTTTCTTCCATATCGATTTCTTTCTCTGCTTCCTTCGTCCGTTTCTTTGATGTCGCTCTCCTTTGCATCTTTATTACTCTTTAGAACCTATAGTAATCGCCAGCTACAATGTAGGAAATTAATTCTCTTATTTTTATTTCTTTACCTATTATTTCCCTAATTTAAGCCCCACGTTGGGCGCCAATTTATAATTAAACGTAAATTATGAGCGTGAAAGGCCTCACGTTTGAGCGCCAATTTATAATTGAAACGTGTTTACTGGTATTATTAGTAATGTTAATATGTAAGAAAACTGTGTTGTTAATAAATCCTTCTGCGCTATGTGTATTTGTTTGGTCAGTTGATACTAATGTTTAAGTGTTTATTCCTCGTATTTCTATTAATTCTCTTTCATTTTAATTTTATTTTTATGGATAAATCTTGTTTATTGGTTAATTCTCGAATTAACTAAAGACAATTCTTCAGTTCGTCTGCTTCGAATATTTGAATATAGCGGTTGTATCCCCCCAAAACAATTTCTCAACGACTACATTCGATTTCCATCTTAAACGTATTCGTTGAGGTTAATTTCGGTTTCGTAAGTTTTGTTATTCTTACAACTCGCTGACGTCTTCCTGATCTTCGTGAGTATAGAGCGAATCCTAATTATACCTTACGTTCGAGAAATAAAACACATGGAAATGATATTGGTAATATTAAACTTTAATCTTTGAAAATTTTATTCAGTTTAGTAAAAATGGTTATTTCAATATACACGTTAGCAATGATTGCTTCTTATCTCCGGGTCAATTGTCAAATGAATTAATTACATAAAAGTGAATTCTTATGGCTGCTACGCAAGGTTCCATTAATTAATAAAAACAATAAAGTGTACATTACAATAGAAATAGCTTAATACTTATTATCTAATATAATATTATAAATAATTATTAATGTTTGAACAATATGCCCGGTAATATTTCATTTCGTTATGTGCGCAATGCATGCTGGTTGTTGAGTGACGTCATAATCATGGCCGATGAGTTGCCAGTTGTGGTTAGAGTAAATTGGTTCCCAATGTATATTAATAAAATATTGTCACTTAGTGTTCACTGTTTCTTATAGTATGTTCTTATTTTCTTATATTAAATGTTTATCAGTTATTAATGTTGTGTTAGTTGTTGGTGTCATATTTGCATTACAAGAATTGGTTAGTTAAAATTTTTGTAGAATACATACAGTTCCCCAGCTAAATTTAATTTAGGCTTCTTTCTTTCTTATTAATCACTTTAATTTCTTTAATTTCACTGGTAGTCGTTCCTGTTGAATTATATGATTTGTTGTAATGACTTCATGATTGTTCCGTTTGGCAATGCATTCTTCTGAGTTTGGTTTCTTGTTTTTAAAAATTTTACATAATAATATTTTTTATCCGCACTCCTCAACCGTATTCAATCGTGGTTAAAAATCAAGTGTTCTAATTTCTTCTTTTTTTTTACAGAAGCTGACCAAAACTTATTGAATTCTTATTGGCCCATAGTGCAAAGTTCAACTGTTACATTACCATGGTCATTAAAATACATTAAATTTTATATTTTGCCTTCAAATTACTTTTTTATCATAACACAAAAATATTAATACAATGTATATGTGGTTAATCCAAATAAAATTACAAATCATTTGATACCAAACATGGCCTGGTTTTGTCATATAAAAATTAGTATCTTCTGGATTTTACCTTTATCTCACTAAACAATTTAGAATGATGGATGACAGTTGACTATGACCCTTTGATAAAATATTATTTTAACTTGATCTGCTAGTAACATGAAACTTTTATAATGTAAAACAAAACTCTTAACTATACTCCTTATCTTAATAACTATAACTTACTACATTTAAATGATCACACACTGCTAAACAATTGTCTATGTGTTAATTTCTAAATCACTATTGCCAATCATGATTGATTGAACATCACTTCTTAATCTAAATAACCTTGCACTTTTTAACTGTCGTCTATGTGATTATTATTATTCCACCTTTTTTATGTTTGTTTTCATTTATATCACTATATGGTTTTGTGCTACTTTTGTCACCTTATTTTTACAAAAAGACAGATTCTTATTGGCCTATTTAGTCCTATAGGTAATAACACAGTTTATACTATGAAGTAGCTGTACTCTTTATTATTTTGTTTATGATTACTTATTTGGTGTTTGATTACTGCTTTACTTTTTATTGATTTACTGCCCTATCTTACTGGGTAATGTCTGGTTATTATTTGTTAGTCATAGTCAGGTCAATGGTTGGTGTTGTTGAGTTAATTTTCGTCCATTTATAATCTTCAATTTTGGGGCTTCCTGTTTATTAGTTGGTGATCATAATGCTTGGTTCTAGTCCTGAATGAGTTTTCACAGTTTATTATTTATAGTTATTCATACAGCGTTCTGTTTCGTTCCAATATGCACTATAAAAATATTGTTTTGTATTATAATATTGATAATAAACAGCACTCAATTTAGCGCCATTTACAATTACAGACTTCTCGTGTGGTTCATGTTTTATATCTAACCTAAATTACTAAGTAAAGTAAACGAAAAATAGGTGCTACTTGAGTCACACTTTTAGGCATTTGAATTTTGAGGAGCCTGCACCGACAGGCATTAAGGTAACGGTGATTCCTAAAAACAATCACTGACACAAACGCAAAAAATTCTTTAGTATCTTTAATTTAAAGTCCCTTCTAAAGTAATTAATCTGAAACACCTCATAGACAGTCTGTATAAACATTGAATGTTAATTACTACGATCCAAGAAACAAGATGTACAAATAGCCATGTCTTTAAGTCACATAGTTACAAGCCCTTCAAGGGTACACTTGCTAAACGGATAATGAGATTTGTCCTTCATCTTGGCGTAGGGTTTACTGTCAGCACGAGAATTTTAGATTTGGTCGTGAACATCACTTAACCTAGGAGCGGGATCTTGACATTTTCTTTTGAAAACACGAACAAGGGCATTCAACCTGGTTCCAAATGAACCTCTTTCAATCACTCCCCCGGGAAACAGAACACTCGGAAGTCACCGAACTCCAGTCTTGGCAACATAAAAATTAACCATGTTGCCATCGCAAAGAAAACTGAAACAGGCATTATAGTAATGTAAAAGATTGTCAGCAATATCAAAATCTCTACAACTAATCTTCATGTCTATCGCTAATTAGAATATAAGGCACATAAGGTTGATTAACAATAAGCTTACAGATACCATTAATATTGGGTCCACGATAAAATTGAATTCAAGTTAGTAGTCGTCAATGTTCAATATATTAAGTGCATTACATAAATATAATAGACTGAACTCATCACCCAAAAGTGCAGAAGCTTCCCAAAAGTGATGTGCTGAATCTTTGTGCTGAGTCTCTATTAGGTAGAGCATCAGAGTGCTCTTTGTGAGAAATCGCAACGGAACCTTTGTTACCAAACGGTAGTCACTTCACTTGTAAAGTAAAGGCACTGCAATAATCGGTACCAAATAGACAGGGTCCATTACCATTAAAGGACGTAAACTAAGAACATTTAACAGATTGATACATTTATTTCACAACGTGGAGAAACACTAATCTCCAGAATAAGGCTATACAGGTAAGAACAAAGATAGATAATGAAGGACAACAAATTTGAATTAAACTGGTATTAGAGAACAATCAAGAATGCTATTTATACCACTCCATTGTTCTAGTATTTTATAAACCCTTACTTTGTTTAAGAAAATACTTAGATTAGTGCGATTAAAGTTTTGTATTTTTTTGTAAAAACTTCAGATTAGATTCTGCTAATCAGAGAGAGCATTAGATTAGATTTCTAACAGTGAATCGGCTAACAGGGCTCTAGTAGAAAGTTTTTACATGGCTGTGTGTACCGCTTGGAAAATACACCATAACCTACTGTGGGATCAATCGTGCCACTGGTTGGATGGCTATTAGTGAGTTGCTAACAATCGCGTTAGGCACCAGGATGCACCCTGTTGTATTTTTGTCTAAGCTGCGTTACTCAAGGGCGAATGAATAACGAATATAGTGGTATTTTTTACACCGTCGTGATAGTAAGGAAGATTGTGATATCGCTGAGCAAAATCAAGATTTTACCAAAGAATGCAAATATTTTAAAAACTCAAAATAATATTATGCACAAGTGTAGAGATATCCAGAAAAGTTTTTTTTTCAAGCATATAATATAAATTTACATGAATAAGGAAATTCTTCTTCTTGATAAATACAATTTTTCTTAACTATTTGATCAGAATTTTTACAATAAGTAAAATTGCGTTTTTGAAATTATTCAGAACCTTACTGGTCATTTCTATGTACGAAACGAAGATGATGGTGTTCCTAGTGGTTTACCAGATTATGTGGAAATAAATACGTTTAACTATGTTTAAGTTGAAATATGTTTGTAACTGTAATAATAAAGTGAAATATCTTTTATAATAAGTGTTGTATTACTTTTATGAATAAATTTGACAACCATACTTTGCAGTTAATTTTATTTTGTAAAACAAATATTACAATATTTATAAATTTTTAATTTTTCGTAGAGCGCAATGACGCTAAATCTTGCAAGAGCCTCTGTAGATGCTCACCGTAAAATATAAAAAGGTTCAAGTTAAGTAAACGGTAGGAATGATATATTCAAAATTAATTTAATGGTGTTACCATTCCTTAAATACCTGTACAAAGTAATAAAATTGCTTTAGATTAGAAAATTATAAAAAGACAAATCACACTTTCAATATTGGTTTGTTTCTAATATCTACGAAGAACTTCTGAGTTCAAATTTTACATGAGTAAAATGAATAAAATGAGATACACATTCTTTGTTTAACTTTTCAATAAGAACCACTTACGCTAACAAAGACTAGTGTTCTGTGTTATGGTTATAATTGACTTACTTATAATACTAATAACTGACGAATTCTTTCTGAGAAAATAAAATTTTTTATATTCAGACGACGGAACTTAAATCTCAAAACCTTTCGATTCACGTAAATGTTGTGCCACTATTTTACGAGCTGTATTAAAAGCGTAAAGAATTGAATTTTTTCATCTAAATTAACAGTACTGTAAGGCCAAAAATGCAGCAACTATAAATTTCAATGCTCGTATGCTCTGATAAAAATTTTACACTTCCCAACATTAGAAGTTTTGACTATAAATTTTGCGTCAAATTTCAAAACAGTATTATAGTTCTTTAAACTCAAGCTTTAAGATACCGGTACTATAAATTATTTTTTAATGGCCGTAAAACCGTGAAGGACAAACTACGTTCCTGGTTAAAAAACTGGTTGGTTGTAAAGTAAATTTAAAGTATAGGTAGAATATGAGTAGTTTACATATTGAAAAAACTGTTGACCTTGCATCGTAACGCCAATGCTCTGTTATACGTATCTCTCTGTAAACGAGTAAAAACTCAACGACCTGTTGCAAACAAATTGAAAAAGACTTCTTAGCAGCCACTTTGAAATCGTGGAAAATATCTAATTGATTATGACAGAGTATTTAAAACATTAACTGCTGAAAACAAATGCTTGTTTTACTCATAATGAACATCTTCGTGAGTGTGTGGCTTCCAAGAAAACTGTTTCGAAGTTTACAGAAATGTTTTGTAGGTAATTTGTCAGTAAATGATTCTTCGAATACGCTTCAATACTTTTAAATAAGGGCTGTACCCTGTTACACAATGTAATATACAAAACGTTTTAATTACTCATACACATAAAGACTGAATTAATATCTTTGAATTTGTATATGGTCATAAATTTTAAGTAACCTCGTGACTCCCGCTGAATGTGGTGCGTCTTGTTTTCTTTACTAATAAATTGAGTGTCAGCTACAAAATATCGTTTGTTGGTACTTAGGTAAGGAGAAGAACTCAAGCTAACTCATGCTGATACACATGTATAGGATCAGTGTATACCACAGGTCATCGTTTTAAAACACAACGTAATTTATATCAACTTATCATATAGCTTTTGTTGTAGGTAAAGTCGTCAATTAGTCACGAAAAACATGGTGAAACCATAATAAGAATGCATGGTATGTTTTTATTTCGTGCGATGTACAATTCTAACCTTATTTTAAAAAGGAAGGACCACTAAAACAAATGCATTTCTGTAGCTCTATAAATGTATCACAACGAAAAAACATAAATTCATTGGTTCAGACACACTAGATGTCTTATTCTCTATCACATCATATTAAACTATACTACGTCAATATCAGTTAAGGCTAAATTTTTATAAAAGCAAAAATACACCGTTTTCCCATGAGGGAAGTATGTAAGAGGGATCTCAAGGGACGGCCACTGTGTGGCAAATTCAGTTTAAGTCGTACAGCTGCTGCCAAATTGATGTGCAGTCACCAGGTATCATCTGAGGCTTTGATGAGTTATGTGTTACTAAATACAAAGCTAGGGATGGGGTCTGACTGGAAATCTACTTTCTTTATTGAACTATTCTTAATAGTTCAATAAAATCTAAGGTCTCAATTTTTACAGGTCTACACAGTACGTGGAAATTAATGCGCGGCAATAAAGAGCGAGTTAAATATGGTTGTTAAATATATTTTTAAATTCTCCTAAATTAAAAGCTGTGTACAGCCCTAACCCGTACATACACAAAAACATAACTACCTTAAGAATTGTGTTAACTGTATATTAAAAGATTTCCTTTGGAGAAACAATGCTGAAACTGTTCGTGTGGTCATTTGTTGTGTGGCTCTGAATTATGAGTATACAAATCTACTTTAGCTGATACGTGTAGAACACTTCCTCTTTCATCTTAACTTCAAGACATAGGCTTAAAACGTATACTGTTTTTACCGGAATTATCTCTTTCTTGTTAACAAAATTTCTTGGAAACTCTTGTCTTAGAAGCTTGTAACGCATGCAAAAATTAACCAGCATGATACCTACCGTTACACTTGTGGGTTCCAGCAAGTTTTCTTAGTATTGACTTTACCATTGACAGACGATATTTTTAAATATTGTATAATGTCTTCTTTCCTTACTTAATCTTTCCTTTGATTAGTTTCAACACTTTGTCCTGACAAAGTGCTGGCGCTGTTGCTGTTTCCAAGTCAGTGGCAACAACTCAGCATCCTAAAACATTACAATAGGAATGGCAAAATTATACCTTTGCAGAAAGTCAATTTGATATATTTCTCTGCTTTCTTGGCTTGTTTTTTGTGAATAGAACCTCAAACCGTTTGATATGTATAACTTTAAACGTAATACCTATTCTGCGACGTTATTATTCACTACTAAATTGTAACATACCGGCTGATTCCCTTCGAAATCCATTATATTGTGTTCCATTACTGAAACTATAATTGTTTTGAAACAGCACTTAAATATAATTGTCAAGAAAGATACACAGCAAAGAAAATTTTTCCACTTTTAAAAGAACTGTATATTGAAGGGGTTTTACAAGGTGCGTGCGACTGTCACTGGGTCCTTACCAAAGGTTTATAGAAGGTGCGCCTCGTGGTCAGATGTGAAAAGAAAAAGAGAACTTGTTTTATCCAACATTTTATAATTTATAATGTTGTTATTTTAGTGGTTCCATATAAACTAATAAAGCTTATAAATTATGATGTGATTAGCTTCAACAATTAGTAATTTGGCCTTTAGATGTGCTAATATGGAATTATTCGAAGTTTTAAGTTGAAGCAAACGCTTTTGTTACAGTACCTCTAGTATATCTTGTTTTTATTGGAGTTTTTACTCTGGTGTTTAAAACGGCGATTTTAAAGCGGTATCTAACAATGATATATGTTGTGTACGAACGTGTGAGAAAATGTCACAATAAATTTTACAGTAAGCAATAGCCTTAATTTCCTTATAATAACATATATTATGCTCAGGTTATAGAACAGTAATACCCTACATAATGTGTAGAGTGTAAGGGCCTTTCGTTTATTTTACCCCTAAAGAAAATTTAGGGAATATAATGGAGTAACCTGCTCGGTCGCGGAGAACCAGACACTTACTAAAGATTTATAGTTCAATGTAAAGGTCATACGGTTACTCCTCTAGTTTAGTTAGATACAATTTTTCAACCATAAGCGTTACTTTAATGTGCATGTTCTTTATAGCGTACAATAAAATTTAGGAATTTTCAAATATAAATATCTTGTTCCTTATTTTTATCACAAAATATCCAACATATTTCAAATTTAATCAATATTTAATGAATTGTATGCAAGTATAATTCCTCAGAATTCACTGGAATTATAGTAATGTGAACAGTTGTTAATCCAACTATTAGGCAGAAGGTATGGTTCTGATTATCAGTTTGTTCCGCTTTTACATTTTAGGTACTCAATCGGTAAATTGGTCTGCTGCAGTCCTTTATATATTGGTCGGGTTGATTCTTTCTCATTCTCTGAATAGGTATATGAATAGCTCCATGTTTTTTGAGACCGCACGGTGACATCTTGTTCAATTCGCTATCGGTAATGACACAAAGTTACTCTAGGTTATTCTTAACTGCAGTAAAACTAACAGAATGAAACACGGAGTGTGTAAACTGAATATCGTTGTGGGATTCCAACTTTTCTACGTCAGTAAAAAAGAAAACCTTATCCAACAGTAACGATTAAAAAGGTTTAATTGACATTATTCAAGTCAACATCTGATTCAATACAAGGCTGTTAAGTCTTATACTTTGCAAGCATTCCAGCCCGTTAAGTTTCCCATCTTTTTGTCGGTCGTCCTACGTTTCATCTCCGTTTGTTAATGTAGGCTATATTTAATTTTAAAAGTGATTTTAATTTTCTTCCATCCTTTCTAAATATTGCTTACTTTTAATTATATCTGTTTTATTTTATCATTTAAATGGGATTCCTATTATCTACGTTGGTAACAAAAAACATTACCCAACAGTTCCGATTAAAACATTTTAACGAACATTATTCAAGTCAACATCTGCTTCATTACAAGCCCGTTAAGTCTTATACTTTGCACTTTGAACACCATCATATAAATAAAGTATATTGACATCATTTTTTTTCAATATTTCGTTACTTATCATATCTCTGCGGTTACATAATTTGACACTTCTCAGAAACATATCTCTTAAACTTGCATTCTTCTGTCTTATGTTTTTGATGGAACCCAGTTTTCACAGTCTTACATAAGCGTAAGTTTGATATTGTTTTACCAAATTTTAACATGGTTCCTTTTCTTGTTTTACGTTTTAGATATAGGAAGATTGTAACGCATAGGTTATTAAGAACTTTTAACCTTTAGCACTAGAGTTATACTGTAATCGTAGGAAACATCGCGTCCTATACACTTAAAAAGGCTTATCTAGTCTACTGTTGTTTTGTCTAAGATAAACTTGGTTCTCTTATTGGTTTCACTTCCGAGAAAGTCAAAATTGTTGTTTTAGGAATTAAAATTTGTTAATTATATTCAATGATTGTTTTTTGTAGTTAATATAGGCTCAATTACAATCATTTTTCTGCCTTTCCAATCACATTTGGGAAGAGAGCACCTAGTATTAAAAGTATTATGATGTTACCATTAAAATGAAATCTTTGTTTACAATTTTATCACTCGTTTCAAACCATGTGGTGTATGCAGATACTACATAGAATAGGGCGATAGGTGTGCCTTACATCTTTGTTAGTCTCTACCGGGTTACATATTTTAAAATTTATGCCGATTTATGTAACCGTTTCTATATTTATGTTGATATTTTTTAGGATACATGATTTCACAAAAAGATCTCTGTTTAGCTTCCACAAAAATGACGAGGTATAGATAAATATTATTACGACATTATAGAACATGCTACGTGTTTCTCGGCTATTCCAGCTGAGCCTGGATATAATGTGTGTCTACAGTGCGCGCTCGTTCCTGCTACTTTGAGGTGAAGAACAATTACGTGACACTTGTCACGCATCCATAGCCGAGACTGATCCAGATTTCACCAGTCCGCGCACACACGCAAATATGATCTAGTGATTATTAGTAGCGTTGTTGACGCGTAGTATGGACTATTCTGGAATATCAGCGGTGTATAAATACAAAAACTCAGCAACGCTTTATTCCAGTGCGGTTCGAAGTATTGTGGCTAAGTGTTATGTGTTTTATAATTGTGCGGGACTCTATTAGTTGACATTTTTATTCAGTGTGAGCAATTTTTATTTGATTTGTTGTAAGAAACTATCTTGTTGATTACAAACTGTTTTATTGTGATAATTAAAGATGGTGATTAGTGACTTAATTGGTGTCTTGTATTTCGATTTCCACTGTACCATACGACGATTAGTTAGACCATAGTAACATTGGTGTCAGAAGTAGGACAGAGCTCTTAACAGTAGAAACATTGGATACTTGAACAAGACTAGTGTAATTTGTAACTAATTGTTAACAATGGATGCTAGGTAAATGACGAAACCTTTCCAAGCACTTCTACTACAAAAGAAAAATGTCAAGACACGAAACGCAGACAGGTGGCGGAAGAAGTGGGAAACGACATGATGAAAAACGTAAGCACGAAGCAGATAAAACGTAAGCTCTTTTCGAAGCTATGCAAAACCGATTGCAAGAACATACTACCGCCGTGTTGAGTTTCCTACGTGGTGATTTAGGGGAATTACGCTGCGACCTGGATGGTCAAGAGCTTAGATTGTCTACATTCGAAAAATTTGTATCGAATATATAACAAACAATGTAAGAAAAAATGTTTGCAATTACAAACATAAGAAAAAAATTAAAAATGAAGTCAAGCAGTTCATGAAGACACAGCTAAACAAATTTCTGAACAGGCTTTACCAATGATAAAGATTGAAAAAGACACAGAATATATGACAATAGAGAAAGTCACATTGGCTGTAGAAGGAACAGTTTATGTCAACGCTCTAAACCTTTAACCCAAGCAATCACTGGGCAACGTACCTTCGCCAATTTGAAACTGCTGCATTGAAAAATAATTCGACACAGAAAGGCAATGCAGTTTTATTCGTTATCGCATTAAAAGGACCTGCGTGCTACCTAACTGCCAGAACACCTATGCCGAATTGATAAAAGCTCTGGAATTACGGTAAGGTGATAAACATATGCGAGATGTGTATCACACTCAGTTGAGAACAAGATGACAACGCTCCGGGGAGAGTCTTTAAGACTTTTAAGCAAGTATCAACAGTCTGATTATATTAGCCTCTGCTGAAGCACCAGACGATTTTTGAATAAGGTGCAGACATCTATTGATGGCTTCGGAGATTGTGAACTTCAGCAAGTGTTACGATTGGCAAGACACCGAAAGAGCTCAGACATTCTTTTTCACACCCTTTTTAAAGCTACCAAGACAGCGCCCCGCTACATTAGTGGGTTTATGCCATCACACTGTAGTCAAAATATTGGAATATTATATTGCCGTTACGATGAGTGCAGGAAAACAATGTTGTCCGACAAAAAATTCAAAAGTTCAAGAACGCCACAACGATTTGAACAATGGAAAAATGATAGAAGACCAAAGTGTTACAACTGAGGCAAACGTGATCATCTACAGGTAGACTGTTGGGAGAAGAAAATACCAAAAGAAGAGAGTGATCGCACTCATTGGAAAAGTAAAGCCCTAGAACAGCACACAGTTTCCACCCTACATAAAACCACTGGAATCTTGAATGTTAATGAAGTTCCGGAAGGTAAACCAACATTGTATACCCTTGGCAGGGGCGCAACAGTGTCCATTGAACGCAGTGACTTAGTCAGCAACCGCCAGCCTCTACTTAGCTCTTCTTCAATACAGACTGTGACTGGAAGCCCCGTAAAAGTGTTAGAAAAGGTAGACGTACGTGTACGCCTAGGTATTCTTGAGTTTAACCGCCATATGCTTATTGCAGACATTGTCGATGAAGTAATTCTTGATATGTACATTATGAATTCGTACGGATTCATTGTGAACTTGAGAGAGAATGTCCTGAAGGTTGGCCAAGAGAACATAAAGCTTTGCATGGCTAAAATTACAGGGTCAGCCAACCATTCGATGAAGTAAGTGGCATGGTCCGAAAAAGAAGTCAACATGTGTGGTGACGAGGAACCCTTCCTTTTGCAAGCGGAAATGGCGGAAGAACAAGGAGAGGAAGTACAAATAAGTGTAACGACAAAAGAAGTGATTGGAAAGTCAACTATGGGTGTCGAGAGAAAACTCTTGCTTGCTCCTGAGTTAATCTAAGCACCCAGGGGAAACGTTGCTAAAGATGATGTCATGCAAGAGGTTGCTGACAAGAACCAATCAGACTTGGACCACCTAATGGCGTATAGGTCATCAGTACTTGACGCAACGGGAGTGATTCCCGCAAAACTAGTGGTTGAGCGGAAAACTCATATTCCTGGGAACTTGATGTTCGGGTCACACGAGAATAATTCGAAGACCCGGAGAATTATCTTTTGCAAGTAGACCAGCTATATAGAGCGCCTGGCCAAGTATTAATTCAGAGATCATATGCCAGTTCGGGACGAGCAGCATTAAAGAAGGGGCAGTGTTATCACATTACAGAACATGCTACATGTTTCTCGGATATTCCAGGTGAGCCCGGCTGTAATGTGCTTACATATTGCTGCTACTTTGAGATGAAGGACAATTAAGTGACACTTGTCACGTGTCCGTAGTTGAGAATGATCCAGATATCACCAGTCCCCGCACACTGTGTTCAAGGCGACAAGCAATTACGCTCTAGTGTTTTCTAGTAGCGTTGTTGACGCATATTATGGAATATTCTGGAATATCAGCTGCGTATAAATACAATCACTCAGTGACGCTTAGTTTACTTTTAGTAGCGATTTATTCCAGTGCGGTTCGAAGTATTGTGGCGAAGTGTTTATAATTGTGCGGAATTTATTAGTTGACATTTTTATTGAGTGTAAACAACTTTTATTTGATTAGTTGTAAGAGACTATCTTGTTGATTTCAAACTTTTTAATTGTTATAATTAAAGCTGGTGAATAGTGACTTAATTGGTGCCTTGTATTTTGTTTTCCACTGTATCATACGACGATTAGTCAGACCGTCGTAACAGTACAAACATATTTTTCACTACTGCTGCTAGGGAAAAGTTGTCTCGATGGTATTTCTGCAAATGTTTTTGTTTTTTTAATGGTTCGAATGTTTTTCAGTTCTTCAGTTGCTTTAATATAATGTTTATACTCAAATGTGTGTTCTGTCGCCGTAATAATATAGCATAAAATTATATATTTTAACGTGTAGACGGAGTGAGCAATAACATTGGATTGACTTGTAAAATGCAAATAAAAACGCATATTCTCTAAAGACTAGGGCAACATGCAAGCAAGGTGGCTGACACAGGGTGTAGGCGATGAAAACGTTTTTGTTACTGCGCCACACATCTACAGTTTGGGTTATTCATTATAATTGCAATCACCTGTAGCAGAGCGTATCAATTTAATATGTTACTAATTTAATAAAAAATGTTATATTTATAAAACACAATTAATAACAAGAGATAAGAACGTTAATGGGCAAAATATGAATAACATTTTATTTAAAAATAACATTAAAATTAGAGGAAACAAATTTGGAAACATATCGTGTCCTGAAGTGGGGACTTGCGCTTTTAGGGCTCACGGGAGCGATTGCGCTGTTATACAAGCATAATCTTTGCTAGCATCATTGGATTGGGTTACTGTCGTGCAACCCTATGCATACGTAATTCCAGGCTTTACCGGATGTCAGCTCTGACGTAAGCGCCAATCTCACAGGAAACATCTTATAGCTTTACGGCGACGGTTGTCTGCATGAAAGTCTGTAATAACATTAAAATTTAATTATCAGTTTAATGTGTTGTCTAAAAGTCGGCAGCCATCTTAATCACGCCCATCTACAGTATCTTAATATATTACAAAAACAACACTATTATGAACATTTGTAACAAAAATTTAATATTTTGTTTCTCTTTAGATATTTTTACTAACGCTTTGCTTACATATTTATACTTTATTTCTTTTTAGTTATCGTATATATTTTTTTCTTTCAAATTGTCAAGAGGTCCTTATCCTCATCTTTCTATACTGTTACAGAATTAGAATATTGTTTAACTGGTGCAAACAAAATCTGAATTTAGAATTTTAAGGAATACTGTTCCCTTCAAGTATTCAATCATTTTCCTTTAATGTTATTTATTACCTAATACTAACGTTTTTAATATAAATCGTTTATCATTTAGTTATTTGTAAAGTTAGTTAATGTATACAATTTATAATTCAAATTAGGCCTATATATGAAAAGAAACATTAGGCATAGAAATTTTTAAAAAAATTTCCTTTACCTGTACAACAATATGGCACCCTTAATGTATAAAAATATTAGCAGTTTGAAAAAAAAAATATATGTTACATGTATCCTTTTACAGGTTCTGTTCTTGCGGATATTGCTATTAACGTAGCTGGCAAACTACAGATTTAGGAAACTTAAAACTTAACGAATTACGATATTTTGTACATACAAGATAGGAAAGTCAAGTTTCTGTTCTTAGGGAATACCTATTGTAAGGGTCAAAGGTCACAAACGGTGCAGAAAATCAATCTCTGGATTGTTATTGCACATACAACGCGAAAGGGAGCGTGTATAGTGGCTTACTCTTATTGACGTCAGTTTACATTTTGCAAGAGTAGCAATTAAATGTCAATGATAACTTCAATGTGTTGTTTGTTTTTAAGCAATATGGTGTGGTTATGAACATGCGAACAAATATACATATTATAGTGATTTAAATTCAATTCGTAAACAAAAGAGTATTATTAACGGATTTTGTAATAAGGTGAATAAAAAGAAGGACTCCTGCTGTTACAGCGACTAGCAAATTATTTTGATTATCTTATATGTAGCTGACTTTTCAGACAACAGCCTGCTCATCAGGCAGCAATGGTTAGATGCTTCAACAACGTACATGACATGTGAAGTCTCTTATAATATAACCTAACTGTACTACAGCAAGTTTTATGTAACCAATTACTGTATTTTTATAAATATTTAATTCTTGTGTATCTGAATAATATAGCGAAGAGGCTGATGTGAATGTTTTATGATTCCACAACAACAAAATCTTGAACTACAATAGTCACTCATAAAAGATTTTATTTTCGACTAGCTATCAATTTGAGGGGCTGCTATCTGTCTGCTAATAGAGTACTCATTATACCTACAATTTGAAAGTAATGACGAAGACGGAAAATCTAATGTGGGACAAAACACACAACTGTTTGCATGGTGTCTTGGTGACAGAAAGCTAAAGCAAGCGCTACTGCATGTGCATAGGTTAATTGGTTTAAAAAGCAGTGGTTGTTTGAGCTGTGCAACCTGCAAACGCAGCCTTTCTAACAGGCTCGTAACACTGCAAGGAAAATACAATTAGTGGTAAGGGAAAACTATTGATGGCTGTACAGAGGTTCATGTTACACCTGACTACTAAATACCGGCACTGCAAGGTATTTTTTTTTTTTGAGAAGGTGTTTCCAGAATTTCAGCCTGCTCACTCTCCTGCCGCCACAACTATTGCATCAGGCTATTGCATCATTGATGTTCATTTTTGTATTCATACTTGTGATATTGTTGATTTTTATATTGAATAGTTAGAAAGATATCTGTTATCACTTATGTAAGGTATGTGATATTTTATTTTTTTAGTACAATATTTCTTACCTCTTATTAAGAGGCAATTATTTTAACATAGTTTTTTCTACACAAATAATTGTCAGGAACAAATATGAAGAAAATTTAGTTGACAATATATAATTATTTTTGGGAAACTTGAAAAATATAATAGTTTCATAATTTTATCAGATTATGATTCTTAAATATTGGGATTAGTGAATTTCTCTACCTTCTTAGACCTGCCATTGTATTTATTTGGCTCTATTTTTTTATTTATATTGTGATGAACACGACGTCGTAATCGTCTTTAATGACTACATATTTTATGTAACCAGTTGCCACTGTAAAATAGATAACCTACCGTCATTAGCCACATTAAAACAGTAAACAGCCAAGATACAACACAATTCTAAAAAATTGAGATGCCCGTGATTGAGGACCGTATTCAGATCTTTGAATCTTGCGGCAATTTTTCGAAGTAAGCACCATCACCATTCATGACACTCGGTAATCAAATTTTCCTCGCAATAACTACATATTATTTATTCACTATAAAATCAACGGTATGTTATATATGTACAACTAGGGGTATATATACAGTTACAGAAAAAAAAGTTTTGTCATATTACACGTTTTAAAACATTTTTATGAAAGCAACACTGAAATTGTGTGCCTATTGTATTCCTTACTAAGTTCATAGATCATCGTACTTAAAGAGTAAAATCATTGAGTCCAAATTGTACGACGGATAAAAATAAATCAAGGTTTAAAATATGTTTAATATCAAGTTGCTATATTGCCATTAGTTTGCAATATCCGATTGCAGTGAACTATGTGTCTTATTCAATGTAATTATTCAACTTTTTCTGCCAGAAAATTACACAAAAATTTTCTCAAGTTAAGAGAAATATACAATAGGCCTACGTTCAACATAAGTTTGTAACAAAATATTTATATAAACAACTATTATTTCAATGTCATAAAGAGTCAGTTTAGTATCTTAAAAAATGTCAATCTAAATTCAGTAGCGGTTAACTGCTACTACCTCTGACTACCGCAGTTTGTTAAAAACCTCAATTTACAAGGATAATTTTGTCAAAAATAGGATTTATTACAAGAGTAACTCTATTAAGCCGTTGAAAAGTTGAATATGTAAACCCTCTGAAGCATAAAAAACATGTAAATTAACTACTTTGTAAAACTTAATAACAAATCTGCAGCGACCGCCTAGCCACAGACGTCTATGCTAAGTTGATTAATGTTAGAGTAAATTTAATTAAGATTATTTTATCTTCTTCTTCATGCACAGATTTTCGTATAAAAACTATTACGGTTTCAAGGATCTTTACATTTTCCACACCCATATTTCTTTACACTTTGCTCGTTTTTACCCTTTTATCCTAGGCATGACAGATGTCTAGCATAAAAAAAGTAGCGTAGATAGTCATAAGTAGAACACAGCACAAAATCTGCAAATTGTTACTGATTTAATATTTTAACGTCTCTAAAGGTGTCACACCTAATGCGCTGTACACATTTTAAACACTTCCAAGAATAATTGTGGCTAATTCTGCTAATTTTAAAGATTACAAAATATAATACGTTGTTGACATTTTTAAAGTTCACTAAATACATTTTACAATTGAAGTAGTTTTTAAACGTCAACCGTTTGAAGTTGTACGGCTCACTCGGTGAACACATTAAAGTATAGCAACTATAAAACACTTCTTAAGGAATAAAGAAAGGCAGAAAGCTGTGAAAGAACATTTCAATTAAGGCGACCTTCTGAAATGAACTATGATCCCTGTTTTAAAATAATGCTTTTTTCATCTACTGTTTCCGTCATTGTCATTTAAAACAGTCCGTTTTACTATCTACGGACCATCTTAGATAGATGGTAATCGATTCTTCTTCGTCTGTCAACCCAATTTAAACGATTGACGTCTGTCAATTCTACAATTCTTCTTCTTCGCCCAATTTAAAATCTAACATTTAACAATATTATTTAACAGAGAAAAGTCTCTCAGCATTAAAACCAGCTTTGTTTTATATTCAGTTATACCTAACTCCCTCATAAATTATTTAATTTCTGCAAGAGTTTAAAGTCTGCCCACTGTTACAACAATGCTTGAGCTGCTCACTAATAAAACAAGATTAATATATCACAGACTCCAAACACTGAAATTCACTCTTCGAAGAACGAAATCACACAAGACGATCAAAATAATAGGTACAGTAGTAACTTCAAAGTTCTGAGGCGCAGAACTCTTACTCAACCAGGTACACCTGACATATAAGGTAACACTTTGAAAACCTCACAGACTTACGTTAAGTGTAAAACTTTGGTTTCATTAATATTTACCATCCTTACAAACAATCAGGTTAAAACCTGATAAATAAAAGAACAGGAAACGAATGACTATATAAAAACAAAGGAACGAATTCACATAAACGTTGCAAACTAATGTGGTAACCACAAACGACTAATCATGAAGTGGCACTTGACAGTCCAAACGTTTCTGTACCTAATTAATACTATAACACCCATAAATAAAAATTATACTCTACTTCACACAACAATTTTTTTAATATAGAAATTATAATCTTTATTTATATAATTTACATAACAAATTTGTATTGGGCATGACAATGAACAGAATGTGGGAAATGTGCCGAACACCTCATGTAAGCCAATAAATTATGTTTTAGTGGAAACCAGAACTATATGGCTTTATCAAAACAAAGCCGCCCCAGAAACTGTATTGGCAGCTTTTATCATAAACCAGCTGATGTCAATAACAACACATAAAACAAGCTTGAAACAATTTATAATCAATTAAAAATAAAAATGGCCAAAGAAACCTAATGGTTTTAAGAAAATATAGACTTTACAAAACTGTTATTAGTAAATATCAGATAAAATATAGCTCACTTCATTGCGAATACAATCGTTACGGGTTAACACTATTCCACTTTTCCAATTTGAACTTTCTGTCCAGACTTTCCAAAGGAGCAAGAAATATAAAAAATATACATTTTTAGGTTACTGATTACTTGATAAAAAATAGTATTCGATTTACTGAAAACTGGTCATAAATTTGTAGCCGTAAATCTGAGCGGCAGAAGACGTAAGTAGACGTGTGGTACACTTTTCCACTTCATAGTTTTCAATCTACTTCATATTGCTTGAATTGATGGCCAGAATATTGGTTCTATAATTTCATTTCTGGCTGATTAATTTTTAAACTATGGTTCCTAACAGAGTACTTTACGGTTTCAATACTAACAAATAAATTTGTAATAAAACTGTCCACGATATGCAGACAATATTTCTCAACAATTCTGTGTCAAGGTGAAAAATATTGGTAACACTAACTTACTGTAATGAGCGGGGGAACCGCGAACACGCCAGAATATGGATGGCGTTACTCTGGAAGCGATTAATTTCTTGTTATTTATCATATCTTGGATGCCTTGGTCCCCAGGTTTTACATATGCTGATTTTTCTTGAAAAAGAAAATTTACAGACAAGTTGTGCCAGCAATTTGAAACTGAAGGACGGCATCAGCCGGCCGTCACTTGTATTTGTTACTAGATATTATGACACCTAGCGAAATGCAATCACTGATGAGGAGTAATGGACAACTTCCAACGCCGCTTTGAAGAAATTTGTTGTTCAGCCAGGCAGTCATTTGGCAAGTATCATATGCAGACATTGTCTCATAAATTTCATTCTTTAAATTTCTGTTTTACACAGAGAATAATTAACAAAGAGTATTTTCTAGCTGATGATGTGATTTTATTATTAAGATCTAAACCCTGCCACACCTTTTATGCATAGGTAATGCTACTTCCTAATGTGGCCTTAATAATCACAAATTCAAACGGTGAAAATCAGAAACCGATACCCATACCCTCTTCAGGTTTTTAGTATTACATAGAATTAAAAGGACACGGGACCAAAATAAATAGAACCAAATATTACTCTAATCATATCTAAGCAACTGTAATGTATTCGGGCATTGGTAATTACTATAATCAGTTCTTATAATGTTACAGTAATACATGTAAAAGTACTAAATCGTATAAACGTAATTCGTACTAGGTAATGAATGAAGGCTTTTACCCAGCAATATGGAGGTAATTTTTGACAGTAACTGGCATCTGCAAAGGCACAGATGTTTGGTTAAACATATTGTTACGTACATGTGACAATATGTGCTGCAAGCAAGGGCCCAAAAACTAGAGGCAGGGGAAAAATGAGACAATATAACGTTGGACAGCCTTTCGAGAGAATTGCCATAGACATTACTGGACCATTCCCATTTACTGGCGATATAAACTGGTACACCATGGTTGTAAGTGACTACTTTAGTAAGTGGTGGAAGCCTACGCAATTCCAAATCAGGAGGTTACCACTGTGGCAAACGAGTTAGCTTACAACTTCTGTTGCCGTTATGTAGCTCCTGTGGTAATCCATACGGATCAACGGAGAAATTTCGAATCAGGATTGTTTAAAGAATTATACCGTCTACTCGGAATTCGAAAGACCAGGACAACGCCTCTGCATCCTCAGTCGGACGGAATGGTTGAGAGATTAATAGGACACTTGAACAGCACCTTTCGAAGGTTGCTGACGAGAACCAAACAGACTGGGATTAACGTACACAACTATTCTTCATGGCGTATAGGTCATCAGTACACGACACAACCGGCATGACTAAAGCAAAATTGGTGTTTGGGCGGAAGATTCGTCTTCCTGGGGACTTAATATTCGGATCACCTGAGACTCAGTCCCAAGAACAACAGAACTATTCCTCGAAAATTGAAAAACAAATGCTACAAATGAATTGCTTGGTAAGAATACGGCTGAAGATTGCCAGTGATAAAATGAAAACTCGGTATGACATTCGCAGCAATATTGTGGGTTTCCAAGAAGGAGATCTGGTCTGGCTGTTCAACCCAAAGTGTCGTCGTGGTCGTTCACCTAAGCTTCAAACTAACTGGGAAGGATCTTACACTATGAAAAAAAGAATCAACGATATTGTGTATTGGTTTCAACAGGAAGGACAGCGAAAGTTCAGGGTTGTCTACCTAGATCGCCTGGCCAACTATTACTTCATTGACGGTTAGCCAGTTAGGGACGAACAGGCTTAAGGAAGGTGAAGTGTTACGTAATGCGGAAAAAGTGTTACGTAATACAGAACGTTCTACAAGTTTATAGAATGTTTTAGTAGAATCCAGCTGTAATGTGTGTGTGCGTACATAATGCTGCTAATTTACGGTGAAAGACAATTGCGCGTCAACTACCGGGTCTATACCAGACCATACCGGTCCGCGCGGTGCTCTGTCCAAGACCGCATTGAACTACGTTCTAGTGTTTTCTAGTAGGCGCTTATTAGCGAATATTCCAGAACCTCAGCGTGGTATAAATACAACTACTCAGCGACGCTCAGTCAGTTATTTGTCGGGATTAAACTGTACACAGTGAGTTTAAGTGGCGATTTACACAGTGCGGTTTGAAGTATTGTGGTGAAGTATCATGTGTTTTATAATTGAGCGGTACTCTATTAGTGGACATTTTTATTGCGTATAAACAATTTTTGTATGATTTGTTGTGAGAGACTATCTTGTTAATTACAAATTGTTTAATTGTGATAATTAAAGCTGGTGATTATTGACTTAATTTGTGTCTTGTATCTTATTTTCCACTGTACTATACAACGATCAGTTAGACCGTCGTAACAATATGGTAACCACGCTTCCGCTTTCGGATCCCAACCTTCCTAGTTATCGCGGCAATAATCTCGTTGTCTAAATTACTTACAACCATTCTTTACAAATTACGAACATTTTAATGTCAACCTTTAAATAGGCCAACACGCACACAACACAAGCTTTTTAGGTACAACAAAATGACAAGTAATTTACAGCAAAATCTTACCTACATAAGTAGGCGATAAAAGTATTTGCAATACAATACAATTAATAACATATTTTATATTACACTATATATTTTGTTACTTTAAGTAAGCAGTAATGGATAAAACTCTGTAATTAACATGAAAACAGGGTCCGAAACAAAACAAATTTTAATAAATGTTCTTATACAAACCACACCTGATTGAAGAATTATTCTTCAGGACAGTAATCCACACGGTAGTATTCACTATCAACAGTATCATTGTCTCAAGTCATTAGGTCAAGTTCTTTTCTACATTTTACATCACGTTTGCACCAAAACAAAAAGTCTTGGGACTTCTATGTGCGTTCACTATCATGTGGCATGCTAAAGTAACAAAACAAATTGTGCACTGATCGAAGTGACGGAACAAAATGCAAGCACACAAATAGTGAGTAATTGTCGTTCACTCTCAAGTTACGATATGAATAACCATATAATAAAATATATAGGTTGCTTGGGTTGGCTGTAAATAATTGTTAGAGTTACGAGTGGATGACGTTAATTGGAACTGTGGTGGGGTTAACTCTGCAAAACGGAGGTTGTACAGTGTAAACTGTCGCTTGCAGTGCCCTATTAACAACGCCCTACATTCATTGTGTCGTGCTTCATGAAAACGTGGATAGAAAGTGAATTGCCAAAAAAAATGAATAATTTGCTATCAACGTTGTAATGAGATTGAACATCGAGGGCTACCTTGCTAATTGGAAGAAAAAATTTTACCAATCTTAGAATATCGGAACATTCCTGATTTTCTTTATACAGGCACAAATTGTTATTTGTATAATACTTGCCTTCTATTTTAAATTTTAGTATTTCTTAATTTTTTTAGAATTTTGGATTTACGTTTGCAACTTAAAAATTCCACAGCAAGAAGGAAATAATAATGTGTACGCTTGTTAACACAAAAAGTTCATTCTGAATGTTCTTTGGCATTCTTTGGCACTCGAGGTTTGACGTAATTTAAAAAAAATGTGTTTCATTAACAAATGATTACGCGCGAGCGCGCGCGCACACACATACACAGTAAGACTGTAATACTATACGTGAAATTAAAATAAGGAGAAAAAATTATATACATCTACATTTTGTGTTAATCAAAAATGTTTTATATAAACAAAATTTTAAGAGCAATAATTAATTCAACGTTCAATTCATCCAGTATCCGAGTTGTGTACATGCAATATTCCGATATTTTAGTAAAGATATGCAGTAGCTGTCTCCTCAGCTGATCCCCTTTTACTACTGACTCCATCTGCATAAAATACAGATTACTATTAATTCTACCTATGAGGGTTTTGTGCAAATGATCAGTCACCTTTGTTTGAGTTCAGACAATATTATATGATCATTAACTGAATGTTCGCTTGCACACGCATGTCTGTGAATTTCTTCTCAAGTTCGAGCTTTCAAATACTCTGAGTTTACGCTAGGACCCGTCTCAACAGAACAGGACTCCCACGAATGGAGACGACCATACTCATAACAATGACTCGGAGTCGCCGTCAAATCTTTGATTCAACGATTATTGAAAATACGGGCTTCAGTACGTTTATAATATCAATATATCGGACGCAATATTTTTAATCGTCTTTTACATACCCTTCTAGCTTCATATTCTACTTTACTTTTGCAAAAATGTTCAGTCGAACGTAGCCCACATTTACTCACTGTACATTTGCTACTTCATGCAATTTTCATAACAGACTGTCAAAACTGTTTTAGTGTGCATCTAACGTTGCTGCAAAGCAACAACAACTCTTACTACTTACATTAGAGTTATAGGAACAACCAGACTTGCAATACCAAAAATGAGACACTATTGAAACCGACGTAATGTGAACACAAAGTTAGATGTCTTATAAAAAAACACGATTTTTTTTACACGTCTCTAGGTAAACAAGCTTTAGCCAGTGCTACCTGTATTTTACAAATTCATTTACTGTATTTTATATTATACCTTTATATTTATTATGATGTTTTTACGACAAATAACGCTGTCACAGAGGCTCTGTAAAATGTTTGATTCAATAGAGGACGACACAATGCCCAATGCTAAGTAGATGAGCGATTCCGTATGCAGACGATGGAGTCTTTATGGCTCTAGTTACCTCATGTTAGGGCTGTACGTGCATCATCCATCTCTCTCTTTCTCTCGCCACACACATTATTGTTATGTTTTCTGGCGACTTACATATGTCAGCACTATAGTCATTATCGTATTACTACCTATGTATAAGTTAAAATTTTACATCTTTAAAACGAAACAAAATCATAATTATAATAACATATTAAATCCTTTTTACCGGTTAGTTATTTCAAATTAAATTTACGAATTATCAAAACACGTTTCTGTTATGCATAAACCCACCAAAAGGTATGTAATTCTATTGTTCTAAATAGGTTATAATTTTCGACCTTTAAGACAGTGGGTAAAGCTTCTAACGAAACCAATTAAACCTTTCTATTGTGTAATTGTAGTCGTCGCATCACAACAACCATTAACATCATCTTCTTCTTTTATTCTCTTGCTACTCCTCCTCTTGTTCCTTCCTCTTCTTAGCATTTATTAGCACAGCACACCATTTTCATCTCGGTTTCCTCAAATCTCCTGACGCACTACTTAAATTATCCCAGGGTGAAAACATTACACTGGTTACCAGGGAATGTCTGGTTCGCTCCACCGATGATTGCCATCTGGCCAGTAGCAGGTCACAGTATTTCTTTCTAATCCGTGTCAGACTGTGGGTGCTGTCAACTAGTTCGTTAATGTAGTTGACAATTAGAATTAGGTGCTTTAGATTATCTTAGGAACCTGACACGGCAATGAATATTAAGCTAAGCTTTGTCAAATGCTAAGCTTTGTCAAAATTTGAAAATAGTTAGCTAGTATAAAAGATTTATTGTATCTCTGAAGAAAATGCACAGTCTAGTACCAAAAATTATATTATTCGGAATTTCGCTGAAAATACAAATTTTTATAAAAATATTGAATAACTGTATGTTTGGGTATCTTATCAGACAAAATTGAAATAGGGAGACCCTGTGATATTATTAAAAACACGTTGCTCTAGATACAAGAGACGCTCTAACAACTCAATAGGCATTGTGAGGTTTAATTTTTTTTTGTAAATGTGTAATAGGAATTAAATTTGTTGATCTTCTTAACTTTTATATATTTTTTATTATACAGTATTTTATTCATATACTGGTATTTTGAAGAAGTCAAGTAAGATGCCTCACTGACATATATTCCTAGTAATTATTTACATCACAATTATTTTATTACAAATATTTTCATTATTGCTGAATAAGGCTTTCACGGCCGGCATCATGATTGTCACAGTACTGGTTTGCTGGCCTATAAGGCCGTAGTCCGATGTTAGATGTTGTAAACGTTTCGGCCATACCATCGACGGCCATCTCAGTGCGAAAGGACTGAAAACACTGAAAAAGATTTCACAGTCAGTAAACAACAGTAGGCCTATTCAGTACTGTGGCTAAGTCGTAGATGTTGCAGGGGTTTCGGCCGTATCTTCGACTACCATCTTCAGTGCGAAAGGTCTGAAAACTTTAACAAAGATTTCACTGTCAGTGAACCACAGTACTAACTGACTGTGAGAGATTAACATATCTCTAAGTGGTTCCTCCCTTCTTCTCATCTCGCTTCCTCCTTTCCACATCTTCTTTATTCTTGATAAATGTCTCTCCATCTTTTCGTCAGTCTCATGCAAATGGCTAATGGATAATTCTTATGGAAAATGTTTCTGAGTTGTTGAATAACTCACTAAATACATTCATAAGTTGCTGAATGGTTTTATAAATAATTATATTTATATATATTGCGACGATACAAATAAATATTTTCGTATAGGATAATTATCTGTGATTAAATTATGCAAAAGATTAAACATATTTAAAGCGGTCCAGGTCACTGTATGATAATTATATATAATTTACCTTAATTTCCGTCCAGTGACGTCAAGCGTAATTTGTATTTTGTTACGCGTTTCAGGCCATGTGGCCCATCCTCAGACCATCACTCCAAGAGGAGCTCGTTAAAAAATAAAAAATCAACATAAAACAAACACATAATAAATAAATACAAAAATATATTAAAACATTTAAAGGCGTTCTATTACACGAACACGGTGCACCGCGTGTAGCATGCCTGAACTGCGTCAATGGAACCTGTTATCTATTATTATCTGTAATCGATCGCAGCGCGGTATCATACAGTGGGTTGGACCTGAAGTTAAGTTTATCATTAAGTATGTCGTCACACACATCTGGGTTATTATGACCTCTATATATCTCGAATTCTTCAAGCGCATCCATATAACGGCCTTTGGCACAATAATGTAGGGGTATGAAGTTATTGTGGAAATTTGTATATGAATGATTACATGAAATCAGATGCCTTGTAAAGTTAGATTTAATATTATCTATGGAAAAATTACCCCTGTTAAAATGGCTTTGTGGTGTTTGTTCGCGGAGTCTTTTGATAAACGGTCTACCCGTTTGGCCGATATAAAATCGGTCACAATCGTCACATATAAGCTTGTAAATACCAGTTTTGGATTCAATTGTTGTCTGAACGACTGGGCGAACTAAGTTCCGTAGACGTCACGTTTGTGGTGGTAGGTTTTCTGTAAATTTTAAAGTTTAAGCTGTTAAGTTGCCTGGTGACAGTAAGATCAAGAAAGTTGAGTTCACTATTGGTTTCAGTTTCCATAGTAAATTGAATATTGTGGGTAACGGTATTCATATGATTTTTAAGATTACTGATTTGGCGTATCGTACCGTTAAAAATTAGAAAAGTATCATCAACATATCGGCCATAAAAGATAATATTATTGGCGAAGATATTATTGTTAAGGATTTAATTGATCTCATAAAAGTCAAGATATATATCAGCCAACAGGCCGGATAACGGTGAACCCATGGCCATGCCGTCTGTTTGAATATAATACTTACCGTTGAAAGTAAAATAGTATTGCTGAAGGATGAGTCTTATTATGACAATTAGTTCTTTAATGAGTTGTGTGTCCAATTTGTTAGTATCATGAAGATTGTCATTCAAAATATCTAAAGTTTGGTTCACGGGTATATTTGTGTATAAATTGATGATGTCAAAGGAGGCTAGTTTGTAACTGGCTTGTAATTTTATGTCGTTGACTTTATTTACGAAATCAATATTGTTGACGATAATATGGTTGTTTTTGAGAAAGATGTTATCTTTAATTAGTGAGACGAGTTTTTTGGCCGTTTTGAAACCCGGGGCCGTAGTAAAATTAACTAATGGCCTGATAGGAATATCATCCTTGTGGATCTTGGGTAAGCCGGTAAGTTTTGGGGCGCGCGGGTTGATAGGTTTTAAGGAACGTCGAGTGCGATCGTTAAATAAATTGGTACAATTGTTGATAGTATTACTTAATGATTTTACATATGAGTCAGTGGGATCGTAATTTATTATCTCGATATTGTTATATGAAATGAACTTGTGTACTTTCTGTGTGTATGTGTCGTTATGGATTATTACCAAAGTATGACCATTGTCTGCCTTAGTAATAAGTGCGTTGTTATCATGCAACTTAGTTTTTATCTTTTTAAGCGTCTTGCGTTCAGCCTGTGCTCTTAACTGTTTCTGTGTTTTACGACCATTAGTATTAGGGTTATTTAAAATTTTATTAAATTTATAGTTAATTATGTGGCGTGACTGGCTTTGGAGATTCGAGTCATCAATGGCCTTGACTGCAGCCTCGGCATTAGTAACTTTATCAACAATATTATGTTTGTTATCAGGTGGAAAGTTATAGTCTAAACCCTTATTAAGTAAGTTCATTTCATCGTTATCAAATGCTATATCGGTGAGGATGACCGTGCGCGGGTAAAACGTATGTTTACATTCGGGAATATGATGCGAACGTTGTGTTGAAATCAAACGTTAAAGTTTCATAGTTTGTTTTTGTCGTAATGTACGCATTGTATCTGAAATGTATGTGTTTACTTTATCTAATATATTATCTATAATTGCAGGATGAATCTGGTTATGAATTAGTAAATGCAGTTTGAATAAAGCTTTGTTAAGAGTGGCCTTTTTGGCATATAATGGTTTAAATTCCTGTTTAACACGACAAATTTCAGCGTGTTTCTTAGTATTTATTGCTGCCTTAGTATTAGAATTAATGTGTATAATGGCATATTTAGGAATGATTTTATGTTTTAGACGAAGAACATTAAATTTGATGTGCGTGTTAGTTTTAAAAAGCTGGATTTTAGTATTTTGATATTTGAATACCGCACTTGCTTGATGAGCTTCAAATTTAAACATATTTAAAGCGGTCCAGGTCACTGTATGATAATTATATATAATTTACCTTAATTTCCGTCCAGTGACGTTAAGCGTAATTTGTATTTGGGTACGCGTTTCAGGCCATGTGGCCCATCCTCAGACCATCACTCCAAGAGGAGCTCGTTAAAAAAAAAAATCCACATAAAACAAACACATAATAAATAAATACGAAAATATATTAAAACATTTAAAGGCGTTCTATTACACGAACACGGTGCACCGCGTGTAGCATGCCTGAACTGCGTCAATGGAACCTGTTATCTATTATTATCTGTAATCGATCGCAGCGCGGTATCATACAGTGGGTTGGACCTGAAGTTAAGTTTATCATTAAGTATGTCGTCACACACATCTGGGTTATTATGACCTCTATATATCTCGAATTCTTCAAGCGCATCCATATAACGGCCTTTGGCACAATAATGTAGGGGTATGAAGTTATTGTGGAAATTTGTATATGAATGATTACATGAAATCAGATGCCTTGTAAAGTTAGATTTAATATTATCTATGGAAAAATTACCCCTGTTAAAATGGCTTTGTGGTGTTTGTTCGCGGAATCTTTTGATAAACGGTCTACCCGTTTGGCCGATATAAAATCGGTCACAATCGTCACATATAAGCTTGTAAATACCAGTTTTGGATTCAATTGTTGTCTGAACGACTGGGCGAACTAAGTTCCGTAGACGGTTATTTGCTTTAAAAATGACAGTATAACCTAATTTATTTAAAGTGGATGTAAGGATCTTGGGCATCAACTCAGTGTATGTTGTTGTGATGTATTTGTTGTTAGGTGTAATATCATGTGTCTGTTTGGAACGACGGGATTTGTGTTTTCTAAGAATATTGTCAATCATTTGGGATTCATATCCGTTGGCCAGAGCTATGTGTTTAATTATGTTGAGTTCACACTCGAAATCATCATTATTTAGGGGGATCATCAAAAGTCTGTGAATAAAACTGTTGTAGGCCGCTAATTTTTGAGAGAAAGGGTGGTGTGAGTCTGCATGTATGGTCACGTTTGTGGTGGTAGGTTTTCTGTAAATTTTAAAGTTTAAGCTGTTAAGTTGCCTGGTCACAGTAGGATCAAGAAAGTTGAGTTCATTATTGGTTTCAGTTTCCATAGTAAATTGAATATTGTGGGTAACGGTATTCATATGATTTTTAAGATTACTGATTTGGCGTAAAGTACCGTTAAAAATTAGAAAAGTATCATCTACATATCGGCCATAAAAGATAATATTATTGGCGAAGATATTATTGTTAAGGATATAATTGTTCTCATAAAAGTCAAGATATATATCAGCCAACAGGCCGGATAACGGTGAACCCATGGCCAGGCCGTCTGTTTGAATATAATAATTACCGTTGGAAGTAAAATAGTTTTGCTGAAGGATGAGTCTTATTATGATAATTAGTTCTTTAATGAGTTGTGTGACCAATTTGTTAGTATCATGAAGATTGTCATTCAAAATATCTAAAGTTTGGTTCACGGGTATATTTTTGTATAAATTGATGATGTCAAAGGAGGCTAGTTTGTAACTGGCTTGTAATTTTAAGTCGTTGACTTTATTTATGAAATCAATATTGTTGACGATAATATGGTTGTTTTTGAGAAAGATGTTATCTTTAATTAGTGAGACGAGATTTTGGCCGTTTTGAAACCCGGGGCCGTAGTAAAATTGACTAATGGCCTGATAGGAATATCATCCTTGTGGATCTTGGGTAAGCCGGTAAGTTTTGGGGCGCGCGCGTTGATAGGTTTTAAGGAACGTCGAGTGCGATCGTTAAATAAATTAACTCAACTTTCTTGATCTTACTGTCACCAGGCAACTTAACAGCTTAAACTTTAAAATTTACAGAAAACCTACCACCACAAACGTGACCATACATGCAGACTCACACCAGTGAGGGGGATCATCAAAAGTCTGTGAATAAAACTGTTGTAGGCCGCTAATTTTTGAGAGAACGGGTGGTGTGAGTCTGCATGTATGGTCACGTTTGTGGTGGTAGGTTTTCTGTAAATTTTAAAGTTTAAGCTGTTAAGTTGCCTGGTGACAGTAAGATCAAGAAAGTTGAGTTAATTTATTTAACGATCGCACTCGACGTTCCTTAAAACCTATCAACGCGCGCGCCCCAAAACTTACCGGCTTACCCAAGATCCACAAGGATGATATTCCTATCAGGCCATTAGTCAATTTTACTACGGCCCCGGGTTTTAAAACGGCCAAAATCTCGTCTCACTAATTAAAGATAACATCTTTCTCAAAAACAACCATATTATCGTCAACAATATTGATTTCATAAATAAAGTCAACGACTTAAAATTACAAGCCAGTTACAAACTAGCCTCCTTTGACCTCATCAATTTATACACAAATATACCCGTGAACCAAACTTTAGATATTTTGAATGACAATCTTCATGATACTAACAAATTGGACACACAACTCATTAAAGAACTAATTATCATAATAAGACTCATCCTTCAGCAAAACTATTTTACTTCCAACGGTAATTATTATATTCAAACAGACGGCCTGGCCATGGGTTCACCGTTATCCGGCCTGTTGGCTGATATATATCTTGACTTTTATGAGAACAATTATATCCTTAACAATAATATCTTCGCCAATAATATTATCTTTTATGGCCGATATGTAGATGATACTTTTCTAATTTTTAACGGTACTTTACGCCAAATCAGTAATATTAAAAATCATATGAATACCGTTACCCACAATATTCAATTTACTATGGAAACTGAAACCAATAATGAACTCAACTTTCTTGATCCTACTGTGACCAGGCAACTTAACAGCTTAAACTTTAAAATTTACAGAAAACCTACCACCACAAACGTGACCATACATGCAGACTCACACCACCCTTTCTCTCAAAAATTAGCGGCCTACAACAGTTTTATTCACAGACTTTTGATGATCCCCCTAAATAATGATGATTTCGAGTGTGAACTCAACATAATTAAACACATAGCTCTGGCCAACGGATATGAATCCCAAATGATTGACAATATTCTTAGAAAACACAAATCCCGTCGTTCCAAACAGACACATGATATTACACCTAACAACAAATACATCACAACAACATACACTGAGTTGATGCCCAAGATCCTTACATCCACTTTAAATAAATTAGGTTATACTGTCATTTTTAAAGCAAATAACCGTCTACGGAACTTAGTTCGCCCAGTCGTTCAGACAACAATTGAATCCAAAACTGGTATTTACAAGCTTATATGTGACGATTGTGACCGATTTTATATCGGCCAAACGGGTAGACCGTTTATCAAAAGATTCCGCGAACAAACACCACAAAGCCATTTTAACAGGGGTAATTTTTCCATAGATAATATTAAATCTAACTTTATAAGGCATCTGATTTCATGTAATCATTCATATACAAATTTCCACAATAACTTCATACCCCTACATTATTGTGCCAAAGGCCGTTATATGGATGCGCTTGAAGAATTCGAGATATATAGAGGTCATAATAACCCAGATGTGTGTGACGACATACTTAATGATAAACTTAACTTCAGGTCCAACCCACTGTATGATACCGCGCTGCGATCGATTACAGATAATAATAGATAACAGGTTCCATTGACGCAGTTCAGGCATGCTACACGCGGTGCACCGTGTTCGTGTAATAGAACGCCTTTAAATGTTTTAATATATTTTCGTATTTATTTATTATGTGTTTGTTTTATGTGGATTTTTTTTTTTAACGAGCTCCTCTTGGAGTGATGGTCTGAGGATGGGCCACATGGCCTGAAACGCGTACCCAAATACAAATTACGCTTAACGTCACTGGACGGAAATTAAGGTAAATTATATATAATTATCATACAGTGACCTGGACCGCTTTAAATATGTTTAAATTTGAAGCTCATCAAGCAAGTGCGGTATTCAAATATCAAAATACTAAAATCCAGCTTTTTAAAACTAACACGCACATCAAATTTAATGTTCTTCGTCTAAAACATAAAATCATTCCTAAATATGCCATTATACACATTAATTCTAATACTAAGGCAGCAATAAATACTAAGAAACACGCTGAAATTTATCGTGTTAAACAGGAAATTAAATCATTATATGCCAAAAAGGCCACTCTTAACAAAGCTTTATTCAAACTGCATTTACTAATTCATAACCAGATTCATCCTGCAATTATAGATAATATATTAGATAAAGTAAACACATACATTTCAGATACAATGCGTACATTACGACAAAAACAAACTATGAAACTTAAACGTTTGATTTCAACACAACGTTCGCATCATATTCCCGAATGTAAACATACGTTTTACCCGCGCACGGTCATCCTCACCGATATAGCATTTGATAACGATGAAATGAACTTACTTAATAAGGGTTTAGACTATAACTTTCCACCTGATAACAAACATAATATTGTTGATAAAGTTACTAATGCCGAGGCTGCAGTCAAGGCCATTGATGACTCGAATCTCCAAAGCCAGTCACGCCACATAATTAACTATAAATTTAATAAAATTTTAAATAACCCTAATACTAATGGTCGTAAAACACAGAAACAGTTAAGAGCACAGGCTGAACTCAAGACGCTTAAAAAGATAAAAACTAAGTTGCATGATAACAACGCACTTATTACTAAGGCAGACAAAGGTCATAATTTGGTAATAATCCATAACGACACATACACACAGAAAGTACACAAGTTCATTTCATATAACAATATCGAGATAATAAATTACGATCCCACTGACTCATATGTAAAATCATTAAGTAATACTATCAACAATTGTACCAATTTATTTAACGATCGCACTCGACGTTCCTTAAAACCTATCAACGCGCGCGCCCCAAAACTTACCGGCTTACCCAAGATCCACAAGGATGATATTCCTATCAGGCCATTAGTCAATTTTACTACGGCCCCGGGTTTCAAAACGGCCAAAAAACTCGTCTCACTAATTAAAGATAACATCTTTCTCAAAAACAACCATATTATCGTCAACAATATTGATTTCATAAATAAAGTCAACGACATAAAATTACAAGCCAGTTACAAACTAGCCTCCTTTGACCTCATCAATTTATACACAAATATACCCGTGAACCAAACTTTAGATATTTTGAATGACAATCTTCATGATACTAACAAATTGGACACACAACTCATTAAAGAACTAATTATCATAATAAGACTCATCCTTCAGCAAAACTATTTTACTTCCAACGGTAATTATTATATTCAAACAGACGGCATGGCCATGGGTTCACCGTTATCCGGCCTGTTGGCTGATATATATCTTGACTTTTATGAGAACAATTAAATCCTTAACAATAATATCTTCGCCAATAATATTATCTTTTATGGCCGATATGTAGATGATACTTTTCTAATTTTTAACGGTACGATACGCCAAATCAGTAATCTTAAAAATCATATGAATACCGTTACCCACAATATTCAATTTACTATGGAAACTGAAAACAATAATGAACTCAACTTTCTTGATCTTACTGTCACCAGGCAACTTAACAGCTTAAACTTTAAAATTTACAGAAAACCTACCACCACAAACGTGACGTCTACGGAACTTAGTTCGCCCAGTCGTTCAGACAACAATTGAATCCAAAACTGGTATTTACAAGCTTATATGTGACGATTGTGACCGATTTTATATCGGCCAAACGGGTAGACAGTTTATCAAAAGACTCCGCGAACAAACACCACAAAGCCATTTTAACAGGGGTAATTTTTCCATAGATAATATTAAATCTAACTTTACAAGGCATCTGATTTCATGTAATCATTCATATACAAATTTCCACAATAACTTCATACCCCTACATTATTGTGTCAAAGGCCGTTATATGGATGCGCTTGAAGAATTCGAGATATATAGAGGTCATAATAACCCAGATGTGTGTGACGACATACTTAATGATAAACTTAACTTCAGGTCCAACCCACTGTATGATACCGCGCTGCGATCGATTACATGTAATAATAGATAACAGGTTCCATTGACGCAGTTCAGACATGCTACACGCGGTGCACCGTGTTCGTGTAATAGAACGCCTTTAAATGTTTTAATATATTTTTGTATTTATTTATTTTGTGTTTGTTTTATGTGGATTTTTTATTTTTTAACGAGCTCCTCTTGGAGTGATGGTCTGAGGATGGGCCACATGGCCTGAAACGCGTACCCAAATACAAATTACGCTTGACGTCACTGGACGGAAATTATGTTAATTATGTATATGCACAAGTCTATGTTGTAGTTGTAGAAAATGTATTTATTTATAACACAAGTAAATAATTGTTTATATGATAAATTGAAATTAAACAAAATGTCATGTATAATATTTTATTTGTTTTCAAAGAGTTTATATAGTTCAGTTTTGGTAGGCTTTACTTGAAACGTAGAATTCCTTTACACTCGGCTTGACGTCACTCGCTCCATAGCTGTTGTGCTCCTCTCTGCAATGATCGCCGGTCTTCTCTCACACACCGACGGATCTGATTGAAGTTAGGGGCTTCTGAAATGTCAGTCAACTATCTATGTGGTAGACTGAAGAAAAGATAGACTCGTTGCAGGCGAATCTTTGTATAAACCTGCGAATGCCTGCTTAGATTTTATCTAGAATTTTTATTACTCTTCAATTGATAAGAGTCAAACGTTGAGTTTTCAATTACTAAAAAACCACATTTAAAAATTAGCTGGAAGCAACAGAATATATAGAAAATGTAGCTATTTTCATAAATAATTCACTGTCCGAATCTCATGCCGATCGGATAACAAACGCGGAAAATATAACACGAAGGTTCATCACACCCGAACGCGCACATATTCACAAAGTACATGACATTATAGAGCAAAAATTTACAAAGATTTGGTATAACACAATTCTTTATCCATCACTAAATACAAAACTTATAGCTGAATGACAAAAATTGCATAAATCTATCCAAAACATGCTAATATCTGTTAATAAGTCGCTACAATCACTTCATGATGAGAATATAAAAATTTATACAGCGTTCAGGACCAGGCTAAACAAAGTAAACAACTTTTAGAGTTAACCGAAAAATGTATAGCAGATAAATTAGAATTAATTTGTAGTAGTAGTGAGACCGCCTTAGAAAGGAATAAATCTCCCAGCAGGGAATGTGAAGCCAAAATTAAGTTGAATTATTCCCTTAGTCAGGGAAGTGAATGTGACAATGCGGTTGACCGATGTAGTCCCGTCGACATACAGAAACCAGCTGGTAATCGCATAGATAAGATAGCTGGTAACGGTGGAGCGCCCGATAAGGAGATAACAGCTGATCAACGAAAACAATTAAATAATACTTTAAATAAATATGAAAAGAGAAATAGGGAAAACCTTATCTCAGTGTTGGTTCACATCTATCCAGATTGGTGTAATCAACGGGTAAACGGTGGAGTATTTAAAAACAATAAAAGTTTTTGCTGTACCGTGTCTGTAAGATGCACATCCATTCTGGTAATCTTTTATCAGTCAGTAATGAAATGTATAAACACTTGAGAAATCCACATAGTTGTAAAAATGAATATTTAAATAAGGTATTTGATGAATACTTGGGTAAACAAAGTAGTTTTGTTCCTGAAGCTGGTGCATTTGAGGAAAAGCACACAGAAAATCAGAATTATCTGAGTGTTTTCAACCTTATATGAAATGTAATGCAGGTGTTATTTATACAATCAGAGATTCACTGTACAGCAATATGTGTTCGCCTTTTATGAATGTTTATGCAGACAAATCCGAGACATTAAAAAATTTTAAAGTCCACTTAGATACTGATCACTGTAAAAACTTGATGAAAATAATGCTTGAGATGATACTAGAAAAATTTCAATCAAACAATGAGTTCATATTGTACAAAGGAGATTATATTATGTGTAGCCTGGGTAATACAACTGGCATTACATATAAACCTTTAAAAATTAAATCAAAGCAATATATCGGAAATTACCGAAACAAATGCAAGCGAAGAGCAATCAAAAAACGAGAAAGGTTGAGCGGCATGAGTCTGTGCGATAAATTAAAAATTAAATTAAGGATAATTGAATCTAATATGCCAGGATATAGGAGTATGTGTGTTATGCAATTGTATAAAATTATGTGTAAAATAAGAATAATTGTAATCATGTTGAAAAATGTATGGTTGAACTGTAGATATAGCCGAATGACGTCTGACATTGACATCCTTATCAGTGTTCAGGAATGTTTGGTGATAAGCAGCCATGTGCGGTTGTTTGTTTATAATTAGGGCTGTCAAAGTGACAGTTGGGGAAATGTTGTTTGATAGAAGCTACTGAGTTATTTTGATTTGTGAAGTTATTATGTTATTATTTAGATGATTATGATTATTGGGAAGAAGTAATGTCAATTTAGGTTTAAACAAAAAAAATTTTTTTGTATTCGATATAAAAATTTTTTTTTACACGTGGAGGGGTTAATCCTACAACAGAACACAGGATGATAAGATATGCTGTTTATATCAGAGTACATGAATGACAGCATTTTCTTGTTTAAATTTGTTTTGTGTAATATTTTGTCTTTTAGTCATAAGTTTTGTATTTAAAAATTGATAAGCATATAGGTTACACCAAACTCTTCACAAAAAGATGTACTATATTGTCATGTATTTTTTGTATGATTTGGTGCGCGTGTGCGGGTGTGGTAATCTGCGATCGCTATAGCGGCAGTGGTAGTTAACCGATTTACATGAAAATTTGACAAGGAATTATTTAAGTAAATAGCTTCGATTTGTGTATACTCTGAGGTTCGTAACTATTTTAAAAATATGGTTTTTTAAGTAAAGAAAAACTCAAGAGTAACTCTTATCAATGATAGGGTAATAAAAATTGTAGATAATTTCCATGCAGGACTATGCTAAATTATACAAAGTTTTTCATGAAATTTGTGTATCTGGTCGTTCTATCAATCATGTGACTTGGGCTTGGCCTATCAAACTACCCCAAATTCAGTGAGATTCATACGTTGCAGAGCTAGGATGGACACAGTCTGTCTGTCGACGTTGCTGGGGAAAGTTGTGCCCGGGTAAGAGAGTTGTTCTCTTACAAACGTAAAAATATCTTATATAAAATAAACCATAAATCTTAAAATTCTTAACGAAGTTTTGCGGTAAGAACCAAGAAGGAATAGAGGAATATTTTATATAAAATTAACTATAAACCTTGAAATTTTTAACGAAGTTTTGCGATAAGAACCGAGAGGGTAAATAATTAAATAAAATTTAAAATATAATACAGTGCTGTCTCGTGTAAGTTAAGATATCCGCTTAGGGAACTTAAAGACACTACAAAATATCGTTGGAAGGTGTACATTAAACTCACCGCATTAGTAAATACCTCGTTAAATCCTGATATTAAGAAATTATAAAATATAAATTAATAATAAACTGAATGAATCAAATTCATAATCATTATGAGTGAACAATTTATCAAGAAACTAATGTTAGCAGTGAAACATAACTACGAGACTGTGTGAAATATCGCCGCTGGAGCCGCTTGCTGTAGAAGATGACGCCAGGACGAAGAGGACACCAGAAAGGAGTGATGCTGTAGAAGAGGACGACGAGACGAAGAGGACGCCAGGACGAAGAGGACACCAGGAAGGAGGGACAGGAAGAAGATGACGCCAAGACGGGACCGACGAGACGAGAGGAGGACGTTGCAGCAAACAAGTAAAATCGATTTATATTATCGAACAATACAAACAATTAAATATATTATCAATACATGACAATTTAAAATACATTATACATATAAACAATATTTGTATATAATAAATAATTTTTCATCTCCTCCATAATAGACTTGTATCGATTTTTACACACTCACAATATCCTTATTAGAATAATAAAGTTTAATCTGTTGCAATATATATATATATATATATATATATATAAAACAACTATACAAATAAAACTGCATAGATAGGTAATATTGAAATTACTACAACAGAGTCTATATCTGGAGGTAGGAAGATTTATTAAATTAAAACTTTAAGGTTTACTATTTTCTTATTACTTTATAATATTAAATTGTATATAAATAATTTGTCTTTTAATAATTGAGTCAATCGGCTTGTTTTACAACTATGTTATTTGTTGTGTTGAATTCCACTGTTTGCGTAGCCTCTCGACGCTCCGCACGCAGATCCACTGGACTGCTGCAACTATGCACGTCGACCGTTCGAAGATCCCTAACGCTGACAATTTATGTTGGAACTTCTAGCCTTTGCACACACGCACACTGCGATATTAACTAATATTGTTTACAATTTAAATTTACTTAATCTCAGGGATTTTAGCTGGGTAAAATAGATTGTGTATTGATCTAACACAAACTGCGGTTTCAAAAAGTGTTCTCGCGCAACTATCAAAATATCTCGGCAGATATTTTGCCTTTTAGCGGAAATCTTCTACTGTACGCGGGAGAGCACTAAAATGACCGATTTTTTATTTGAGTTCTCTAAGAGTTAATGGTTACGAAGAACTCTATTCGTGAACCAACTTCTACTTCTTCAGGAAAACGACCTGTCTTGTCACGAAAACTCACGTCTTTCTGTAACGAGTCTTTGGAAGGAACTGAACGGTCCGTCCGCTAAAAGTGACCGTCTCAAATAAATTTAGACCTTCTGATTGGTTGAAACTTTAGCAACGTCACAGATGAGAACACAGATAGACTGAAATCAGGCTTAAACTCTGTCCGATTCTGCAAAGGCCTGTTTAGATTTAATCTACAAATTTTATTACTTTCTAGGAGATAACGAGAATAAAAGTAGATTGATTTCATTAAAGAAACCATATAAAAATTACAGCTGTGGAGAATTGAGTATATGAAAAATGTAGCTTATAACCATGAGAATACTCTCTCCAAGCTTCAGAAAGAAATGTTAATTTTTCTACGCGCACCAGCGCACTTACACACAAATATTTCACATGACATAAAAGAGTATAAAATTGTGAACAAACTTAATGAAAACTCACTAAACTTAAGAAAGTTCCGATATTAATTAATGAAAATTGTAAATTGCTTGGTTTTGCTATGAATAATTGTTGGGGTTACGGGTGATGCCGATGATTGTGCACTAAGATAGGCTAACTGCTAAACATGCAGTGTTGCTTGTAGTGCTCAATTAACAGTACCCCCGCATTCACTGTGATGTGGCTTCCTCGAAACGTGACCCGCACTCCCAACGAAAAGAAATGTGTTTACTATCAAAGATGTCACGAGGCTAAAACGTTAGAAGTAATAAAGACTTAATACTATTTATGATTAGGTGCGTGTATTTTTCAGTGGTTAAGAGTAAAGTAATTTTCGTAATGTACTGTTTACTAACAACTCTAATTAGCGATTTACATTAGATGCTCAGTAGTATTAATTAGGTGATGTTTATTGTTTGTTACGTTAGCGTGTGCTGGACAGTTGTAAACTTGAAGAATTGTTCTAGACTAGTTATTAGTACTATGTTTATTTATTCGCTCTGTAATTGATTTGTGAGTAACGTATCCTTTGTTGCTTATTAATTTATTGCATAGTTTAAATACGAAGATCCGTGCAAACGTCGGAAAAATATTGGTGTATTAATAGCATTAATAAACAGGGGATAAGTACGGGATTACTAATAGACCGGAACATTAATTCTAGTACTGTTACAGAGTTTATTGAAATATTGGTATATTCGTAGCATTAATAAACAGCGAATAATAACGGGATTACTAATAGACCGGAGCATTAATTCTAGTGTGTTTAGTGCGTTTATATTGTAACGTGATGTTTCCCTCTACATAAGAAATATCCCCTAACCTAATTAATAATCGTATCAGAATAATGAAGAACGAAATAATAATTAAGTAAAGAACCTTTATAATGTAAAATAAGTGTTAAAATAGTAAATTTCAGATAAATGTAAATATAATAATAAGACCAAAATACCAAATATGACTATATGGAACTTAAGAATTAATAACTCTAGTAAACTGCATATGTCATATTGTAAATAATGGGTGAGAGCCTATTCAGCAGAACTTAAATGGTTTACCAATCAGGAAAATTTAGAAATTAGTTAAAATTTAAAGTAAAAGAAACAAAGAGTCAGAAATTAATCACACCTGAGTGTGAATCAAGTCACTAAAACCATTCAGAGAATGATTAGTATAAAATAAGTGAATAATAACAGTTTTAATTGTATTTAAAGTGTAATGATGTAAGTTAGGTTATGCACCATATTTAAATGTTAAAGCAAGACAAAGAAATAGGAAAGAAGTAAGATAAATTGTGTCATAATAAAAAGTATGAACAACATACAGAATAATAAATAAGACGAGTATAATTATCTATTGATGTTTAGGAAATAAGTAATAATGTAAATAATAAGAAACAGATGAGACAGAAGTCTACATATAATGGGTAGGAAAAATATTAAAAATGTATGTAAATAAAACCTGTTACATGATATACTATAGATTATAAGAGAATGTATATTAGTAGAGTAAGAAATTAATAATGAGAAATGTCAAGAATTAAACAGGCATAATGTAAATAATAAGTTGTCAGCTTTGACAAACCCTTCATACAGCTAATATGGAAGTAAATAATGAACAATACAAGGAAAAAAACTTCTACGGAAGTATAAAATATATTGTAAAAGTTCAAGTAGATCATAAGTGATAATTAAGAGTTGTTACTTTGTAGTAGAATTAAATAATTTTAGTGTGAGAAAGGAATTAAAGTACCTTTAATGAGCATGGACATGAGTAGGCATAGACGGCAATATTAGGTTTTTATAATAAATTGATTTTTATAATTATTATTACCATTACTAAACCATAAAATGTTAAAGTAAAATCAATTCTACAACTAAGAATTCAATAATTTAACGGAAAAAATAATAATTTTATAAAGAATACTAGACTAAATCAATCTGTAAAAAGTGTTATTTTATGATTACTGAACTGAACCATGCCTAATGATGTCTCAAAATTATCAGCATAAAAAATGCTGATCAATGGTAGTAATATAATTCTAATTGTAAGTAGCATAAGAAAGTTTTAAGAAATTTTAATAATTTTGATCAAAAAAGGGATGCTGAAGTGGGCGTCTATTGATGAGCATCAACCAGAAAAAGAAAATTGTAGCAATTAGAAACGGAAAATTTAATAATTCAGCCAATTAGAATCGTTCAATTGTCAGGTGAATTTACCCAGAACGCACCGCAAACGCATTAGTCGTCAGCGGGTCATCATGCAGTTAAGAACGCCTACTCTGTGATACGAAAATTGTACATTGACTTGTCACCAAAGTCTCGATCCTAATTGAGGTTATGTCCAGAGTAAACACACCTCTAGCCTACAAATGTGAACGTACTCTAACAGTGAATCGACAGTGATGTGCATTGTGTGTTAGTAATTAAAGGACAAAAAGTGAATAATTAAATAAAGTGAATTATAAAGGGAATAAAGAAATGGAAAATATAGTGTATTTTCAGAATTCATAAGAAACTTAATAACTATTGACAACGATACAATGGTATCTTGTAATAAACACTTGTGAACTTATGTTTATATTATCATAGTATATCAACACCAACACTCTTAATATTATTTAATGTTTAACAATTGTATTTCGTTTTTTTTTTTGTATTTAAATTATAACTAAATAAATTAGCCACATCAGGTTAACACTAAGGGACACTGTCCGGAATACGAACTGTTCGTCACATTAGATTTTAAGTCTTTGTTTTATGATATCCTATTTAATTTAATATTGCAATTTTTTGTTCTTCAAAAAAGGCATTTTTTGTTAATTGTTGTAGTCAAAAGGCTTCATAAAGACTATAATTTCAAAACATAAACATAGCCTGCATCTCTGATATTTCTGAACTCATGCTGCCAACGTTTGAGCTACCCATACCACAAGCCTGGTTAATTCATTTTATGAGAATTTTTCTTTATTTTAATGGTCGAAAAATAAACCTTTAAAAAGAAACAAAAGAAAAAATGAAAAGGAATTAATGCTGTATGACGTATTATTTTTTAGTAATTAACATAGTATAATCAACATTGAATATTAGTGTTTCCTTCAACTCAAGAAGATTAAGTTGGCAGTAACCATTTTGGAACCAACCGTGTTATTTAAATAAACCTACCAGGTCAGTGAACTCTAATAAAGTAAAGAGAAATAAAAATTAAATTTCCCTAAAACTAATTAACATTAACCAATAAAATCTCCATTTATAATAAACATTATTTTTAATCATTTGATATTACAAATTGGCGCTCACTTATTGACCAATGCAAGAGATAATAACATAATAACCAACCAAAGATACAACTTTATTAAATTAACAACTTCTATTATTCCTATAGAAATTCTCAAAGAATCAACATACGAAGAAATAGTGTCTTTTCATAATTGGCTTACAAAGTGAAGCAACATTGACGATTTTAATTTGATAAACTCTTATTAATAGTATATCAAACATAGAAACAATAATAACGAGTAGAAAGTTATATTGCATAATTGACGTCAAACAACGTGGGACTTGTATTTAACAATATAAAGGGCATAAATTCAATATATTTTATAAAAACCTAATTTCAAAGGAACATAATGTTATATTTCATAATGACGTCCAACAACGTGGGGCGTTAAACCGAGGTATATCCACAATATACAACTCAACATACATAAATAAACAAGAGAACGTTATATTTCAATATTCATGTTATTTATTGTAACTAAAGCCATAAAACTTATTATTAATTATTTTGTCTTATAATTTGCAAAGTTGTTAGACAATAAGCACATCTTACGTTACAGAATGACTTTGTTACTGTTCTGTTGGTAGTCTGTTAGCCTTTTCTACTTAGGGAAACAAACAATCTTTCTGATGGCCAAAAAAGAAAAAGATATATTTCTTACAAATAACTCTACATACATGTTACAACTACTTTTTAAAATGAATGGAATAAAATTTATTTTCTTTTATTTCTGTAAGTAACTTAAAAACGTTAGCCGCAAACATTCTATAGAAGTAATGATGATTTTTAGGTAACGATGTTTTTGTGTTTTGTAGATTAATAAATTGTTGCCTGATAGTTTTAGCAAATATGGTTATTAATAATTGAAACAATTTTGTACTTGACCTCTATTGAGTTCATCTTGCATTCACTACACCTGTACTTAGTATATTGAATATTATTTCTATGTGTGTAATTTGAACATAGCTAGCTTGTTGGAGATTGGAGAATAATTCTACTGTTCTCGGTTGCCTTTTGTCTGTTTTGTCGCTGTGTGTGCAACATGGCATAGGTATTAAGTATTAACTTGTTTATAACACAATTACTACCTCAAAGTATTTTATACGTAATCGTTTTATGAGTCTCGTTGAATTCATAATTCTCTGAAGATACGCTTGAAAGCCAAACATTTCGTTGCTTTATCATCATGAAAAAACGGTTATTCACTGTAAACATCATTCCTGCTTTTAATTACTTCACCCTACTTATAATAAATATTATTGATTCGGGAAAGATAGAAAAAATTTGTTAGCTTAATCAAATAATTTAAATACTCGATAATAATATTAAATCTTCATATTTATTTTTTGCCGGTCATTGCAATTGTATAAATTTTGGTATATTTGTATCGTATTATTTGTGTCAGTACATAAATTATTTTGTGTACGTATTATTTTTGTATTATTTGGCTTACTGAAAAACTTTTTTTTTTAGAAACTGAAGGTATTTTCTGGTAAACAGGCACTACGTTAGAGCTGAAATCCGTTAGAGCCCTCAGTTACGTATGCGTAGGGTTGAATACCAACAATTCAATCTGGATGTCAACGAAGATACATCCCTCCAACAACGAAATCTTTAAATTCAGCTTTACTACTGTTTAACGTAAAATTACATTTACCACACAAAAAGATATTCAAAGGTTACTTTTTTTTTGATACATAAGTCTTTAGTATTTTGCACTACTCCATCTTTCACGTAGTTACTCCTACCGTTTTTCTACGCATAAACAAACTATTTTATTACCTATGGTTTGATAAATCTAATTTTGTTTCCCCCATTAGAAATATTTTTTTTTTGGTGGAAGCCCAGATATCTGTAATTCCCATAATCTGTTGACTTTACACCCAAGATTTTACTTATTCTCAGATAAATCTTTCAAAATTTCTCCATTCGTATTTATCGGTAAACTTCAAACAGCGGGTTCCATTGTTATGAAGTATGTAAGTACAAGCCTTATCATTATTTAACATTTTCTTAACCAAAGTACTGCCGCTACTTATAGTCTTATCAAATTCATGATCAAAGTGTCATTAACATGTAGCTGTCTTCACAATATTTCTGTTTCCTTATGAAAGTTAGAAACTTTTACCTAAATAAGAGAAAGCAAGGAAAATATAAAATTAACTAACTAAATATAATCTGAATGCAAAATATAAAACAAACCAAACTAAATAACAGCTTTTAATAAAGGGGATACACAGAATTCACTTTGTTCATTTTTTAAATTTTTGTTATTTTCTACTGTTTTTTAATTTCTAGAATTTCTAACAAATCCATTTTTTTACCTTTTTGTATGTTGTGGAGTAGTGTTATGTTATTTGTGTCTATAAAGTGATTGTGTTGTAAGCAATGATCTGCAAAACCTGTATTGGCTGTATTGGTTAAAATCGTCTTCTTATGTTCAGAAATGCGATGTTTCAGAGCACGGTCACATTATCCGATATAAATAGTATCGCATTCTGCACAGTGTATTTCATAAACTCCATTTTACTCCAGTGTGTTTGATTTTCTTTATTATTGACTAGTACTGGAAAAAGATTACGTTTGTTTACTGATACCATGTTAAGACCATGGTTTATTAACCTATTATTAATCCTATCTGTTATAAACGGTATGTAATTTGTTAAGTGAAATTTTTTGTTACCCTGATGTGGCTGTATGAAATAAAATTCTTTTAAAGAAATTTCTTCTGTTTTATTTAAATTAAAAGTCTATTATTCTTTCATCATAACCGTTATTTTGTGCTATGGCTTTTATAATATCTACTTCTTTATTAGACAATTTTAAAAGACATTTTCTGTAGAAAGTAACGAGCATTGTTTTACTTGCACTTTTCACGATATTAATTGATGACTCGTTGGGGACTTGGTGAAACATATTAATACAAAGGTTTTGTAAAACATATAAAACACTTGGTAAGTTTCACAGATTTTATTTAACTATGATAATTTTTAAAGACACCTGACTTCCCTTTTTTCTTGCACCCCCCTCTCCATTTCAACACAGATGTTCCAGATACGCCCTAAATAGATGGTCACCACCACCACCACCTTTACCCACATCCTGTGTTTAGTAATTTCATTCATTCGCCTCTTTGACAATTGTTTAGTTAGTCGAAACAGCTGTCAGAGTTAAATAAATTCTGTGAAACTTACCAAGTGTTTTTATATATTTTACAAAACTTTTGTATTAATATGTTTCACCAAGTGCCCAACAAGTCGTCAATTAATATCGTGAAAAGTGTAAGTAAAGCAATGCTCGTTAGTGTCTACAGAATATGTCTTTTAAAATTCTGGAAGTGCAACAACCATTTGTGGTTTAATAAACAGTGTCTCAAGAATAGTTTATTTCCAACGTACATGAAAATTAGTTGCCGTCATCAATCGTTTGAAGCAAAAACTGCTGTTCAACAGGTATACAAAAACTGGCTACAGTTAGAACTCAAGAAATGGTACTCTAGAAGAAAAAAATTTGTCTTTACACCAAAAACTAATACATTGTGAATTAACTTATGGATACAGTGCAGTGGAATTTGACCTTATTGATAATATGATCAGAGAACATGTAAGTTATCATGCTCATAAACAATATTTAGTACAAAAAAAACTGTTTTAGTACAAAAAACAAAATTACGAAAACTTATCACAACTAAGCTAAGTAGTAAGTGTGTAACTACTATGTCATCACCAGTAAATAACCTTAATAACAGAGTGGAAAATTTCTCAAATACAAATTCTACTCAGAATGAACTAAATTTGTTAAATAAAAGTTTGAAATATTGTCCAAACATAGCGTACAAAAGAGACATGGAAATGTTATGTATAAATACAGAAATAGCACTTAGTATTTTAGATAACCTAGAAATAAGAAATAATGAATTAGTTTCCTGTGCAAACATTATATTAAAAAGTAATAAGAATAAGTTTAGTTTAAAAGATTCAGACAATTACATAGTTAACAGTTTAAAACAAAAAATTAATTGAAATAGTTTAGTGGTTTGGAAAGCTGATAAAGGCAATACGATTACAATATTAATTAGGAGCGAATATATTGAAAAGACAGAACATCTCTTCAGGAATGACAATTTTAAGATATTAAATGTTCCCAGTAATAAGTCTTAAAAACAAATAAAATCACTTATTAAAAATTGCCCTAATATATTTTCAGACACAAAAAGTTTCATGCTAACTCTGATGAACCCGAAAGCTCCTGTTTTGTATAGTTTACCAAAAATACATAAACCTAATTGTCCTTCATATGTAAATGCACCTGCATATAAAGTCTGTAAAAAACTTAATGAATTACTGCCAAAATATATTAACTTCAACCCAAAGTATGCTATTAAAAACACTTTAGAATTAGTTAATAATATAAAAAATGTACATTTACCACTCAATGCAAAATTAGTTTCATTTGATGTTAAGAATTTATTTCCGTCTATACCTGTAGATGTTCTGCTGTCTATCAGTCTATATGACAATTGCTTAGTTAGTCCAAACAGCTGTCAGAGTTAAATAAAATCTGTAAAACTTACCAAGTGTTTTTTTTATATATTTTACAAAACTTTTGCAAAATATTTTATGTAGGTTATATTAAACGAATGACAAAGAGAAATACTACTGAATGTAGTTAAATACTGCCTGTATAGAGTACTCTGCAGTATTGTCGTTTTTTATAACTTTATCTTTTCTGGTACACGCCTATTATGAAGAAGAGGTACTATCTCAGTAATATACATAATATACAGTAGGGTATAACTATTATTCAATGATTTTTTAAATTTTCTTCTTGTTTATATTGTATTTAAACTTGTTTCATTACTTTAACTGACAACATCGAAATGTTAAAGAAACTTTATTACTTAATTTTGTATGTCTACAAAACAGATGAGCGCAACCCAGTGGTTAGCGCCATCGATTTCTAAGACGGTGATGTAGCTTTCATACCACCTCAGGTTAGGTCCTGTTTGATGAGCTTTAGTCAGGGACTCTAGGCTCAGCTTGGCTTATATGTTGAAATGGTAAGGTGACAACGATATCATTTGGAAAGATAATCTATTATTTACCTTTTACACAGATATCTTGCTGGCTCTAAGAAGAGCTCAGCCTTATTTGTATTTACTATAAAATCATAAATTACCAAATTTTTCGTCTGAAATATAATGAATACAATTCTGATATTATAAAAATCTACATTAAATAGGTATTAGAACAATACTGCGTTAGTCGTTGTTGTTGGTTTTATTATATACACACACAATTTAAGTAAAGGTAGTCTTAACAACTTTGCATTAGTTTTGCTCCAATATAAAACTTGATTGTTCCCAACATTACAATATTTATTTACCACAACACTACATTTAATAATTTAAACGTTACATTTCGCATTCCTATAATGAAAATGGTTTTGTAACCAGTTTCATAAGATGTAATAAACAGTCTATGCACAATAGCAAACACTAACAATGACGTAAAATCAAATAGTATCTAAAAAAGTTTTGAATCCATTTCGAAGAATCCGCAGTTGAGATCTGAATGTTTTAGAGTAAACAGGTAATTTCGATTCCCTATATTCTTCTTTACAATGTCGTCTTCCCATTATAAGCTGCTTATCAAAGAAGAAATTTTGTGGACACCAATTGTTACTTCGTAGCAAAGAAACACAGGCATGATTTTAATTACTGTACTGAAAACAAACAAACACAGAGAGTACAAAATATCTTTCAGGAACAACAAGACATATATTTGCATAGCTGTTGAAAGAACGCCAATTAAAATTTGCAGACGTATAAATTGTTTGTAAAATACCTGGATACCGCGATAAGTGTCTACCGTGCAACAATACGCTGCGTAAAGATAGCTGTAATAAGCCGGTAGTTGCTGTGTTACATCTTGCCTAGCTGCACGGCACTGAAATGATAAAACTGCATGATCGCACCATACGGTGTACCGCTTGTCATTTACAATCAATCTCTGGAAAGCAAATCTAAGAAGGTTCAGTCGCTCGCTAACAATGTACATTATAAATGTAAAGTGACTTTATAACGTCTTCACGTTATAATATCGGGAACCTGGTTAATTGGCTCAGGTCAATTAATCAGGCTGCCATAATATTATCAAACTATTAATTGACTGAAATATAAACAAACGCTAAATAGGATCCCGTGAATTGAGGAATATTGACAGGGGTTTGTGGATTTATTCACTCACCTTTTTGGACCATGACATCTCTTTATTACATACTGCTTTAACATCACAGAAGAAAATTAGCAATGTGTATATCAAAGATAAAAACATTTGCACATCTTGTACAAATAGAATTAGTGTAATTCATGGGTTAACATAGCTTGTACTGTCCTCGGAACCGAGTAGTTTGTTTCTGTATATGATATTAAAATAATAATCTTTATTTTGTGCCATCTGAAGAATGGGCTTATTTATCTTTAGCGTGTTATATTCATAAAAAGCATTAAACTTAACACATATTATTACTTATCATGAAATTACAATTTTATGGTAATTAGGTCAGTCTTCCGTGTTTTACTTTACTCTTATTTTGTTATTTAAGTGTCTTTCATGTATTAGTTTAAGTTAAGTTCTGAACCACAGAAGTAGAACTTCCGTGTCACCTGTGTGTAACATATCCTCGGCGAATCGGCGCTTCTATCGGTTGTGCAGGGTGTCTTGGAGATCTTCTGGCTATTGTGTGTTGGTGAAATTTGATGTCATTCCTAACGGTGAGTAGTCTGTCTGTTTTGTAGATTCTTTTGGTCGGTTTTGGGTGGTAACTTTCACTGGTGTTCACATTGTTGTACCGCACATATTGTTTATGGTTAACAGTTACATTCTAAAAGTTTAACATTACATTTAGGTGATGTTAGTTAGTTATAGAGATGTCATCGTCGCACACTCAAGTCATTTACAACATTCTCATCATCCGGCTATTACACAAGCTTTTTCTAGTTTACATGTTTTATATTGTCTACATAACTTTCTGTACGCTGTTTCACCAGCGGAGTCTCTGATTCAACTGAAATAACTAACTAACTATAGGGGTAATGGGGCTGTCCGCGCGCGGGTAGTTTCTCAGCGCGAAAAGTAGTTCTCAATTATTATTAATTATTTTCCTTTAATTTGATTACAACTTAATTACATTACTCTATACTTTTATTATTCTTTTATGTGACGCGGGGGCGTTATGGATTTATTGAGTTTCTTAAATCTAATTTTATTAACTGCCACATTGACCAATCGGCATGTTACTACCGGTGTGGGGCATGGAGAAAGGGTTCATCAGTACCTTATTAAATTATTTTAGTATTATAATTTTTTTTATTTGTAGGATTTAGACGTATTAAATCGTCACAACTTAAGAACATAATCCCAAATATGAAAAATGCTGAAATTAAAGTAAGTTCGTGATTAACATTAACAATTTTACGTCATGGTTGGGTGTCGAGAGGCTTAAAATAAAGACACATTATTAACACATTGAAACTCACAACCATTAATGTGTACACCGCACAGATTGTACGGTTTTTATTATGAGGTATGCTGTTACGGACACTTGCACACTTGCTATGCTGATACTTATCTGCAGTAATGATAATTTTTTTGATATCATTAAAAAGTACATTGTCTCTGATGCATTTTGTACGATATATTATGAACGTAACTACCAAAATAGCGTCTAGGATAAGATATACGAAACTTGGTAAAGTATTCTCTACGTTTAGAATCTTTTCTGCTAACAGAGATGTCCCAATCACAATCGACGAGACTGTTACCAAAGCGCAATAAATCTTTACAGTCCGTTTGTGCGTCCCATTCACATCGTATGTCAGGAAACTGCCAAGTAAACAAGATACTGTCAGAGGTCTAAGAGTTGTATACAAATTGTTTTCCATATCAGTAGCCAACGCTATCAAAATCATACAGAACGTCCTAGGTATTGTTGTGTTAAACAGTAAACGTACAACAGATCTTGCTTAGTTTTCCTCTCAAACCATCATAACATTATGCCTATTGAGTCCTTCTCTCTGTCTTGCGCTACTGGGTGATTTTCCACGCTCGTATAAAATGCTATCATCATCCAAATTTTAGGGCATAATCTAGTTATCTATCTTGAATTCTATAACGTAATTTAAGATGTACGCTAAAATCCACTATGTGTCTATTCAGTTGCAATGAGCACTAACTTCCGTGACTTTCGTTGCCGGTAGATAATTTTCTTTCTTATTAATATTTTCATAACAAAATCATTCTGAATACTACAGTTGTTTTCTGGTGTAAAACACACAACATATAACACTTTTCACAATAAAGTCAATTTTACAAGAAAAGAAAATGATCCGGTCCTGGAAATAACATGTTGTTAGTTTAATTTTTAATTACGTTCCGAATATAAATTTGCTACAGGAATACAAGCAAAGGGTAACAATGATTGAATAACATGTAATATGTTAACATAGGTTTTTAACACATAACATATGTTCAGTTACTTTGTGGAGTGTTATTCACTTCAAATGTAAAATAAGGTAATACATATTTGTGAAGATTATTTGTATCCACGTGTATCTTGTCCCTAATACAAAAGTGAATTTAATCAAACAACAAAACAAAGTTTCCACGGTAACACATAGAGTCTTGAAAATAAACAATAATGATACAAAATTGTTATACTAGGTACATGTGTACTCTCAAGCCACAATTATTTCTTGTGCCTTATTTGTATTAATCAGTAAATTATTGTTGTGTGGCACTAACATAACCAATAATCAACAGGCCGCAGGAAATAATACTTACTAATTGTTTTTTACTTTATTGTTTGTTGCCTTGCGTGTCGATTAGGTAACCAATACTAAGTTTACTGATGTATAACGTCTTATACAAATATACGATGGTTATAGGCGCGTCGTTTATATTACTAAAGTGTATGAAAACATGCCACAATTCCCCAAAATTATTACAATAAGTTTAAAATAGCAACGAAATCGTTTCGAATTATATCTTTATCTTCTTTAGAACTTTGTTGACGATCTTCCCGATATTTAGTAGCAATAAAATTTAAAATATATAATCGTTTTTTATAGTGTTTATTAGGACTTGTTGGTGAACATCTCTGAAACGGTTGGCGTATTCATAAACGGTTTTCAAAAATGCAGTATTACTACTGCGCAGTCATTTCAAATAACGTGCATCTGATTATGTTTGAATAGGAACAACGGTGAATAAAATTATGTTGGATCAATCTTTGCAACTAACAAGTGTCGAAATTTTTTTCACTATCAAGTGCAAGTAGAATGTCAAACACTTTGTCACCAAATAAATCTGAGAGATGATGTACACTTTTGACACAAGGTTTATTGCAAGAGTATAGGAATGCTGACGGGAGTAACAACCGAATTTTGAATGACAGGTATTGTAAATATTGGCATAATAAAATTTATTTAAACACACACACAATAAATGTTTATATATTTCTGGTATATAATATATTGGTATATGGGGTCCAAAGTGGGTGTGATGCGAACATATGCTTTCATAGAAGAGAAATGCACCAGCCTCTACACCCCATCTCCACTCTCACCTACACGTCGGTGGACCCTGTTACGCCGAGCAACCCACTCCACGTTTGTTCTAAACAATCCTTTCGGCGGAGTGGCTCGTTAAGCAAACGAGAGACGGGGGCTCTGTCAGAGCAGTCTGGTGGTATCCTGGGCCCTGGCGTGGTAACATTGTGCACATCGGGAGCAGGATGTGCATCTAGTGTGGAGACAGAGGAGGCTATAGCAGCCCAATGGCTGCACACATGGGTTTAGCCTACTGCGACCGGGCAGCCAGAGCTTGTCAGCTGAGGTGAAACTAACTCGCTAGGGAAGAGCACCCCGAAATCAAGTTCCTTGTCCTCCAGGTTGGGGGTTGGATCGGATAATTTTCCTATCCCATCTGTGAAACTATTTTGTGTGCAGAAATCTATCAGTTTCTCAGCCAGTCAGTTGCCTGCACTTGACCGGGACAACTGGCGGAGACTGTTAAGGGAGGCCTTGACTCAGTAATGGGTTGACACGCCGCTGAAGAAGAAGAAGAAGAAGAAGAAGAAGAAGAAGAAGAAGAAGAAGAAGAAGAAGAAGAAGAAGAAGAAGAAGAAGACGAAGAATATGTTGGTATATATAATCCTTAAATTCGTAGTGACCGTCAATCAATGAACTTTTCAGTGGAGGGTTAGTGAGGATCGGTCAAAAATAGCACAAATTTTAAACTTATTTGTGTCGATGTATCACCAATGTTTATTGTCATCATCAGGACCTGTGTTTGAATACAAAAGAAATGTCAGACACAACAGAACAACTATTTGGGTGAACGTATGTGAGTGTGTGTGCGCATACGCGTGTGCGTTCGTATGAATGTATCATTGTATGTGTGAAGGAGTTGAGATAATTTGTTTACATCTTCAAATGTTTTCTTTAAGAAAACGAGAAAATTATAATATCACAGAACTTAATTTATACATTATTACAATTTAAATTGCAAAATATAATGACTATTTAATTAATTATAAAAGCAATAATTAATACTTAGGTATTACATTGGTACAGGAAAGGTTTATACATATAGCAGTCAACATATAGCATAGTAAAATATAATAGGCCTATAACTAAAAACAGATTAAGGGATGTTAAAATATGTAATTATGAAACGTTATTTTTTATATGTTTCACTCACTACTGGTATTAAAGACAATCACACAAAATAACTGGTATTCTACAGTTATTGTGCAATTTATATGTTTCTTAATTATGATGGTCTAAATTATGACACGTGCTTGAATTACGCAGGTTCCCATGATTACTTTTGGAAATCATGAATACAAAATAATAAAGGATTGTAATTTGTGTTGAAGGGTTAGCAGAACATTCGTTTGTTTCGGCACTAGTTCCGTGCGCGCGCGTCTGTTCTTGATATGTGAATATGAATGCTGTAACTGAAATAAATTTGGTAACCTAATAGTGGGGTTAAATTTTACCAAAAGAGTGATAAAGAGAAAAGTGAAGGTAATTATTTTCTTACATAAATAATAAAATACGTTGATATTATTGACAATAAATGTTGTTAACTCCTGGGGAGAAATATCTGAAAGAACGTTGTGGGCGAGACGATTGACAGACTGGTTATAGGGTGAAAATAATTGAAGAAACACAAATGAATGAATCATACAAGGAGAAATACAGGAAAAACAGCTGCAATGTCTTAAACACACACATTCCTTTACAGATAGGCCTACATATAACTTTGAATATTATCACTGTATATTGAATGACGAACTGATTTAATGATCTTCGTTTAATTGTTCTGTGGTTTAATTGTAAATATTAAGCTCACCACTGACAGCTGAGGGCTAAGTAGGTCTCTTTCTTTAACCAAGACTAATCCTGTGTACGTATGTAGAAGATCCCTTATATTAGAATTTAGTCAACGAGCTCCAATAATAATATTTGAACAGTGGCGTATCTGGTACCCATAAAATAGGGTTGTCTTCTAACTAAACTATTTAACTTAAAGTCGGCCTATAATAACCAATATTTTATCAGTCGACTGATGGAAAGTCAATTTTTTTAAACGTTATTCACGCAAAATGTAAAAAATACATATAAATGCTATAAATAAACAAATAATTGATTATTTATAGACAAACTTCTATTAGTTAAATTACTACACACAATACACACATACGCCAGTGCTGCACAAAAAATCGACCTAATAAAGGAATATATCTTTTATATTTTGCAATGTTTTTATTTGCATTTAGTGTAAAGACGGCTGCTAATCGCCTTAGTAAAAAAAACATCGATTTTAAAATGTTATGCGTGTTGAAAAATGTTGATTCAGTAAATACTAATATTGAGGAATTGTGGGGAAGTGATCAACAGACACTACAGGAAATACAGGAACTACAGGAAATGGAAGAATTCTAAGGAGCATGATGTAAGCACATGGTGTAGTCGAATTAGTGTATTAATACTTGATTAGAGACTTCCTAATTTTTAGATGCAAATGTTTTGTTGGAAATATACTAAAATTTAATTTTATATTCTAATCTAAATTTCTTTCTACTATACATAATTGACTGACAATTAATTATTATGTCTAATATTTTTAAAAAGATTTTACATATTTTCACACAACTCATGTCGTTTCTTCATCTAAAATACGATAAACCAGCTTTAGCTGTTTAAAACAACAAGAATAAATTACGTGGCGTAGAAGAAATACCGACGCTCCCTGTCAGCGCGTGGTGACGTGAAAAATGAAACAACTTTGTAATTTTTAACACTTGAAGCACAAAGAACTACGCACAAAGAAGCATATAGAGAAACAATACACCGCTTTCTTCCTACATTAGTATCTGCTGACTTCACATAATGATTGAAAGACTAGATCACAAAGTAGATCATATGATGTTAGTCACAATATAATAAAAGAGAAGATGCAGTAATGGAGACATATACGTAGAATATAAATGTTGTGTCTTTAATGTTCGTAGATGTAGAGCCCTTGTTACTTTTTCTAGATATGCATTAGTGGCGTAGCTCACTTTTACCCCATATAAGTAGAGATGTTACTTAATACAACTTTTGTAAGTTTTTCTCATATTATTTGCAACACGCGTTTAATGTTGTCTGAATGTAACCACAACAGAAAAAAGCATAAACGAGGCATACTGTAAAATCAAATTTTTTCACAGACAATATAAATACAAAAAAAATGTCGTAAATAAATAAAAAAACAGTTATTTTCAAAAATATTTAGGTACACGGCGCCTCAAGCCTGCGCTAGCTGTAATTTACGAAACCAATTAGTATATTGTGCATTACACATTCGCGTTTATCATGACGGTTCTTACGCCATTATAATGCCGTTACACAGGCTCTTTATACTGTTTCTCGCAAGGGGGAGCGACACAATATACGTTAAGTAGATGAAAGTTTCTGTATGCAGACAGTGTCCCTTTATGGCTCCTGTTACACCTTGTTACGACTGTAACTGTATCATTCGTCTATTTCTCCCTCTTTCCCTCACCGCACACATTAATCTTACATGTGCTGGCGGTTTCCATACATTAGCACTACAGTCACTATAATATTACTCTTAAAGTATTATTTCACATAATTTCAGGGCAAAACAAAACCGTAATTTGAATCATATATCAAATTTTTCACCAGCGAATAATTTCCAATTTTCTGAATCATGGTCCCTGATACGTCAAAGTCTAGCTAAGTGTCCATGAATTTTCCAATGAATTTTCTAAAATGTCTATTTCATTCCAAAGTAGTTATATCCCGCCACTTTTAAGATAGCTGTAAAAAGTGGTGGATAAAGGTATTAACGAAACCTGTTATAACTTATTATTGTATAGTTAATAACCATCGTAGTCATCGTCGTTACACCATCATAAACAACAACACCACCACCACCACCACCTGCACCACCACCACCACCACCACCATCATCATCATCATCATCATCATCATCATCATCATCATCATCATCATCATCACCATAATCATCATCCGGATCTTCTTTTGCTTGTCCTTGTTCTTCACCTTTTTTTTCTTTTCCTGCTACTCCTCCACCTCTTTTTTCTTCGTTTTAACATTATAACTCAGCGCGCCATGTATAGTCCACAACCTTTCCGACAACCATTAACAGTCCTGTTTCCTCACTTATCCATGTGCACGACTGAAGTCATCCCAGGGTGAATACATTACACTGATTCACAGGGCATATAGCTGGTTCGGTCATGTCTGATATAACACCCGTTTCCGTTCCCTGGCTTCATTAATGTCGTGGGTCCTTCGTGTGGTTGGCAACTATTCATAGCTGCTTGAGATCATTCCAGGATGCTGCCACGCCATCGTTTCACCGTGAGTATTGTAATAAAAAAAAAATATTCTATATAGTGTATGTGTTCTTTAATGTTCCACTTTGGAAACGCCAAATTTGTAACGTTCCGTGTCTTCTTTAAATCCTCACGTTGGAGTCGTCAATTTTGTAATCTAACCAAAATAATCTGTGTGAATGCTGTGGTAACGAATTTAAAAAAAAAATTAATTTTATTTCACAAAAAAAATTTCTGAAAAAATATTTTTTTATGTAAATTCTAATCCTAATATTTAGGAACTAATCGTGTTTATTGTTTGTAATTAGAAATGAAGTGGTATTATGTTTATTTTTGTAATATTGTCACTTTCAGTAAATTTGTTAAAGCATAATCTGGTTAACTCCAAATCTATTCGAAAGACGGCTCCCTTCTTCTTCTTCTTGAAGCGTTCGTAGTTCGTATATACCGCCTTTCGGTTAGTTGGTATGCTTGAATAATTTATTTGTTAAGCTTTTTTAAAGAAAAACCAAATCCAAATTACAAAACAGCACGTTTATTAATAAAATAGTTAATTTGTTCGATAAGAATCGATGTTACAAAGTAGTATCGACTCACTCAGGGCCGGTCGATATAAAAAGTTACATTAGTATTATAAAAATATGGTTCTTTAAACGGTTATTTAAAATATAGCTAGAGACGTGTATGGGCAGGAAAGTATAACACTTACAATTATAAAATGCCTTAATATTATACAATACAAGGTTATAATTAAAAATAATAAAAGCTTACATATGATATTTATTCAAACCAAAAGCAGCAGACGGTCGTTCTCTACAGCTGACGGGAGAAGACGACAATTCCCCAAAATGGCCGACTGGCGCATGCGTAGTGTAACGTATAACCTGGATGAAAGTTTTGGTTAAATAAAGATGTCTTTTCTCCGTGTAAATGGTCTCCGCAATTGTATATGATTGTTCTGGATGTATTTGAGTGTCACTGGTGTATGGTGGAATAGTTCACTTGGTGTACAATGTTATTATTGTGTTCATCTCACTTGGTCTATGTGTCTCGTGTTTAACCTTGATGGTTCGTCAGTAAATTGTGTGATATTGGTGTTATTTCGTTTAATTAGTCGTAAGTGGTTCAGTTTAATGGTGTTACACTGTTCATATTTTAACTTCACCGGTTCACAATTAAAAAACAACTCAAAATAAGATTTTATGATAATTTTCACCGAACTCGGTTTATAACGTTAATCGCCATTATAGGTTACTTCTAGCAAATAATCACGTTAAGTTCACTCGTCAACGTATAATAAAGAACTGTTCTCATTTCCTTCGTCTCCTGAAAATCTTAGCCAATTTAATATATCTTATACATTGTTTCAAATTATCTTAGCTTCCGATACATTTTCTTTTGATACATTATACTCAGAAAATAATTTCGTTATTAATTAACTGTACGAAATACTAAATACATATTCGGTTTCTTTATTCTATTCTGCTTATTTTGATAATAATTAATATAGTGTTACAAAGTTTTCATTAAAAAATTATGTTTATTACATTTCTGGAAGGTAGGCCTAATTTTATATTTCCTGTTGTCTAAGCAAATAATAGCCATTTTCCCTGATATAATTATTATTCGATTATATCTGAAATTGATATAATTGTCTATTCTTATTTAATTTTTTGCAATTAGTTTATTAATGATTGTTTTTAAATACAATTCATTTGTCTATGACTCCTCCTCTGATAATGTCAGTTAGTATATTCCATTTTTATTGGTAATTTTATTAGATAAATAAGTAATTTTACTTATCTGCTGACCATATCTCTATAAAGTCTTTTTTACATGGTATACTATATGTTGGGTTTATCTTGCATAAATATTATCAGTTTAACTGGTTTATAGTACTAGATTTATTAATTATTCTTCAGTTTAAATTCATTATATGGCCTAGATTTGATATGTTGCTATTTGCAAAATTTTTACTAATGTAGTTAGTTTATACTCTTCTCTGACTTTTTATCCTTATATACTTTATTAACAATTAGTTCTTTGTCTAGTATAACAGTGATTATTGATTGTACAATTAAAATATAACACATATCTTTATCAAATCTGGTACCTTGAATAATACCTTTTATGTGTACTGATTATACCTAGTAACATAATTAAAAAAAAATTTTATAATATGGGGAATGATATCTACCTTTAGATATGGCATTCCTAATTTAAATTAACAACAAAATAACATCTTATAACAATAATATCACTTACTAATAAATCTTATTTGTCTATTTAATATATGGAACAGGAACATAACATATTGGTTCCATATAATGGTGAACACTTTCTTAAAACTATTTATTGACGGTCTGCTCTATATTTCCCAATTTTAAGGATTTATTCCCCATCTCTAAGTATAACACTAGCTATCTGTTTATTATTTCATTCTATGGAATGTTTTTATAAATTTAGTAGCATTTTATTAGCAATATTATTACTTCATATCAAATATGATACTGTTCAAAAAACACTTAAAGTTTATTCATTTGTACGGCAACTCATGTACCTTTTCAAAGTTTATTGGCTATAATTCAATAACTTACACTTGTCCATGGTTATTTATTAATATTATTACTAGTCCTTTTCTAGCTTTACAACCTGAAATATTTAACCATGGGGGAACTGTGAAGATTTGTTCATATAAACTACACAATAACTTTTTTGGGTGCACGGTTACTTAATACTATTAACACTTTTGGTTTTTGTCAGTTTTACATTGTGATATGGCTTTTGGGGTGTTATACTTCCTCTTTGGACATTCATTTATTTTTGGGGTTTTTGGGTTTTCTCCCTATGGGGTTTCTATTTGGTATGGGTCGTCTCCCTTCCTTTTTTCTAGTGGATCTTCTCAGGTTTCTTATTCTTCAGTATTTTTGGTCATTCTATAATTCTTCTTTCTTCGTTCTTCAGTATTTTTGTTCAATTTATATTTCTTCTTACTTCTTTCTTCAATATTTTTGTTCATTCTATATTTCTTCTTTCTTCTTTCTTCTTTCTTCAGTACAATTTCGCTGCGTATGCTTTTGTTTCTTCTGGTCTGGTTTCTTTGTCGGGGTATCTTAATTGCCTGCTTCTATCTTACCTGGGTAATTTTGTTATTCATATTTTATTTTTCTATGTTTTAAATTTGTAGTATATATATTATTTGCAGATTTTTTCCTTATGTTTACTTTTCTTGTGATTATATTAATTAATAGTGCCTTTTAATTGATTCCCATCTGGATATTCCATATATGAGAGCTTTATTAATGATCATTGAGTAATTTATTTATGTGGATTATCTGTCATGCTACAGATTGCTCTCTTCCAGAAGTAATTAGTTCAGATCATACTTAGTTTGTCTGAAGTAATTGCTTATGATATTTCATTATAAATTATATTTCTTTACTTCCTTCACATTTCTAAAATTTTTCTTCTTTATTTTTGAGCTTATCTATATTTCATTATTAACTGGATTCTTCTTGATAGTAATAGTCATCTGATGTTCGTTATTTTTTATGTTTCCATTTTCTTCTTAACTTGGTTCTTTATCCTTGGGATATTTATTCCCTAACATTTCCTAACACGTTAGCTGGGGCAGTCCAGAAGGGCTCTGTAGGCTACACTCTCTGCTGGCCATACTACGTCATTTATTGATTACAGAGGCAAATCATGTCTGATCAATACATAATAATACTGCTGGACTTATCTACAGACAGTTATTAATAAAAATTACATAAGAATAGTCCACCTTATGACTATAAAAAAAGATTAAATATCTTTGGATACTTCACTTCGTATTTGCTCAGATCTGTTAATATTTCTATCTTAGTTAATTTCTATCTCAGTTACTTTTGTCAATGGTTAGCTCTGTTGGCATTTTATTCCTTCTTATGGTTGGAAGCTGGTTTAATATAATTATCACTTGTTATTCAGTGTAAATTTTTTATTTATTTTTAATTCTCTGTCATATTTTGACTGTTATTACAATCTCCTTCTGGTCATTGGTAGCATATATTTTGTATTATATTTGTTTTTTTTTTCTTAATTCTTATAAATCGTTCCACTAGTATTATGTTCTTGCAATTACTCTTTTAATTGTCCTTCTTATAATTGACATTTATTATATGATCATATTTTTCTTATGGATTTATTTATATATAGTTTCTTTTCCTTTTTCAAAATTTTATTCTGCTCTTGCTTTTTATCCAAATGCACTTTTTAATTATTAAATCCATGTGGTTATTATCTCTGCTTATTTTGCTTAAAAGTGTCATTAATTTTACTTCACAATAAGTTTATTCATTTTAATTGTATCAGTGGTTTTAATTGCTATTTCTTTATTCTCGAAATTTTTTCAGAATTGGTTCCATATATAATTGTTGGTAACGTGAACTTACTCTTCCTTTTGAATGTTGTGGTTATTCTTCAAAATTTTTTTCCTTTCTTTTATATTCCATGATTTGAGTTTCATTGATGTTTGGTAGTAAGTCGTACTTACATGGGTTTTAAACTTATTTGTATTTTACTAAATTCTTTTTCTTTTAGTTTTTTCCCAAATAGTTTCATAAATATTTGGGTAGTAAATAGTGCTTACTTTGTTTTTAAATCCAACAAACTTTGATTTTGTTTACAAACTTTGTTTTTGTTTGTATTATCAAATTCTTTTTCTTTTTTATTAAATCATAAGTAGTTTCAAATATAAGGTAGTAAGTAGTTTTTACTTTCTTTTTGAAATTATTCATTTCTAAAAGTTGGTTCCAATATTAGGTAGTAAGTTGTCCTTACTTTCTTTTTGAATTTATTCATTTTATTATAAATTCTCTTTCTTTAACTTCAAAATTGTCTTCCTAAATACTTGGTTGTAAGATTTGCTTACTATGTTTTTGAATTTTTTAAATATTTTATTCAAAATTCTTATTATGCTAGAAATCGTTTCACAAATAATAGGTAGTAAGTTGTTCTTACTTTCTTTTTGAATTTATTCAATTTATTATAAATTCTTTTTCTTTAACTTCAAAATTGTCTTCCTAAATACTTGGTTGTAAGATGTGCTTACTATGTTTTTGAATTTTTTAAATTTCTTTATGCACACAAAATTCAATCTTCTATACATTCAATTACTCATAATATTTTTTCATGGAAGCCTGGTTATACACACCCTTTATCCTCTCTGAATCTATTTCCTTTATTTCATAAGTATTATTATTTTTCACATTGGATATGACATATGGTCCGGTGTATAACAGCAATAACTTCTTCGTTATTCCTTCCAGTGTGCTGGGTAGTTCACGATTTTTTAACAAATTTTCTCTCTTTTCATATATTATTAATTTACCACTAGCCTTTTGATACTTATTTTGCCGTTTTACCTGGTCTTCTGCCACCTTGTTGTACAATTTAGCTTTGTCAAATTTGTACATATGGTTACTGGGGAACTCGAGGATATCCGCGATCTCTCGTGGGGGTGGTTTTTCGTACATAGCCGAGTATGGGGTTATCCCTATAGCTGGATGGTAGGCCAAGTTGAGGAATTCCTCCGTGGCTTCTAGATAGTCTTGCCACCTTTTTTGTTGATGGTGACAATAAGTTCTTAGGATCCTCCCCACTTCTCGTAACACCCGCTCTGCCGGATTACTGCTCGGATGGTAGACCGAGGTCTTGTATGTACGAATGCCCATTGCCAATAATGTATCTCGCCATTTTCCACCCTTAAACTGGGTTCCATGGTCAGTAATGATCGAAGATGGTTTCCCCAGGTGTGGGATATACTGTTCCGTTAGTATCCCCAGAATTTTCCGGGTAGTCGCTCGATTAGTAGGGTATAGCTTAACATACTTTGTGAAGTGGTCCATTATGACGGTTAGGTACCGATATTGGTGTCGACCTCCACTACGGGGAAATGGTCCGCAAATGTCTAGGAATACCTTCTCTAATCTTGCTTGGGAAGTGATTGGGATCATAACACCTTCCTTCTTCTCATTATTTGTTTTTACCAGCTGGAAGATTTTACAACTTTTTATATACATTCGGACTTTCCTATTTATGTTTTTTATATGGCAGCTCTCCTCCAGAGCTTTTATTACATTGAGGGCGCCCATATGCCCGTAACGTATGTGGTAATTCACTATCAATTCCCTTTCGATCTGTGTCGGAACAACCACCTTCCAGATCTCTTCCTTCAGGGATGTTTTAACGAACAATATTTGTTTATTTATTTGGTAATATTAAGCAACGGTTTCGTCTCCCTCTTCTAGTCGAAGTTTGAGGTTTCTCAATTTAGGGTCCGCTTGTTGGTGGGTGCTCATATTTGTCAATATTGTTTTTAATCGGCTCTGGTGCTAAGAAGATGGTATATTTTTAGCACGCTTTCCTTCTCCCCATCGAAAGTTTGTTCTTCCATATTGACTCGGGATAACACATCCGCTACTACATTCTTTTTACCTGGGATGTATTCCCATTTTAGATGGTATTCTTGAAGGGCAAGTATCCACCTCGTTAGCCTGCCATGGTTCAGTTTGCAGCTTTTCAAGAACGAAATAGATTTATGGTCGGTTCGGACTGTAACAGGGTATCCCAAAATGTAAGTGCGGAACTTACCGCAAGCAAATACCACGCTCAGTAATTCTTTTTCAGTCACCGTGTAATTCTTTTCGCACTGGTTCAAAGACCTGCTCGCGAAGCTAATTACTTGATGTTGACCCTTCTCGTCTTCTTGATACAGTGTCGTTGCCAGACTGATGTTGCTGGCATCGCAATTCATGAAAAATGGTAATTTAAAGTTTGGGTGGCGCAGTATTATAGTTGCCAGAAATTTGTCTTTAATTTGTTGAAAAATCCCATCTTGTTCTTTACACCATACCCATTTGTTTTTGGATGATAATTGAGGTTGAAACCTCGCGGTTAATTCCGAATATTGTTCCTGGAACTTTCTATAGTAATTACAGAGTCCCAGGAACGACTGTAATTGCTTCCTGTTTTTGGGTGCCGGGAATTTCTGGATTGCCTCCACCTTTTCTGCCGACGGTGAGATTCCTTGATCGTCCAAGTTAAATCCTAAAAATTGCACTTCTCTCGCAATAAACTTGGATTTTTCTAACTTCAGCGTGACGTTACTGACAGATAATTTCTCAAGCACATGTTCCACACGGTAGCAGTGCTCCTCCCACGTTTTGGATGTTACTAGTAGGTCATCGACATACACTGTGGTAAACTGAAGTGCTTCCTGTCCCAATATCTGGTCCATGCAGGTCACAAAGATGGCAACTGAGTTCACCAATCCAAAGGGCAATCTTTTGAATTGGTAATTGCGTCCCTCGAATATGAAAGCCAGATATTGGCGACTCCGTGGGTGTAACTCTACCTGCCAGTAACCGCACACCGTATCCCAGGTACTGAAGTATTGGGTACCATGGAAGCGTTTCAGGATTTCCTCAATCTCACCGGGCGAGGTTCTATCATTAATGATTTTTTTGTTTATTTCCCGTGCATCCAAGCAAAGCCGGACTTGGCCGTTTTTCTTGGGAATAGCGACAATAGGGCTGGTGTATGGGGATTGGCTATGTTCTATAATATCGCTATTAATCATTCGGTTGATTTCCGCTCTCACAGCCTCCTTTCGTGAATGCGCAGTAGGGTAGGATTTTCTATTAAACTCCACTGTATCTCGGAATTGAAGGGTACATTGATAATTTCTTACCTTGCCTGGCTCATCTGAAAATACTGAGCGGTACTTCTCATAAATCCTTATCAACTGATTTGCTTGAGTAATGGGCAATTTCTCTCTATTAATTCCGCTTCGGAAATCCCTTATCTCCTGTATTGTTTGGGACCATAAATCTTCGTCCGTGTTGTCGTATACTATGGTGTTAGAAATGGTGTTAGTATTCGTATAATTAATGCTACGTATTTGCTGGTGGATACTGCTGGGAAGTGTTATCTCGCTACCGACTAAATCGGCCGTCCAGGTCAAATCTCCGGTAAACAGTGATACCTTCTCCGATCGTAAATCGATGATAGCCGGGTTCCTTCTCAGCACATCACATCCCACTAATATGTTGAAGGGTAATCCTGCCGCAATTAGGAAGACCATGTTTATAGCTATACCCTTACTAATTACATTCAATGACACTTGTTTTCTTATTGTCTTGTTTTGGCGACCAGTGGCACCGATTAATACTATGTTATTTATAGGTAAGGTCGGCAATAACTTACCACATTTTTCTTGGATTCTCTCCAATTCTGTTGTGTTAATTATAGATACATTCGCACCTGTATCGATCATTAGCTGTGCGAATGTTCCTTCGATTTCTGCATTAATATAAATTATTTCATTGTTTATAATAGGGAGGCGAGTGTCATCCTCCTCCAGTAGTTCATTTCGAATGTTTTTCAAATAGTTACCCCGAATGATAGTAATTTTATTGTGATGATTTGTTCTTGGCAATTCTTTTATATACCCAGGCGACAGAAGCAGCAAAAGGTCCTTATTGTTTATTACTGCCTCCTCCCGTTTAAATTCTCCTCATCCTGGTTATTAATTGGACCAACAGAGGCATCAGTGGGGAAACCTTGAGTGGGTTCCAGCCTTTCAGTTCGCTGTTCGTATGTTTGTTCCCTATTTGTATGCCGCTCCGGGTCATCTAGGTTGGTACTTCGCCTTGGCGGATTATAACTGGAGTTGTCCCGTTCTCGGCTTCTGCGTCGATCTTCGTACTCGTGGACGCTGCTCCGCCTTTCATGGTCATACCTGCGATGGCTGTTTCCTTCTGCACGTATAAAATTTACCCGGGGTCGGGAGAACCTGTTGTTGTTGTTATTGTTATTATTAGGGTAACCCCTATTGTTATTGTAAAACCGCTCGGTGTTACTGGTATGGTTGGGGTTTCTCTGGCTATTTACATTATTATTCGGGTACTAATTATTTCGATTACCGGAGAACCCGTTATTATTTCGGTTAATGTTCGGATTTGTATTACCGTGGTTATTATTGTTATTATTACCGTTGGTAGGGTGCTGATTATGGTAATTTGGATTATGCATGTTTCCTTGATACCCACTGTTGATCTGTTGATTATTATTGTTCGATGACGGATTATTTCGAACTTCTGGACGCTCATTTCTTCTTCTACTCTGCCTGTAATATTCTTCGTTCTCATAATTTTCTAATAGCTCCGTCATCGCCTGTATGGTCTTTATCTGGCTACCTCTTCGAGCTCTTATGACCTCTTCGTCATAATGATAGGAAAGCTTATTCACCAGGCATTCCTCTGGTATGGCTGGTTCCAGGTGCTTGGCCAGGCACACCTTCCCAAGGAAGTATGCAGTCATGGTATTGCCAAACTGGTGTTTGTATCGGCCATGGCAGATGTTGTCCCTTATTAAATTCTGGGTGGTCTCTGACCAATACTTGGACTTGAACAAACTTTTAAACTGCTGGTAATCGTTTATCTCGCTCCTGTTCGCCATCCACCAATTGTCCGTCATATCCCGGAATGATTCGTCCAATAGTTCTCGACTATTGGACCATCGATTATTTCTATGTTTGGCCATATATTCCTCAATACGGGCCAAGAACTCCATCGGCTTCCTTTTATATTGGCGGAAGTTAAGCCATTCCCTGTTTTCATTGATGGGGATATTCGTGAAGCTGGTTGGTCGGTTCCGAATTGCTTCCATTTCCTCCTGGCTCTGCCGCACTTGACCAGTGATGTTAGTCATCGCTTCCTCCATTCTGTCACATCTTTCTGTAATTTGGGTTCGTACTTTACTGAGTTCTTCCTGGCTTTCCTTTCGGTTTTCTTCTGCCTTCTTACGACTAGATTCTTCAAGACTTGTGACCTTGGTGTTTACCACTTCCTTGAACTCTTGTACCTCCACTTCCGTCAGCCGACATCTTTCATCAACTTCTCTTAATGTGTTGATTTATAGTTATTGTTTCGTCTTCCAGCCTTTTAGTCATAGATTTCTTATTATCTTTGAGTTCTTTGTTCATTTCCTTTCTTAATAGTTCCATTCGTTCGTCTAGCTTGTCTAAATTCTCTTGGTTAACTTCTCGTAATTCTTCCCGTAATAGTTGGTTATCCTCTCTTAACTCTTCCAACCTTTCCCCCATTTTATCTTCCATTTTCTTGTTATTCTCCTCCAATTTTTCTTCCATCGTTTTGCTGGTTTCCTCCATTTTCTGATTAGTTTCATCAATTTTCTGGCTTAAAGATCGGTTGTCTTCCTTCATTTCCTTGCTGGTTTTCTCTATTCTCTTATTGGTGTTTTCAATCTTTTTACTCAATTCTTCTTTTGTTGCTTGGTTGTCCTTCTTCAATTCTTCCTTTGTTGCCTCTATGTTCTTATTTACATCACTAAAATTTTCCTTCAAGGACTGTTGGTCTTCTTTCCTTTCCTTACTATTTTCTTCCTTGGTGGAATCCATTTTCTTGCTTAATTCTTCCTTGGTTGACCGGTTGGTGTCATCCATTTTCTTGCTTAATTCTTCCTTGGTTGATTGGTTGTTTTCCCTCAAATCTTATATGTCCTTTTTCAAATCTTGACTTAATTTCTTAATATGTTCTTCCATTTTCTCCATCATTATCCTGAGTATCTCCTGTATGTTACTATTCTCTGCTCGTGATAGTTTCTCGGGTTGTTTTATTCTTTCCTCCCGGAGATCGATTTCCCCTGTTTGTGTGGGCATTTCAGGTTGTTCCTCTGGTGGTGCTGGTTGTTTACGTTCCACCGAGGTTAATAACGTTTCTACGTCCTCCACTGGGGTCGCCTCCTTATCCTCCATATTAAGTTCTTTTTCGGCCTCCGCCGCTCTCTTCTTTGATGTGGCACGACGCTGCATCTTTCCTGGTCCCCTGGCTAAATAACTGCTGCCAAGCTGAATTAGAAATTGGGCAAGTAACTACAGCCTTTCAGTCCCCAATTACAGCCCTTTAGATGGACGCCAATTTTGTAATAAAACAAAAATATTCTATATAGTGTATGTGTTCTTTAATGTTCCACTTTGGAAACACCAAATTTGTAACGTTCCGTGTCTTCTTTAAATCCTCACGTTGGAGTCGTCAATTTTGTAATATAACCAAAATAATCTGTGTGAATGCTGTGGTAACAAATTGAAATAAAAAAATTATTTTTATTTCACAAAAAAAAATTTCTGAAAAAATATTTTTTTATGTAAATTCTAATCCTAATATTTAGGAACTAATCGTGTTTATTGTTTGTAATTAGAAATGAAGTGGTATTATGTTTATTTTTGTAATACTGTCACTTTCAGTAAATTTGTTAAAGGATAATCTGGTTAACTCCAAATCTAGTCGAAAGACGGCTCCCTTCTTCTTCTTCTTGAAGCGTTCGTAGTTCGTATATACCGCCTTTCGGTTAGTTGGTATGCTTAAATAATTTATTTGTTAAGCTTTTTTAAAGAAAAACCAAATCCAAATTACAAAACAGCACGTTTATTACTAAAATAGTTAATTTGTTCGATAAGAATCGATGTTACAAAGTAGTATCGACTCACTCAGGGCCGGTCGATATAAAAAGTTACATTAGTATTATAAAAATATGGTTCTTTAAACGGTTATTTAAGATATAGCCAGAGAAGTGTATGGGCAGGAAAGTATAACACATACAATTATAAAATGCCTTAATATTAAACAATACAAGGTTATAATTAAAAATAATAAAAGTTTACATCTGATATTTATTCAAACCAAAAGCAGCAGACGGTCGTTCTCTACAGCTGACGGGAGAAGACGACAATTCCCCAAAATGGCCGACTGGGGCATGCGTAGTGTAACGTATAACCTGGATGAACGTTTTGGTTAAATAATTGTATATGATTGTTCTGGATGTATTTGAGTGTCACTGGTGTATGGTTGAATAGTTCACTTGGTGTAAAATGTTATTATTGTGTTCATCTCACTTGGTCTATGTGTCTCGTGTTTAACCTTGTTGGTTCGTCAGTAAATTGTGTGATATTGGTGTTATTTCGTTTAATTAGTCGTATGTGGTTCAGTTTAATGGTGTTACACTGCTCATATTTTAACTTCACCGGTTCACAATTAAAAAACAACTCACAATAAGATTTTATGAAAATTTTCACCGAAATCGGTTTATAACGTTAATCGCCATTATAGGTTACTTCTAGCAAATAATCACGTTAAGTTCACTCGTCAACGTATAATAAAGAACTGTTCTCATTTCCTTCGTCTCCTGAAAATCTTAGCCAATTTAATATATCTTATACATTGTTTCAAATTATCTTAGCTTCCGATACATTTTGTTTTGATACATTATACTCAGAAAATAATTTCGTTATTAATTAACTGTACGAAATACTAAATACGTATTCGGTTTCTTTATTCTATTCTGCTTATTTTGATAATAATTAATACAGTGTTACAAAGTTTTCATTAAAAAATTATGTTTGTTACATTTCTGGAAGGTAGGCTTAATTTTATATTTCCTGTTGTCTAAGCAAATAATAGCCATTTTCCCTGATATAATTATTATTCGATTAAATCTGAAATTGATATAATTGTCTATTCTTATTTAATTTTTTGCAATTTAGTTTATTAATGATTGTTTTTAAATACAATTCATTTGTCTATGACTCCTCCTCTGATAATGTCAGTTAGTATATTCCATTTTTATTGGTAATTGTATTAGATAAATAAGTAATTTTACTTATCTGCTGACCATATCTCTATAAAGTCTTATTTACATGGTATACTATATGTTGGGTTTATCTTGCATAAATATTATCAGTTTAACTGGTTTATAGTACTAGATTTATTAATTATTCTGCAGTTTAAATTCATTATATGGCCTAGATTTGATGTGTTGCTATTTGCAAAATTTTTACTAATGTAGTTAGTTTATACCCTTCTCTGACTTTTCATCCTTATATACTTTATTAACAATTAGTTCTTTGACTAGTATAACAGTGATTATTGATTGTACAATTAAAATATAACACCTATCTTTATCAAAACTGGTACCTTGAATAATAGCTTTTAGGTGTACTGATTATACCTAGTAACATAATTAAAAAAAAACATTTTATAATATGGGGAATAATATCTACCTTTAGATATGGCATTCCTAATTTAAATTAACAACAAAATAACATCTTATAACAATAATACCACTTACTAATAAATCTTATTTTTCTAGTTAATATATGGAACAGGAACATAACATATTGGTTCCATATAATGGTAAACACTTTCTTAAAACTATTTATTGACAGTCTGCTCTGTATTTCCCAATTTTAAGGATTTATTCCCCATCTCTAAGTATAACACTAGCTATTTGTTTATTATTTCATTCTATGGAATGTTCTTATAAATTCAGTAGCATTTCATTAGCAATATTATTACTTCATATCAAATATGATACTGTTCTAAAAACACTTACAGTTTATTCATTTGTACGGCAACTCATGTACCTTTTCAAAGTTTATTGGCTATAATTCAATAACTTACACTTGTTATTTATTAATATTATTACTAGTCCTTTTCTAGCTTTACAACCTGAAATATTTAACCATGGGGGAACTGTGAAGATTTGTTCATATAAACTACACAATAACTTTTGGGTGCACGGTTACTTAATACTATTAACACTTTTGGTTTTTGTCAGTTTTACATTGTGATATGGTTTTTTGGGGGTTTATACTTTCTCTTTGGACATTCATTTATTTTTGGGGTTTTTGGGGTTTCTCCCTATGGGGTTTCTATTTTGTATGGGTCGTCTCCCTTCCTTTTTTCTAGTGGATCTTTTCAGGTTTCTTATTCTTCAGTATTTTTGGTCATTCTATAATTCTTCTTTCTTCGTTCTTCAGTATTTTTGTTCATTCTATATTTCTTCTTTCTTCTTTCTTCTTTCTTCTTTCTTCTTTCTTCTTTCTTCTTTCTTCTTTCTTCTTTCTTCTTTCTTCTTTCTTCTTTCTTTTTTCTTCAGTACCATTTCGCTGCGTATGCTTTTGTTTCTTCTGGTCTGGTTTCTTTGTCGGGGTATCTTAATTGCCTGCTTCTATCTTACCTGGGTAATTTTGTTATTCATATTTTAGTTTTCTATGTTTTTAAATTTGTAGTATATATATTATTTGCAGATTTTTTCCTTATGTTTACTTTTCTTGTGATTATATTAATGAATAGTGCCTTTTAATTGATTCCCATCTGGATATTCCATATATTAGAGCTTTATTAATGATCATTGAGTAATTTATTTATGTGGATTATCTGTCATGCTACAGTATTAAGCCTTCTTATAGTTTGAAAAAAGTGAAATAACATATGTGATATATTGTATCTAAGAAGGAAGTGAGTTACTCGCAAAGTATAACTTAACTGCCTTGAGTTATGCAAATATTTAAGCTAGTTGTATAAGCTGTTGATTACAACAAAATAAATGCCATATAAGTTAAATCTAACGTGCTTTTTATGGTATTTTACTTTGCAAACTTTATAAGCTATACTAATCATTAACATGATAAACATGAAATTGTGTTTATTTTTTAGGTAACAGCAATAGGTATGAGTAATGTTAAAACTAGTTGAAAACTGTACAGAAAAACACACATGGACAAAAACCTCACAAGCCACGCGTTCTAGCCATCAATCACTACCCGCCATTCATACTTTCTGTTTCGTTCAAGAATATCCCTTTGTCGTTTATTTATTATAAATTATTTTCGTTGTTTTTGTCTCCTGGAATCTGAAATTGAAATTAACGTAATAGCTTTACATAATTCCTTGCAGCAACTAAATTTGGGTTTAGTCCTGGACATGAATATAATGTAATATTTAATATAATAATTCCGATGATAAGAGTATATTATTAGGCTGCTGAAACACTGTAAACAAAAACAATAAAAATATACTGTTGTACAAAAATTGTATATAAATATTTTTACATAGGCTTGCCATAATTTTTTTGCCAACCGGGTTAACATTTTAGGGGAGGGAGAAGGGAGGCTGGAATTAGATATTAACATTACAGTGTTTTTAAAATTCTATGTTTGTTTTATTAGGTGTGTATGATGTATAAATGTAATACTTAACACATATTAAAGTGTAAGTATAAGAAAATATTTTTTGCAAACTTAAGTGCAGTAGGTACATTAAATTGAGTTCAATCAAAAAATTACTTATTGCATTAAGAATTTGTAAGGAGTGTGTGACATAAACTTGTTTTTAAACCTGTCATATTTTTTACTTGAATGCACTTTACTCGTATGTTTTTTGTTTTTTATTTTCCCAAAAATGTGTTACATCTAATACTAAAACGCACCTACCGGGACATTTCAGCCGCCGGGCGGGACATCGGGACTGCAGGAACGATATACGGCAGGAACTGAATGTTATGAGTATACTCGACAGGATCTTTCAGTATCGGCTGAATTGGTGGAAACATCTTTACCGAATGGATGACTGCGATTGCCGCATCCCCAAAGAATTCTGGAACTACAAGCCGAAGGGACGGAGACGTGTGGGACGTCGGAGGAAACGCTGGACTGACCAGTTCTAATCTTTGCCTATTTGAGACTGGAACAAACCGTCCTTGGTTTAATCCGTGATAGTGATGATGATTAAACTATCTAACCATCCCCTCTTTCTTTCAATACTTCCAGTGTAAACAAAAGCGGAGTTCCTTTTCATCTAGTCCTAACAACCTATATGACCTTGTCAATCACCCGAATGGTTCATTACCCTCATTCCAGACATTCCAGGTCTCCTATTTACTTTCTAAAGTATGGTTCTCATGTACGTTGGGATGCAGGAGGCAAGAGCGTTTATCTCAGAGCGTGTTTACAAAAATGTGTATGACTTATCGGGCTGGTACAAAGGAATTGTATCGTTTTTGTACTGCATATTTCCGATCTGATGATGAGTTGGAAAGCTGAAAGCGCTAATACAATAATCTGTAACAGGTTTTAGTTTTTCAAAACCTAAGAAAAACTGAAATTCAATTACGTTTTTAAGAAGTCATTATACTACAGAGAAGCAGTTATATAGGCCTATGTATTGTGACGTAGCGAGGCGAAGATCTGCTCTCGGAGACAGCCGAGACGTGACACGAGAAAACGAGGCGAGCCAATCAGGCATCAGCAGCCGAAACGTGACAATCTAACGTGCTCGAAGCGAGCCAATCAGGGACCAGCGGCACTCAGACAGGTTCATGGCACCCGACCTGTCAGGGCATAAAAAGAGCGCCGCTGGAAATTTTTGGCGCCCCGACAATCAGCGGATCCCTGAAGAGGTGTCTCAGCTCGCTTGCGAGAGGAATCGCCTCCGGAGACGCTGGTAGAGGACTCGTGATCCGGTCGACAGGGTTGCGTTAACAGAGCGACCGGCAAGTTGCGTCGCGACATGCTGGCGTTCCGTAGACGCAACTGGGAGCTAGCTGTAGCACAGATGGATGACCCTGCCGAGAACGGTAATGTCTGGCGGATTCCCAGTGCCCTAACGGGAAAGTGTAAACGTGCGCCTCCCCGCACTGGTAGGACCCAGCGGTCAACCCCTTGGACGCCCCCTCGAGAAGGCAGAGTTCATGGCTGACAGTTTCGAGCGTCAGTTCGCTCCCAACCCATCCAAGAACCCGGCCTTTACTGAGCCCATCTGCCTCGAGGTAGAGCGCTTTCTATCGGCCGGTATCACAGTCCAGCCGGAGCCCATCTCGCCGGAGGAGGTCTCTGAGACGATAGTTCAGCTCAAGCCCCGGAAGGCGCCTGGCCCTGACGTAGTCATGAATTCCGCACTCCACCGCCTTCCGGAGCGAGGAATAGAGTTCTTCTCTGATCTGTTCAATATCTGTCTCTGGCTGGCCTACTTTCCGGGGAAATGGAAAACGGCTACAGTTATAGTGATACGCAAGCCGGGAAAGAATTCTTCTCGGGCGGAAAACCTCAGACACATCAGCCTCTTGTCCGCGACGTATAAGGTTTTCGAGCGTTTGACCCAGCGTAGGATCCGCGACCATCTAGAAAGACTGGATGTGCTGATCCCCGAACAGTTCGCCTTTCGTGAGCTTCACTCCTCGACTCATCAGCTGATGAGACTCGTGGAATGCATTTCCGAGGCTGGCTGCCAGTGCAAACAGACGACTGCGATCTTCCTAGAGGTAGAGAAGGCCTTTGACCACGTGTGGCACAAGGGTGTCCATTACAAACTAACGGAAGTCCTTCTCCCAGATTGCTACGTTCACTTTCACGGCAGCTTTCTGCGAGACCATAGCTTCCGAGTGAGAGTAGACCACGTTCTCTCTTCGGAGAGGCGTATTACTGGTATCCCACAGAGAAGTGTACTTGGGCCTCTTCTGTTTTTGCTGTTTGTCAACGACAAGCCCCGAGTTCCTGGAGTAAGATTGTCGCTGTTCGCGGACGACACTGCGGCTTTTGCCTCAGAGCCGAACGCAAGTTATGCGGCAATCAAGCTCCAGCGCCAACTCGGCGCGTATGTCGGGTGGACCGATGACTGGAGAGTGCCGTCAATGCTTCCAAGAGTGCCGCGGTAATATTCTCGCGCAAACGCAAGCGGCCTCGGCCGCTTAAAGTAGGCCCCGTCGAGCTGCCCTGGACCAATAGCGTCACGTACCTCGGGCTCCACGTGGACTCCCGACTCACCTGGCGAACCCATACACAATACATCGGTCAACGCGCTTCGGCGCAACTCAGTATACTCTGGCCCGTGCTATCTAATCCGGTAATGACCCCCCGGCTTGGTAAGCTCATAGTCAACTAGTACATGTTGCCCGTGATTACCTATGCCTGTCCTGTTTGGGGATACCTTGCTCGATGTCATAGATCAGCGCTCCAGCGCGTTCTCGACCGAGGACTTAAGCTTGCGTGTAAGTCCCACGGAGGTACTCTTCTCGTCTTTTGAGGAGAGGACTCGGTGTCCGCTCTTTTGATGACACCATGAGACGCCTGGCGCGTAGATTCTATGTTCGATCCGAAAGTGTGGCCCACAACTCCCTCACTGCCGGATTTGGTAAATACACCCCGCAACCAGGCGAGTCTTCGAAGCGACCCCGTTTATTAGCCCCTGTGGCACAATCCACCATCGAGGGTCGCTTCAGGCCCTCCACAAGTAGGATAATAATATTTAAAGAACCCAAACTGACCCAGTGGCAGTAGCCCGAACTGAGACTCGTGACACTGCACAACTCGCGAATCGCGTTTCGCGCGAGCCGCGCAACCCCGAGTCGTGTATTTTTGGCGCACTCCATTGCACGTCGTGAAGGCATCCCGGACGCAAAAGGAAGAAGGAAGAAGAATGGAGAGCAAAGCAGAACCAGTGATGTTGATCGACTGGGATAGCAGCGGGCTCTACATACCGTTGCCGAAAGAAGAAGACGCAGCCGACGAACATCACAGCGCGGCTCGGGCGGCGTTCGCAAACGAGTTAGCGTCCTCCGACAAACGGTCCTTTAAGAACCTAAAAAGCGATAGTGTGTACGATTGGCACCATTTATCCTGTGACAATATATTTACTAAAATATCACAGAGTAACAAAATTATTCGTTAACGAATAGTTTGTTATATAGACGTTTGACTCCAATTCATATCATGTTATTTGACATCTAATAAAAGCTAGTGGTTTCAACACTACTAGGCCTATATAAATAGCATTGTTTTAATCAAATTTCTAATAATATAAATATTATGAAAGAAAACTAAAAGTTGATAATTAAAATATATTTGTAGTGCTAAACTGTATTGAAATTTTGATTAAAAGTATTTTTAAATTACGTTTCCAAGTATACAAAATTAAATAAATACTTATTTAAAAAAATTTATAATAAATTAAAATTTACTATGAAAATCGAAAACAACAAAGGTATCAATTTTTTAGACTTAACAGTATTACATAACGGGAATAACTTAAAATACAAAATCTTTAGAAAATACACTAATACTGACACAGTAATACACTACGATTCACATCATCCCGTTACACAAAAAATGGTAGTATTTAACAGTCTTGTCAACAGACTTTTAAATGTTCCCCTCGAAAATGAGGACTATTTGAATGAGGTTAGCACTATCAAACAAATAGCTATAAACAACGGGTATAAATCTACAACAGCAGACAGAATAATAAATAAACATAGAAAACGTTTAGGAAATAAAAATTCAAACTGTATAAAAGCAAGTAATAAAAATTGTAAATATCTTCCTGCTAATTTTACAGGTATTACGCCAAATATTTTAAGACCCGTTCTGAAAGATAATAACTATATCTTATCATTTAAAACAAATAATAACTTGGGAAATTATTTCAAAAACAAAAACAAAGTACCTTTAAAAAAGAAATCTGGTGTATATAAAATAAAATGTGATGATTGTGAAGCGTTCTACATCGGTCAATCAGGCAGATGTTTTTATACAAGATTTTTAGAAAATATTCCCTAGCCAAGTAATACTAAATCCAATTTTGCACAACATTTAATATCAAGCGGACATAAATATACGAGCTTTGAAGAAAATTTAACAGCGTTGCATTTTTGTAAAAAAGGTAAACGGATGGATAGTCTGGAGGAATTTAAAATTTATAAAGCTATAAAAAAATAGTACCACTAAGAACAGTTTATTAAATGATCAGGTAAATTTTGCATCAAACTACTTGTTCGACACTGCCATCGGTTTGGATTTAATCTTTGACCAGTCGCGTGACGATCGCGGTTGAGGGTGAACGCATGCGGGAGCTCCAACCGTGGTTCGTATAACATTTCACATGCGATTTGAAGTTTTATTTTATTTTATTTGATTGACATGACCAGTATCATGGTTGCGATTTTTGTTGTATTAATTTATTATATTGAAGTAAGTGTTATCTGAGGATGGTACTTAGTCCCGAAACGCGTCATAACTGACGAAACTTTGTATCACTAGAGTGGATAATAAGGTAATTATATAATTAAATAAATATTTGCGTGTGTGTTATTTATATACATATGCTATATATATTGATTGTTGGATTCCATAATTTAATGATGTGTAACTAATTATTTTTAGTACTTTAATCAAGTTACTTTCTCTATCACTGGTAAAACTACATAAATGTGAGTAACAGGTGCAACTGTTTTACTAAGTGCAATGTAGTCGACTTCAGTTATTGTAATCCTGAATAATGGTTATTGGAATGCGGTTTAAGAGTAATATGGATAAAACCGCTGAACCTTAACTTTGAATATTCAGCTGTCTTTAGTATCACATTATTTATACCGTAGACAGATCTATGTCTAAGTAACGGTTCCGTATTAGTGAATTACACACGTACACCTGTATGGCGTAAAAAAACCTTACATGCAAGGGTATTTTAATAAATGGAAACAATCTATAAAATGTACACTGAAAGGAACCGTTCTGCATGATAATTATTTAAAACAATTCACTGTGTACTGCATTCTGTAAACAAGATTTTCACAGCTCTATATACAATGCTGTTAACCGATTACCAGATCGCTTTACAGACTACCATAGAATAGCGGGAAGGAAATTAATGTTTTATTTCTTGTAAAGTTAGAGAAAAGTGATTACGCTGCTCATCAAACGTAGACTAAAGGAATGAAATTAGAAAAAAATGGAAAGACACTACTACGAAATTTGTTTCTAAATTATCAGTGTCTGTAATATTTATACTCAACTAAAATAAATTATTTTCGTTGCGTTAAAAAAATGATCCTTCATTGTCAAAGCCTGAGTTTAGCACCCTCTGGCTTTTGCAATGATAATGGTGTATTGTTTGTGTATTCTTATAAGATAAAATTATATTATTACACCGAAAATAAAACAAATTTTTACTATCCTATCATTACAAAAATTTGGAAATCATGTTGTGGCCAACAAGTATTTTTATGTAAATAAACCACCATTACCACCATGCATTTTTATGTAAATCTAATTTTATGTACCTGAAACCACATTATCGTCACTAATGTGCTCTAACCTGCCACTGGATCAGCTTAGCTCGTTTCGTTTCTATATTATGTACTGGATTTAATAGACTAACAAGAACTTTTGAATTCTTAACATTTCTAGATTGCTGAACGAGCGAAACGCATTCTCACCTTAACTCAACCGTTCGACAGTTGTCTATCTCTTTGGTCAAGTTTCATGATAACTTCTGAGCGTATGAAGCAAAAGTGTGTTCGCGAGAGTCCAGAAACAGGAAGTGGCTCAGGATCAGCTGCCCGGAAGTGGTGACGTCATGTGACGTCACGCAAGTGACGTATGTCATGTGGTCCCAGTGAGGTAGGTCATGGCGTGTATGTATCTACGTCATTAAACCGTGACGTCACGGCTGGATGACGTCGAGCTGGCAACGTCGTACTGACGTCATGACTTAGGTCACGACTGACGTTAGAACTAGTGACGTCGTGACCATTGCGCGTGTGCGTGTTGATGACGAGGTCGCTCGTTCGGTGGAAATTGGCCGGCTGATCCTGAAAAACGTCCTGTATCCGGACTCTCCCTTCGTGTGGTGGTGTTGTGTGGGTCGTGGTTGTTCCCAGTTCGTTCGTGTGTGTTTCGGTCGGGCTTCGGTTCGGGTTCGTGTTCGGGTTTGGTCTCGTACTCGTCCTCGTGGTGTGTCGTCCCTTGAAGAGTGTAGTTGTGTGGTGTGATGTTGGTACTTTTCGGTAGTTGCAGAAGAGGTGTTGCTCCGTCGCCGTCCGCCGCGAGACTGATCGTCGTCACTTGAGTCTGCAGACTGACAGCGTGAAGCCACTCGGGCAACTTCGTTACTGTTCGTCCGCCGCTATTGTCTACTCTCTCGTCAACCCACATTCCACACTTACGTGTATAATGAAATCCACGTATTTTTATCCAAATCGGGGTTTTCCTGTGTGCATAGCGGATGAATTGAATATTAAAATGAATATTGATTGTGGTCACAGTTAAATATTAAAACATAATATAGAATTAATTTAACCATATCGTTGTACTCCATTTATTACCCTGAATTTTAGTTTTTGTTTTAACCTTTGTTTCCTCCAGAAACAAACACAATTTCACTGGCTCCCCAGATAAATATGAACCTTTTGACTACATCGTCGCATCAGTATATGAAATACACGTTTATTAAGAAAACTTATTTTATACTGTTTTGCCTGTTTTTAAGTTCAGTTTTTGTACTCACATTGCTGGTTTTGATATAATTATATTGCTGTAATCAGTTGCTTGCGGTAAAACTCATCTTTACCTGTGCACTAACTTCGCAGGTTGGTTTCGTATTTATGTGGAGTCAATTTAATCAATTATTTTTGTTTCTGGAGTGATAAACGCTGAAACAAAATATACGATTCAGGGAAATTGAGTTTACGTATTTGAAGCCGTGAACTTAATAAAATTATTGTGCTAAAATAAATACACAAACTTTAACCAAACGTTTACCAAACTCACATCTGACAACAGAATATAGGCGGGCATATATGACAACGAAGGTAGCCGAAGTTGTCCGAGTGGCTTCACGCTGTCAGTCTGCAGACTCAAGTATCGTCATTGGGGCTTCGTCTCGTTTATATAACGGAGGTAGTGAAGGAAGGGGAAGTGGTGGGTGGAAGTGATTATGTTCGGGGGAAATGGATAATGGTGGGGGAAACGATGTGAGTGTAACTGTTTTCGCACTTACATTTCCGTTGGTCGTCGCTCCTCCTCCTCCTCCTCCTCCTCCTCCTCCTCTTCGTAGCGCTGTTGAAGGAGAGATGTTGCTCCGTCGCCGTCCGCCGCGAGACCGATCGCGGTCCGCGCTTCGTCGCGTATTTATAACGGCGGTAGTGATGGAAGGGGAAGTGTTGCTCTCTCGACCGTCGGTACAAGAGTGAGCGGAGCGACTGGCCTTGTTTTTATACGCGAACGATTTCCTGTCTCTCGTGGACAAGTTCACGCGGGACTTGTGATTTCACCGAATCTGTGCAACCAAAGCCCGGTATCGCTGCAGAGCCCGGCTCCCGTGAATGATTTGGGCAGCGGCACCTCTACCCCCTTGCAGTGTTATGCCCACGAGAACGCCGAGGCGCTGGGACTCTGGCCCGGCATCTTTCGCAGGATCCGGCCTAAGACCCCCGGGTTCCGTGGACGGACTCCGGGTAAGATCCGTCGGACGACTCCCGCGCTACTCCCTACGCGTGAGGCTTCCGCCGATGCCGGGACACCGCCTGCTTTTTTCGGCATCCGGGCCGGTCGAACTCTCGTGCTAAGACTTGACCGGAGACCTCATACGTGTATTATATATAAAAAAAATCTACACGAACACGATCACTATATACTAATAGAAAATATTATAAAATAAATACCGACACTTTTAGTAGATGAACGTAACATATCGTGAACTAGTTGTCTTCTACCGATGAAATGCTATCACACACACACACACACACACACACACACACACACACACACACACACACACACACAAAGGTTGTCTTAAACCGACGCGAGTGTACCTCTTTTCGTTCGTGCACTTAAAATTCGATTACAATATTATTAATAGCGAATGTATACCTAATGTAATTAAACTATTGATTATTGAATATAATATTTCTCATCTCGGTTCGCGCGGTATTAATTCTTGTATGGATTTGTTATTTATAAAATTCTCTAGAAAAAATTCTTACGTCTTTGGCGTCGGACACTTGCCCGGCAGTCTTTCGCGGGATCCGACCTAAAACTCCCCAGGTTCCGTGGACGGACTCCGGGGAAGATCCGTCGGACTTCTCCCGCGATACTCCCTACGCGTGAGGCTTCCACCGATGCCGGGACATCGCCTGATTTTTCCGGCATCCGGGCCTGCCGAACTCCCGCGCTAGGACCTGGTCAGAGACCTCCCCAGGGTGCGGGAGGTTCTCCGAAGCCCACGAAAGCCGTAGACATGCCGGGCAAGCCGCTAGGACTCTGGCCCTACCGCCTTCCGCGGGATCCGACCTAAGACTCCACGGGATCCGTGGACGGAAACCGGGGAAGATCCGTCGGACGTCTCCCGCGCTACTCCCTACGCGTGAGGCTTCCACCGATGCCGGGATACCGCCTGCTTTTTTCCGGCACGCCGTTTTAGAGACCAACGTCCATATTCCGTTTACCGCCTTACGATAAAGCCCGAGTCTTGGATTAAACGTGTCGTCCTCATCTTCGTGCGCGGGAATATAAAATTGTTTCTTCTTTAGAAAATAATACAAAATATACTTAAAAATAAATACCGACACTTTTCGTAGATGCACGTAACATATCGTGAACTACTTGTCAATAGTTCTGTTGCTTCTCTGTTTTCTTTGATATTTTGAGTAAAAGTCTTCAGTGCAAGTTGTCTTTGGTTGCGTGTTACTATCAAAAAGCTTGATTGGTCTCTCATAAGGCCAAAATCACTTCTTATATCGCCTGTAAGTCCAGTAATGTTGCTGATATCGGGAATCACAGTTGGTATTGCGATGCGATGTGTAATCTGATGCATCCTCTAACTGCTGTTTTACTTGCCCCCTGCCAGATTGTTCATGTTCCATACCAGGTGGACGAACTTTCTCTTAAACTTGGATCTCTAATTTCCTGTGTTGGTGGTGTACTGAGTTCCAAATCCTTTTTTATTTTCAGATAGCATCAATCATCTAACTCTGAAAACAGTCACCAGTTGCTTTTACTGTTGTGTTTTAAATGTTCGGTTTGTAACATGTTAAAGAAATTTGAAATCATACTGTAACTCAAGTCTCTTGTAGCCTCACATGCTGAGTCGTAGTCCTTGTGTACGGGCGTGAATATGTTCCATGTTTATTACACATTTAATTTGTACCCCACTTTCGCTCGCCTTGCCTGGTGGGTGACGCGGGGACTGATCACCCCCTCGTCGTTCACTTTCAGTGTGGAAGCGTTGCTGCGCGCGCAGTGTTTTCAAGGTGACTGAAGGTACTCCTTTGAGTTGTTTCTGATAGCGTCAAGTGCCGTCCCAGTCATTCTGAATTTGTTCATTGACCCACATAAAGTGCTAAATTCCCCGAACTTGACTCTGTTTAATTGCCCCAAACCGTATCTACCGTGCACGGGATACCAATTGATTGGATGTTTATGTCTTGCTTGCTTTATGTGTATTGGAGTACGTGTCTTATTTTATTGTTGAAATTAGGGTAAATTGTATTCACGTTATTGTGTTCGACTGTTGATTGTTAATTTATTGGACGCAATTTGTCCTTCATGTGGGTGTTTCTTGTTTACGCGAACAGCTGTTTAAGCGAACGGCTGTTTATGCAAACGGCTGTTTACGCGATCGGCTGTTTACGCGAAAGGCAGTTTAAGCGAACGGTTGTTTACGCGAACGGCTGTGGTTACAAAACAGATTTTATAGATTTTACTCGTAGATACTCAAGTCGAGTACGTGATGTTATAGTTTATAATTATTAGAATGTTATTATTAATAAAATTGAATGAGTGTTCACGTTTAAAGGTTTGTCGTTTAAAAGGTATACACGTGTCCAGTGTTCTCCTGGTCGTTGTTATTACTAATATTTGGTATCTCTTATAATTCTGTTTGACCGTCATCTGTCTTCTGGTTGGGTCCTTCTATTAACTGGCTCCTCTTCTTCCTCAATTCTCTTATTTCTCGGGCGTACCCTTCGATGATCCGGTCCCATTGTTCTTGATAGCCTTCCTTTTTCTTAAAATACCTTACTCTTCTTTTGGACATCTTTGCTTGAAATATTTTATTGGTTATATTCTTCTTTGTTGTCACATAATTCTCCTCCTCCTCCATCTTCATGAAGCTCCTTCGGTACTCCTTCCTAAAGATTCCTTCTTCACGGTTGACAATTGGTAAGTTGATCATATTAATCAGACCACCTCGAGTCATTTCGATTAATTCTTTTGTAACCCTTGTCTTCCTTGGTCGTATTATTCTTCTTTCTTCCATCTTCACCTCTTCCGTTTCCTTAATTATTTGGATCTTCTTTTCTCCACTCTCTTCAGGCTTGGACTCACTGTTTCCGAGTTTTCATCTTCAGGTACTTCTTCAACCTCCATTTGATCGTCATTCATTTGCAGATTATTTGGTTCTAAATTTTCATTCTCGGGTACCTCTTCTGTCTCTGTTTTGTCGTCATCTATCTTCGGGCTAGATTGTTCCATTGACTGTTCCCTTTCCTTTTTTAATTTTTCTCCGAATTTCCTGCTGTCTTCTATGGTCCTATCTATTAACTCTATTGTACTATTATGGCAATCATACAATGTCTTACACAAGTCTTCCTTCAGAGGTTGGAAACCTTTTCTAGATTCTTCCCTCACGATTATCAATATCTCCATTATTCCATCTGTTGTGCTCTTGTTAATCCCGACATCTTTATATCTGGTAATGTACTTGCGGTCTTGCTGTCGAATTAGGTTGGGAAATTATTTGTTTAATTAGTTAAACTGTTAAGTGTTTTCGTCCTAATTCGCGCTTAGACGTTGGGCGCCATTCTGTTACAAAACAGATTTTATATAGATGTGTGTAGATACTCAAGTCGAGTACGTGATGTTACTGTTTATAATTATTAGAATGTTATTATTAATAAAATTGAATGAGTGTTCACGTTTAAAGGTTTGTCGTTTAAAAGAGTATTTATCACTTCACTGTGTCAACCTCCCCACTTACCATATGTGGATGTCTTCAATGTTCCCGATGGTGACTTCTTCTACTGTAAAAACACTGGACATACATACATAGATTTTCTTTTTGAATATCATAAAGAACTCACATACACAATAAAAATAAATTAAAAGTTCAATTGCACTTCGAATGATATCAGTCATTCAAAAACTTCCGCCACATTATGAGAGAACTGTTCATGAAAAAATTAAACTACTTTTCTATTATATAGAAATCAAAACTCCCTTCCACTGGTAATTAAACTGGGGATTTATTAACAATTATTAAATTCAATAAACTCCTTTAAAAATAATTAATAATATCTTTTACAAACAATAACAACTTTAAACAATTCCTGAGATCTCTGTACCTCAAGGCTGGTAACACTGTTGTATGGTACAATGTTTTTGGTGAACGAGGTTAGGTTCACTTTATTCAATTATATTACCAAATTAGTGAGTTCTTTGAAGATACATGATACCAGATTACAAGATGTGACTTTAATTAACAATATTTAATTATTTATTACTATAAAAAAGAACAAAATTTAAAATCATAAAACTCGGTACCATAACCGATATATCGTACTATCGTACGCTATGCAAACGTATTTCGCAGTTGTGGTCAAACCCGTGCTCTGAGATTTGCACTGTTAAAAATATTATTATTATTTATTGATTAATTAGCAAAACCATGTACTGGCAAGAGAAAAAATCTAGAGAAAAAAACTCTTGTTATAGCTTTCATTTCAGTAAAATTATTAAAGAACAGAATTGTTTCTGGTGACAAAATTATATTCATCAGTTCTAGGTTAGTTTACCTAGTATACGTAAGTTATTATTTAGAATAAGTATGTTACTTATTAACTTCTTAATGATATGATCACAAACATTCTATTTATAAAACATTTGACGTATAATTATCAGTTATTTAAAATATTTGCACAATAAAGTAATTATTTGCTAATTTAAAAAATTTAGTCAAGTAAGCGACTATATACTATATACTGATGAGCGGTATCTATGTTAATTCCGCCTTTCTTAATTATTCTTTAATTGTAAAATAATTATTTTTAAATTAATTATTGTGCTACAATTTATTTATCAAGTACTGATAATTGTTCATCATAGTTTAAGCACTTGAGCGTTCTGACTAGTGCAGTCCAAAACAATATCTTTCGTTTATTAACAAAAATTATTATTTTTCATTAATTTCTTTAAAGTAAATAAAATATAGTACTCCCTGATTTAAAACACAAAACATGACCTTTATTGTACACTGGTCGTGTTATTTCACTGTACATTTAATGCACTGGACACTCGATAATATATTGTGGTGTATAGGTTAGCGTATGTTTACTTATTACTGTGTGTGACGCGCACATTTTGAAATAATCTTGCTGACTTCTTGTGTGGACCTTCCGTCGTGATTGATGCAGAACGAATGATTCCTTCGCCGAAGCGTCTCTTCCTCGTCTGGTCATTTTAAGCTATTTGATTGGTTCAAAAGGTCAAACTCTCAACCCCAAAACACTTTGGTCAATAAAACTTTTAATTATTTACAATTTTTAGCGTGGGTTCGAGATTATAGTGACGTATGCATGGATACTCAAAATGATTGAAAAGTTTATAATTGTCATAACTTTCTTATCTTTTGTCGTATCGTCGGTTGGGTAGTAGCATTAAATCGCGGACACTTGTGGCTTTATTTTAAGTCTAAACAAGCACTAAATTCGTTCATTATTAATTCACTTAGCCAACTCTAAAACTCATATGGTGATTCTTAATATAAATAAGTTTGTTTCACCATATTTCGTTACAATTACACTGTAATACTTACTACTAAACATCTCGAGTCCATTTCTCTTTCATGTTAGTACCTAAAACAGTTGTATTTACACTTTAAACAATATCTGTTAATAGCGTCCATAGCGATCATGTTCGATTGTTGATAATAACATGTAACGCTATTATTCCTTATCCTATTACATATGTTTGATATCCTAACACTAATATGTACATTTATTTACATTTGTTTACATTTTATTTTGCTAAAAATATTATTTTTTATATACTTACAGTATTATCAAAATACTCTCTGTTCTCATTTCTCTTTTTTGTCACTTATTTAATTCTTTTATACCACAGGGATATAATGTTAGTACTTAAAATAGTGTACAATTGTTGTACCTTGTTGGTTCAATGTATTTATTAACTTTTCGTAATCTGAAAGCTCTTCAATTCATAGTACAGTGTTTATTTACATCTGGTTTTACAAGTGCAGTTAGTTAGTTTATATTATTTCAATTATTAAACTACTAATATTACATTTGTGATGTGTTCTCATAGCAGTATTAGACATTTCTCTAACTACTGGTAAGATTTTTCACAATCTTTTGATAAGTTTTGATAGTGCTTTTTGACTACCTATCTAGTCACATTGGGGTTCTGTTCATTTGGCTTTATGATATCATATTCAATCTGATTCGTTTGCTGTGTATTTCAGTACACATGGTATTTTAATGGTTTGCATTATTATTCATAACTAGTCTTTGTTTGAAACAATTGTGGATAGTTGCTTGGTTTAACTAATATACATGATTGTATGTTGTAGGTTCACCTTTTATGAGGTCTTGTGTCAGTTGTCTGACAACAATGTGCAACATATTCTTATGCAGTATTTGACTCAACTATTTCCATTTCATTATGGCATTCTATTACAATGGTTTAATTATTAAGTTATACTCACGTTTACACTATTTGTTGAAACAATAACACTAGTATTCTTAGTCTAATATTATTACATTTCTTGGTGGGTTGCACCTAGTTTTTGGTACATTGATTGTTTTATACCTAACAAACTAGCTTCTTTTTACTGTTTGTTCTGGAATTCATTTATATTTTTTCCTGTCTTGCTATGGCATTCAGGCACATTTCATTTCAAGGCTTACAAAGCTTTTATTATTAGTCCCTATGAACAATTAATATACTGTTCTGTCTCATATCTCTTTTGGTGGTCTTAATGATTATCTATATGACATTACAATCTTGATTAAACTTGTCACACTAATTGTCTGTGCATTTTAACTAGTTAATCTTGGATTCTTTCACTTATAATGGTTAATCATTTTTCTCTGTTATAAACACTTTCACTTGTATTGTTTGTGGTGTTTATTTGGGGTAAAATGGTTATCATATCACAGGTTGTTACACTCATATTAAGTTTTCACTGTTATTGTTTGTAATCACTCTATGATGCTAAACACTGGTTTCTTTGTAGTTGATCTTCAAATAATCATTACACTTCTTCCGGTCACTGTATTAATTTTAGTTCCTTGTATATCTTGTGAATGTTGATGTCTTGTTCATACATTATCTTCATTCTTCGTGGTATGTTTCCTTTCCTCTTCTTCTTCTTTTCTTCTTCTGGTTGGTTGTTGCTCACTATCGGTGTTCTCTTGGGTTGTACATTATTTGTGATAATCAATGTTCCCTTAGTCGTGTCATACACTTCCATATTTTTATTCGTGATTATGGTAATTATTGTTCCATATTATTTTATACTAATAAACAAATTTGTTTGTTTTATCATCATTGTGGTTGTACTTGATTCGTATCCTTTTCATTTTAACAATTATTTTCGTCATTTCCCCTCACTATTTTGGACCTATTGTCTCCTCTTCATTTTAATAATTATTTTCGTCATGTCCCCTCACTATTTTGGACCTATTGGGCCTGGATTCTAACATATTATATTGGCTCGTTGTCATTTTCTCTCTTTTCTCGTGCTCGATGACATCCTTATTACTCTTCCTTCTTCTTTGTTGTGTCGTTTCAATAATATTCGTTTGTAGGTACACACTTTGTTTATATTCTCCTGTTCCTTCTTTTATGCACGTTGAAATATTTTCATGATATCTTTTTATTTGACGTAATAGATAGTTATTTTATGTAACTTCCAATTTGGTACATTACATATGCCTTCCTATAAGAATTGATTCATTCTGAATTCGTATACTTATTTTTATTGAAGAATTCATCAATTGTTGTACATTTCCATGTCGACTCTTATGCTTTTTTATATATCCCTTCACTTTCTTCTATTTGAATCATAATTATTTCCTTTCTATGTAATTATCTCCCTTGTTTATTTAATTCCCTAATTCCCTAACATAAGTTTAGCTGGGGCAGTTCAGAGTGGCTCACTTTGGCATACAACTCCACTGGCCATACTAACATCAATAAGTACAGAGGCGCATCATCTCTGTCAGTAATATAAATGATTGCTGGCATAATTCATCAGTCAATTCATCTCAAATTAATTCACAATATAAAGTGGTCGTTCTTTCGACATATAATAAATATCCTTGGGATCATCTCACGCATCTGCGGTTTATACATTGTTATATTCTCTTCTTCTTGATTCAACTTAACTAAATTCTTCACATTTTACAGGGATAGTTTGTTTACATTTCATCACTGGTATACTCTCATGATCATCTTCGTTAATATATTACTTTTTCATTCTTCTTTGTCATCAATTAATCTTTTCTCTTGATATTACATTAAACGTCATTTCATAATCTTCTTCATTTTCATGATTCACTTCTACTTCATTTGGTATAGGCTCTCTTCTAGCGTCTTGCTTCGTGTTTGTGCGTCATCTATTATCTACATTAATGATATTTATTTGCTTTCGTTCCTCCAACTTCTTATTTTCTTCTCGTTCTGTATATCATCTAGTCCATCGTCTCCTCTTTTAGTAGTACGGGTAAGTGGTGTGTTACTTGTTGACTAGGCTCTTGGAAATCATATTTTGCCACGGTTGTAAGGTGTCAGTCTCGTATTGTTTTTTCTTTTTTATTAATAGTAGTACTATATGTATGTACGGGTAATTCTCGTATATATTACACTTGTAGTACGGGTAAGTTGTTGTTTTACTGGTTGACTTGGCTCTTGGAAATTTGCTATTATGCCATTGATGGTGTTTGTCGTTCTCGTATAGTTCTATCTTTATTAGTAGTACTATCTGTCTGTACGGGTAAGTTGGTATTTACATGTTGACTTGGCTCTAGGAATTTTTTGTGCCGTAGATGGTGTGTGTCTTTCTCGTATAGTTATTTTTCTTTTAGTAGTACGGGTAAGTTGTTGATTACATGTTGGCTTGGCTCTTGGAATTTTTTATATTCTTTATATTTGTGCCATAGATGGTGTGTGCCTTTCTCGTATTGTTCTTACACTTGTAGTACGGGTAAGTTGTTATTAACTGGTTGACTTGGCTCTTGGAATTTATGATTATTTTGCCAAAGATGGAAGGTGTCAGTCTCGTATTGTTTTTTTCTTTTTTATTAATTGTAGTACTATCTGTCTGTACGGGTAAGTTGTTGATTACATCTTGACTTGGCTCTTGGATATATTAATTCATGCCGTAGATCTTGTGTGTCTGTCTCGTATATTTTTACACATGTAGTACGGGTAATTACAATTTTCTTCATCCTTTACATAATTTCTTTAGTTCACATTTTTATATTACAAAATTACACTATAGTCAACATTTATTCTCACAGTTATATTTTCATTTCTTACTTAGTATTAATAACAAATAGTCTCCATCGCAATATTTCACTCTTTCTTCATTATTTAATTTTCAATATACCGTTTCATAGAAGTTTGGTTGTAGTTGCCCTTTATTTTCTTTGTTACAGGGTCTTGTAATTCACAAGTGTTGTTCATCTTAGCGTTAGTCGTTATCAAAATAATCCGTCCCATATCTCAATGTATGTTTATTCATTTTATCCTTAGTCATTGCTTTCCTCTCTTCTCGTCGTTCGAACTTCTTCAGTGTTCATGCTCCTACCTGTTCTCATCATATATCTGGCTATCATTTGGTTTTTCCATTTTGATGCTATCAGGGCTTCATCTGCCTTCCGTTCTTCCGTCTTCTTCTTCTCCCTGTCTTCGGTATACACGTGTCCAGTGTTCTCCTGGTCGTTGTTATTACTAATATTTGGTATCTCTTATAATTCTGTTTGACCGTCATCTGTCTTCTGGTTGGGTCCTTCTATTAACTGGCTCCTCTTCTTCCTCAATTCTCTTATTTCTCGGGCGTACCCTTCGATGATCCGGTCCCATTGTTCTTGATAGCCTTCCTTTTTCTTAAAATACCTTACTCTTCTTTTGGACATCTTTGCTTGAAATATTTTATTGGTTATATTCTTCTTTGTTGTCACATAATTCTCCTCCTCCTCCATCTTCATGAAGCTCCTTCGGTACTCCTTCCTAAAGATTCCTTCTTCACGGTTGACAATTGGTAAGTTGATCATATTAATCAGACCACCTCGAGTCATTTCGATTAATTCTTTTGTAACCCTTGTCTTCCTTGGTCGTATTATTCTTCTTTCTTCCATCTTCACCTCTTCCGTTTCCTTAATTATTTGGATCTTCTTTTCTCCACTCTCTTCAGGCTTGGACTCACTGTTTCCGAGTTTTCATCTTCAGGTACTTCTTCAACCTCCATTTGATCGTCATTCATTTGCAGATTATTTGGTTCTAAATTTTCATTCTCGGGTACCTCTTCTGTCTCTGTTTTGTCGTCATCTATCTTCGGGCTAGATTGTTCCATTGACTGTTCCCTTTCCTTTCTTAATTTTTCTCCGAATTTCCTGCTGTCTTCTATGGTCCTACCTATTAACTCTATTGTACTATTATGGCAATCATACAATGTCTTACACAAGTCTTCCTTCAGAGGTTGGAAACCTTTTCTAGATTTTTCCCTCACGATTATCAATATCTCCATTATTCCATCTGTTGTGCTCTTGTTAATCCCGACATCTTTATATCTGGTAATGTACTTGCGGTCTTGCTGTCGAATTAGGTTGGGAAATTATTTGTTTAATTAGTTAAACTGTTAAGTGTTTTCGTCCTAATTCGCGCTTAGACGTTGGGCGCCATTCTGTTACAAAACAGATTTTATATAGATGTGTGTAGATACTCAAGTCGAGTACGTGATGTTACTGTTTATAATTATTAGAATGTTATTATTAATAAAATTGAATGAGTGTTCACGTTTAAAGGTTTGTCGTTTAAAAGAGTATTTATCACTTCACTGTGTCAACCTCCCCACTTACCATATGTGGATGTCTTCAATGTTCCCGATGGTGACTTCTTCTACTGTAAAAACACTGGACATACATACATAGATTTTCTTTTTGAATATCATAAAGAACGCACATACACAATAAAAATAAATTAAAAGTTCAATTGCACTTCGAATGATATCAGTCATTCAAAAACTTCCGCCACATTATGAGAGAACTGTTCATGAAAAAATTAAACTACTTTTCTATTATATAGAAATCAAAACTCCGTTCCACTGGTAATTAAACTGGGGATTTATTAACAATTATTAAATTCAATAAACTCCTTTAAAAATAATTAATAATATCTTTTACAAACAATAACAACTTTAAACAATTCCTGAGATCTCTGTACCTCAAGGCTGGTAACACTGTTGTATGGTACAATGTTTTTGGTGAACGAGGTTAGGTTCACTTTATTCAATTATATTACCAAATTAGTGAGTTCTTTGAAGATACATGATACCAGATTACAAGATGTGACTTTAATTAACAATATTTAATTATTTATTACTATAAAAAAGAACAAAATTTAAAATCATAAAACTCGGTACCATAACCGATATATCGTACTATCGTACGCTATGCAAACGTATTTCGCAGTTATGGTCAAACCCGTGCTCTGAGATTTGCACTGTTAAAAATATTATTATTATTTATTGATTAATTAGCAAAACCATGTACTGGCAAGAGAAAAAATCTAGAGAAAAAAACTCTTGTTATAGCTTTCATTTCAGTAAAATTATTAAAGAACAGAATTGTTTCTGGTGACAAAATTATATTCATCAGTTCTAGGTTAGTTTACCTAGTATACGTAAGTTATTATTTAGAATAAGTATGTTACTTATTAACTTCTTAATGATATGATCACAAACATTCTATTTATAAAACATTTGACGTATAATTATCAGTTATTTAAAATATTTGCACAATAAAGTAATTATTTGCTAATTTAAAAAATTTAGTCAAGTAAGCGACTATATACTATATACTGATGAGCGGTATCTATGTTAATTCCGCCTTTCTTAATTATTCTTTAATTGTAAAATAATTATTTTTAAATTAATTATTGTGCTACAATTTATTTATCAAGTACTGATAATTGTTCATCATAGTTTAAGCACTTGAGCGTTCTGACTAGTGCAGTCCAAAACAATATCTTTCGTTTATTAACAAAAATTATTATTTTTCATTAATTTCTTTAAAGTAAATAAAATATAGTACTCCCTGATTTAAAACACAAAACATGACCTTTATTGTACACTGGTCGTGTTATTTCACTGTACATTTAATGCACTGGACACTCGATAATATATTGTGGTGTATAGGTTAGCGTATGTTTACTTATTACTGTGTGTGACGCGCACATTTTGAAATAATCTTGCTGACTTCTTGTGTGGACCTTCCGTCGTGATTGATGCAGAACGAATGATTCCTTCGCCGAAGCGTCTGTTCCTCGTCTGGTCATTTTAAGCTATTTGATTGGTTCAAAAGGTCAAACTCACAACCCCAAAACACTTTGGTCAATAAAACTTTTAATTATTTACAATTTTTAGCGTGGGTTCCAGATTATAGTGACGTATGCATGGATACTCAAAATGATTGAAAAGTTTATAATTGTCATAACTTTCTTATCTTTTGTCTTAGCGTCGGTTGGGTAGTGGCATTAAATCGCGGACACTTGTGGCTTTATTTTAAGTCTAAACAAGCACTAAATCCGTTCATTATTAATTCACTTAGCCATCTCTAAAACTCATATGGTGATTCTTAATATAAATAAGTTTGTTTCACCATATTTCGTTACAATTACACTGTAATACTTACTACTAAACATCTCGAGTCCATTTCTCTTTCATGTTAGTACCTAAAACAGTTGTATTTACACTTTAAACAATATCTGTTAATGGCGTCCATAGCGACCATGTTCGATTGTTGATAATTACATGTAACGCTATTATTCCTTATCCTATTACATATGTTTGATATCCTAACACTAATATGTACATTTATCTACATTTGTTTACATTTTATTTTGCTAAAAATATTATTTTATATATACTTATAGTATTATCAAAATATTCTCTGTTCTCATTTCTCCTTTTTGTCACTTATTTAATTCTTTTGTACCACAGGGATATAATGTTAGTACTTAAAATAGTGTACAATTGTTGTACCTTGTTGGTTCAATGTATTTATTAACTTTTCGTAATCTGAAAGCTCTTCAATTCATAGTACAGTGTTTATTTACATCTGGTTTTACAAGTGCAGTTAGTTAGTTTATAATATTTCAATTATTAAACTACTAATATTACATTTGTGATGTGTTCTCATAGCAGTATTAGACATTTATCTAACTACTGGTAACATTTCTCACAATCTTTTGATAAGTTTTGATAGTGCTTTTTGACTAATAATCTTGTGACATTGGGGTTCTGTTCATTTGGCTTTATGATATCATATTCAATCTGATTCGTTTGCTGTGTATTTCAGTACACATGGTATTTTAATGGTTTGCATTATTATTCATAACTAGTCTTTGTTTGAAACAATTGTGGATAGTTGCTTGGTTTAACTAATATACATGATTGTATGTTGTAGGTTCACCTTTTATGAGGTCTTGTGTCAGTTGTCTGACAACAATGTGCAACATATTCTTATGCAGTATTTGACTCAACTATTTCCATTTCATTATGGCATTCTATTACAATGGTTTAATTATTAAGTTATACTCACGTTTACACTATTTGTTGAAACAATAACACTAGTATTCTTAGTCTAATATTATTACATTTCTTGGTGGGTTGCACCTAGTTTTTGGTACATTGATTGTTTTATACCTAACAAACTAGCTTGTTTTTTACTGTTTGTTCTGGAATTCATTTATATTTTTTCCTGTCTTGCTATGGCATTCAGGCACATTTCATTTCAAGGCTTACAAAGCTTTTATTATTAGTCCCTATGAACAATTAATATACTGTTCTGTCTCATATCTCTTTTGGTGGTCTTAATGATTATCTATATGACATTACAATCTTGATTAAACTTGTCACACTAATTGTCTGTGCATTTTAAATAGTTAATCTTGGATTCTTTCACTTATAATGGTTAATCATTTTTCTCTGTTATAAGCACTTTCACTTGTATTGTTTGTGGTGTTTATTTGGGGTAAAATGGTTATCATATCACAGGTTGTTACACTCATATTAAGTTTTCACTGTTATTGTTTGTAATCACTCTATGATGCTAAACACTGGTTTCTTTGTAGTTGATCTTCAAATAATCATTACACTTCTTCCGGTCACTGTATTAATTTTAGTTCCTTGTATATCTTGTGAATGTTGATGTCTTGTTCATACATTATCTTCATTCTTCGTGGTATGTTTCCTTTCCTCTTCTTCTTCTTTTCTTCTTCTGGTTGGTTGTTGCTCACTATCGGTGTTCTCTTGGGTTGTACATTATTTGTGATAATCAATGTTCCCTTAGTCGTGTCATACACTTCCATATTTTTATTCGTGATTATGGTAATTATTGTTCCATATTATTTTATACTAATAAACAAATTTGTTTGTTTTATCATCATTGTGGTTGTACTTGATTCGTATCCTTTTCATTTTAACAATTATTTTCGTCATTTCCTCTCACTATTTTGGACCTATTGTCTCCTCTTCATTTTAATAATTATTTTCGTCATGTCCCCTCACTATTTTGGACCTATTGGGCCTGGATTCTAACATATTATATTGGCTCGTTGTCATTTTCTCTCTTTTCTCGTGCTCGATGACATCCTTATTACTCTTCCTTCTTCTTTGTTGTGTCGTTTCAATAATATTCGTTTGTAGGTACACACTTTGTTTATATTCTCCTGTTCCTTCTTTTATGCACGTTGAAATATTTCCATGATATCTTTTTATTTGACGTAATAGATAGTTATTTTATGTAACTTCCAATTTGGTACATTACATATGCCTTCCTATAAGAATTGATTCATTCTGAATTCGTATACTTATTTTTATTGAAGAATTCATCAATTGTTGTACATTTCCATGTCGACTCTTATGCTTTTTTATATATCCCTTCACTTTCTTCTATTTGAATCATAATTATTTCCTTTCTATGTAATTATCTCCCTTGTTTATTTAATTCCCTAATTCCCTAACATAAGTTTAGCTGGGGCAGTTCAGAGTGGCTCACTTTGGCATATAACTCCACTGGCCATACTAACATCAATAAGTACAGAGGCGCATCATCTCTGTCAGTAATATAAATGATTGCTGGCATAATTCATCAGTCAATTCATCTCAAATTAATTCACAATATAAAGTGGTCGTTCTTTCGACATATAATAAATATCCTTGGGATCATCTCACGCATCTGCGGTTTATACATTGTTATATTCTCTTCTTCTTGATTCAACTTAACTAAATTCTTCACATTTTACAGGGATAGTTTGTTTACATTTCATCACTGGTATACTCTCATGATCATCTTCGTTAATATATTACTTTTTCATTCTTCTTTGTCATCAATTAATCTTTTCTCTTGGTATTACATTAAACGTCATTTCATAATCTTCTTCATTTTCATGATTCACTTCTACTTCATTTGGTATAGGCTCTCTTCTAGCGTCTTGATTCGTGTTTGTGCGTCATCTATTATCTACATTAATGATATTTATTTGCTTTCGTTCCTCCAACTTCTTATTTTCTTCTCGTTCTGTATATCATCTAGTCCATCGTCTCCTCTTTTAGTAGTATGGGTAAGTGGTGTGTTACTTGTTGACTAGGCTCTTGGAAATCATATTTTGCCACGGTTGTAAGGTGTCAGTCTCGTATTGTTTTTTTCTTTTTTATTAATAGTAGTACTATATGTATGTACGGGTAATTCTCGTATATATTACACTTGTAGTACGGGTAAGTTGTTGTTTTACTGGTTGACTTGGCTCTTGGAAATTTGCTATTATGCCATTGATGGTGTCTGTCGTTCTCGTATAGTTCTATCTTTATTAGTAGTACTATCTGTCTGTACGGGTAAGTTGGTATTTACATGTTGACTTGGCTCTAGGAATTTTTTGTGCCGTAGATGGTGTGTGTCTTTCTCGTATAGTTTTTTTTCTTTTAGTAGTACGGGTAAGTTGTTGATTACATGTTGACTTGGCTCTTGGAATTTTTTATATTCTTTATATTTGTGCCATAGATGGTGTGTGCCTTTCTCGTATTGTTCTTACACTTGTAGTACGGGTAAGTTGCTATTAACTGGTTGACTTGGCTCTTGGAATTTATGATTATTTTGCCAAAGATGGAAGGTGTCAGTCTCGTATTGTTTTTTTCTTTTTTATTAATTGTAGTACTATCTGTCTGTACGGGTAAGTTGTTGATTACATCTTGACTTGGCTCTTGGATATATTAATTCATGCCGTAGATCTTGTGTGTCTGTCTCGTATATTTTTACACATGTAGTACGGGTAATTACAATTTTCTTCATCCTTTACTTAATTTCTTTAGTTCACATTTTTATATTACAAAATTACACTATAGTCAACATTTATTCTCACAGTTATATTTTCATTTCTTACTTAGTATTAATAACAAATAGTCTCCATCGCAATATTTCACTCTTTCTTCATTATTTAATTTTCAATATACCGTTTCATAGAAGTTTGGTTGTAGTTGCCCTTTATTTTCTTTGTTACAGGGTCTTGTAATTCACAAGTGTTGTTCATCTTAGCGTTAGTCGTTATCAAAATAATCCGTCCCATATCTCAATGTATGTTTATTCATTTTATCCTTAGTCATTGCTTTCCTCTCTTCTCGTCGTTCGAACTTCTTCAGTGTTCATGCTCCTACCTGTTCTCATCATATATCTGGCTATCATTTGGTTTTTCCATTTTGATGCTATCAGGGCTTCATCTGCCTTCCGTTCTTCCGTCTTCTTCTTCTCCCTGTCTTCGGTATACACGTGTCCAGTGTTCTCCTGGTCGTTGTTATTACTAATATTTGGTATCTCTTATAATTCTGTTTGACCGTCATCTGTCTTCTGGTTGGGTCCTTCTATTAACTGGCTCCTCTTCTTCCTCAATTCTCTTATTTCTCGGGCGTACCCTTCGATGATCCGGTCCCATTGTTCTTGATAGCCTTCCTTTTTCTTAAAATACCTTACTCTTCTTTTGGACATCTTTGCTTGAAATATTTTATTGGTTATATTCTTCTTTGTTGTCACATAATTCTCCTCCTCCTCCATCTTCATGAAGCTCCTTCGGTACTCCTTCCTAAAGATTCCTTCTTCACGGTTGACAATTGGTAAGTTGATCATATTAATCAGACCACCTCGAGTCATTTCGATTAATTCTTTTGTAACCCTTGTCTTCCTTGGTCGTATTATTCTTCTTTCTTCCATCTTCACCTCTTCCGTTTCCTTAATTATTTGGATCTTCTTTTCTCCACTCTCTTCAGGCTTGGACTCACTGTTTCCGAGTTTTCATCTTCAGGTACTTCTTCAACCTCCATTTGATCGTCATTCATTTGCAGATTATTTGGTTCTAAATTTTCATTCTCGGGTACCTCTTCTGTCTCTGTTTTGTCGTCATCTATCTTCGGGCTAGATTGTTCCATTGACTGTTCCCTTTCCTTTCTTAATTTTTCTCCGAATTTCCTGCTGTCTTCTATGGTCCTACCTATTAACTCTATTGTACTATTATGGCAATCATACAATGTCTTACACAAGTCTTCCTTCAGAGGTTGGAAACCTTTTCTAGATTCTTCCCTCACGATTATCAATATCTCCATTATTCCATCTGTTGTGCTCTTGTTAATCCCGACATCTTTATATCTGGTAATGTACTTGCGGTCTTGCTGTCGAATTAGGTTGGGAAATTATTTGTTTAATTAGTTAAACTGTTAAGTGTTTTCGTCCTAATTCGCGCTTAGACGTTGGGCGCCATTCTGTTACAAAACAGATTTTATATAGATGTGTGTAGATACTCAAGTCGAGTACGTGATGTTACTGTTTATAATTATTAGAATGTTATTATTAATAAAATTGAATGAGTGTTCACGTTTAAAGGTTTGTCGTTTAAAAGAGTATTTATCACTTCACTGTGTCAACCTCCCCACTTACCATATGTGGATGTCTTCAATGTTCCCGATGGTGACTTCTTCTACTGTAAAAACACTGGACATACATACATAGATATTCTTTTTGAATATCATAAAGAACGCACATACACAATAAAAATAAATTAAAAGTTCAATTGCACTTCGAATGATATCAGTCATTCAAAAACTTCCGCCACATTATGAGAGAACTGTTCATGAAAAAATTAAACTACTTTTCTATTATATAGAAATCAAAACTCCGTTCCACTGGTAATTAAACTGGGGATTTATTAACAATTATTAAATTCAATAAACTCCTTTAAAAATAATTAATAATATCTTTTACAAACAATAACAACTTTAAACAATTCCTGAGATCTCTGTACCTCAAGGCTGGTAACACTGTTGTATGGTACAATGTTTTTGGTGAACGAGGTTAGGTTCACTTTATTCAATTATATTACCAAATTAGTGAGTTCTTTGAAGATACATGATACCAGATTACAAGATGTGACTTTAATTAACAATATTTAATTATTTATTACTATAAAAAAGAACAAAATTTAAAATCATAAAACTCGGTACCATAACCGATATATCGTACTATCGTACGCTATGCAAACGTATTTCGCAGTTGTGGTCAAACCCGTGCTCTGAGATTTGCACTGTTAAAAATATTATTATTATTTATTGATTAATTAGCAAAACCATGTACTGGCAAGAGAAAAAATCTAGAGAAAAAAACTCTTGTTATAGCTTTCATTTCAGTAAAATTATTAAAGAACAGAATTGTTTCTGGTGACAAAATTATATTCATCAGTTCTAGGTTAGTTTACCTAGCATACGTAAGTTATTATTTAGAATAAGTATGTTACTTATTAACTTCTTAATGATATGATCACAAACATTCTATTTATAAAACATTTGACGTATAATTATCAGTTATTTAAAATATTTGCACAATAAAGTAATTATTTGCTAATTTAAAAAATTTAGTCAAGTAAGCGACTATATACTATATACTGATGAGCGGTATCTATGTTAATTCCGCCTTTCTTAATTATTCTTTAATTGTAAAATAATTATTTTTAAATTAATTATTGTGCTACAATTTATTTATCAAGTACTGATAATTGTTCATCATAGTTTAAGCACTTGAGCGTTCTGACTAGTGCAGTCCAAAACAATATCTTTCGTTTATTAACGAAAATTATTAATTTTCATTAATTTCTTTAAAGTAATTAAATTATAGTACTCCCTGATTTAAAACACAAAACATGACCTTTATTGTACACTGGTCGTGTTATTTCACTGTACATTTAATGCACTGGACACTCGATAATATATTGTGGTGTATAGGTTAGCGTATGTTTACTTATTACTGTGTGTGACGCGCACATTTTGAAATAATCTTGCTGACTTCTTGTGTGGACCTTCCGTCGTGATTGATGCAGAACGAATGATTCCTTCGCCGAAGCGTCTCTTCCTCGTCTGGTCATTTTAAGCTATTTGATTGGTTCAAAAGGTCAAACTCACAACCCCAAAACACTTTGGTCAATAAAACTTTTAATTATTTACAATTTTTAGCGTGGGTTCCAGATTATAGTGACGTATGCATGGATACTCAAAATGATTGAAAAGTTTATAATTGTCATAACTTTCTTATCTTTTGTCTTAGCGTCGGTTGGGTAGTGGCATTAAATCGCGGACACTTGTGGCTTTATTTTAAGTCTAAACAAGCACTAAATCCGTTCATTATTAATTCACTTAGCCATCTCTAAAACTCATATGGTGATTCTTAATATAAATAAGTTTGTTTCACCATATTTCGTTACAATTACACTGTAATACTTACTACTAAACATCTCGAGTCCATTTCTCTTTCATGTTAATACCTAAAACAGTTGTATTTACACTTTAAACAATATCTGTTAATGGCGTCCATAGCGACCATGTTCGATTGTTGATAATTACATGTAACGCTATTATTCCTTATCCTATTACATATGTTTGATATCCTAACACTAATATGTACATTTATTTACATTTGTTTACATTTTATTTTGCTAAAAATGTTATTTTATATATACTTATAGTATTATCAAAATATTCTCTGTTCTCATTTCTCCTTTTTGTCACTTATTTAATTCTTTTATACCACAGGGATATAATGTTAGTACTTAAAATAGTGTACAATTGTTGTACCTTGTTGGTTCAATGTATTTATTAACTTTTCGTAATCTGAAAGCTCTTCAATTCATAGTACAGTGTTTATTTACATCTGGTTTTACAAGTGTAGTTAGTTAGTTTATAATATTCCAATTATTAAACTACTAATATTACATTTGTGATGTGTTCTCATAGCAGTATTAGACATTTCTCTAACTACTGGTAAGATTTTTCACAATCTTTTGATAAGTTTTGATAGTGCTTTTTGACTACCTATCTAGTCACATTGGGGTTCTGTTCATTTGGCTTTATGATATCATATTCAATCTGATTCGTTTGCTGTGTATTTCAGTACACATGGTATTTTAATGGTTTGCATTATTATTCATAACTAGTCTTTGTTTGAAACAATTGTGGATAGTTGCTTGGTTTAACTAATATACATGATTGTATGTTGTAGGTTAACCTTTTATGAGGTTATGTGTCAGTTGTCTGACAACAATGTGCAACATATTTTTATGCAGTATTTGACTCAACTATTTCCATTTCATTATGGCATTCTATTACAATGGTTTAATTATTAAGTTATACTCACGTTTACACTATTTGTTGAAACAATAACACTAGTATTCTTAGTCTAATATTATTACATTTCTTGGTGGGTTGCACCTAGTTTTTGGTACATTGATTGTTTTATACCTAACAAACTAGCTTGTTTTTTACTGTTTGTTCTGGAATTCATTTATATTTTGTCCTGTCTTGCTATGGCATTCAAGCACATTTCATTTCAAGGCTTACAAAGCTTTTATTATTAGTCCCTATGAACAATTAATATACTGTTCTGTCTCATATCTCTTTTGGTGGTCTTAATGATTATCTATATGACATTACAATCTTGATTAAACTTGTCACACTAATTGTCTGTGCATTTTAACTAGTTAATCTTGGATTCTTTCACTTATAATGGTTAATCATTTTTCTCTGTTATAAACACTTTCACTTGTATTGTTTGTGGTGTTTATTTGGGGTAAAATGGTTATCATATCACAGGTTGTTACACTCATATTAAGTTTTCACTGTTATTGTTTGTGATCACTCAATGATGCTAAACACTGGTTTCTTTGTAGTTGATCTTCGAATAATCATTACACTTTTTCCGGTCATTATATTATTTTTAGTTCCTTGTATATCTTGTGAATGTTGATGTCTTGTTCATACATTATTTTCATTCTTCGTGGTATGTTCCTTTCCTCTTCTTCTTCTTTTCTTCTTCTTGTTGGTTGTTGCTCACTATCGGTGTTCTCCTGGGTTATACATTACTTGTGATAATCAATGTTCCCTTAGTCGTGTCATACTCTTCCATATCTTTATTCGTAATTATGGTAATTATTGGTCCATATTATTTTATAGTAATAAACAAATTTGTTTGTTTTATCATCATTGTGGTTGTACTTGATTCGTATCCTTTTCATTTTAACAATTATTTTCGTCATTTCCCCTCACTATTTTGGACCTATTGTCTCCTCTTCATTTTAATAATTATTTTCGTCATGTCCCCTCACTATTTTGGAGCTATTGGGCCTGGATTCTAACATATTATATTGGCTCGTTGTCATTTTCTCTCTTTTCTCGTACTCGATGATATCCTTATTACTCTTCCTTCTTCTTTGTTGTGTCGTTTCAATAATATTCGTTTGTAGGTACACACTTTGTTTATATTCTCCTGTTCCTTCTTTTATGCACGTTGAAATATTTTCATGATATCTTTTTATTTGACGTAATAGATAGTTATTTTATGTAACTTCCAATTTGGTACGTTACACTGTTTACGCGAAAAGCAGGTTACGCGAACGGCTGTTTACGCGAAAGTCTGTTGTGATGGTGGGGGAAAAATAACGCGGGCGCGTGTAGTAACGGTGGTAGCAATGGGAGGGGAATGAATCGTGGCGGGGGAAGATATATGCGTGCGCATCGGTACTATCGGAATGTATGATCCGCCCTCAGTCGTTAGTCCTATATTTACATCAGTATTGGACGCCTTTTGTCCTTCATGTGGGTGTTTCTTATTAACGCGAACGGCTGTTTACGCGAACGGGTGTTTATGCGAACGGCTGTTTACGCGATCGGCTGTTTACGCGAAAGGCAGTTTAAGCGAACGGTTGTTTACGCGAACGGCTGTTGTGATGGTGGGGGAAAAATAACTCGGGCGCGTGTAGTAACGGCAGTATTGATGGACGGGGAAGGGATCGTGGTGGGGTAAGATATATGCGTGCGCATCGGTACTATCGGAATGTATGATCCGCCCTCAGATCGTTAGTACTATGTTTACATCATTGTATAAAAGATTAATAAAAATTAATAAAAAAAAATAATTCTGGATCGATCGACGAATCCCGTCACCTTCATTATGTAGCAGCATCATTCTACTGCACCTACAAACAAATCAAATAGACTTAACCTTTTATTGCTGTAAACAGGTGAGACTGACGATTCAGCTTATGTTACTGTACAGTACAGAGCTGAACGACAGTAGTGATTGTATGTGCATAGTTCATCTGCTCTTTCCACATATAAAATAATTTTTTACATTAAAGGTAGTTAACAATAAATATTTAAAGTATAATTTTTGAATTTACGTTTCTAGAGAACTTTATGAATAACAAATATATATACAACAACAAGAATTAAATTATTTATTAACTTCGTTTAAAAGTTTTAATTTTATGTCAGTTATTTATTATTTAATGTTAATTATGATCGTAATATTTCGCATTTTAAAATGATAATTTATTTAAATATTTAAAGTGTAATTTTTGAATTTAAATTTACTTTTGTAAGAATTTTTTTTCCAGAGAACGATATAAACAACAAGAAATAATTATTTAAATACTGTGCAAGCCGGGAGCAATATTATATGATAACCAAATGTTACTGATAGAATGTTAATTATTATTAAAAAAATTATGTAAGATAAAATAATAAAATTATTTTGTACAAATATTTTAGAACTTTTCTGAAATGTTAACTATATAAAATAATTGTTTACGTTAAAGGTAGTTAACAATATATATAGACATTACACTAGGTTACAGCCAGGAAAAAATCAATCTTCTAGGCGTAAAAGTCTTATAACTATATGTACTTAAAGTTTAATAAGTTGATCAGTTAATCTAATTCCTTATTTTAACGTTTAGTACATTTTACAGTATATAAATATTGTTGTAAAAACATTTTATTTGTAACCTAATTTTATTTACTTTTAGAATATGCTGTTTATTAAATATGAAATACGAGTATAAAGATTACTCACTTTCAATGGTTACGTACTCGTCGTCGCTGTCGCGAACGAGAGAATTTCCTCTTTGACAGATGTCGATTAATAATTGAAAATGTTCGCTGGTCAATTCTTTTACTGAATGATGCGTTTTAGAGACCACGTCCATGTTCCGTTTGCTGTCTTACGATAAAGCCCGAGTCTTTGATTAAGCATGTCGTCCTCATCATCGTGCGCGGGAATGTAAAATTGTTACTTCTCCATCTGCTTATTTAGTGGTTTTTCCTCCTGATTGCTACTCCCTGCATTCACCTTCTTCTGTTCGACATTATTAATATATATTATACTTTTTAAATAAAAAGTAACTACCGACTTTGAACGTTGGATAATAAATAGTCCTCATTCAATTACATTTGTTCCTTGTTGTTATCGTTGTAACGGCTGTATTCTTAATTAATGTCCGAACCCACGGTTCCACTGCGGTTGTATGAGTTATGATTAAACGATAACATTAATCACCACAACTTCCTGCTATACAAGCACGTTTTCCCTTGTTCAAATTTACTACTATATTTATTATAAAATAAATATTCTTAAAAGAATTATTTTGTACAACATGAATTATGTGAGGTGTCTACGGTCGTACCAGAGTCCCAGAGCCTCGACCGGTGTGTCGACGGCTTTCTCGGGCTTCGGAGAATCTCCCGCACCCCAGGGAGGTCTCTGATCGAGTCCTGGCTCGGGAGTTCGACCGGGCCGGATGCCGGAAAAAAGCAGGAAATGTCCCGGCATCGGTGAAAGCCTCACGCGTACGGCGTAGCGCGGAAGACGTCCGACGGATCTTCCCCGGATTCCGTCCACGGAGCCCGGGAAGTCTTAGGTCGGATCCCGCGAAAGACGGTCGGGCCAGAGTCCCAGCGCCATGCCCGGCATGTCTACGTCTTTTGTGGGCTTCGGAGAAACTCCCGTACCCCGGGTAGGTCTCTGACCAGCTCCTAGCGCGGGAGTTCGACAGGCCTGGATGCCGGAAAAAACAGGCGGTGTTTCGGCATCGGTGGAAGCCTCACGCGTAGGGAGTAGCGTGGGAGTCGTCAGACGAATCTTCCCCGAAGTCCGTCCACGGAAGCCGGGGAGTCTTAGGTCGGATCCCGCGAAAGACGGCCGGGCAAAATTCCATCGCCAACGACGTAAGAATTTTTTCTAGAGAACTTTATAAATAACAAATCCATACAAGAATTAATACCACGCGAACCGAGATGAGAAATATTATATTCAATAATCAATATTTTATTTACATTTGGTTTATATTTGCTATTAATAATATTGTAATCGAATTGTAAGTGCACGAACGAAAAGAGGTACACTCGCATCGGTTTAACAGAATCTTTGTGTGTGTGTGTGTGTGTGTGTGTGTGTGTGATAGCATTTCATCCGTAGAAAACAACTAGTTCTCGATATGTTACGTTCATCTACGAAAAGTGTCGGTATATATTTTGAAATATTTTCAATTAGTACGTATATAGTGATCGTGCGCGCGTAGATTTTTTGTATATATATTACACTTATGAGGTCTCCGGTCAAGTCCTAGCACCGAAGTTCGACCGACCCGGATGCCGAAAAAAGCAGGCGGTGTCCCGGCATCGGTGGAAGCCTCACGCATAGGGAGTAGCGCGGGAGTAGTCCGACGGATCTTCCCCGGATTCCGTCCACGGAACCCGAGGGAATCTTAGGCCGGATCCCGCGAAAGACGTCCATGCCAGGGTCCCAGTGCCTCGGCGTTCTCGTGGACATAACACTGCAAGGGGGTTAGAGCAGCCGCGGCCCAAACCATTCACGGGAGCGGCTCTGCAGTGATACCGGGCGTTGATTGCACAGATACGGCGAAATCACAAGTCCCGCGTGAACGTGTCCACGAAAGACAGGAAATCGTTCTCGTATAAAAACGAGGTCGCGCCAGTCGTTCCGCTCACTCTTGTACCAGGCGGTGTCGCGGCATCGGTGGAAGTCTCACGCGAAGGGAGTAGCGCAGGTATCGTTCGACCGGTCTTCCATGGAGTCCATCCATGGAACCCGTGGAGTCTTAGGTCGGATCACCCGAAAGACGGCCGTGCCAGAGTCTCAGCGCCTTACATGGTTTTTCTTTGGATTACACGGCTTCGGAGAACCTCCCGTATCCGCGGAGGTCTCTGACCATATCCTAGCGCGGGAGTTCGACCGGCCCGGATTTCGGAAAAAGGAGGCGGTGTCCCGGCATCGCTGGAAGCCTCACGTGTAGGGAGTAGCGCGGTAGTCGTCCGACCGGTCTTTCCCGGAGTCCGTCCACGGAACCTGGGGAGTCTTAGGTCGCATCCCGCAAAATGTGTCCGGGCCAGATTCCCAGCGCATCGTCCGGTATGTCTACGGCTTTCCCGGGCTTCGGAGAACCTCCCGTAACCCGGAGAGGTCTCTGACCATGTCCTAGCGCGGGAGGTCAACCAGCCTGGATGCCGAAAAAAGCAGCCTGTGTCCCGGCATCGGTGGAAGCCTCACGCTTAGGGAGTACCGCGAGACTCCTCCGACGGGTCTTCCCCGGAGTCCGTCCACGGAACCCGGGGAGACTTATTTCGGATCCCACGAAAGACGGCCGGGCCAGAGTCCCAGCGCCTCGGCGTTCTCGTGACCATAAGGGTAGTAGAGGAGTCGCGGCCCAAATCATTCACGGGAGCCGGGCTCTGCAGCGATACCGCGCTTCGGTTGCACAAGTCCCGCGTGAACTTGTCTACGAGAGACAGGAAATAGTTCGCGTATAAAAACAAGGTCGCCCCATTCGTTACGCTCACTCTTGTACCGACGGTCGAGAAACCAACACTTCTTCTTCCATCACTACCGCCGTTATACAGTAACATGTGACTAAGCGCCGACGACGATCAGTCTCGCTTCGGACGTCGACGGTGCAACATCTCTTCTTTGACACGGCACGCGAGAGCTAGCATTGATTTCGGTTTTACACGGGAAATCGGCACAACGACTTCGATTTCTTTTAAAAGTTTACGTAAATTATGGAACCGAAGAAAAAATTATGTTATAATCAGAAATAAGAACGTGGGCGTTGTTTTCCTTGTGCAGCCGGATAATCGACCGGATACAGGAAATTGTTGTCAGTACGAGGAAAGTGCCGTATCAGAACGGAAACAGGAAGTCGCGGCGTGAGACGATACGACAGGAAATCGTTCCCGTATATAAACGAGGTCGCGCCAGTCGTTCCGCTCATTCTTGTATTGACGGTCGACAGAGCAACACTTCCCCTTCCATTACTACCGCCGTTATAAATAGCGCGAACCACGATCAGTCTCGCGCCGGACGGCGACGGAGCAACACCTCTTCTTCAACAGCGCTACGAGGAGGAGGAGAAGGAGAAGGAGCGACGACCAACGGAATCGTAAATGCAAAAACAGGTACACTCGCATCGTTTCCCCCACCATAATCCCATTTCCCCCGAACACAATCACTTCCCCCTACCACTTCTCCTTCCGTAACTACCTCCGTTATATAAACGAGACGAATCCCCGACGACGATCAGTCTCGCGGCGGACGGCGACGGAGCAACTCCTCTTCTTCAACTACAGAACAGGACCAACATCACATCGCACAACTACACTGTCCAAGGGACGACACAGCACGAGCACGAGGACGACCCCGAACCCGAACCCGAACCCGGACCGAAGCCCGACCGAAACACACAAGAACAGACAGGGAACAACAACCATCTAACCACGACCCACACAACATCACCACACGAAGGGAGAATCCGGATACAGGAAGTTTTTCAGGATCAGCCGGCCAATTCCCACCGAACGAGCGACCTCGTCATCAACACGCACACGTGCGATGATCACGACGTCACTCGTTCCAACGTCAGCCGTACATAGACCATGACGTCAGCACGACGTTGCCAGTTCGACGTCATCCAGCTGTGACGTCACGGTTTTTATAACGTCGATACGTACACGTCACCAACACGTTATGACTTACCTCACTGTGACATCATGACATACGTCACTTGCGTGACGTCACTTCCAGTCACATGACATCACCACTCCCGGCCAGCTGATCCTGAGCCACTTCCTGTTTCCGGTCTCTCCCGAACACACTACTTGAAGCCATTTTATAAAATTTGACACGCCTATTGTCATGTTAATTCCATAAAAATTCTTATTTATCTTTGGATAGTACCAAAAATGAAGGACGGAAGGCAGACGTGTATAGGCATTAAGGGATTGATAAAGTTACAGAATACTTGATGGTAACAAAGAAGACATGAATTTTAACCGTAAGAGATTGTTTTTGATCTAATTGATAGAGTTGGCCTGATCAATTGTGGAATACGAAAAGAGTGTTCATTATCACCTTATCTTTTTAATTTATATATTGACGATATCACACAGAACTAGCAAATGTGTCTTTCAGAATATTTTATGATTGGTTACTCTACAATTGACCCTTTTTTTATTTGCGGACGATCAGGCTAATCTGTCGAACTCTGAAACAGATTGCAGATGGGTATATATTTGTTAAATCGAATCTGCAAAGACTCCGAATTGCAAATATCCACACAGAAAACTAAGGTGATGGCTTTTCATGGAACTTATCCCGTACGGGCAAAAATTGTTATAGATGGTACTGGCCTGGAGCAAGTTACAATTTTAAATTCTTGGGCTACAGTGTCTCTTATAATATCAGCAACGTCGTTGTGAACAACTTGCATAAGTTTAACCTTATGTGTAGGAACATTAGGCGAACCCTTAAGTCAGCAAGTAAAGGAACACGCCTAAAATTCTTCTAGGTGATTGCTCTTCCCACACTTCTTTATGGGTCTGAGAATTGGACTTTGGCGAAAGCCCAGGCCAGTCGCATCCTAGCGGCCGAAATGAGATTTTTCAGGCACGTGGCAGGGTATACTCTCCACGATCATAGAAGAAACACAGATGTACGGCAGGAACTGAATATTATGAGTATACTCGTCAGGATCGCCCAGTATCGTCTTAGCTGGTATGATGACTTGCCGAAGACCGGCTGATTTGCCGAATAGATGACTGCCACATCCCCAAACAACTATAGAACTCTAAGCCGAGGAGACGGAAGCGGTGGAGTGACCCGCTTTAATCTTTTCCTATTTGAGACCGGAACAAACCATTATTGGTTTAATCCTTGAAGATGATGATCTAATTGATTTAAAAATTTCAAGGGTTTAGAATACTAAGGCAAATAAAAGTTTAGTATTTTACACATTTAAAAATGTTTGCCGGGTATAATAAAATAATATAGATTCAAATTTAATAAAATTATAAATTTTGCGTTACTTTTACAACTTTACTGACACTAAAGGGTAAGAATAGAAGCAAGGATTTGATGAATTGTAAAAGGTTAAGTACATGATCATAACATTAGGAATTTTATTTAAAATAGAGATTCTTGGAAACGTGCTAAACGGTTAGATGGCTGGGTGTCTAAAGTTTAGTGAGGCAATATCTTCTTACCTGTAAGGAAAATCGGTTTGTTAAAGGCCGATCTTTGGATCTAATATCTGTGACATGTGAGACAATGCCAAATGACTGGAAGACTGGAGTAATATGCTCAGTTTTTAAAAAAGGAGATAAAACTGTATGCAGTAATTAGAGGGGCATAACACTGCTAAGCTGTGTCTATAAGATATTTTCCATGATTGTCCTTGATAGGCTAAATGTTTATGCAGAGGGAATCCTAGGTGAACATCAAAGTGGATTTAGAACCGACCGGAGCACAGTCGATCAAATTTTCGTCATGACGCAGTCACTGGAAAGATGTTTCGAATAGCATTGGAAGAATTGGGAGTACCTCAAAAGATTGTGAGACTGGTACTGCTCAGTCTGAAAGATTTCAAAGGAAAAGTAGTCCTGGGAAGAAACAAAAGCCGAGATTTTACGGTTGGTACTGGAGTAAAGCAGGGTGATGCACTATCTGCAACCCTCTTCAACTTGGTACTACATTATGCTATAAGCAAGATAGACTTCAGAGGACACATCTTTAAAAGGACTAGGCAACTAGGAGCATATGCGGATGATATTGTGCTGGTAGCAAGGGACAAAAATGTATTAAAAGTTACCTTTATTGAAATGGAGAGGGAAGTAAGCAAAATTGGTTTGGAAGTCAATGAGGCTAAAACAAAATACATGAAAGTGTCTGCGAAGGAAAATAGAGAACTGCTAGACCTTCACACAGGCCATTAATGTTTCCAAGGAGTTACAGAATTTAAGTACCAAGGTGTTATTCTGAATAATGAAAACCGAGTGAGCAGCGAAAGAGTAAATAGAATCATAACCGGCAATAGAGCCTACTATGCAAATCAATCTTTACTGAAATCAAAGCTTCTAACTCCAAGAACCAAACTGATGTTATATAAAACACTGATCAGACCTGTTGTTGCTTATGCATCCGAGACATGGACTCTCGTAAATAGGATATAAGCGCTCTAAGAATTTTTGAAAGAAGAATATTGAGACAGATATTTGGACCGGTGAAGGAAGGGAATATGTATAGGATCCGAAATAACAGTGAGATAAATGAGTTGATTGGTGGACAAGACCTGGTGAGGCACATAAAATCAGCTAGAATTAGATGGCTGGGACACGTATCCCGTATGAATGTTACGAGGATGCCCAAAACTATATTAAGTGGAACGATATTGGGCAAAAGAAGAAGAGGCAGGCCTCGAAGAAGATGGCAGCAGGATGTGGAAGAAGATCTGAGAAAGATGGGCATTAGGAACTGGAGACTGAGGGCAATGGACAGAGATGAGTGGAGACGGGTCGTAGCGGAAGCCAGGGCTCACCATGGGCTGTAGTGCTGGAGAGTAGTAGTAGTAGCAGTAGTATCTGTGACACGTGGCTTCGATGTTTTTAGGAAGCAGAAAATCGACAGGCAGCCGTTTCGATGCCTGTGTAGGGAGAATGAAGCATGCGCAGAGGTCTGTTACATATTGGGTATGTTAAGTGTTAATACTATGCACAGAGAAAGCTGAATTATAGCAACAGTATATCAACTTTGGAAACAGCCGTACGCACCATTTCAGGTGTGAGCCTTTATCGTTTAACACACCTTTAAAAGACTGTGTAGCTAAAAAAAGATACTATCGATCGCAGTTGGCCAAGTTGCAGTTGACAGGGTTCAAATTTTTACCTCCCCGCAGCAACTGACAGAGTTTGGTCCGATTGGGTCCCAACTGACCGCAGTCTCGAAAAATGTAGGTAGGCCGAGTAAAAGATGCCTGCTTCTTAATTGAAGTAATAAAGAAGAAGAAGAAGAAGAAGAAGAAGAAGAAGAAGAAGAAGAAGAAGAAGAAGAAGAAGAAGAAGAAGAAGAAGAAGAAGAAGAAGAAGAAGAAGAAGAAGAAGAAGAAGAATTTCATAAATATGTTCTTTTATCTGTGAAACTTTTTAGTAAACTCAAATTTAAACTCAATATACAGAAAATTCCTTATAAACCAAACGATTCAAAATTAATTCCATATGTAGCAAAGTTCAATTTTATGTAGCTACGTATTAGTTTCAATCCTGGACAATGCACAGGTCTGTGTAACTTACTCTATTGTCACCGTGTTCTTATTTTACATTACTGTGGCATACGCTTTGGTAACACAATTATCTGCACCTGCTCACATCCACTGCAGCGCGATTCTATACGGAACGTGTTTAATTAAATTTTCGTTGGTGTAACATTATATTTATTATTACAACTAAATTTCTCATTTTAATACAGTTTTAGGCTTACCCTTATTTTGACTAGTCACAATTAATTGTAAGAAAGATTTTGACAATTGCGAGGTTGTAGATGCCTTGTTTAATAAACACCTTAATATTCATTTGTCGCTTCTTACCCTAAATAAACATTCGTTGTAACAATTGTAGTGTTAGTACATCATGTCTATATGTGTTTAACTTCCAGTACTGTTTAATTGGTTCTTCTGTCTGGACATAAATATGTAAATTTCTATGTATTCTCTGCATTTAGAAAAATTTTTAAGTTTTACATGTCTCAGTCTAGTTATTCTAGGTTTTATTTGCATATGGCATGAGTGATAAAGCATACAACTAAGTGATCTCAAGGTGGATGAAAATTATCAGGTTTAGGTTTAAACGACAAAAACATGTTTGAAAAATTAGAAAATTAGTGATTCCATTTAAGTTTGTTTAATTTAATTCATTTTTAAAGAATATGGCAATATCACGTAAGATTTATTTAAGAAAGATTGAAATAACTTACAAGCTTATGACTAAGTCTAGGTTTATATTAAATACTATGAAATATTCAAATTAACAGAAAATTAAAATATCGGTATGGAGAACCATATATGACTTCCATATTCTAAGATTTATATTTGAAATCATTTTCGAAATGAATTATTACCATAGAAACTACTTCTTACTACTTACTGCTTCAGCCTTAACCACAGTACTGTGGTCACTAACGTATACCACCTCACGTTATCGCACTCGATTTTCACTGATGTTGGAAGTCGATGGCATTGCCGAAACGTCTGGTTTTGTAGAAAACATTGTACTACGGCCAAATATCCCGGGAAGGAATTTTAACAAAAACTACTTCATTGTTGCCGATAACGTTGTACACATATATATATATATATATATATATATATATATATATAAAATATGAATAAAATTAATGGCTTGTATAAGTTAATGATTGATCTCCATTAATTAGTGCTCAAGTTTCCAAAGTTGTAATATTATAATGTCCGTAATTAAAACATCAGAGCAGGTTTAGTGTGTATGAGGGTACACCATGGACAAACATTTTCAACATTTCCTATTGAGCGTTGCTTAGAGTAAAGCTGCGAATCTACAGTGTACGTTTCACAGTACAAACACGCGGAAAAGAAGGAGCGCTCCGAAGTCACTCATGGACCCTCAGCATCTTGCAGAGGGTTCATTCCCTAAAGACGAAAAGTCTGTCTATGAATCGTTCCTCTGTAAGCACGTGCAGTTACACTGCCCAGCGATCCACAGGAAGCAATTTGATGTCCATTTTTCAGCTTGCACGCGTTATGTTGGTGTGGGTTTCGGCACTTTCCATTTAAAAAGCGTGCTAATGTAAGAAAATAAACATGAGTGAGGCCAGAAATAACGCTAATTTTGTGTGTGCGTGTGTGTGTGTCTTCCCTGCCTTTTTATTGCTGTACTCATAATAATAAAATGGAAACGTAAACATTACATAACTGAGATATGCTTACCTCCCACGAACGATATATTATTTTATACATGTATATTAACTCATACATAATTTACATTAAGATGAAAAAATTTTAATTTTTTTGCCTGGCAACAAAATTCTTTTATTTTTAACAATTAGCATTGTTTGAAAAAGTTTAAATGAATTTTCAAGTACTTTACTGTTGTTAAAACGTAAAAGGTTGCAGGTAAACTAACCCTTCCCCTCAACCGATCTTCACCAAAATCGAAAGTCCTTGAGATCTCTACAATTCAGGGACGTATGCAAAAAATTATATGATTCTGTTTGAATTTACGGCTGTTATCGTTTTCCATAGAAAATACCCTTCTTAAAAAACGTTGCTGGTAAACTACCCCTTTCCCTAAACCGATCTTCACCAAAAACAACAGGTCTTGAGAACTCTACAATTTAGGGCTGTATGCGAAACATTATTTGATTTTGTTTGAATTTGCGGCTGTTATCGTTTGCCAAAAAAAAAATTTCCCTTTATAAAAAAAACCGTTGCCGGTAAACTACCCCTTTACCTCAACTGATCTTCACCAAAAACAAAAGGTTGTGAGTACTCTACAAATCAGGACTGTACGAAAAAAATTATTTGATTCTGTTTGAATTTGCGGCAGTTATCGTTTGCCATAGAAAAATATCTACACACACACACACACACACACACACACACACACACACACACACACACACACACACACACACACACACACACACACTTTTCGAAAAACGACTTTTTTTCATGTTTTGAGTGTAGTACAATCAGAATCTGCAATAACCTCGAACACGATTTTTTTTGCCATCACCATACTTCCAATTCCTTAAGGAATATGGAAGTAAAACGTTACAAACCTTTACATTACACAAACTTGGGAGTGAATATTTCATGTTCTTAAAGTTTTATTTTCTGGATATTATTTGCTTCGGCAATACTTCAATGTCCAGAAATTGTACCTACATAATGCCATTTATTATGGAACCTAGTGCCATTTAGTTTTCTACACATATATATTTCCTATGAACATGAAGTGTGACAGGTGTAACTCCAAGTATGTTGTTGACCGTGTAACGAAAGGCGACAACGTTTCATCTAACAACGTGATTTGTAATGAGATAAAAGTAGAATTTGTATGTTTTTATATTGCAGCAGCATTATATAGAAATTATATTATGTTCTCATGTAAATTTCAGCAAACCAACTAATAAATTAGGAGGGTAGCTACCCTTGTGCTGGCGGCGTTTGTTTTGTAGTTCCATTCTGTTTTGCAATTTTCTCCAGGTGTTTCCCCACTTACATTTCTCCAACCGTTGTTATAAGCCATCAAAACATAACAGGTTAATATTAAGAATTTCAGTCTGTATTTTTAAAATTACAAGCAGACAGGCAGACCGACAGATAGACCAGTAGACAAACAGACACACGCACATACAAGAGTAAGTTCTTCTTCTTCGTTACACGAGGACAATTTAAACAAAAAACACTAGCCACACCCTCATACCAGATACTGTTAAATACCAATATCAAAATAACGATGACGACAAAATGACACCCTGGAAGGCCAATACATGACCCAATACACAGATAAAGGTAAACGCAGTCTATATCTTCCACATTGCCATTAACATTTGAATTTCTGCCTGTCCATGTACAGTAACATGCATAAAACATACATCTAGTAATCTTTTGCTACTGCCTAGTATAACGTTTTCAAGAGGTTGTACAGTAGACATATTGATGTCAAAAAGATCCGGAAACGACTGCGTCAAACTCTTTAGGAAAGGATCTTATGTTTGTTGAGAGGCATCATTTAGCAAGGCGGTGTTGTAAAACAAACTATTAAAATAACTTACACGGCCAAACTAGTGTCAAGATACCAACAAGGTCCCTAATACATTCTGGGAGTCACAGTTTACAAACGTTACAGTGAATCAGATACTAACGTCACGCGTGAATCTCAAGTAGTAAGTCAAATCGCGGAGAATGGATTCTTACAAGTGATAACTTACTTTCCATGTCGTGAGATCAGTTGCTTTAGCACGCATTTTATACCGTTAATTTTACAAAAACATTGTCCTACATCGCCCTTTGTCTCTGTTTTTTAATATATTACGGTGTTGTGTTCTCTGTACATGCCTTTCTTTCTTCTTATTTGCCTTACAAATGATGTTTCTTCCATTCCTATTTTCCGAGTTAATAGTGTTCCGAATGCATTCTGAATCGGGATGGACTTTAGCTTTCTACTATTTACTTTTCCTTTCATTCCTTGAACGTCTAAATTTTGTTTAAGCCTTGACAGTATTCCTTAATTCTCTGGCCCACACTTTTCCGTTCTTCTTCCGATAACACATTTTCTATTTGCTTCTCTTTGTCTTCTGACAAGTACCATACGTCTTCATTTTGTTTTATTTGTCTCCAAGTCACGTTTATTAACTAATTGGAATTAATATTAGTCTTTACCTGTATTAACTTCCCGTCTTGTGACTTATCTGTTTTAATTTCTAAAACGACGCGTTTCGAGGATAAATCCTCATCTTCAGGTTTTAATATTACAAAAACATCAAATTCACCCGAACGTTTTTAATATCTAGAATTATAAACAGCGAGATAAAATTAAATTTTACGTACGTTACGTCGATGACACTTTTATGATATTCAATGGCACGAGTAGACAAGTAGAAAATTTGAAAGGATATATGAACAGTATAAACATGAAAATCCAATTTACCCTGGAAATGGAGAACAATAACTGCCTGAACTTCCTTGATCTCACTATTAGCAAATATAATGACCGATTTAGATTCAAAATTTATAGAAATCCCACCACTATGAATATCACTATTCATGCTGAATCGTACAATCCATATTCCCAAAAAATGGCAGCCTTCAACGCGTTTGTTCATAGAATGCTTGCTATTCCCCTTGAGCAAAAAGACAGAGTAAAAGAGAATAATATCATCAAAAGTGTAGCTATCGCTAATGGGTATAACGGTGAAATCACCGTTACCTTACAAGCTAGTAAGAAAACACTCAGTAAAAATCAATAGTAAAAGCAGATTAACCGGCCCAGCTAAAAAAGATACTAAGTTTGTAGTAACTGAGTACACGAATGTACTACCAGTCATTGTAAAGAATGAGTTAAAGAAACGTACAATAAAAGTGGCTTTCAAAACCACAAATAACATCAAAAAAGGTTTGGGACAAAGATCTCACATCCCGAATGAAGAGAAAACTGGAGTATGCAAGCTTGAATGCGATGACTGCGACAAATTTTATATAGGACAAACGGGCATACAATCAGCCGAACGTTTTAAGGAACACCTACCCAAAAGTGATATCGCGAAAACAAGATCTAGTTACGCTCAACATTTAATGCTGTATAATCATAAGTACTCAGACTTCCACACAAACTTTAAACTGCTTCATAATCGCAAAAAAGGTGCATACATGAACGCTGTGGAGGAATATGAGATATACAAGGCTTCTAAGTTACAAGCGGACCAACTACTTAATGATAAAGTTTCGTTTCGGTCTAATCTACTGTACAACACAGCCATCGATATAGATGTGGCCACGGGAAATGATAGCGGTCATACAGGATAAAGTACAACAGTTAATCGTTGGCAACGAGACGATGCGCATCGGACTGTGCCGAGACTATATCAATGTGAAATTATGTGTGGTGTTTTTATGTGTTCTAAGTAATTGACGACCCCGTTCGGGTGAATTTGATGTTTTTGTAATATTAAAACCTGAAGATGAGGATTTATCCTCGAAACGCGTCGTTTTAGAAATTAAATCAGATAAGTCACAAGACGGGAAGTTAATACAGGTAATGCCTAATATTAATTCTAATTAGTTAACCATACGTCTGTCAAGTAATTTTTTGTTTTAAAATTTTCTCTGGTTACTATATCTCGTTTGTGATTCCACATGATTTTAGACTCTGATAACTTCCTTCAGCCAAGGTATTTTATCTTTCTCTCCTTCTTAAAGGTGAGGTTCTTGTTTGCTATCCTATATGGTTTCGTTCTTTTAGGATGTTAAATTTTTTTAATCTTTTCAGGTAACTTTTGTAAAATTACCTGCTAATACGTTTCTGAGTACCAAGCCACTCCTTAAATGTTTACTTACTTTCTCTTCTATTCCTGAGCGGCATTTATTACCTGTTTCTATTGACGTTTAATTTCAGTTATATTCTGATATACCTTCTTGGTTCTATTTGTACCAATGTCCATTTCGTTGCAGTTGTTTTCATTCAGTTTTATTAGTATTTCTTATAGGTTCAATTCTTGTTAATTTCTCCCTTCAACTTTTCCCGATTATTCTTTGCAGGAATTTCATCGCACATGCTGGTATCAGAATTGGTTGGCTTATGCTTTTATATAATAGGAGTTTTATTTTGTAACTAATTTCCTTTTAATTATGTGGGTATTTTTATGGTAATTAGCTTTGGTTATTCAGTCTCTAATTCCATTGTCCAATATTTCATATTTCATATAGTGACCACTTGCCACTTGCATAATATAAATAATCCTTTGGATTTTGTTATCCATAACGTGTCCGTTGATTAACTAAATATAAGCATATCACTACCGACTAGGACCACTAAGGTTTATTTTTTGGTAAAGACGTAAAAGCTTAACCTTATATCTTGAACCAGTTTTCGCTTATTATAAGCTTCGTCAGAGGCTGCCAATGGGAGTGCTGTCCGTCTTGTTCTTGGAGACGGGGCCGACTTTTGAAGGATCGATGTTGTGTGTGTGTGGTGTGATATGTCGAATAATATGTGTGATTTGAATTTTGTGTGTTCCTTTTACGTGTTTTATCCCTTACTTGTACGTGGATGGTGTACATACAGTTACACAGTACGTAGGTGGGGTATCAGAAAACTTAGGATAGCCACTGAGTTCGGGGTACGTACAGCATTTCACTGCCACCATACATTACGAAATCTAGTATGCATAGAAAAACCAACAGACACTGTGATTAATACCAAAACTGTGGTTTATAGAACCTCAAAACTAGTTGACCTGTAGAGGTAGAGATCCGTGTAAATAGACACAGAATGAATGTGAAAAAGGGAAATACAGTACGCTCAAGGTTAGCGGAAAATGTGTGGGAGCCGCAGGACAAAGTCTTACGACACAAAATAAGACTTATTTGTAAATAAAAGTGGTTCGAACGTAGATTTAATAGTAACTGTATTAGCTGAATAATCAGTGAAATTCAGAATATCTGGCTTTGTTTCTTCAGAAAAATAGTTCACACGTCGGGAAGGTTAGGCTTTAGGGCAGGTCACAGTATTTCAGTGTTACAGTGTTTTGGGCGTTAGTCAATGAGATGTGGAGGAGGGGCTGCCGGTTGGCTATGTGAAGAGGTGGGACTTTGAGGCCACCGTGTTTATGTGAGTTTGTGCCTCTTGTGTTGTGTGTTTAGTCTGTGTGTGTTGTGACTTATAGTTTTCATGGTTGGTAAGTTTTGATTATTTACTTTTGTTTGTTAACTATATATAATGTCAATTCTTTAGTGTGTTTTAACCTTCTATCGGCTGTGAGACAGAGTATTTTTTATCTTTTATCCTTTATGATTTAGTTTTGTATTTGTCTGAAGACGTCTACAAATTTGTTGTGTATCTGAAACGTCGCATTTCAACAAAAACCAATGATGGAGGAAGTCCGACATACTAGTAGGCGTATCGTCAGTAACCAATCACTTGCGTCTCTAAAGAAATTATTTGCTTCCTTAATCATTTGTCAGTATTCCATTATTACTTCTAGTCACCGTTTCCTGTATGTTAGGATTTTGTTATTTCATTAATTAGTTATAATTCCTTTTTCGTATATCTACCCATGCGTTTTTGTGTTGCATTATCTTGTTTTTAAGTGATCATAAAATTGGGCGACACCAACTGATCGTCTACTAAACACATTGAAATAATTAATGCCTATTCATTACCAAAAAACCCTTATTTTTCTCATCGCAACATTTCAAGGAATAAAATGACAATCAAATTGCATCTGGTTTGTACTAAGAAAAATTTATTTTTCAATCGTTGTTGAGTGTTATTTTATTGTTACTTCTCAAATGAAAGTAGATTTGTGCGTAAATATATATTTATACTACCTATTACAGGAAAAACCTGTAATCTGGAGTTTTTCTATCCAGAAAAAATTATATTACATTACCTTGGGTAATGGTGTTTTGAGATTTATTCTTTTGTCAATGCTATTCTGTTTAACAAGATTTTTCCCGGTTTATAAAAATGCTATTCTAAATTTTATTTGCAGTATAACCGTTATGTAACAATCATTTTATCTTCGTCGCCACTTTTTGTACATAATTCTTTCATAATCTGTTATCTATAGTACTGATCGTTCTGTTCTTCCTAATAATGGTTTCGAAATCATAGCTTCACAATTTCATAGCGTGTCTTACAAAAATGTAATAACTTATTTTGTACACACCTTAGCCATGAATTGCTAATTAAAATAGATTAGTGAAAACTATAAGAATGAAAGAAGGATGTATCTTGCGTAGACAAGAACTATCGTTACGTTACACTGAAAACTATCTTACAGTTATATTCCCGTAACTGTTTTCGCTGGCCCCTCTTAAGGAATTTGTTATGTTCTGCCACTGATTTTATTTTTAACGCTCGCCAGGTTTCGAGAGATTCATTAGATTTCCTATTAAAACTTTTTGGTTTAGCTACTTCTTTTTATATTATTACTATGAACGTGTATCCCGTTATATATATATATATATATATATATATATATATATATTACATTTAATATTTATACATAAATTTACCTCAAGATGTTATTTTTCTGTTTGGAACATGTTTCGGGTAGAAAAATATAAAAATAGAAAAATAACATCTTGAGGTAAATTTATGTATAAATATTAAATGTATTATATACATCAAGAAACGGACTGTAGCAGAAAGTGATTGAAATATATATATATATATATATATATATATATATATATATATTCGCTTATAGATTCCATTTCCATGTTATAACAATTTTTGCTTCTGATGTCGTTGTAAATCTTATCCTCTAATCTCATCATCTGTTACATCGGCTTTTAAATTTCCATTATTTTGTCCCTTCCTTTCCTTTATAAGTTCGACTTAATCTCAGTGTCTTGATCCTGCTGCATCGAAGTCGGCAAGGAGACCACAACGTCAACGCTGTACTGGGTTTCTTATCCCTTATTCTCATAAAGAAATATAATATCTTTGTATTAACTAACGCGCCTCATACATTCATTAAAAACTACTGTGTAATTTAGAATTACTAAACAGAAATTTTAAAATTATAAATGTTTAGAGTTAATATAATAAGACGTAAAAGAGCTGCAAAGCCTTTAATTAATTATAAAATATTATCTTATTCATGAAACATTACAAAAGATGCCAACGTTTTGATCTTAACACGGGGAATGAAAAATATTCAATGTAACCCGACTGTTCGGTAATAATAATATTTCATGCAACACAGCGGTGTGCCTCATATTGGACGTCGACCTCGTCGTGTTTCACACTATGAATTTTCGTTTAGCTCTTTACGCACAAAAAATTACACGGTAATAAATTTGATGTGCCTTTCAAATAATAACAGTTTAAGCCTTAAACGTTTTCTACGTTAAAGTAAAAAGTCAGCCTTCACCATATCGTTGGATAAACAGATAATTCAATGTCAGATAGTTCTAATTATTAACAACTACATTTTTAAGCTGACTAATCGTTTGTTTAAGCAGTTCCACAAACATAAACAATTATGCATATTTCTGCAAAAACAGTACGAAATATTTTATTTTTTTGTTAATCAAATTTGCTTTTTCATAAACAAGTAGATATTACAGACAAGTGGTAATGGAGGTATTGAGTGAACGAGAATTTAAATTATCTCAACCACGTTGAGAGTGGCCTCTTGTCGTCAGTCACAAGGCCGCACTCACCGCAGCCTTACACGATCAATGTCTCTCCCGCATTGTATGTTATGCTTGATCTTCGTATTTCGGTGTCAAAGCTAAGTCGATGCCTAACTTTTAAATTTAGTATACGACACTGTTGAAACTTCGTTATGCGTTAAACTCAACATAATTTAGCAAACAGTGGAATATCGCAGAAAATACCACCGAGTACGCTTGTGTTAATCATTAGTATGACCGCGCGCCTGAATGTCTGTGTGTGTGTGTGTGTGTGTGTGTGTGTGTGTGTGTGTGTGTGTGTGTGAGAGAGAGAGAGAGAGAGAGAGAGAGAGAGAGAGAGAGAGAGAGAAGAGAGAGAGAGAGAGAGAGAGAAAGAGAGAGAAATAGAGGGAGAGAATTTTTACACATAAATTACCATATCACCCAACTTTAAACCTCTCATTATTATACAGAACCAGCCAAGGTCATTTGCAGAACATAAAAACTATTACTAGGCATTTACATAAATACCTATGAAAGTTTCCCCAAACGTACTAAATAATGTTCTCTAAAGCAAACGATTGGTTCAATTTGCAGTGTTTTTAATCGGTATCTGATAAATCATATGTTGTACAGTCAACAACTGTGCACACCTGACTAGTTAATTCCTCAGTCATAACAATATGGAATGTTATATTTCATGTATACTGTTCTGTGAAAACTCGTAAGCTGCAATAGCATAACTCGTCACTTTTACAATTTTTGTAAAATTTTGACTCCCAGTTTTAGCTCGTCGTGCCTCTAAAGATAAAAATTTTGAAAAAGAAAATTCGGATTGATGTTAAAAATATTTCTTTAGTTCTGATGTTTAACATGATGTTTTATAATTTTCTCAATTTTACCTATTTTAAAAAATTGTAAACTGCAAGCTTTCAAATATTACCTACACATTAACAAAAATGTTATATTCTTATCAGGTGAATCAATAAGTCAGATTACGTTATATTGTTATATGAAACAACATTTCATATATGCATATTATTAGATTTTTAAAATGCTTTTAAAACAAGATTTATTAAGCATTTGAATTTAGATAAGAAAAATAAGGAGAAGGATAATGGAAGAGTAATACTAATTCCAAAAAGTAATTAATAAATATTGTAATGATTATATAATTAAAGATTTTATGCTACTGCAAATTAAAATCATTTTTCTATTAAAAACTAAATTAAAAGTAAAAATGGTACTTAGTTATAAAATCCAGGGTTAACATGCACGCATAAATTACTTTAATGTTATTGTCACGTACTTTTTAAAAAACGAAAACTAGATATTTTAAATAACAGGTATACAAATTTAATCTGAAAATTCATTATTTTAGAAACCTGTTATCGAAATATAAGAAATACTCACTAACAGACTGACTGACTATGGGAATAATGAGACTAAAGATTTTTTATTTTATAGATTTTTTACAATTTAATGACGTTTGTTATCTCGTCAAATAAAGGAATAATATTCTTAAATAAATGTGTACCGTTATTTATATATTTTTTATATAAAAAAGGCAGTGATTGGATTTTTATTTGACAATATTATTTATTTAAATAAATATTTTTTAACAAATAGGCCTAATAAAAAAACGCAAATTGTCGTATATGAATAGCAGAATATACGCAACGCAAAGTCACTAAGAGCACAAAGAACATAAATGATTTTCTCTGACCATATTTTACAATACTTGACAAAACAACTTTGTATCACACGCTTTATGAACAGCCGTGGTTAGCAGCCACAGGGAGAAGCGAAACAAGAAAAATTCTGTATTTCTTTGTGGGAATGTGAACAGTATGAAATGTCTTAGGGTATATTAATGAAACCTACTGAGACAATGTAAGGCAATTTAATCTCTATTCTTTTTACAATAATGAATAAAATATTATTAGAAATAATATTGCAAAACAAACAAACAAAATTCTTTTATTTTATTTTATATGAAATAAGGAGAATGATCACTGTTGCACACACACCACTATCTAAAAATTATCACGATTAGCGATTTCAAACTTCACAGCTCATCGTCAGATCGGAATTGACAGAAATTATGTGAAAACAAACCCTTTACCCCTCTCACCACACCGTGCTCACACACAACAAGCTATAATATAAACGTCCCTTCGCCACCACCATAAACCCTGTCATACCATCTGTACAGTTACATATTTTTTCTAGCAAATTACTTGTGTTTCAGTGTTGTGTGTGTGTGTGTGTGTGTGTGTGTGTGCATTCTTTTAAACTTACCCTCTTCCTAACCACACACGTGGGTCAGTCACACACCCTTATTTTAAAACATCCAATTAGTACTATGCAATAAAATTCTTAATCTTACCTATCTGTCCTCTATCATTTACTTCTTAATTATGTTATAAAATTTTTCTTCATTATCAAATTTAATTTTAATTTAATTAAATTGTCTAACCCTTTTTCTCTTTCTTCCAATATTTCTAACTCCTCTCTAAGCTTCCTTTCAACTGTGTTATTTACTACTTTTACAATTTCGTATTCTTCCAAAGTATTAACAAACTTATGGTTGTCTTCTATGAAATGTCTTGCATATAACGAATTGGTTGTTCTATTACCTTCTCCACGTTTGTGGTCAGACACCTGCATACGAATTTTCGTTCTGTCTCACCAAGATACACTTTGTTGCAGTCTTTACATTTTAATTTATAAATTCCGCTTTTCTGTAATACTGGATTTGTTTCTATATTCTTATTCCTTATCTTATCAAATACCGTTTCACATTCTTTAATAGCTATATCTACTCCGTATTTATTAAAACATTTTACAATTTTTCTAGTATGTGAACCTATGTATGTCAATGACCCTGCATAATACTTTTGTTCTGGTTCTATTTTAGCTTTTTGTATGTTAACCCTTTTCCTAACTTTATCCACTATGTTGTGTTATAATTATTATTGCTTACAATTCCCTTTATCGTTTTTAACTCCCTATCTTTTGATTCGGTCTCTTTTAAACACTTCTGAGCTCTGTAACAAAATGAATTGATTGGCGCCATTTTATATCTATAAGGGTGATAAGACTCTCTTGGTACAATTATATCAGAATACGACTCTTTCCTAAATATCCCAAACTGTAGTTTCTCATTATCTTTAATTTCTATGTTTAAATCTAAGTAATTTATTTTCTTACCTCCTATCTCTTCTTTAAATTGTAAGTTTTTATCCTTATTGTTTAGCTCATTTATAAACTCATGCACTTCCTATATGCTTCCTTCCCAAATTAATAATACATCATCAACGTATCTAGACCATAATTTTATATTGTCTTTATACTTAGTGGTACTTATTAATTGCTTTTCAAAATCATTCATGTATATTTCAGCAAGAATAAGGGATAATGAATAGGTAAACCTTGTTTTCTGTATATAAAACTTGTTATTAAACCTAAAATAGTTTTGATTTACACATTCTTTAATTACTTTAAACAACTGCTTTTGTACCTGTATTCCTCCATATTATTATCGTTTATTAACTTAATAACTTTATTTACTGTGATATTGGTAAACATGTCCTTAACATCCTGTGCTATCAACTTTCTATTTACACTAATTCTAATATTTTCTAATTTTTCTATCAATTTTACATTATTCTCTATGTTGTATATTGTCCCAAATTAATATTTCTCTTTCAGTACTCTGCTAACTTCTTTTGATAATTTATAAATAGGTGCATTAATAAAAGAAACAGTCGGTCTAATTGTTTTTCCTTCTTTATGTAACTTAACCTCACTTTTAAAAGTGGTGCTGTTGGATTACTTTCCAATAAATACTTTTCCTTATTTTCTTCTATAAATGTTATCTGTTTCATTATTTGTTTTATCCTTGACTGGTGTTTACTTGTATAATCATACTTTATTTCCTCATATGGTCCATCCCTAATAAATTCTTCCGTTTTCTTTATGTATTCGTCCTTTCTCAGTAGTAACATTTTATTTCCTTTGTCCGCCTTCGTAACTATAATATCATTTTTTTTATTTTATTCTTTAGTTTAGTTACAGTTGATTTGATTTTTTGTCTATATTTTGAATTATATAAACTTTTCTTAAATATTTTATCTACTACATTCCCTATCATATTTTATCATTTTCATTTCCTAGTTTTTGTATTATGCTTTCGCATTCAATAATCGTTTTTCTTGATTTAATTCTGGTGGCGGCGCGTATTTTAAGCCTTTTGCTAACATTTCTTTTCCTTTTGTATTGAAATTTACCTCTGTAAGGTTTATTAATCTTTTTTCATAGTTATTCTTAGAGAAGTGTTCCTTTTTTACTTCGTTCTTTCTTATTAATTTATTTAAATTCTCTACCATTTTTTCATTTTTCTTTTCCGTTTTCTTTTCTACGTACCCTAAACCAAAATTATATATTATTTCTTCTAACTCAACATACGAGTATATTCTTAACAATTCTATGTGTCTGTCATATAATTCCCTATTATATCTATTGATTAAGCCGTAGAGTGACATTATTTCCAGTTTTATCCACAACTTCTCACTTTGATCTTTTCCTTTTTTGGCTACTCTGTTCTTATTTTTAATTTTAAATTGAGCGTACTTTGGGACGACATTATTATAATGACATTGTTTATTAAACCATATTTTCTTAAAACCTTCTTCAATTTCACTTTTAACATAAGATATTTAAAAACATTACTTACCTTATTGTTGTCGTGTATTACCTCATTGTTGTTGTCCATTACCTGTCGTCGATTGCACATCTTAACAGACGTTTAATGAAGAAATTTCTGTTTGTGGTTGAAATCACAAGGAGAATGATCACTGTTGCACACCACTATATAAAAATTATGCCGATTAGGGCTTTCAAGCTTCACAGCTCATCGTCAGATCGGAATTGACAGAAATTATGTGAAAACAAACCCTTCACCCTCTCACCAAACCCTGCTCACACACAAGCTATAATATAAATGTCCCTTCTCCACCCCCTAAACCCTGTCCCACCATCTGTACAGTTGCATATTTTTTCTAGCAATTTCCTTGTGTTTCAATGTTGTGTGTTGTGTGTGTGTGTGTGTGTGTTGTGTGTGTGTGTGTGTGTGTGTGTGTGTGTGTGTGTGTGTGTGTGTGTGTGTGCATCCTTCTAAACTTACCCTCTTCCTCTCCACACTCGTGGGTCAGTCGCACACCCTTATTTTAAAACATCCAATTTGTACTATGCAATATAGTTCTTAATATTATCTATCTGTCCTCTATCATTTACTTCTTAATTATGTTATAAAATATTTCTTCATTATCAAATTTAATTTTAATATTGTAATTAAACCAATTACAAATAAAAGATAAATAATGTGTTGATAATAAAAATTTTTGTTAGGTATAATTTTTGTTAATTAATTAATTTTATTAATTATTTAATAATTAATTAATTGTATGTTTTTCAATTACTTTCGATTAAATAAATCACATTTTGTGTTTTGAAAATATTTGTTTCTATAGATAATCTATTTATCTTGTTGGATCTATTATCCTCTCTTCTAACTTTGCTGTTCTTCTTCTTCCTTCTGGTATATTTCTTGAACGACTCTAAATAATTTTTAGGAGAAATAAATAACTAGTATTTACTTTACAAATAAATATAAACTCTTGTAACTGAATAATTATGATGTTTATTTATTAACATTTAAAATTATTCGCCATTCTGATGCGCGTGGACCACTCTTTGGTTGAGCTCCGCTCGGGCCACTAGTGAACAAAATGACAAAGTATAATGCTTACAAAATTAAATATTTCGGATTCTTTAACTGTCGAAATGGTCAGAGAGGGCAAGGAACAAGATACAATGCTTACAACTATCTTATAATGAATTATTATTGCTGAAAAAATAACAGTATTATGAAAATTGTCAATTATTAAAATAAAATCGAACCATTCGTAGAATGACGTCACTGACTCGGGAAGGCGGTGTTCCGTCGCTGGTAGTAAATCTAGTATGGCCGCCGTCACCTCGACTTCTACGATGAAATACCGACTTTATGTTTGATCTTCTCCCTCAGAAATAAATGAGAATTCCTTCCTCGGCGAAGTTGTAGTATCACTGGAAAATTGTGTGAAGTGTTCTTCCCTCTTCGGCGATTTCGTTCTGTGATTGTTTGTTGGTGCAGTGTTCTGTGTTCAAATATGTTGAATTCGTGTCCAGTTAATGCGGTTTGAAATTTTCTCAAAATGGTGGTTGATTTCTCGTTCTCGTGCTAGATGATATTATTGCTGTTGTTCTGGATCAGTTGGTGTTAGCTATTATATGTTGGTGTTATATTTACTTTGGTAATCTCTGTTACACTTTTTGAGGTTGCACACAACGTTTTTTCACTATTTTATATTTTTTGGTCTTCCGTCAGTAATTTCTGATCTGTTCACATTAACGATTAACAATAGACTGATGACTGAAAGTCGTCGTTTTGGGGTAATTTATAAAATGTCTTTTTCCTCTTCCCATTGTTTTTTTACAAAATTACATGTCTTGGATTTGATTTCAACTCCTAAACATACATGTACATAACAAGTTTTCCTATTTATTGCTGTAACTCAATTATTTATTAATTTTACGAACATCTAACTATTCAGCAATATTCTTAAGTTAATTTTACATAATTTGATATATAACTGGGTCTGTTTTAAGTTCAGAAAAGCCTAAAATTTACAATTTTTGATATTTATTGTAGTCATTATATTTTTTACAAATTTAGTATTTAAATGGTTTACAAGGGTTTTTATGTTAATATTTCCATGAAATAATATTACTCACTCCATAATTATTGCTGGTTGTTAATAATTTGTTGGTATAATACACCAATATTGATAAATTTACTTTTTATTTGAGTTGAGTACTCTTTAGGCCTAGATTTACTTATTTCCAAATAAAGTTAATTTTCTTCTTTTGTAATTACATTTGTTATTATTTGTATCTGTACTGATTACATTTTCATATCTTGGTGTTGTATGGACTAGATTCTACTCATTATATTATGTTTGATTGCATTTATTTATTTGAGTTTGTCTCTATGACAGATGATTTTGATTCACAATGCTGGTTTGTTTTTCTATTGTGGTGTGTTAGTTAGTTTGCCTTATACTTTTTATATGGTTTACAATTTAATAAATAAAATAATACAACATTCCTATTACCTACTTGCCTTCTCTTCCTTAACAAACTTGAAAATTATTTAACATTATTTTGAATACAATATAACATCTTATATCTGCTAGTTTTTATTATACCTAAACATAACAAAAATATCTTAAGCTTATTATTTTTCCTTTATATCATTTAATTATAATTTTTCTAAAACATCCTATTACTAATAATGCTGTCAGTTATTCACTGTCCTTTGCATTTATTATACATGAATTGACAGAACTAAAAAACATCTTATTCTTAATAACACTCTTCAGTTATTACACTGTCTTTGGTGTTCACTGTTTCTAATTTGATTATACTATTAACATCTTATTATTAATAATACCTTCAGTTATTACACTGTCTGTAGTATTTAGGTTACTTTTTTGTAACACTCACCTATAATAAAACATCTTATATATATTATTTCCTTATTGTATCTAATTTTTAAAACATTCCTATCACTAATAATATTTTCAGTTAGTAAACTGTCTTTTGTTCTAATGCTAATTTTGTCTGGTATCTCTCTACACAAATGGTAGTCTCTTTTTAAATAAATTTAGTGTCTTTCACTGTTTCTTTCTTATTGTATGTCACTTGTTATCCTTAAGTTAGGCTTACAAACTAGTTTACAGGTTTATTTTTCATTGTATTGTATCTTGTAACTTGTTATTTGGTCAGTCAATTATTCATTGAGTTTAAAGGTATAAGAATAGGGTATATTCCTCCTCATAAGATTTTAGTGTATAACCCATCTTGTTGCTATATTCTTTTTGTGGACCTTAATATATTTGTCTCTTCCTTCTCATTATATAGTATTTCCTTGACTTGTGGTTTCTTTGCTTCTTGACTAAATAAATTTCCCTTATTAAAATTATGTTTACATTTTTATCTTTTTTCATTCCTTTTTTCTGCTCCTCAACCTACTGGGTATACTCCTGTTTTATTGGGTTTTTATATAGTTGGTTATTCGTATATAGACCAAGAGTTTTCTTTGCTATTTAGTTTGATTTTATTAACATTTTATCGAATTAATGTACAGTTTCTTTAGTTAAATCTTTAACCATTTATTGTTCTCACTCACTATTGACATTTTCTTCTTTATCCATGTTGTACTAAGTTAAAATTTTAATGTGATAATTCTGTTATGCCACAATATTAATTAAATTGTCTAACCCTTTTTCTCTTTCTTTCAATATTTCTAACTCCTCTCTAAGCTTCCTTTCAACTGTGTTATTTACTACTTTTACAATTTCGTGTTCTTCCAAAGGATTAACAAACTTATGGCTGTCTTCTATGAAATGTCTTGCATACAACGAATTGGTTGTTCTATTACCTTCTCCACGTCTGTGGTCAGACAACCTGCATACGAATTCTCGTCCTGGCTCACCTAGGTACACTTTTTTGCAGTCTTTACATTTTAATTTATAAATTCCGTTTTCTATAATACTAGAATTGTTTCTATATTCTTATTCTTTATCTTATCAAATACCGTTTCACATGTTTTGATAGCTATATTTACTCCGTAATTATTAAAATATTTTATAATTTTCCTAGTATGGTGAAACTATGTATGTCAATGACCGTGCATAATTCTTTTGTTCTGGTTCTAATTTAGCTTTTTGTATGTTAGCTCTTTTCATAACTTTATACACTATGTTGGTTTTATAATTATTATTCCTTACAATTCCCTTTATCGTTTTTAACTCCCTATCTTTTGATTCGGTCTCTTTTAAACATTTCTGAGCTCTGTAACAAAATGAATTGATTGCCGCCATTTTATATCTATAAGCGTGATAAGACTCTCTTGGTACAATTATATCAGAATACGACTCTTTCCTAAATATCCCAAACTGTAGTTTCTCATTATCTTTAATTTCTATGTTTAAATCTCAGTAATTTATTTTCTTACCTCCTATCTCTTTTTTAAATTGTAAGTTTTATCCTTATTATTTACCTCATTTATAAACTCAGGCACTTATTCTATGCTTCCTTCCCAAATTAATAATACATCATCAACGTGTCTAGACCATAATTTTATATTGTCTTTATACTTAGTGGTACTTATTAATTGCTTTTCAAAATCATTCATGTATATTTCAGCAAGAATAAGGGATAATGAATAGGTAAACCTTTTTTTCTGTATATAAAACTTGTTATTAAACCTAAAATAGTTCTGATTTACACATTCTTTAATTACTTTAATCAACTGCTTTTTATACCTGTATTCTCCCATATTATTATCGTTTATTAACTTAATAACTTTATTTACTGTGATATTGGTAAACATGTCCTTAACATCCTGTGCTATCAACTTTGTATTTATATTAATTCTAATATTTTCTAATTTTTCTATCAATTTTACATTATTCTCTCTGTTGTATTTTGTCCCAAATTCATATTTCTCTTTCAGTACTCTGCTAACTTCTTTTGATAATTTACAAACAGGTGCATTAATAAAAGAAACAGTCGGTCTAATTGTTTTTCCTTCTTTATGTACCTTAACCTCACTTTTAAAAGTTGGTGCTCTTGGATTACTTTCCAATAAATACTTTTCCTTATTTTCTTCTATAAATGTTATCTCTTCCATTATTTGTTTTATTCTTGACTGGTATTTACTTGTATAATCATACTTTATTTCCTCATATGGTCCTTCCCTTATAAATTCTTCCGTTTTCTTTATGCATTCGTCCTTTCTCAGTAGTACCATTGTATTTCCTTTGTAAGCCTTCGTAACTATAATATCATTCTTTTTTTTTATTCTTTAGTTTAGTAACAGTTGATTTGATTTTTTGTTCATTTTTTGAATTATATAAACTTTTCTTAAATATTTTATCTACTACATTCCAAATCATTTTTTATCATTTTCATTTCCTAGTTTTTGTATTATGCTTTCGCATTCAATAATCGTTTTTTCTTGATTTAATTCTGGTGGCGGCGCGTATTTTAAGCCTTTTGCTAACATTTCTTTTCCTTCTGAATTGAAATTTACCTCTGTAAGGTTTATTAACCTTTTTTTATAGTTATTCTTAGAGAGGTGTTCCTTTTTTACTTCGTTTTTTCTTATTAATTTATTTAAATTATCCACCTTTTTTTTTATTTCTCTTTTCCAATTTCTTTTCTACGTACCCCAAACAAAAATTATATAATATTTCTTCTAACTCTACATACGAGTATATTCTTAACAATTCTATGTGTCTGTCATATAATTCCTTATTATATCTATTGACTAATCCGTAGAGTGACCTTATTTCCAGTTTTATCCAAAACTTCTCGCTTTGTTCTTTTACTTTTTTGGCTACACTGTTCTTATTTTTAATTTTAACTTGAGCGTAATTTGGGACGACATTATTAGAAAGACATTGTTTATTAAACCATATTTTACTTAAACCCCTCTTCAATTTCACTTTTAACTTAAGATATTTAAAAACTTTACTTACCGTATTGTTGTCGTTTATTACCTCATTGTTGTTGTCCATTACCTGTCGTCGATTGCACATCTTAACAGACGTTTAATGAAGAAATTTCTGTTTGTGGTTGAAATCACAAGGAGAATGATCACTGTTGCACACCACTATATAAAAATTATGCCGATTAGGGCTTTCAAGCTTCACAGCTCATCGTCAGATCGGAATTGACAGAAATTATGTGAAAACAAACCCTTCACCCTCTCACCAAACCCTGCTCACACACAAGCTATAATATAAATGTCCCTTCGCCACCCCCTAAACCCTGTCCCACCATCTGTACAGTTACATATTTTTTCTAGCAAATTCCTTGTGTTTCAGTGTTGTGTGTGTGTGTGTGTGTGTGTGTGTGTGTGTGTGTGCATCTTTAAACTTACCCTCTTCCTCTCCACACACGTGGGTCAGTCACACACCCTTATTTTAAAACATCCAATTAGTACTATGCAATATAATTCTTAATCTTATCTGTCTGTCCTCTATCATTTACTTCTTAATTAAGTTATAAAATATTTCTTCATTATGAAATTTAATTTTAATATTAATTAAATTGTCTAACCCTTTTTCTCTTTCTTTCAATATTTCTAACTCCTCTCTAAGCTTCCTTTCAACTGTGTTATTTACTACTTTTACAATTTCGTATTCTTCCAAAGTATTAACAAACTTATGGTTGTCTTCTATGAAATGTCTTGCATATAACGAATTGGTTGTTCTATTACCTTCTCCACGTTTGTGGTCAGACACCTGCATACGAATTTTCGTTCTGTCTCACCAAGATACACTTTGTTGCAGTCTTTACATTTTAATTTATAAATTCCGCTTTTCTGTAATACTGGATTTGTTTCTATATTAGTAGGGTAAGAATGAGAGTTCTAACGCGGAAGTGACGTCGCATCCCCCCCTTTTGGCGCGAAATTCAAAAATCCAGGTGGTGGGGGTAGACTTCCGCCGCAGCGTGTCGTCATGTGCAGAGGTTATGATTGACCGGGGGGGTAGTGGTTTGTCCCACGTGACCTCGATGGGCGTACCGAAGTTGTCGGCCATGTTGTCGGCGTTCGGCCATGTTGTCGTCGTCGTCCATTTTGTGGGGTTACGTGTGCGTTGATTGGCGGAGGCGTGGCCGCCGTTCGCTGTTCGCCGTTCCTGTTCGCCGTTCGCTGTTCGCCGTCCGGCGGGGGCTTGGCCGCGGCCAGGTCGTGGCTTGACCGCCGCCGGGAGTGGTGGGGTCGTCGTCCATTTTGTCGGGTGTGTGGTGGCCATGTTGGGAAAGCTGGGATGTTGTCGGATTGTGCGTGTGTGCTGGTTAAGGTTGGGCCACGTTGCCGCATCGTGGTGTGTTATAGTGTATGGTTTGGATATATGATTTGTTTTTCCGGAAGGTTAGCCATGTTGGAAAAGAGTCGACGTTGTCAACTTGTGCCGGCCACGTTGTCGGCTCGTGCATGTGTTATAGTGTACGGGTTTTGTATATGTTTACACAGCCACCATTGTCTGTCGACGTTGTCAACTTGTGCGCCACGTTGTCGGCTCGTGCATGTGTTATAGTGTACAGGTTTTGTATATGTTTACACTGCCACCATTGTCCGTTGACATGAAGAGGTGAATTGTGCATTGTTGCCAACTTGAGGACTGTGGGTTCAGATATTTACACTGCTACCGTGCGGATATCGTCGATGTGAAGAGATGAATTGCAGTGTTGCCAACTCGTGAACTGTAAATTTGAATGTGTGCTTTTGTGGTAAGTATATATTGTAAAAATACAAAAAATGTGCACATCATCGATGTGAAACTCTTGTTGACTGGCTATTGCGGTGTAATTGTTTTGATTGATACTTCACTTATAAAACATGCGTGATAGAAGGAAAAAGGATAGTTGAAAAGAAATAACTAAGCAAATCAAAAAATTTACATATTTATATTGTAGCAAACAATTTTAAGATACAAATTTCAAATACAATATACATATATATATATATATATATACAGAAAAAAAACATTAAAATAGACATATAAATATTATAATTTAATGAAAAAAAAAATAGAAAATTCAGTTTATATTACATTTTATATACAATATATATACAGAAAACAAATACGGATACAATATATATATATATATATACAGAAAATAAAAGATTATATAAAAAAAAACATCACTTTGTACATTACAATATATATAGAAAAAAAATACGGATACAATGTATATATATATATATATACAGAAAATAAAACATTATATAAAAAAAACATCACTTTGTACACGAGCATCATACATTTAATGTGCACGACCATCTGTAACAGAAACAAAAACAATATTAGTGATGTATAATTGATACGTGTAGGATGGATTAGAATAATGTGTACTGTTACATACCTCAAAAATGCATGCGTGCATAAAATGGGTGTATTGGTCTGCTGAATGCATACACTCTACATTGCGGACATCCTGGTGGCGACCCCTCCAGTGCCACGGTTTGGAACCAATTAATTATGCATAAATAGTGGTAAGTATGCCCACACATTAAGCCGAGGAGTCTCTGCCCCTCAGTATAATTTTCTTGTCACACACTACAAGATGTGTGCCCTAACATACCCTGAATGTGGCAGACGTCTCCACGGCTCCATCGCCACGTCGGAAATCTACTTCTTAGAAGTTATCTCATCGTGGCGACTTCGCTATGCATCCTTGGTTCCACCGTGTCGATGATATCGTAAAACACGCATGGTGCGTCTTCTGGAGGGGACTGTAAACGAGGATCGTGTCGCATATGCTGTTGCTGAGGTTGTGGTTGAGGCTGCTGAGGCTGCTGAGGTTGTGGCTGCTGTTGAGGCTGTGGGGATTGCGGTTCTGGTCGTCGTTGATTTGTACTGATCCATTGTGGACGCGGTTGCGGCTGTTCCTGTGGTCGTGGCGGTGGTGGTGGTGATTGTGGTGGTGATTGTGGCGGTGTGATTGTTATGTGCCGCGCTTGTGGCCGAATATCACTGGTGAAAAGAAAAAAAAATATAAAAATCATGTAAAAAAAAACATGAAAGTATGTACACATAAGAAGAAGACTTACATATTAAATGTGATGGTTGGTAATTGTTGTTGTTGATGCTCATCAACATTATTTTCATCATCATCATTATTATTGCTTTCGTCAAGCAGTATTGTATCACTGTCACTATCATCATCACCATAAACCATCATCTCATCATTGCTGAAAAAAAGTACACTTTTAATACCAGATGTAAACGCAATAGTACAAGTGAACGTTAATGAAAAAAAAACGTACCGACTCGTGCCGGCTTCCTGAGATGCAGCAGCAGCAGCAGCAGCAGCAGCAGCAGCGGCAGCAGCAACAGCAGTAGCAGCAGCTGAACCGGTAGCATCACTGAAAAAAAAAAGAATACATTTGAATACCGAACGTAAACGCAATAGTACAAGTGATTGTTAATAAAAATGGACTTACCGACTCGAGTTTTGTTGTGATACTGAAGGTCCCAATAAGGCCTGTCGTAACCTTTGGGAACTATAAAAAATAAACAGTAAGTCAGTCGAATGTTGTATTCTGTTTGTACTCGTTAAATAAAGAAAAATGTTGTAATTTACCTTCGAACTCGTCGCTGCTCCTCACAGACTCTTTTATATATTCTGTTATCACTTCCGCTCATTCTGTAAAACGTAACAAGAAAAATGTTGTATAGTAATTTGCTAACACCAATTGAAAATTAAATGAAAGTAAATAAATAAATTTTATATTTGCAATACAAGTTTATTATTACCATGAGTTACTGCTCTGTGTATCTTAGTCTCTTCATGTTAGGACTGGTATCGTCATTGGTTAACGCACGTTTACACACTCTGTAGTGTCCGTACGCGAGTGTAGTTACACCATCGTCCAGTACGTACCTCTTATCGTCATAAGGAGACAGGGAAAGTTTTGTTACACGTTGCGTGTACAGCTTATGACGATCGCTTCGTATACACTCGGCAGAGGTGAAAACTGTACGACTATCAAAAAGACACTCGCTGTATAACTGATGACGTAACCTTTTTTTTATTGCCGTTCTTGGAACACCTTTCGCCACCTTTTTGTCGGTACAGTCGGACAACAGGAGCGAGTAACATTTAGCTCTGAGTCCGACGAATTCCCTGATGGGTTTCCCATTAGTTTCATCCTTGAACTTCCCCACGACTTTTTTGTTGTCGTCGCAATGACAAGGATGATCTGAGGGATAGTCCGACGTGTCGAAAAGGTGGAGATCATCTTTCATATCCAAGTACACATCGTCAGTCTGTATGCTGTAAAGTAAACTGTCGGTATCGGTCATTAATAATGTTAATCGTTGTCCGTACTTGCTGACAGCGTACCGATAATGAAAATCGTACATTATCAATTTACTGACATCAAGTACTGTGAAACCAACATACACTGGACGGGAAAGGTATATAGTTCTGTTTCGTAAAGCCAATCCGACCAAGTCGTCGGTGTAGCGGATCATACGCTTTAGTCGTGGATTGGAAACAAGTTTCTGCACCCGCCCTTTGGTAGAGACTAGTTGGAAGTCTATTCGTTTCCTTACGTTCTCCAGCGATTTACCATAGACAGCGTTGACCATCAGTTTGAAAAAATCTTTTTCAAAACTGTTGGTGGCTGCTGCTCTCTTTTGTGTGTTGAAATCGATAAACGGTTTCATCCACGCTTTCTGTTTAAAACTCAACACCCTATGGATCGCTTTCAATTTTAGACCAAGGTTCAGATACAACTTTAAATTTCGAAAATGAAGAACGTATTTTTGCTTATCGTCCAAAGTCGTTAGCAACTTGGGGACGGACGATGAGGGCGTTTCTGATCCGTTATACCCTTTTGTATAGTGTAGTCGTGTGTGAAGTCGTCGAGAGTACGGTGAAAGTATGTCAGGATTGACGCAGGAACGCACAGGTGCTAGTGGATAATCTGAGTGAAGATCATGAAGTTCGGATGGATAGTGTAGGTCGACCTCAAGTATGTAGCCCATGTCACTGTCATCACTCAGAGTACGTACGTCCAGTGAGTCGATCTCGTTACGATCGAGCCATCTAAAGTCACCGTAAGGGAGTGGCTGTGACATGGCTGCACCGTAAAGGTTGTTGCAGTCGGTGTACAATATGAAAGAGGTCGGCTTTGAAGCATCATACTGATCAGCGATTAGCGGGTTGTTGGCCTTGGCATAGCGGTTGGGTACCATGCTAACACCACCGCGAACGGCTGATTCAATAAAAAGATGCTGATCTATATCCGTCAACAGTTCCAGTCGCACACCGGTCATCTTTAACATCGCGTGCCAAGCAACGCCGGGAAGCGAGTAAAGATGAGCCGGATCAATCTGGTAGTACCGTATGGCCATCTCACGAAACGCCTCGAAGACGTCAGCCAGCAGCAGTACATCTGTTTTAAGATAAAGATCGTGATAATCACCCAGCGTGCGGATTCCGAAAGTCTGCCACACATTCTGTGCATGTGCGTAATCTTCGTCCAACACGGGTGATTCACTCAGCCTATTGAAAAAGTGTTCGCGTGCGGGCAGACATGTTTCGTCGAACTTCTCGCTACCTGTCATGTAATCGTAAGGGTACACCCCCTTACGTAAGAGTAGCTCGAAGTGTTCTTCGAAACATTGCTTTGTTAAAGCGAAATCCGCACCGCTCGCGCGCAAGTTTCCAACAAGTGTATCCAAGGACGTGTTCAAAAATTGTAACGTGTCTACGAAACGTAGGGCACCCAACGTGACTGATACGAAGCGTTCACTAGTGGTAGCGATACAAGTGAGAGTTTCATCATTGTATTTACCCAACCCTTGTATCAAGTGATGTGCGTCGTAACCTCGTAAGTTATGGAAAAAGACAGGAATATGTTGGGCGGACTTGGAGTTGAGGTTACATACGTTGTGAGCTGCGCCAAGGTATCGTCCAGTCAGATGACAATGGTTGCGCACCTTGTCGTCATCAGTCAGCGGTTTTTCGCAGAGATGGCATACGACAGCATTCGTGAAAGATAATACGTCACGATCACTAATAGTCATAGGGATATTGGTACGCATGATCCTGTACAGTTCATGCTCTTCATCGATTAGTCTATCTAAAAAGGTTTCTATCACGTTCACACCGCGATAAACGACCTGTGGTTTGAAAATGTTACCCTCGTGGTCGACTATGAGGTAGGAAAAACCCGAAGGAAGATGTAACGACTCTGTTGTGGTGGACGATGTGTGTGGAGGAGCATCGCAACGATGGCAAGGTACAATGAACGATTCAAAGTCTGCATATATAGCGAAAGGGACTTTATGACAGTACGTGTAATTTTTGAAGTACATAACCTTCTCCTTCTCTTTCGTTGGTAAACGAATTCTTTGTTCACCATACGGTGAACAACGAGGGACATGTTCACTAAGGAGTCGTTCTTCACAGAATCTATGCAGACAGTAGTTGCAATAGAAAGAACGTCCGTTGTGTTTGGTTAGTGAAGATAGTAAGCGGCTAATATTTTTTATTAAACAGTAATGTTTTCGGTCAGCGGTGGTGAGAAGTAATAGATTAAAATGGTGTTGTCTGTCACTGAAAGGAGTTATTCTTAGCGGGTAAATTTCATTTTCTTCGTAACCAAAAACATTTATAGAAATGTCAGAATTGTCTCGTTCGAACTTCACAATATCGCATAGGCGGGTGGGATAAGTTATACCAGAAGTGGTGATACTGTGAATATGTGATTTGTATTTGGATACACGCTCGCTGTCTCTGTGTTGTGGAAACAGTGCGGCCAACACTGACCATATAAAACACATTTGATCGCCTGTATTGTTTACATTGATGATGGATTTAGTACAAGACAATTCAGGAGGTGTACGGATGAAACTGGAGGCGGCCAGCGGTTGGTATCGTGAGAGAACGAGTTCTAACGAGATTATATGATCCAACGCCCAACCGCTACCCTCACGAGTGAATTTATAAATCGATTCGATGATTTTTTCGTACGAAGCTTCTAAACGTTCAGGCAATACGTTCTGATCAGCGATCAATGTCGTATGACATCGTCCATGAAAATAGCCTTCACTCGTCACTTCTTCGTCCTCGTTCGTGTCGGCATTTACAATGTACTTGACAAATCTCGCTTTTAGCGCTATATGCCACTTTATAGTAAGCAAACGTGTCAGTTCGTTTAGAATGTCCGTACGTAACATATCGTGAATTTCATCGAAGAAGGTAATGACATCGTTGACACATTCTTCTTCTTCCTCTACAAGAGGTGTGTAAACGTACGACACCAACGAGCCACGCAACGAATGTTTACGATCAACAGAAAACGTCTGCATTGTTAGAATAACGATAAAAGCAAAATCAATTACTTGCTCACTTGAAGAACATTAGAATACTGATACAAAGTTAGAAAATAAGTAACATTTTATAAGCAGTGCGTGAAAGTTAGCCTGCGCGAGACTCGAAGGTGAACGCAGGCAGCAATCATCGCTCCACTTATACTATCTATGATGAGTGCGTGCGCAGCTATTTGTTCCCACTACTGTGCTTTATTTCATACCGACCAATTGACGACAGCAATCCCCACTACGATTGCGCGCGCAGCTACCACTGAGGAAGTGAAATGCAGCGCAACAAACCAACATTCTTGCTTCAGATATGGACGTGCACACATATTCTTTTGCAAGCCGATTAAAAAGCTTTTATAACATCCATCGTCGAGGTAACATTAAATTTTACGTTCGTAAATTTCCGAATACGAACGTGAGATTTTTTGAGCTAGCCAAAGCCGGGTTTATTTATGAAGGCGATGATGATGTTGTAAGATGCTGCAATTGTAAAATACGAATTATGGATTGGATGGCGGGTGATGATCCTGTCCAAGTCCATAAGGCGTCAATGCCTACATGTAGTTTCGTTCGTGAACACTTGTAGAAGTCGACGCACGCAAAAACGGCTCTTTTCAGAGCCAACATAAACTCATGTACAAACATACCCGTTTGGGTAGTACTAGTAGTACTCTGTGTTAGTACTATACTAGTACTAATAGTACTATATATATTACTATTACTAGTACTACTACTAAATGTGTGTACACAATTCAATGTCTGACTGATGAGGCCAATGATAAAAAAATAAAACAAAAGATTTCATAAAAATTATACCTATTAAATATCATGACAATTTCGAAGCTGTATCACTTGCATCACAGATCGATGACACAATGGATGTTTATCGATACGATGATGGGAAACATTTCACACTAACAAAACCGTTACGAAGCGCGATACGTTCCAACTTGTGTTCTATGTATTTTGTGAAGAAAAAACGGTTTTGCGGTAACTACTGTACACGTTATAAGTTTGGTGTTGACAAATATCACGGACGTTGTTGGCGTCACATAAAGAAACGTAGCGGTTATCTGCCGCCGATCGTGCTGTTGATGATAATCTCTGATCGTATACACAACAAATCACGATGGCTTCATTTTATCGAAGAGTGTGATCGAAACAATGTACCGATTGAACTCGTGGTTTATGAAAAGAATATGTTCAAGTGTACAGTACGTCACGCGTGGAATTTTATTTCACGTTTCCGACCGATTCCTGAACTGTATCATGCCGTTCAACGTGTTCACGGCTTACATGATTCACACGGACAAATGAACTATGCGACTGTGTACACAGACATGCTCGCCTACGGAAGTTCAATCCCACACGCTTTGTGTTGCATTGTCATTACAGAGCGCACTATTCCGATACGTACAGCGATTGAAATATACAGAAGCGCGATTATGATAGCACCAAAGTGCGCAGTGGATCCTAGCTACAACGTAAGTTTTGACGTGCGCTGCCCGCCATCTTCGTTACCGACACTTGCGAGAGGGAAACAGTTTACATTGGTGAACAACAAGGCGCAGGGATTGTTTTCAGTAGCCTTTCTGAAGGAATCATTGCCTACACTCCGCAAGTATTGTGAATACTTCGGTCTGCAGTATTCACATGAAAAAGGGTACACAGTGAAAGATCGACGTTTATACGAACAGTGGCAACGATGTACAGGTGCTATGGCAGACGAGTTTTGGTTGTTGAACTCGTATCTTATACATCTGCATATGGAGTCGAGAAGTCATCGTCCGATCACAGAACTCAAAGCTAAACACATGTGCGAGCATCTACCCGTAAACGATAACGTCATAGTCGCGGAAATGCACGAGTATCGTGCCAACGTTATACGCAGCGTCATGTTCAAAGACATGAATTCCGTCAAGACCGTAGGAGCGTTGGACATGAAACAACACACGCTCATGAGATATTACATCGGTATGAGTCTCGTGCGTAATGGACGTATGAAAATCAGTTTAGCGCATGTTTTAACGTACTTACGCAATCACAAGAAGAACGCGTTGTTTTTCCGTTCGGTCGAGATGATATAACTGGACGTGGAGTGGAAATCTTACTACAGTCACGCGATGGAAAGCAGACGTACCAGAACGGTACCGAGGAGAGTTACATTCAGCACTGAGTTAACGCTTTACCACGTTCCGACGTATTGTGAATCACGGTTCGTACGATATGAGAATGAAACGACAGGTGAAGAACATACAGCAGAGCGTTCGCAAGACTATCGCGAAGGAGTTGCACAGACCGGTAAGAAGGAATTTTCCGAGACGTGCGGTGGAGTTAAAGGGACTTCACGACTTGTACCAAGCGGACCTGGTAGAGATGATACCGCACGCGAAGGTGAACAAGGGATTCAACTACCTTATGACAATCATTAACGCGTTTAGCAAATACGCGTACGCTGTTCCGTTGAAAACAAAAACGGGTGTAGAGGTCGCACGAGCTCTGGAACCGATTCTTCGTGCTAATAAAATGAAATATCTGCAGACAGACAACGGGAAAGAGTACTATAACAGTAGCGTAAAAAAATTGCTGAGCAGATACGGTATCACACTCTATTCCATGTATAGTGAAAAAAAGGCCTCCATTGTGGAACGTTTTAACCGTACGTTGAAAACGCACATGTATCGTGCGTTCAGTGAACAAGGTCATTATCGTTGGTTGGATATGTTGCCGGAACTAGTCAACACGTACAACAACAGCGTGCACAGAACGATTGGAATGAAACCGTGTCAGGTGAAAGAATCCAACGAACGTACAGTGCTACAAAGGATTCGTGTGAACACAGCGAGGAGCATCGTTTATAAACGACCGAAATTCAAAGTAGGCGATCGTGTGCGTATAAGCAAACACAAAATGACATTCGCCAAAGGATACAAACCAAATTGGACAAACGAGATATTTCTCGTTCATTCGGTGCGTACCGGCAGCGTACCCATTACCTATTCGCTAAAGGATCATACAGGAGAAGTGTTGAAAGGTGGTTTTTATGAACATGAAATCAGTAAATCGAACGTTGGTGACGTGTACTTGGTAGAAAAGATTGTACAACGTAAAGGCGATCGTGTAAAAGTCAGATGGTTAGGATTCGATGGTAAACACGATTCGTGGATACACAAGAAGAACTTGCTATAACAACTATTCGACTCATGGAAATAGAACCAGTATGCATCGATGCGTGATGATGACAACATGCACGCTGTGTACAGTGTAAAAGACATTGTGTCACATCCTGGTTACGATGAGTACATCGTGAACACGACTGCAAACGACGTTGAACGCATGCGTAGGATCTTGACAGTGCACGAGTACTGGAAACGGGTTATCAATCGTGTGAAGAGATTCCGTCTTAACGAAATATTACCAAGTGGTACCGGATTCGATCACTACAAAGAATGTGTTTGGTCGGATCCGAACTGTGAAACGGGTCCGGACACTTGTGTATGCAGTTACATATCTACCGACTGCTGCAATATAGTGCGACTATTAAATAGACTGTGCACGGAACGTCAACATGAAAATATTGCAACAAGCGCACAGATTAAAAATAAAGGACGTGGACTATTCGAAATTGTGCGGCGATTGTGGTGGAGGTGGTTGTGGCAGAAAAAAACGTAAACACGGACGTCTTCTGCCCGATACCGTTCGTTCGATCATCTGCGGACCTTCTGCGTGCGGGAAGACAAACGTCATGTTCAACCTGTTGTTCGATGTAAACGGATTAAGATTCGCGAACTTATACGTGTTTTCTAAATCACTATTTCAACCCAAATATCAGATGCTGGAGACCTTGATGACACAACTTTCCAACGAAGGAATGGGTTATCACGCCTACAACGATAACGAAGAGGTACCGCCTCCCGACGAGGTCGATCCTGATTCTATTATGGTGTTCGATGACGTGTCTTGTGAAAGACAACACAATATACGCAAGTATTTCTCTATGGGACGTCACAGCGGTGTGGACGCGTTTTACCTTTGTCAGACGTACAGTCAAGTGCCAAAACAGTTGGTTCGTGATAATGCCAATCTAATAGTATTGTTCAAACAGGACGATCGCAACTTGAAGCATGTGTATAACGATCATGTCAACACGGACATGAAATATGACACGTTTAAGAACATGTGCGCTGAAGCGTGGAAAGATCGTTACGGCTTTCTCGTTGTGGACAAGGATTCTTCTATCGACACCGGTAGGTACAGAGTCGGTTTCGATCGTTTCATAGTAGTCGCACCTAACGATTAAACAAAAAAAATTGTCAAAAGTTTAGCTAAATACACGTGTCCTGCTGTCAACGACTTTAGTTGTCGTACTACCGTTTATCGAGATGGATGACAAGAAAAAACGATTAGCACGTGATATCGACACGATCAGTGATGATATACGGAAGAAATACCGTGCGTTAAAACATGGTATTCGTGAAGAAGAAGCAACGTTATCCAAAAGTTACAAACCGATTCTGGAACCGTTACAAAATATTTCGCAAGCATTGCTTGAAAAGAAACGTAAAACAACAAATGAAAAGCCGATAAGAGTGAAAAAAATGAAACGAGAAGAAGAAGAGGAAGAAGAAGAAGAAGAGGATCCAATAGATGCAATTAGTAAGATCGATGTAGGAACACCACTTCGTTCCCGAACGAAACCGTCTTTCCTGAAAACACCCGTGATAGCCGAAACATCCGTTAATGACGATGAGGACGATCCTAGTCAAAACATTGAAAAAATGTTAGACACACCGGAAGGAAGACGTTAAGCGCGTAGATATTTTCAGGACAAATACGACAGTGAATCGTTAGCGAACAAGTACATGCGTATGATCGTTTCGTCCGAACGCGATCGTCTGATGGACTATACGTACGGTGTAAGACATGAAAACGGAAAATGGATGATTGGTGATTCACAGTTCGAAATTGATAAGGACGATACGATTCTTATCAACGGTAAACGATACAAAGGTACACCAGGACTCTACGAACTTGTATTCATGAAGCATCCTAATGAAAATATTGACAAGGAATCAGATCTGAAAGCGTACAAAGATATACTGCGTAACACCAACGCGCATAAGCAGTATTACTTAGCGAACGCACGGGTGAACGCGAACAGAGGTGTAAAGTATAAACGAATAATATCGCAACTGTTTCCACCGAAACGTACAGGACAGGGGCATAATAATATTGATACATCGTATATGACGCTAACGAGAAAAAAAGACAAAATCGATTACGTGCACTGGGACGATCCGAACGAACTGGTGGACAGATTGCGACTGTTAATGGCATCACAACGTGTTGAAAACAGTGGGCACACGAACGAAATCGTCTCCATAGTGGAAGAACTACGTGAAGCAGACATAATCGTATAACAAGAGCGGTATATATCATCATCTGACATTAGCAGCAGCAGCAGCATCATCGTGATGGAATCGATCTTAAAGGACTCGTTAATGCCATGTGCTCCCTATTCGATTCTGAAAGCCGATAAAGTATAAATAATACTGTCGTACACGCACCGGGGGACATTCCACGTTTGGTTGTGACAACATGGATATCGTGCTACTCTTTATTATTGCGTGCACAAGTGCTGTCGTCGCATCGTCCATTAACGCTAACGATGTAGATTTCGCTATAGATTATTTGGTGCGATACGGATACGTGCCCGACGATAGTTTACGACTCACGGACAACACTACCATCGATATGGACGCCTACCTTCGCACGTTTCAAGTGAATTACAATTTAACCGTAAATGGAGAATTGAACAATGAAACGATGAATCTGATGCGTGCGCGGAGATGTGGTAACGAAGATTTCGTGTCGTACACCTTACGAACGCCGTGGACCAAGAAACGTCTGTCGTGGTGATTCTTTCACGGTAGCGTCAGCGCTATAGAAGCGTCGCGACAAGCGTTCGCTGTGTGGCAGAAACATTCGAATCTGGAATTCGAATATCGACCCAACGACATAAACGCAGACATGGTTATCGCTATGAAATATTTTAAACACAGGTGTCTGACTTCCAGGTGCACGATCTGCGGGTACGATTCGGACGGACGAGGAGGTATACTCGCTCACGCTTACTACCCGCCCGATTTACCGTATAACACTACTGAAATACATATGGACTACTACGAGTCGTGGAATTATACAAACGCAACCGAAATACCGGACGATCAGACCAGTTTTCTTCAGGTGCTAACGCACGAAATCGGACACGCGTTAGGACTGTCACATTCCCTCGAGAGGGATTCGATCATGTACCCGTTCTACGTACCACGCTCGGACGGACCGTTCGACCTGAGAGACGACGATATAAGAGGCATTCAACGCTTGTACGGGAAGCCGCCGCCGCCGCCGCCGCCGCCGCCCGCTACGACGACGACGACAACGTCAACGCCGACGACGACGTCAACGACGACGACGACACCGACAACGAACGAGACCGTGCGGACGACAACGGATTTATGTCGACTAAAGAACGTTAACCAATTTTTAATAATCAAGAGACATCTGTATATCGTGCACGATAACTTTTTGTGGACATTGGATATCGAGTCGAAGCGAACGGGCGAGAGTCCGCTTCTGTTGACGGATTGGTTGACTTTCTTACCGCTGACGTTCACCAACGTTTCGGCGATGTACCAGAGACCGCGGACCGAAGAAGTGGTGCTTTTCATAGACAACTATGTATACATGTTTGATATACACAGTCTGCAGCCAGTGAACGGGTATCCGCGTTCAATCACAACGCTCGGTGTTCGCACGATGACGAAAATAAACGCTGCAATACACACGTACACGGGTCGAACTCTTCTGTTGTACAACGATATGTATTACAGTGAGATAGGCGAGTGCACGTTCACGATCAAGAAACATGGTTATGTTAAAGATCGTTTTGTCGGCTTACCAGAAGCCGTTGATAGTGCGTTCCGATATATCGACGGAAAAATTTATTTCTTCAAAGACACACACGTATACGTGTACGATGAATTTCTAGATACGATTGTAAAAGGAAAACATAACGACGCACTCTCCGTTGTCGGAATAAAATGCATAGACAGTACGATCGTATCAAAACTAATCGATTTATTACGTGAATACGTATAAATGCCGTGCACAACGAACCAGGCGCATCATTCACGAGATGAGTGTCGACAAGTTTGGCAGACACCAGAGCGCTGTCAGAGCGCGAAGAGAGACGCGACGCAGTCTGCGAGAGGATATTGGTATCACAATGACCGAGGACGGACACTTTGATGTAGCGGGAAAAAAAATACATAATTTGGGCGAACCGCGCGATGATAGCGATGCCGTTTCACTGCGCTTTGTGCGTGACAATTGTCTGTTAGCTAGCGATCCGTCGACGGCGGCGCAAGGAATAGATGCGAAAGGTCGTAAGCTCGTCAACGTCGGCACTCCTGTCGATCTCGGGGATGCTGTCAACAAGCAGTACGTAGACTACTCGTGCTTACGTTTCACACAATTGGTACCGAACAAGAAGAACGGTGCTGTCGTCGACGCACGAGACCATCGCATACAGTCTCTGAGGGAACCGATTTGTGCGAGAGACGCCGCGACCAAAATATACGTGGACTCGAAAATCATACCGAAGGATACGAACTCTAACCTAATGGTCGGCAATGTGCGGATAACACAGTTAGCTTTACCCATGAACAACAAGGACGCAGTGAATTTGGAATTTTTGAACCGACACACGATCACCGCGGTAAACGATGCTTATTTCAACGCGCAAGGAAAAACCATTCTAAACGTTGGCGATGGTGGCGCACGGGCCACAGATGCAGTGAACGCGCGTCAATTGGAGGACGTGAAGCGGTACGCGAAGAGCGAAACGTACAAACTCGCAAAAGTGTTCCAACATCGTTGGGAGAAAGTGGTATCGTATATCTATAAATTGCATACACGCGCAGCGCGTACTTCACTTGGTGCCGAAGAGGCAGACTTACTACTTATGAACAAGACGGAGACGAGCGTGTTGATTAGTGATCTGGACAAATCCAACAACGAGTAAGATTGGAGATCTCTTTATCGAGAGCAAACGAAACAGTAGTCATGTATGAACTACGTAGCCGTGTTGATAAAAAAAAAGGGGGGCGTGGTCTTATCGGAAAAATAGTTAAAAGCGCGGTAAATATTTTATCTACTACATTCCAAATCATTTTTTATCATTTTCATTTCCTAGTTTTTGTATTATGCTTTCGCATTCAATAATCGTTTTTTCTTGATTTAATTCTGGTGGCGGCGCGTATTTTAAGCCTTTTGCTAACATTTCTTTTCCTTCTGTATTGAAATTTACCTCTGTAAGGTTTATTAACCTTTTTTCATAGTTATTCTTAGAGAAGTGTTCCTTTTTTACTTCGTTCTTTCTTATTAATTTATTTAAATTATCTACCATTTTTTTTATTTCTCTTTTTTTTTTTATTCCAAACCCTGCTCACACACAAGCTATAATATAAATGTCCCTTCCCCACCACCTAAACCCTGTCCCACCATCTGTACAGTTACATATTTTTTCTAGCAAATTCCTTGTGTTTCAGTGTGTGTGTGTGTGTGTGTGTGCATCTTTAAACTTACCCTCTTCCTCTCCACACACGTGGGTCAGTCACTCACCCTTATTTTAAAACATCCAATTAGTACTATGCAATATAATTCTTAATCTTATCTGTCTGTCCTGTATCATTTACTTCTTAATTAATTTATAAAATATTTCTTCATTATGAAATTTAATTTTAATATTAATTAAATTGTGTAACCCTTTTTCTCTTTCTTTCAATATTTCTAACACCTCTCTAAGCTTCCTTTCAACTGTGTTATTTACTACTTTTACAATTTCGTATTCTTCCAAAGGATTAACAAACTTATGGTTGTCTTCTATGAAATGTCTTGCATATAACGAATTTTTTGTTCTATTACCTTCTCCACGTTTGTGGTCAGACAACCTGCATACGAATTTTCGTTCTGTCTCACCAAGGTACACTTTGTTGCAGTCTTTACATTTTAATTTATAAATTCCGCTTTTCTATAATACTGGATTTGTTTCTATATTCTTATTCCTTATCTTATCAAATACCGTTTCACATTCTTTAATAGCTATATCTACTCCGAATTTAATAAAACATTTTACAATTTTTCTAGTATGTGAACCTATGTATGTCAATGACCCTGCATAATACTTTTGTTCTGGTTCTATTTTAGCTTTTGTATGTTAACCCTTTTCCTAACTTTATACACTATGTTGGTTTTATAATTATTATTCCTTACAATTCCCTTTATCGTTTTTAACTCCCTATCTTTTGATTCGGTCCCTTTTAAACACTTCTGAGCTTTGTAACAAAATGAATTGATTGCCGCCATTTTATATCTATAAGGGTGATAAGACTCTCTTGGTATAATTATATCAGAATACGACTCTTTCCTAAATAACCCAAACTGTAGTTTCTCATTATCTTTAATTTCTATGTTTAAATCTAAGTAATTTATTTTCTTACCTCCTATCTCTTTTTTAAATTGTAAGTTTTATCCTTATTATTTACCTCATTTATAAACTCATGCACTTCTTCTAAGCTTCCTTCCCAAATTAATAATACATCATCAACGTGTCTAGACCATAATTTTATATTGTCTTTATACTTAGTGGTACTTATTAATTGCTTTTCAAAATCATTCATGTATATTTCAGCAAGAATAAGGGATAATGAATAGGTAAACCTTTTTTTCTGTATAAATCTTGTTATTAAACCTAAAATAGTTCTGATTTACACATTCTTTAATTACTTTAATCAACTGCTTTTTATACTTGTATTCTCCCATATTATTACCGTTTATTAACTTAATAACTTTATTTACTGTGATATTGGTAAACATGTCCTTAACATCCTGTGCTATCAACTTTGTATTTACATTAATTCTAATATTTTCTAATTTTTCTATCAATTTTACATTATTCTCTATGTTGTATTTTGTCCCAAATTCATATTTCTCTTTCAGTACTCTGCTAACTTCTTTTGATAATTTATAAACAGGTGCATTAATAAAAGAAACAGTCGGTCTAATTGTTTTTTCTTCTTTATGTACCTTAACCTCACTTTTAAAAGTTGGTGCTCTTGGATTACTTTCCAATAAATACTTTTCCTTATTTTCTTCTATAAATGTTATCTCTTCCATTATTTGTTTTATTCTTGACTGGTATTTACTTGTATAATCATACTTTATTTCCTCATATGGTCCTTCCCTTATAAATTCTTCCGTTTTCTTTATGCATTCGTCCTTTCTCAGTAGTACCATTGTATTTCCTTTGTAAGCCTTCGTAACTATAATATCACTCTTTTTTATTTTATTCTTTAGTTTAGTAACAGTTGATTTGATTTTTTGTTCATTTTTTGAATTATATAAACTTTTCTTAAATATTTTATCTACTACATTCCATATCATTTTTTATCATTTTCATTTCCTAGTTTTTGTATTATGCTTTCGCATTCAATAATCGTTTTTTCTTGATTCAATTCTGGTGGCGGCGCGTATTTTAAGCCTTTTGCTAGCATTTCTTTTCCTTCTGTATTGAAATTTACCTCTGTAAAGTTTATTAACCTATTTTCATAGTTATTCTTAGAGAAGTGTTCCTTTTTTACTTCGTTCTTTCTTATTAATTTATTTAAATTATCTACCATTTTTTTTATTTCTCTTTTCTAATTTCTTTTCTACGTACCACAAACAAAAATTATATAATATTTCTTCTAACTCTACATACGAGTATATTCTTAACAATTCTATGTGTCTGTCATATAATTCCCTATTATATCTATTGACTAATCCGTAGAGTGACCTTATTTCCAGTTTTATCCACAACTTCTCGCTTTGTTCTTTTACTTTTTTGGCTACACTGTTCTTATTTTTAATTTTAACTTGAGCGTAATTTGGGACGACATTATTAGAAAGACATTGTTTATTAAACCATATTTTACTTAAACCCCTCTTCAATTTCACTTTTAACTTGAGATATTTAAAAACTTTACTTACCTTATTGTTGTCGTTTATTACCTCATTGTTGTTGTCCATTACATGTCGTCGATTGCACATCTTAACAGACGTGACGTTTAATGAAGAAATTACAGTTTGTGGTTGAAATCACAAGGAGAATGATCACTGTTGCACACCACTATATACAAATTATGCCGATTAAGGCTTTCAAGCTTCACAGCTCCTCGTCAGATCGGAATTGACAGAAATTATGTGAAAACAAACCCTTCACCCTCTCATCAATCCCTGCTCACACACAAGCTATAATATAAATGTCCCTTCCCCACCCCTAAACCCTGTCCCACCATCTGTACAGTTACATATTGTTTCTAGCAAATTCCACACACGTGGAATATCCTCTCCACACACGTGGGTCAGTCAAACACCCTTATTTTAAAACATCCAATTAGTACTATGCAATATAATTCTTAATTTTATCTGTCTGTCCTCTATCATTTACTTCTTAATTATGTTATAAAATATTTCTTCATTATGAAATTTAATTTTAATATTAATTAAATTGTCTAACCCTTTTTCTCTTTCTTTCAATATTTCTAACTCTTCTCGAAGCTTCCTTTCAACTGTGTTATTTACTACTTTTACAATTTCGTATTCTTCCAAAGGATTAACAAACTTATGATTGTCTTCTATGAAATGTCTTGCGTATAACGAATTGGTTGTTCTATTACCTTCTCCACGTCTGTGGTCAGACAACCTGCATACGAATTTTTGTTCTGTCTCACCAAGGTACACTTTGTTGCAGTCTTTACATTTCAATTTATAAATTCCGCTTTTCTGTAATACTGGATTTGTTTCTATATTCTTATTCCTTATCTTATCAAATACCGTTTCACATTCTTTAATAGCTATGTCTACTCCGAATTTATTAAAACATTTTACAATTTTTCTAGTATGTGAACCTATGTATGTCAATGACCCTGCATAATACTTTTTTTCTGGTTCTATTTTAGCTTTTTGTATGTTAACCCTTTTCCTAATTTTATACACTATGTTGGTTTTATAATTACTATTCCTTACAATTCCCTTTATCGTTTTTATCTCCCTATCTTTTGATTCGGTCTCTTTTAAACACTTCTGAGCTCTGTAACAAAATGAATTGATTGCCGCCATTTTATATCTATAAGTGTGATAAGACTCTCTTGGTATAATTATATCAGAATACGACTCTTTCCTAAATAACCCAAACTGTAGTTTCTCATTATCTTTAATTTCTATGTTTAAATCTAAGTAATTTATTTTCTTACCTCCTATCTCTTTTTTAAATTGTAAGTTTTATCCTTATTATTTACCTCATTTATAAACTCATGCACTTCTTCTATGCTTCCTTCCCAAATTAATAATACATCATCAACGTGTCTAGACCATAATTTTATATTGTCTTTATACTTAGTGGTTCTTATTAATTGCCTTTCAAAATCATTCATGTATATTTCAGCAAGAATAAGGGATAATGAATAGGTAAACCTTTTTTTCTGTATATAAAACTTGTTATTAAACCTAAAATAGTTCTGATTTACACATTCTTTAATTACTTTAATCAACTGCTTTTTATACCTGTATTCTCCCATATTATTATCGTTTATTAACTTAATAACTTTATTTACTGTGATATTGGTAAACATGTCCTTAACATCCTGTGCTATCAACTTTGTATTTATATTAATTCTAATATTTTCTAATTTTTCTATCAATTTTACATTATTCTCTCTGTTGTATTTTGTCCCAAATTCATATTTCTCTTTCAGTACTCTGCTAACTTCTTTTGATAATTTACAAACAGGTGCATTAATAAAAGAAACAGTCGGTCTAATTGTTTTTCCTTCTTTATGTACCTTAACCTCACTTTTAAAAGTTGGTGCTCTTGGATTACTTTCCAATAAATACTTTTCCTTATTTTCTTCTATAAATGTTATCTCTTCCATTATTTGTTTTATTCTTGACTGGTATTTACTTGTATAATCATACTTTATTTCCTCATATGGTCCTTCCCTTATAAATTCTTCCGTTTTCTTTATGCATTCGTCCTTTCTCAGTAGTACCATTGTATTTCCTTTGTAAGCCTTCGTAACTATAATATCATTCTTTTTTTTTATTCTTTAGTTTAGTAACAGTTGATTTGATTTTTTGTTCATTTTTTGAATTATATAAACTTTTCTTAAATATTTTATCTACTACATTCCAAATCATTTTTTATCATTTTCATTTCCTAGTTTTTGTATTATGCTTTCGCATTCAATAATCGTTTTTTCTTGATTTAATTCTGGTGGCGGCGCGTATTTTAAGCCTTTTGCTAACATTTCTTTTCCTTCTGAATTGAAATTTACCTCTGTAAGGTTTATTAACCTTTTTTTATAGTTATTCTTAGAGAGGTGTTCCTTTTTTACTTCGTTTTTTCTTATTAATTTATTTAAATTATCCACCATTTTTTTTATTTCTCTTTTCCAATTTCTTTTCTACGTACCCCAAACAAAAATTATATAATATTTCTTCTAACTCTACATACGAGTATATTCTTAACAATTCTATGTGTCTGTCATATAATTCCTTATTATATCTATTGACTAATCCGTAGAGTGACCTTATTTCCAGTTTTATCCAAAACTTCTCGCTTTGTTCTTTTACTTTTTTGGCTACACTGTTCTTATTTTTAATTTTAACTTGAGCGTAATTTGGGACGACATTATTAGAAAGACATTGTTTATTAAACCATATTTTACTTAAACCCCTCTTCAATTTCACTTTTAACTTAAGATATTTAAAAACTTTACTTACCGTATTGTTGTCGTTTATTACCTCATTGTTGTTGTCCATTACCTGTCGTCGATTGCACATCTTAACAGACGTTTAATGAAGAAATTTCTGTTTGTGGTTGAAATCACAAGGAGAATGATCACTGTTGCACACCACTATATAAAAATTATGCCGATTAGGGCTTTCAAGCTTCACAGCTCATCGTCAGATCGGAATTGACAGAAATTATGTGAAAACAAACCCTTCACCCTCTCACCAAACCCTGCTCACACACAAGCTATAATATAAATGTCCCTTCGCCACCCCCTAAACCCTGTCCCACCATCTGTACAGTTACATATTTTTTCTAGCAAATTCCTTGTGTTTCAGTGTTGTGTGTGTGTGTGTGTGTGTGTGTGTGTGTGTGTGTGTGTGCATCTTTAAACTTACCCTCTTCCTCTCCACACACGTGGGTCAGTCACACACCCTTATTTTAAAACATCCAATTAGTACTATGCAATATAATTCTTAATCTTATCTGTCTGTCCTCTATCATTTACTTCTTAATTAAGTTATAAAATATTTCTTCATTATGAAATTTAATTTTAATATTAATTAAATTGTCTAACCCTTTTTCTCTTTCTTTCAATATTTCTAACTCCTCTCTAAGCTTCCTTTCAACTGTGTTATTTACTACTTTTACAATTTCGTATTCTTCCAAAGTATTAACAAACTTATGGTTGTCTTCTATGAAATGTCTTGCATATAACGAATTGGTTGTTCTATTACCTTCTCCACGTTTGTGGTCAGACACCTGCATACGAATTTTCGTTCTGTCTCACCAAGATACACTTTGTTGCAGTCTTTACATTTTAATTTATAAATTCCGCTTTTCTGTAATACTGGATTTGTTTCTATATTAGTAGGGTAAGAATGAGAGTTCTAACGCGGAAGTGACGTCGCATCCCCCCCTTTTGGCGCGAAATTCAAAAATCCAGGTGGTGGGGGTAGACTTCCGCCGCAGCGTGTCGTCATGTGCAGAGGTTATGATTGACCGGGGGGGTAGTGGTTTGTCCCACGTGACCTCGATGGGCGTACCGAAGTTGTCGGCCATGTTGTCGGCGTTCGGCCATGTTGTCGTCGTCGTCCATTTTGTGGGGTTACGTGTGCGTTGATTGGCGGAGGCGTGGCCGCCGTTCGCTGTTCGCCGTTCCTGTTCGCCGTTCGCTGTTCGCCGTCCGGCGGGGGCTTGGCCGCGGCCAGGTCGTGGCTTGACCGCCGCCGGGAGTGGTGGGGTCGTCGTCCATTTTGTCGGGTGTGTGGTGGCCATGTTGGGAAAGCTGGGATGTTGTCGGATTGTGCGTGTGTGCTGGTTAAGGTTGGGCCACGTTGCCGCATCGTGGTGTGTTATAGTGTATGGTTTGGATATATGATTTGTTTTTCCGGAAGGTTAGCCATGTTGGAAAAGAGTCGACGTTGTCAACTTGTGCCGGCCACGTTGTCGGCTCGTGCATGTGTTATAGTGTACGGGTTTTGTATATGTTTACACAGCCACCATTGTCTGTCGACGTTGTCAACTTGTGCGCCACGTTGTCGGCTCGTGCATGTGTTATAGTGTACAGGTTTTGTATATGTTTACACTGCCACCATTGTCCGTTGACATGAAGAGGTGAATTGTGCATTGTTGCCAACTTGAGGACTGTGGGTTCAGATATTTACACTGCTACCGTGCGGATATCGTCGATGTGAAGAGATGAATTGCAGTGTTGCCAACTCGTGAACTGTAAATTTGAATGTGTGCTTTTGTGGTAAGTATATATTGTAAAAATACAAAAAATGTGCACATCATCGATGTGAAACTCTTGTTGACTGGCTATTGCGGTGTAATTGTTTTGATTGATACTTCACTTATAAAACATGCGTGATAGAAGGAAAAAGGATAGTTGAAAAGAAATAACTAAGCAAATCAAAAAATTTACATATTTATATTGTAGCAAACAATTTTAAGATACAAATTTCAAATACAATATACATATATATATATATATATATATATATACAGAAAAAAAACATTAAAATAGACATATAAATATTATAATTTAATGAAAAAAAAAATAGAAAATTCAGTTTATATTACATTTTATATACAATATATATACAGAAAACAAATACGGATACAATATATATATATATATATACAGAAAATAAAAGATTATATAAAAAAAAACATCACTTTGTACATTACAATATATATAGAAAAAAAATACGGATACAATGTATATATATATATATATACAGAAAATAAAACATTATATAAAAAAAACATCACTTTGTACACGAGCATCATACATTTAATGTGCACGACCATCTGTAACAGAAACAAAAACAATATTAGTGATGTATAATTGATACGTGTAGGATGGATTAGAATAATGTGTACTGTTACATACCTCAAAAATGCATGCGTGCATAAAATGGGTGTATTGGTCTGCTGAATGCATACACTCTACATTGCGGACATCCTGGTGGCGACCCCTCCAGTGCCACGGTTTGGAACCAATTAATTATGCATAAATAGTGGTAAGTATGCCCACACATTAAGCCGAGGAGTCTCTGCCCCTCAGTATAATTTTCTTGTCACACACTACAAGATGTGTGCCCTAACATACCCTGAATGTGGCAGACGTCTCCACGGCTCCATCGCCACGTCGGAAATCTACTTCTTAGAAGTTATCTCATCGTGGCGACTTCGCTATGCATCCTTGGTTCCACCGTGTCGATGATATCGTAAAACACGCATGGTGCGTCTTCTGGAGGGGACTGTAAACGAGGATCGTGTCGCATATGCTGTTGCTGAGGTTGTGGTTGAGGCTGCTGAGGCTGCTGAGGTTGTGGCTGCTGTTGAGGCTGTGGGGATTGCGGTTCTGGTCGTCGTTGATTTGTACTGATCCATTGTGGACGCGGTTGCGGCTGTTCCTGTGGTCGTGGCGGTGGTGGTGGTGATTGTGGTGGTGATTGTGGCGGTGTGATTGTTATGTGCCGCGCTTGTGGCCGAATATCACTGGTGAAAAGAAAAAAAAATATAAAAATCATGTAAAAAAAAACATGAAAGTATGTACACATAAGAAGAAGACTTACATATTAAATGTGATGGTTGGTAATTGTTGTTGTTGATGCTCATCAACATTATTTTCATCATCATCATTATTATTGCTTTCGTCAAGCAGTATTGTATCACTGTCACTATCATCATCACCATAAACCATCATCTCATCATTGCTGAAAAAAAGTACACTTTTAATACCAGATGTAAACGCAATAGTACAAGTGAACGTTAATGAAAAAAAAACGTACCGACTCGTGCCGGCTTCCTGAGATGCAGCAGCAGCAGCAGCAGCAGCAGCAGCAGCGGCAGCAGCAACAGCAGTAGCAGCAGCTGAACCGGTAGCATCACTGAAAAAAAAAAGAATACATTTGAATACCGAACGTAAACGCAATAGTACAAGTGATTGTTAATAAAAATGGACTTACCGACTCGAGTTTTGTTGTGATACTGAAGGTCCCAATAAGGCCTGTCGTAACCTTTGGGAACTATAAAAAATAAACAGTAAGTCAGTCGAATGTTGTATTCTGTTTGTACTCGTTAAATAAAGAAAAATGTTGTAATTTACCTTCGAACTCGTCGCTGCTCCTCACAGACTCTTTTATATATTCTGTTATCACTTCCGCTCATTCTGTAAAACGTAACAAGAAAAATGTTGTATAGTAATTTGCTAACACCAATTGAAAATTAAATGAAAGTAAATAAATAAATTTTATATTTGCAATACAAGTTTATTATTACCATGAGTTACTGCTCTGTGTATCTTAGTCTCTTCATGTTAGGACTGGTATCGTCATTGGTTAACGCACGTTTACACACTCTGTAGTGTCCGTACGCGAGTGTAGTTACACCATCGTCCAGTACGTACCTCTTATCGTCATAAGGAGACAGGGAAAGTTTTGTTACACGTTGCGTGTACAGCTTATGACGATCGCTTCGTATACACTCGGCAGAGGTGAAAACTGTACGACTATCAAAAAGACACTCGCTGTATAACTGATGACGTAACCTTTTTTTTATTGCCGTTCTTGGAACACCTTTCGCCACCTTTTTGTCGGTACAGTCGGACAACAGGAGCGAGTAACATTTAGCTCTGAGTCCGACGAATTCCCTGATGGGTTTCCCATTAGTTTCATCCTTGAACTTCCCCACGACTTTTTTGTTGTCGTCGCAATGACAAGGATGATCTGAGGGATAGTCCGACGTGTCGAAAAGGTGGAGATCATCTTTCATATCCAAGTACACATCGTCAGTCTGTATGCTGTAAAGTAAACTGTCGGTATCGGTCATTAATAATGTTAATCGTTGTCCGTACTTGCTGACAGCGTACCGATAATGAAAATCGTACATTATCAATTTACTGACATCAAGTACTGTGAAACCAACATACACTGGACGGGAAAGGTATATAGTTCTGTTTCGTAAAGCCAATCCGACCAAGTCGTCGGTGTAGCGGATCATACGCTTTAGTCGTGGATTGGAAACAAGTTTCTGCACCCGCCCTTTGGTAGAGACTAGTTGGAAGTCTATTCGTTTCCTTACGTTCTCCAGCGATTTACCATAGACAGCGTTGACCATCAGTTTGAAAAAATCTTTTTCAAAACTGTTGGTGGCTGCTGCTCTCTTTTGTGTGTTGAAATCGATAAACGGTTTCATCCACGCTTTCTGTTTAAAACTCAACACCCTATGGATCGCTTTCAATTTTAGACCAAGGTTCAGATACAACTTTAAATTTCGAAAATGAAGAACGTATTTTTGCTTATCGTCCAAAGTCGTTAGCAACTTGGGGACGGACGATGAGGGCGTTTCTGATCCGTTATACCCTTTTGTATAGTGTAGTCGTGTGTGAAGTCGTCGAGAGTACGGTGAAAGTATGTCAGGATTGACGCAGGAACGCACAGGTGCTAGTGGATAATCTGAGTGAAGATCATGAAGTTCGGATGGATAGTGTAGGTCGACCTCAAGTATGTAGCCCATGTCACTGTCATCACTCAGAGTACGTACGTCCAGTGAGTCGATCTCGTTACGATCGAGCCATCTAAAGTCACCGTAAGGGAGTGGCTGTGACATGGCTGCACCGTAAAGGTTGTTGCAGTCGGTGTACAATATGAAAGAGGTCGGCTTTGAAGCATCATACTGATCAGCGATTAGCGGGTTGTTGGCCTTGGCATAGCGGTTGGGTACCATGCTAACACCACCGCGAACGGCTGATTCAATAAAAAGATGCTGATCTATATCCGTCAACAGTTCCAGTCGCACACCGGTCATCTTTAACATCGCGTGCCAAGCAACGCCGGGAAGCGAGTAAAGATGAGCCGGATCAATCTGGTAGTACCGTATGGCCATCTCACGAAACGCCTCGAAGACGTCAGCCAGCAGCAGTACATCTGTTTTAAGATAAAGATCGTGATAATCACCCAGCGTGCGGATTCCGAAAGTCTGCCACACATTCTGTGCATGTGCGTAATCTTCGTCCAACACGGGTGATTCACTCAGCCTATTGAAAAAGTGTTCGCGTGCGGGCAGACATGTTTCGTCGAACTTCTCGCTACCTGTCATGTAATCGTAAGGGTACACCCCCTTACGTAAGAGTAGCTCGAAGTGTTCTTCGAAACATTGCTTTGTTAAAGCGAAATCCGCACCGCTCGCGCGCAAGTTTCCAACAAGTGTATCCAAGGACGTGTTCAAAAATTGTAACGTGTCTACGAAACGTAGGGCACCCAACGTGACTGATACGAAGCGTTCACTAGTGGTAGCGATACAAGTGAGAGTTTCATCATTGTATTTACCCAACCCTTGTATCAAGTGATGTGCGTCGTAACCTCGTAAGTTATGGAAAAAGACAGGAATATGTTGGGCGGACTTGGAGTTGAGGTTACATACGTTGTGAGCTGCGCCAAGGTATCGTCCAGTCAGATGACAATGGTTGCGCACCTTGTCGTCATCAGTCAGCGGTTTTTCGCAGAGATGGCATACGACAGCATTCGTGAAAGATAATACGTCACGATCACTCATAGTCATAGGGATATTGGTACGCATGATCCTGTACAGTTCATGCTCTTCATCGATTAGTCTATCTAAAAAGGTTTCTATCACGTTCACACCGCGATAAACGACCTGTGGTTTGAAAATGTTACCCTCGTGGTCGACTATGAGGTAGGAAAAACCCGAAGGAAGATGTAACGACTCTGTTGTGGTGGACGATGTGTGTGGAGGAGCATCGCAACGATGGCAAGGTACAATGAACGATTCAAAGTCTGCATATATAGCGAAAGGGACTTTATGACAGTACGTGTAATTTTTGAAGTACATAACCTTCTCCTTCTCTTTCGTTGGTAAACGAATTCTTTGTTCACCATACGGTGAACAACGAGGGACATGTTCACTAAGGAGTCGTTCTTCACAGAATCTATGCAGACAGTAGTTGCAATAGAAAGAACGTCCGTTGTGTTTGGTTAGTGAAGATAGTAAGCGGCTAATATTTTTTATTAAACAGTAATGTTTTCGGTCAGCGGTGGTGAGAAGTAATAGATTAAAATGGTGTTGTCTGTCACTGAAAGGAGTTATTCTTAGCGGGTAAATTTCATTTTCTTCGTAACCAAAAACATTTATAGAAATGTCAGAATTGTCTCGTTCGAACTTCACAATATCGCATAGGCGGGTGGGATAAGTTATACCAGAAGTGGTGATACTGTGAATATGTGATTTGTATTTGGATACACGCTCGCTGTCTCTGTGTTGTGGAAACAGTGCGGCCAACACTGACCATATAAAACACATTTGATCGCCTGTATTGTTTACATTGATGATGGATTTAGTACAAGACAATTCAGGAGGTGTACGGATGAAACTGGAGGCGGCCAGCGGTTGGTATCGTGAGAGAACGAGTTCTAACGAGATTATATGATCCAACGCCCAACCGCTACCCTCACGAGTGAATTTATAAATCGATTCGATGATTTTTTCGTACGAAGCTTCTAAACGTTCAGGCAATACGTTCTGATCAGCGATCAATGTCGTATGACATCGTCCATGAAAATAGCCTTCACTCGTCACTTCTTCGTCCTCGTTCGTGTCGGCATTTACAATGTACTTGACAAATCTCGCTTTTAGCGCTATATGCCACTTTATAGTAAGCAAACGTGTCAGTTCGTTTAGAATGTCCGTACGTAACATATCGTGAATTTCATCGAAGAAGGTAATGACATCGTTGACACATTCTTCTTCTTCCTCTACAAGAGGTGTGTAAACGTACGACACCAACGAGCCACGCAACGAATGTTTACGATCAACAGAAAACGTCTGCATTGTTAGAATAACGATAAAAGCAAAATCAATTACTTGCTCACTTGAAGAACATTAGAATACTGATACAAAGTTAGAAAATAAGTAACATTTTATAAGCAGTGCGTGAAAGTTAGCCTGCGCGAGACTCGAAGGTGAACGCAGGCAGCAATCATCGCTCCACTTATACTATCTATGATGAGTGCGTGCGCAGCTATTTGTTCCCACTACTGTGCTTTATTTCATACCGACCAATTGACGACAGCAATCCCCACTACGATTGCGCGCGCAGCTACCACTGAGGAAGTGAAATGCAGCGCAACAAACCAACATTCTTGCTTCAGATATGGACGTGCACACATATTCTTTTGCAAGCCGATTAAAAAGCTTTTATAACATCCATCGTCGAGGTAACATTAAATTTTACGTTCGTAAATTTCCGAATACGAACGTGAGATTTTTTGAGCTAGCCAAAGCCGGGTTTATTTATGAAGGCGATGATGATGTTGTAAGATGCTGCAATTGTAAAATACGAATTATGGATTGGATGGCGGGTGATGATCCTGTCCAAGTCCATAAGGCGTCAATGCCTACATGTAGTTTCGTTCGTGAACACTTGTAGAAGTCGACGCACGCAAAAACGGCTCTTTTCAGAGCCAACATAAACTCATGTACAAACATACCCGTTTGGGTAGTACTAGTAGTACTCTGTGTTAGTACTATACTAGTACTAATAGTACTATATATATTACTATTACTAGTACTACTACTAAATGTGTGTACACAATTCAATGTCTGACTGATGAGGCCAATGATAAAAAAATAAAACAAAAGATTTCATAAAAATTATACCTATTAAATATCATGACAATTTCGAAGCTGTATCACTTGCATCACAGATCGATGACACAATGGATGTTTATCGATACGATGATGGGAAACATTTCACACTAACAAAACCGTTACGAAGCGCGATACGTTCCAACTTGTGTTCTATGTATTTTGTGAAGAAAAAACGGTTTTGCGGTAACTACTGTACACGTTATAAGTTTGGTGTTGACAAATATCACGGACGTTGTTGGCGTCACATAAAGAAACGTAGCGGTTATCTGCCGCCGATCGTGCTGTTGATGATAATCTCTGATCGTATACACAACAAATCACGATGGCTTCATTTTATCGAAGAGTGTGATCGAAACAATGTACCGATTGAACTCGTGGTTTATGAAAAGAATATGTTCAAGTGTACAGTACGTCACGCGTGGAATTTTATTTCACGTTTCCGACCGATTCCTGAACTGTATCATGCCGTTCAACGTGTTCACGGCTTACATGATTCACACGGACAAATGAACTATGCGACTGTGTACACAGACATGCTCGCCTACGGAAGTTCAATCCCACACGCTTTGTGTTGCATTGTCATTACAGAGCGCACTATTCCGATACGTACAGCGATTGAAATATACAGAAGCGCGATTATGATAGCACCAAAGTGCGCAGTGGATCCTAGCTACAACGTAAGTTTTGACGTGCGCTGCCCGCCATCTTCGTTACCGACACTTGCGAGAGGGAAACAGTTTACATTGGTGAACAACAAGGCGCAGGGATTGTTTTCAGTAGCCTTTCTGAAGGAATCATTGCCTACACTCCGCAAGTATTGTGAATACTTCGGTCTGCAGTATTCACATGAAAAAGGGTACACAGTGAAAGATCGACGTTTATACGAACAGTGGCAACGATGTACAGGTGCTATGGCAGACGAGTTTTGGTTGTTGAACTCGTATCTTATACATCTGCATATGGAGTCGAGAAGTCATCGTCCGATCACAGAACTCAAAGCTAAACACATGTGCGAGCATCTACCCGTAAACGATAACGTCATAGTCGCGGAAATGCACGAGTATCGTGCCAACGTTATACGCAGCGTCATGTTCAAAGACATGAATTCCGTCAAGACCGTAGGAGCGTTGGACATGAAACAACACACGCTCATGAGATATTACATCGGTATGAGTCTCGTGCGTAATGGACGTATGAAAATCAGTTTAGCGCATGTTTTAACGTACTTACGCAATCACAAGAAGAACGCGTTGTTTTTCCGTTCGGTCGAGATGATATAACTGGACGTGGAGTGGAAATCTTACTACAGTCACGCGATGGAAAGCAGACGTACCAGAACGGTACCGAGGAGAGTTACATTCAGCACTGAGTTAACGCTTTACCACGTTCCGACGTATTGTGAATCACGGTTCGTACGATATGAGAATGAAACGACAGGTGAAGAACATACAGCAGAGCGTTCGCAAGACTATCGCGAAGGAGTTGCACAGACCGGTAAGAAGGAATTTTCCGAGACGTGCGGTGGAGTTAAAGGGACTTCACGACTTGTACCAAGCGGACCTGGTAGAGATGATACCGCACGCGAAGGTGAACAAGGGATTCAACTACCTTATGACAATCATTAACGCGTTTAGCAAATACGCGTACGCTGTTCCGTTGAAAACAAAAACGGGTGTAGAGGTCGCACGAGCTCTGGAACCGATTCTTCGTGCTAATAAAATGAAATATCTGCAGACAGACAACGGGAAAGAGTACTATAACAGTAGCGTAAAAAAATTGCTGAGCAGATACGGTATCACACTCTATTCCATGTATAGTGAAAAAAAGGCCTCCATTGTGGAACGTTTTAACCGTACGTTGAAAACGCACATGTATCGTGCGTTCAGTGAACAAGGTCATTATCGTTGGTTGGATATGTTGCCGGAACTAGTCAACACGTACAACAACAGCGTGCACAGAACGATTGGAATGAAACCGTGTCAGGTGAAAGAATCCAACGAACGTACAGTGCTACAAAGGATTCGTGTGAACACAGCGAGGAGCATCGTTTATAAACGACCGAAATTCAAAGTAGGCGATCGTGTGCGTATAAGCAAACACAAAATGACATTCGCCAAAGGATACAAACCAAATTGGACAAACGAGATATTTCTCGTTCATTCGGTGCGTACCGGCAGCGTACCCATTACCTATTCGCTAAAGGATCATACAGGAGAAGTGTTGAAAGGTGGTTTTTATGAACATGAAATCAGTAAATCGAACGTTGGTGACGTGTACTTGGTAGAAAAGATTGTACAACGTAAAGGCGATCGTGTAAAAGTCAGATGGTTAGGATTCGATGGTAAACACGATTCGTGGATACACAAGAAGAACTTGCTATAACAACTATTCGACTCATGGAAATAGAACCAGTATGCATCGATGCGTGATGATGACAACATGCACGCTGTGTACAGTGTAAAAGACATTGTGTCACATCCTGGTTACGATGAGTACATCGTGAACACGACTGCAAACGACGTTGAACGCATGCGTAGGATCTTGACAGTGCACGAGTACTGGAAACGGGTTATCAATCGTGTGAAGAGATTCCGTCTTAACGAAATATTACCAAGTGGTACCGGATTCGATCACTACAAAGAATGTGTTTGGTCGGATCCGAACTGTGAAACGGGTCCGGACACTTGTGTATGCAGTTACATATCTACCGACTGCTGCAATATAGTGCGACTATTAAATAGACTGTGCACGGAACGTCAACATGAAAATATTGCAACAAGCGCACAGATTAAAAATAAAGGACGTGGACTATTCGAAATTGTGCGGCGATTGTGGTGGAGGTGGTTGTGGCAGAAAAAAACGTAAACACGGACGTCTTCTGCCCGATACCGTTCGTTCGATCATCTGCGGACCTTCTGCGTGCGGGAAGACAAACGTCATGTTCAACCTGTTGTTCGATGTAAACGGATTAAGATTCGCGAACTTATACGTGTTTTCTAAATCACTATTTCAACCCAAATATCAGATGCTGGAGACCTTGATGACACAACTTTCCAACGAAGGAATGGGTTATCACGCCTACAACGATAACGAAGAGGTACCGCCTCCCGACGAGGTCGATCCTGATTCTATTATGGTGTTCGATGACGTGTCTTGTGAAAGACAACACAATATACGCAAGTATTTCTCTATGGGACGTCACAGCGGTGTGGACGCGTTTTACCTTTGTCAGACGTACAGTCAAGTGCCAAAACAGTTGGTTCGTGATAATGCCAATCTAATAGTATTGTTCAAACAGGACGATCGCAACTTGAAGCATGTGTATAACGATCATGTCAACACGGACATGAAATATGACACGTTTAAGAACATGTGCGCTGAAGCGTGGAAAGATCGTTACGGCTTTCTCGTTGTGGACAAGGATTCTTCTATCGACACCGGTAGGTACAGAGTCGGTTTCGATCGTTTCATAGTAGTCGCACCTAACGATTAAACAAAAAAAATTGTCAAAAGTTTAGCTAAATACACGTGTCCTGCTGTCAACGACTTTAGTTGTCGTACTACCGTTTATCGAGATGGATGACAAGAAAAAACGATTAGCACGTGATATCGACACGATCAGTGATGATATACGGAAGAAATACCGTGCGTTAAAACATGGTATTCGTGAAGAAGAAGCAACGTTATCCAAAAGTTACAAACCGATTCTGGAACCGTTACAAAATATTTCGCAAGCATTGCTTGAAAAGAAACGTAAAACAACAAATGAAAAGCCGATAAGAGTGAAAAAAATGAAACGAGAAGAAGAAGAGGAAGAAGAAGAAGAAGAGGATCCAATAGATGCAATTAGTAAGATCGATGTAGGAACACCACTTCGTTCCCGAACGAAACCGTCTTTCCTGAAAACACCCGTGATAGCCGAAACATCCGTTAATGACGATGAGGACGATCCTAGTCAAAACATTGAAAAAATGTTAGACACACCGGAAGGAAGACGTTAAGCGCGTAGATATTTTCAGGACAAATACGACAGTGAATCGTTAGCGAACAAGTACATGCGTATGATCGTTTCGTCCGAACGCGATCGTCTGATGGACTATACGTACGGTGTAAGACATGAAAACGGAAAATGGATGATTGGTGATTCACAGTTCGAAATTGATAAGGACGATACGATTCTTATCAACGGTAAACGATACAAAGGTACACCAGGACTCTACGAACTTGTATTCATGAAGCATCCTAATGAAAATATTGACAAGGAATCAGATCTGAAAGCGTACAAAGATATACTGCGTAACACCAACGCGCATAAGCAGTATTACTTAGCGAACGCACGGGTGAACGCGAACAGAGGTGTAAAGTATAAACGAATAATATCGCAACTGTTTCCACCGAAACGTACAGGACAGGGGCATAATAATATTGATACATCGTATATGACGCTAACGAGAAAAAAAGACAAAATCGATTACGTGCACTGGGACGATCCGAACGAACTGGTGGACAGATTGCGACTGTTAATGGCATCACAACGTGTTGAAAACAGTGGGCACACGAACGAAATCGTCTCCATAGTGGAAGAACTACGTGAAGCAGACATAATCGTATAACAAGAGCGGTATATATCATCATCTGACATTAGCAGCAGCAGCAGCATCATCGTGATGGAATCGATCTTAAAGGACTCGTTAATGCCATGTGCTCCCTATTCGATTCTGAAAGCCGATAAAGTATAAATAATACTGTCGTACACGCACCGGGGGACATTCCACGTTTGGTTGTGACAACATGGATATCGTGCTACTCTTTATTATTGCGTGCACAAGTGCTGTCGTCGCATCGTCCATTAACGCTAACGATGTAGATTTCGCTATAGATTATTTGGTGCGATACGGATACGTGCCCGACGATAGTTTACGACTCACGGACAACACTACCATCGATATGGACGCCTACCTTCGCACGTTTCAAGTGAATTACAATTTAACCGTAAATGGAGAATTGAACAATGAAACGATGAATCTGATGCGTGCGCGGAGATGTGGTAACGAAGATTTCGTGTCGTACACCTTACGAACGCCGTGGACCAAGAAACGTCTGTCGTGGTGATTCTTTCACGGTAGCGTCAGCGCTATAGAAGCGTCGCGACAAGCGTTCGCTGTGTGGCAGAAACATTCGAATCTGGAATTCGAATATCGACCCAACGACATAAACGCAGACATGGTTATCGCTATGAAATATTTTAAACACAGGTGTCTGACTTCCAGGTGCACGATCTGCGGGTACGATTCGGACGGACGAGGAGGTATACTCGCTCACGCTTACTACCCGCCCGATTTACCGTATAACACTACTGAAATACATATGGACTACTACGAGTCGTGGAATTATACAAACGCAACCGAAATACCGGACGATCAGACCAGTTTTCTTCAGGTGCTAACGCACGAAATCGGACACGCGTTAGGACTGTCACATTCCCTCGAGAGGGATTCGATCATGTACCCGTTCTACGTACCACGCTCGGACGGACCGTTCGACCTGAGAGACGACGATATAAGAGGCATTCAACGCTTGTACGGGAAGCCGCCGCCGCCGCCGCCGCCGCCGCCCGCTACGACGACGACGACAACGTCAACGCCGACGACGACGTCAACGACGACGACGACACCGACAACGAACGAGACCGTGCGGACGACAACGGATTTATGTCGACTAAAGAACGTTAACCAATTTTTAATAATCAAGAGACATCTGTATATCGTGCACGATAACTTTTTGTGGACATTGGATATCGAGTCGAAGCGAACGGGCGAGAGTCCGCTTCTGTTGACGGATTGGTTGACTTTCTTACCGCTGACGTTCACCAACGTTTCGGCGATGTACCAGAGACCGCGGACCGAAGAAGTGGTGCTTTTCATAGACAACTATGTATACATGTTTGATATACACAGTCTGCAGCCAGTGAACGGGTATCCGCGTTCAATCACAACGCTCGGTGTTCGCACGATGACGAAAATAAACGCTGCAATACACACGTACACGGGTCGAACTCTTCTGTTGTACAACGATATGTATTACAGTGAGATAGGCGAGTGCACGTTCACGATCAAGAAACATGGTTATGTTAAAGATCGTTTTGTCGGCTTACCAGAAGCCGTTGATAGTGCGTTCCGATATATCGACGGAAAAATTTATTTCTTCAAAGACACACACGTATACGTGTACGATGAATTTCTAGATACGATTGTAAAAGGAAAACATAACGACGCACTCTCCGTTGTCGGAATAAAATGCATAGACAGTACGATCGTATCAAAACTAATCGATTTATTACGTGAATACGTATAAATGCCGTGCACAACGAACCAGGCGCATCATTCACGAGATGAGTGTCGACAAGTTTGGCAGACACCAGAGCGCTGTCAGAGCGCGAAGAGAGACGCGACGCAGTCTGCGAGAGGATATTGGTATCACAATGACCGAGGACGGACACTTTGATGTAGCGGGAAAAAAAATACATAATTTGGGCGAACCGCGCGATGATAGCGATGCCGTTTCACTGCGCTTTGTGCGTGACAATTGTCTGTTAGCTAGCGATCCGTCGACGGCGGCGCAAGGAATAGATGCGAAAGGTCGTAAGCTCGTCAACGTCGGCACTCCTGTCGATCTCGGGGATGCTGTCAACAAGCAGTACGTAGACTACTCGTGCTTACGTTTCACACAATTGGTACCGAACAAGAAGAACGGTGCTGTCGTCGACGCACGAGACCATCGCATACAGTCTCTGAGGGAACCGATTTGTGCGAGAGACGCCGCGACCAAAATATACGTGGACTCGAAAATCATACCGAAGGATACGAACTCTAACCTAATGGTCGGCAATGTGCGGATAACACAGTTAGCTTTACCCATGAACAACAAGGACGCAGTGAATTTGGAATTTTTGAACCGACACACGATCACCGCGGTAAACGATGCTTATTTCAACGCGCAAGGAAAAACCATTCTAAACGTTGGCGATGGTGGCGCACGGGCCACAGATGCAGTGAACGCGCGTCAATTGGAGGACGTGAAGCGGTACGCGAAGAGCGAAACGTACAAACTCGCAAAAGTGTTCCAACATCGTTGGGAGAAAGTGGTATCGTATATCTATAAATTGCATACACGCGCAGCGCGTACTTCACTTGGTGCCGAAGAGGCAGACTTACTACTTATGAACAAGACGGAGACGAGCGTGTTGATTAGTGATCTGGACAAATCCAACAACGAGTAAGATTGGAGATCTCTTTATCGAGAGCAAACGAAACAGTAGTCATGTATGAACTACGTAGCCGTGTTGATAAAAAAAAAGGGGGGCGTGGTCTTATCGGAAAAATAGTTAAAAGCGCGGTAAATATTTTATCTACTACATTCCAAATCATTTTTTATCATTTTCATTTCCTAGTTTTTGTATTATGCTTTCGCATTCAATAATCGTTTTTTCTTGATTTAATTCTGGTGGCGGCGCGTATTTTAAGCCTTTTGCTAACATTTCTTTTCCTTCTGTATTGAAATTTACCTCTGTAAGGTTTATTAACCTTTTTTCATAGTTATTCTTAGAGAAGTGTTCCTTTTTTACTTCGTTCTTTCTTATTAATTTATTTAAATTATCTACCATTTTTTTTATTTCTCTTTTTTTTTTTATTCCAAACCCTGCTCACACACAAGCTATAATATAAATGTCCCTTCCCCACCACCTAAACCCTGTCCCACCATCTGTACAGTTACATATTTTTTCTAGCAAATTCCTTGTGTTTCAGTGTGTGTGTGTGTGTGTGTGTGCATCTTTAAACTTACCCTCTTCCTCTCCACACACGTGGGTCAGTCACTCACCCTTATTTTAAAACATCCAATTAGTACTATGCAATATAATTCTTAATCTTATCTGTCTGTCCTGTATCATTTACTTCTTAATTAATTTATAAAATATTTCTTCATTATGAAATTTAATTTTAATATTAATTAAATTGTGTAACCCTTTTTCTCTTTCTTTCAATATTTCTAACACCTCTCTAAGCTTCCTTTCAACTGTGTTATTTACTACTTTTACAATTTCGTATTCTTCCAAAGGATTAACAAACTTATGGTTGTCTTCTATGAAATGTCTTGCATATAACGAATTTTTTGTTCTATTACCTTCTCCACGTTTGTGGTCAGACAACCTGCATACGAATTTTCGTTCTGTCTCACCAAGGTACACTTTGTTGCAGTCTTTACATTTTAATTTATAAATTCCGCTTTTCTATAATACTGGATTTGTTTCTATATTCTTATTCCTTATCTTATCAAATACCGTTTCACATTCTTTAATAGCTATATCTACTCCGAATTTAATAAAACATTTTACAATTTTTCTAGTATGTGAACCTATGTATGTCAATGACCCTGCATAATACTTTTGTTCTGGTTCTATTTTAGCTTTTGTATGTTAACCCTTTTCCTAACTTTATACACTATGTTGGTTTTATAATTATTATTCCTTACAATTCCCTTTATCGTTTTTAACTCCCTATCTTTTGATTCGGTCCCTTTTAAACACTTCTGAGCTTTGTAACAAAATGAATTGATTGCCGCCATTTTATATCTATAAGGGTGATAAGACTCTCTTGGTATAATTATATCAGAATACGACTCTTTCCTAAATAACCCAAACTGTAGTTTCTCATTATCTTTAATTTCTATGTTTAAATCTAAGTAATTTATTTTCTTACCTCCTATCTCTTTTTTAAATTGTAAGTTTTATCCTTATTATTTACCTCATTTATAAACTCATGCACTTCTTCTAAGCTTCCTTCCCAAATTAATAATACATCATCAACGTGTCTAGACCATAATTTTATATTGTCTTTATACTTAGTGGTACTTATTAATTGCTTTTCAAAATCATTCATGTATATTTCAGCAAGAATAAGGGATAATGAATAGGTAAACCTTTTTTTCTGTATAAATCTTGTTATTAAACCTAAAATAGTTCTGATTTACACATTCTTTAATTACTTTAATCAACTGCTTTTTATACTTGTATTCTCCCATATTATTACCGTTTATTAACTTAATAACTTTATTTACTGTGATATTGGTAAACATGTCCTTAACATCCTGTGCTATCAACTTTGTATTTACATTAATTCTAATATTTTCTAATTTTTCTATCAATTTTACATTATTCTCTATGTTGTATTTTGTCCCAAATTCATATTTCTCTTTCAGTACTCTGCTAACTTCTTTTGATAATTTATAAACAGGTGCATTAATAAAAGAAACAGTCGGTCTAATTGTTTTTTCTTCTTTATGTACCTTAACCTCACTTTTAAAAGTTGGTGCTCTTGGATTACTTTCCAATAAATACTTTTCCTTATTTTCTTCTATAAATGTTATCTCTTCCATTATTTGTTTTATTCTTGACTGGTATTTACTTGTATAATCATACTTTATTTCCTCATATGGTCCTTCCCTTATAAATTCTTCCGTTTTCTTTATGCATTCGTCCTTTCTCAGTAGTACCATTGTATTTCCTTTGTAAGCCTTCGTAACTATAATATCACTCTTTTTTATTTTATTCTTTAGTTTAGTAACAGTTGATTTGATTTTTTGTTCATTTTTTGAATTATATAAACTTTTCTTAAATATTTTATCTACTACATTCCATATCATTTTTTATCATTTTCATTTCCTAGTTTTTGTATTATGCTTTCGCATTCAATAATCGTTTTTTCTTGATTCAATTCTGGTGGCGGCGCGTATTTTAAGCCTTTTGCTAGCATTTCTTTTCCTTCTGTATTGAAATTTACCTCTGTAAAGTTTATTAACCTATTTTCATAGTTATTCTTAGAGAAGTGTTCCTTTTTTACTTCGTTCTTTCTTATTAATTTATTTAAATTATCTACCATTTTTTTTATTTCTCTTTTCTAATTTCTTTTCTACGTACCACAAACAAAAATTATATAATATTTCTTCTAACTCTACATACGAGTATATTCTTAACAATTCTATGTGTCTGTCATATAATTCCCTATTATATCTATTGACTAATCCGTAGAGTGACCTTATTTCCAGTTTTATCCACAACTTCTCGCTTTGTTCTTTTACTTTTTTGGCTACACTGTTCTTATTTTTAATTTTAACTTGAGCGTAATTTGGGACGACATTATTAGAAAGACATTGTTTATTAAACCATATTTTACTTAAACCCCTCTTCAATTTCACTTTTAACTTGAGATATTTAAAAACTTTACTTACCTTATTGTTGTCGTTTATTACCTCATTGTTGTTGTCCATTACATGTCGTCGATTGCACATCTTAACAGACGTGACGTTTAATGAAGAAATTACAGTTTGTGGTTGAAATCACAAGGAGAATGATCACTGTTGCACACCACTATATACAAATTATGCCGATTAAGGCTTTCAAGCTTCACAGCTCCTCGTCAGATCGGAATTGACAGAAATTATGTGAAAACAAACCCTTCACCCTCTCATCAATCCCTGCTCACACACAAGCTATAATATAAATGTCCCTTCCCCACCCCTAAACCCTGTCCCACCATCTGTACAGTTACATATTGTTTCTAGCAAATTCCACACACGTGGAATATCCTCTCCACACACGTGGGTCAGTCAAACACCCTTATTTTAAAACATCCAATTAGTACTATGCAATATAATTCTTAATTTTATCTGTCTGTCCTCTATCATTTACTTCTTAATTATGTTATAAAATATTTCTTCATTATGAAATTTAATTTTAATATTAATTAAATTGTCTAACCCTTTTTCTCTTTCTTTCAATATTTCTAACTCTTCTCGAAGCTTCCTTTCAACTGTGTTATTTACTACTTTTACAATTTCGTATTCTTCCAAAGGATTAACAAACTTATGATTGTCTTCTATGAAATGTCTTGCGTATAACGAATTGGTTGTTCTATTACCTTCTCCACGTCTGTGGTCAGACAACCTGCATACGAATTTTTGTTCTGTCTCACCAAGGTACACTTTGTTGCAGTCTTTACATTTCAATTTATAAATTCCGCTTTTCTGTAATACTGGATTTGTTTCTATATTCTTATTCCTTATCTTATCAAATACCGTTTCACATTCTTTAATAGCTATGTCTACTCCGAATTTATTAAAACATTTTACAATTTTTCTAGTATGTGAACCTATGTATGTCAATGACCCTGCATAATACTTTTTTTCTGGTTCTATTTTAGCTTTTTGTATGTTAACCCTTTTCCTAATTTTATACACTATGTTGGTTTTATAATTACTATTCCTTACAATTCCCTTTATCGTTTTTATCTCCCTATCTTTTGATTCGGTCTCTTTTAAACACTTCTGAGCTCTGTAACAAAATGAATTGATTGCCGCCATTTTATATCTATAAGTGTGATAAGACTCTCTTGGTATAATTATATCAGAATACGACTCTTTCCTAAATAACCCAAACTGTAGTTTCTCATTATCTTTAATTTCTATGTTTAAATCTAAGTAATTTATTTTCTTACCTCCTATCTCTTTTTTAAATTGTAAGTTTTATCCTTATTATTTACCTCATTTATAAACTCATGCACTTCTTCTATGCTTCCTTCCCAAATTAATAATACATCATCAACGTGTCTAGACCATAATTTTATATTGTCTTTATACTTAGTGGTTCTTATTAATTGCCTTTCAAAATCATTCATGTATATTTCAGCAAGAATAAGGGATAATGAATAGGTAAACCTTTTTTTCTGTATATAAAACTTGTTATTAAACCTAAAATAGTTCTGATTTACACATTCTTTAATTACTTTAATCAACTGCTTTTTATACCTGTATTCTCCCATATTATTATCGTTTATTAACTTAATAACTTTATTTACTGTGATATTGGTAAACATGTCCTTAACATCCTGTCATATCAACTTTGTATTTACATTAATTCTAATATTTTCTAATTTTTCTATCAATTTTACATTATTCTCTATGTTGTATTTTGTCCCAAATTCATATTTCTCTTTCAGTACTCTGCTAACTTCTTTTGATAATTTATAAACAAGTGCATTAATAAAAGAATCAGTCGGTCTAATTGTTTTTCCTTCTTTATGTACCTTAACCTCACTTTTAAAAGTTGGTGCTCTTGGATTACTTTCCAATAAATACTTTTCCTTATTTTCTTCTATAAATGTTATCTCTTCCATTATTTGTTTTATTCTTGACTGGTATTTACTTGTATAATCATACTTTATTTCCTCATATGGTCCTTCCTTTATAAATTCTTCCGTTTTCTTTATGCATTCGTCCTTTCTCAGTAGTACCATTGTATTTCCTTTGTAAGCCTTCGTAACTATAATATCATTCTTTTTTATTTTATTCTTTAGTTTAGTAACAGTTGATTTGATTTTTTGTTCATTCTTTGAATTATATAAACTTTTCTTAAATATTTTATCTACTACATTCCAAATCATTTTTTATCATTTTCATTTCCTAGTTTTTGTATTATGCTTTCGCATTCAATAATCGTTTTTTCTTGATTTAATTCTGGTGGTGGCGCGTATTTTAAGCCTTTTGCTAACATTTCTTTTCCTTCTGTATTGAAATTTACCTCTGTAAGGTTTATTAACCTTTTTTCATAGTTATTCTTAGAGAAGTGTTCCTTTTTTACTTCGTTCTTTCTTATTAATTTATTTAAATTATCTACCATTTTTTTTATTTCTCTTTTCCAATTTCTTTTCTACGTACCACAAACAAAAATTATATAATATTTCTTCTAACTCTACATACGAGTATATTCTTAACAATTCTATGTGTCTGTCATATAATTCCTTATTATATCTATTGACTAATCCGTAGAGTGACCTTATTTCCAGTTTTATCCACAACTTCTCGCTTTGTTCTTTTACTTTTTTGGCTACACTGTTCTTATTTTTAATTTTAACTTGAGCGTACTTTGGGACGACATTATTAGAAAGACATTGTTTATTAAACCATATTTTACTTAAACACCTCTTCAATTTCACTTTTAACTTAAGATATTTAAAAACTTTACTTACCTTATTGTTGTCGTTTATTACCTCATTGATGTTGTCCATTACCTGTCGTCGATTGCACATCTCAACAGACGTTTAATGAAGAAATTTCTGTTTGTGGTTGAAATCACAAGGAGAATGATCACTGTTGCACACCACTATATAAAAATTATGCCGATTAGGGCTTTCAAGCTTCACAGCTCATCGTCAGATCGGAATTGACAGAAATTATGTGAAAACAAACCCTTCACCCTCTCACCAAACCCTGCTCACACACAAGCTATAATATAAATGTCCCTTCCCCACCACCTAAACCCTGTCCCACCATCTGTACAGTTACATATTTTTTCTAGCAAATTCCTTGTGTTTCAGTGTGTGTGTGTGTGTGTGTGTGCATCTTTTAACTTACCCTCTTCCTCTCCACACACGTGGGTCAGTCACTCACCCTTATTTTAAAACATCCAATTAGTAACATGCAATATAATTCTTAATCTTATCTGTCTGTCCTGTATCATTTACTTCTTAATTAATTTATAAAATATTTCTTCATTATGAAATTTAATTTTAATATTAATTAAATTGTGTAACCCTTTTTCTCTTTCTTTCAATATTTCTAACACCTCTTTAAGCTTCCTTTCAACTGTGTTATTTACTACTTTTTCAATTTCGTATTCTTCCAAAGGATTAACAAACTTATGGTTGTCTTCTATGAAATGTCTTGCATATAACGAATTTTTTGTTCTATTACTTTCTCCACGTTTGTGGTCAGACAACCTGCATACGAATTTTCGTTCTGTCTCACCAAGGTACACTTTGTTGCAGTCTTTACATTTTAATTTATAAATTCCGCTTTTCTATAATACTGGATTTGTTTCTATATTCTTATTCCTTATCTTATCAAATACCGTTTCACATTCTTTAATAGCTATATCTACTCCGAATTTATTAAAACATTTTACAATTTTTCTAGTATGTGAACCTATGTATGTCAATGACCCTGCATAATACTTTTGTTCTGGTTCTATTTTAGCTTTTTGTATGTTAACCCTTTTCCTAACTTTATACACTATGTTGGTTTTATAATTATTATTCCTTACAATTCCCTTTATCGTTTTTAACTCCCTATCTTTTGATTCGGTCTCTTTTAAACACTTCTGAGCTTTGTAACAAAATGAATTGATTGCCGCCATTTTATATCTATAAGGGTGATAAGACTCTCTTGGTATAATTATATCAGAATACGACTCTTTCCTAAATAACCCAAACTGTAGTTTCTCATTATCTTTAATTTCTATGTTTAAATCTAAGTAATTTATTTTCTTACCTCCTATCTCTTTTTTAAATTGTAAGTTTTATCCTTATTATTTACCTCATTTATAAACTCATGCACTTCTTCTAAGCTTCCTTCCCAAATTAATAATACATCATCAACGTGTCTAGACCATAATTTTATATTGTCTTTATACTTAGTGGTACTTATTAATTGCTTTTCAAAATCATTCATGTATATTTCAGCAAGAATAAGGGATAATGAATAGGTAAACCTTTTTTTCTGTATATAAAACTTGTTATTAAACCTAAAATAGTTCTGATTTACACATTCTTTAATTACTTTAATCAACTGCTTTTTATACTTGTATTCTCCCATATTATTACCGTTTATTAACTTAATAACTTTATTTACTGTGATATTGGTAAACATGTCCTTAACATCCTGTGCTATCAACTTTGTATTTACATTAATTCTAATATTTTCTAATTTTTCTATCAATTTTACATTATTCTCTATGTTGTATTTTGTCCCAAATTCATATTTCTCTTTCAGTACTCTGCTAATTTCTTTTGATAATTTATAAACAGGTGCATTAATAAAAGAAACAGTCGGTCTAATTGTTTTTCCTTCTTTATGTACCTTAACCTCACTTTTAAAAGTTGGTGCTCTTGGATTACTTTCCAATAAATACTTTTCCTTATTTTCTTCTATAAATGTTATCTCTTCCATTATTTGTTTTATTCTTGACTGGTATTTACTTGTATAATCATACTTTATTTCCTCATATGGTCCTTCCCTTATAAATTCTTCCGTTTTCTTTATGCATTCGTCCTTTCTCAGTAGTACCATTGTATTTCCTTTGTAAGCCTTCGTAACTATAATATCATTCTTTTTTATTTTATTCTTTAGTTTAGTAACAGTTGATTTGATTTTTTGTTCATTTTTTGAATTATATAAACTTTTCTTAAATATTTTATCTACTACATTCCAAATCATTTTTTATCATTTTCATTTCCTAGTTTTTGTATTATGCTTTCGCATTCAATAATCGTTTTTTCTTGATTTAATTCTGGTGGCGGCGCGTATTTTAAGCCTTTTGCTAGCATTTCTTTTCCTTCTGTATTGAAATTTACCTCTGTAAAGTTTATTAACCTTTTTTCATAGTTATTCTTAGAGAAGTGTTCCTTTTTTACTTCGTTCTTTCTTATTAATTTATTTAAATTATCTACCATTTTTTTTATTTCTCTTTTCCAATTTCTTTTCTACGTACCACAAACAAAAATTATATAATATTTCTTCTAACTCTACATACGAGTATATTCTTAACAATTCTATGTGTCTGTCATATAATTCCCTATTATATCTATTGACTAATCCGTAGAGTGACCTTATTTCCAGTTTTATCCACAACTTCTCGCTTTGTTCTTTTACTTTTTTGGCTACACTGTTCTTATTTTTAATTTTAACTTGAGCGTAATTTGGGACGACATTATTAGAAAGACATTGTTTATTAAACCATATTTTACTTAAACCCCTCTTCAATTTCACTTTTAACTTGAGATATTTAAAAACTTTACTTACCTTATTGTTGTCGTTTATTACCTCATTGTTGTTGTCCATTACCTGTCGTCGATTGCACATCTTAACAGACGTGACGTTTAATGAAGAAATTACAGTTTGTGGTTGAAATCACAAGGAGAATGATCACTGTTGCACACCACTATATAAAAATTATGCCGATTAGGGCTTTCAAGCTTCACAGCTCCTCGTCAGATCGGAATTGACAGAAATTATGTGAAAACAAACCCTTCACCCTCTCACCAATCCCTGCTCACACACAAGCTATAATATAAATGTCCCTTCCCCACCCCTAAACCCTGTCCCACCATCTGTACAGTTACATATTGTTTCTAGCAAATTCCACACACGTGGAATATCCTCTCCACACACGTGGGTCAGTCACACACCCTTATTTTAAAACATCCAATTAGTACTATGCAATATAATTCTTAATTTTATCTGTCTGTCCTCTATCATTTACTTCTTAATTATGTTATAAAATATTTCTTCATTATGAAATTTAATTTTAATATTAATTAAATTGTCTAACCCTTTTTCTCTTTCTTTCAATATTTCTAACTCTTCTCGAAGCTTCCTTTCAACTGTGTTATTTACTACTTTTACAATTTCGTATTCTTCCAAAGGATTAACAAACTTATGATTGTCTTCTATGAAATGTCTTGCGTATAACGAATTGGTTGTTCTATTACCTTCTCCACGTTTGTGGTCAGACAACCTGCATACGAATTTTCGTTCTGTCTCACCAAGGTACACTTTGTTGCAGTCTTTACATTTTAATTTATAAATTCCGCTTTTCTGTAATACTGGATTTGTTTCTATATTCTTATTCCTTATCTTATCAAATACCGTTTCACATTCTTTAATAGCTATATCTACTCCGAATTTATTAAAACATTTTACAATTTTTCTAGTATGTGAACCTATGTATGTCAATGACCCTGCATAATACTTTTGTTCTGGTTCTATTTTAGCTTTTTGTATGTTAACCCTTTTCCTAATTTTATACACTATGTTGGTTTTATAATTACTATTCCTTACAATTCCCTTTATCGTTTTTAACTCCCTATCTTTTGATTCGGTCTCTTTTAAACACTTCTGAGCTCTGTAACAAAATGAGTTGATTGCCGCCATTTTATATCTATAAGGGTGATAAGACTCTCTTGGTATAATTATATCAGAATACGACTCTTTCCTAAATAACCCAAACTGTATTTTCTCATTATCTTTAATTTCTATGTTTAAATCTAAGTAATTTATTTTCTTACCTCCTATCTCTTTTTTAAATTGTAAGTTTCATCCTTATTATTAACCTCATTTATAAACTCATGCACTTCTTCTATGCTTCCTTCCCAAATTAATAATACATCATCAACGTGTCTAGACCATCATTTTATATTGTCTTTATACTTAGTGGTAATTATTAATTGCTTTTCAAAATCATTCATGTATATTTCAGCAAGAATAAGGGATAATGAATAGGTAAACCTTTTTTTCTGTATATAAAACTTGTTATTAAACCTAAAATAGTTCTGATTTACACATTCTTTAATTACTTTAATCAACTGCTTTTTATACCTGTATTCTCCCATATTATTACCGTTTATTAACTTAATAACTTTATTTACTGTGATATTGGTAAACATGTCCTTAACATCCTGTGCTATCAACTTTGTATTTACATTAATTCTAATATTTTCTAATTTTTCTATCAATTTTACATTATTCTCTATGTTGTATTTTGTCCCAAATTCATATTTCTCTTTCAGTACTCTGCTAATTTCTTTTGATAATTTATAAACAGGTGCATTAATAAAAGAAACAGTCGGTCTAATTGTTTTTCCTTCTTTATGTACCTTAACCTCACTTTTAAAAGTTGGTGCTCTTGGATTACTTTCCAATAAATACTTTTCCTTATTTTCTTCTATAAATGTTATCTCTTCCATTATTTGTTTTATTCTTGACTGGTATTTACTTGTATAATCATACTTTATTTCCTCATATGGTCCTTCCCTTATAAATTCTTCCGTTTTCTTTATGCATTCGTCCTTTCTCAGTAGTACCATTGTATTTCCTTTGTAAGCCTTCGTAACTATAATATCATTCTTTTTTATTTTATTCTTTAGTTTAGTAACAGTTGATTTGATTTTTTGTTCATTTTTTGAATTATATAAACTTTTCTTAAATATTTTATCTACTACATTCCAAATCATTTTTTATCATTTTCATTTCCTAGTTTTTGTATTATGCTTTCGCATTCAATAATCGTTTTTTCTTGATTTAATTCTGGTGGCGGCGCGTATTTTAAGCCTTTTGCTAGCATTTCTTTTCCTTCTGTATTGAAATTTACCTCTGTAAAGTTTATTAACCTTTTTTCATAGTTATTCTTAGAGAAGTGTTCCTTTTTTACTTCGTTCTTTCTTATTAATTTATTTAAATTATCTACCATTTTTTTTATTTCTCTTTTCCAATTTCTTTTCTACGTACCACAAACAAAAATTATATAATATTTCTTCTAACTCTACATACGAGTATATTCTTAACAATTCTATGTGTCTGTCATATAATTCCCTATTATATCTATTGACTAATCCGTAGAGTGACCTTATTTCCAGTTTTATCCACAACTTCTCGCTTTGTTCTTTTACTTTTTTGGCTACACTGTTCTTATTTTTAATTTTAACTTGAGCGTAATTTGGGACGACATTATTAGAAAGACATTGTTTATTAAACCATATTTTACTTAAACCCCTCTTCAATTTCACTTTTAACTTGAGATATTTAAAAACTTTACTTACCTTATTGTTGTCGTTTATTACCTCATTGTTGTTGTCCATTACCTGTCGTCGATTGCACATCTTAACAGACGTGACGTTTAATGAAGAAATTACAGTTTGTGGTTGAAATCACAAGGAGAATGATCACTGTTGCACACCACTATATAAAAATTATGCCGATTAGGGCTTTCAAGCTTCACAGCTCCTCGTCAGATCGGAATTGACAGAAATTATGTGAAAACAAACCCTTCACCCTCTCACCAATCCCTGCTCACACACAAGCTATAATATAAATGTCCCTTCCCCACCCCTAAACCCTGTCCCACCATCTGTACAGTTACATATTGTTTCTAGCAAATTCCACACACGTGGAATATCCTCTCCACACACGTGGGTCAGTCACACACCCTTATTTTAAAACATCCAATTAGTACTATGCAATATAATTCTTAATTTTATCTGTCTGTCCTCTATCATTTACTTCTTAATTATGTTATAAAATATTTCTTCATTATGAAATTTAATTTTAATATTAATTAAATTGTCTAACCCTTTTTCTCTTTCTTTCAATATTTCTAACTCTTCTCGAAGCTTCCTTTCAACTGTGTTATTTACTACTTTTACAATTTCGTATTCTTCCAAAGGATTAACAAACTTATGATTGTCTTCTATGAAATGTCTTGCGTATAACGAATTGGTTGTTCTATTACCATCTCCACGTTTGTGGTCAGACAACCTGCATACGAATTTTCGTTCTGTCTCACCAAGGTACACTTTGTTGCAGTCTTTACATTTTAATTTATAAATTCCGCTTTTCTGTAATACTGGATTTGTTTCTATATTCTTATTCCTTATCTTATCAAATACCGTTTCACATTCTTTAATAGCTATATCTACTCCGAATTTATTAAAACATTTTACAATTTTTCTAGTATGTGAACCTATGTATGTCAATGACCCTGCATAATACTTTTGTTCTGGTTCTATTTTAGCTTTTTGTATGTTAACCCTTTTCCTAATTTTATACACTATGTTGGTTTTATAATTACTATTCCTTACAATTCCCTTTATCGTTTTTAACTCCCTATCTTTTGATTCGGTCTCTTTTAAACACTTCTGAGCTCTGTAACAAAATGAATTGATTGCCGCCATTTTATATCTATAAGGGTGATAAGACTCTCTTGGTATAATTATATCAGAATACGACTCTTTCCTAAATAACCCAAACTGTATTTTCTCATTATCTTTAATTTCTATGTTTAAATCTAAGTAATTTATTTTCTTACCTCCTATCTCTTTTTTAAATTGTAAGTTTTATCCTTATTATTAACCTCATTTATAAACTCATGCACTTCTTCTATGCTTCCTTCCCAAATTAATAATACATCATCAACGTGTCTAGACCATAATTTTATATTGTCTTTATACTTAGTGGTAATTATTAATTGCTTTTCAAAATCATTCATGTATATTTCAGCAAGAATAAGGGATAATGAATATGTAAACCTTTTTTTCTGTATATAAAACTTGTTATTAAACCTAAAATAGTTCTGATTTACACATTCTTTAATTACTTTAATCAACTGCTTTTTATACCTGTATTCTCCCATATTATTACCGTTTATTAACTTAATAACTTTATTTACTGTGATATTGGTAAACATGTCCTTAACATCCTGTGCTATCAACTTTGTATTTACATTAATTCTAATATTTTCTAATTTTTCTATCAATTTTACATTATTCTCTATGTTGTATTTTGTCCCAAATTCATATTTCTCTTTCAGTACTCTGCTAACTTCTTTTGATAATTTATAAACAGGTGCATTAATAAAAGAAACAGTCGGTCTAATTGTTTTTCCTTCTTTATGTACCTTAACCTCACTTTTAAAAGTTGGTGCTCTTGGATTACTTTCCAATAAATAGTTTTCCTTATTTTCTTCTATAAATGTTATCTCTTCCATTATTTGTTTTATTCTTGACTGGTATTTACTTGTATAATCATACTTTATTTCCTCATATGGTCCTTCCCTTATAAATTCTTCCGTTTTCTTTATGCATTCGTCCTTTCTCAGTAGTACCACTGTAAGCCTTCGTAACTATAATATCATTCTTTTTTATTTTATTCTTTAGTTTAGTAACAGTTGATTTGATTTTTTGTTCATTTTTTGAATTATATAAACTTTTCTTAAATATTTTATCTACTAAATTCCATATCATTTTTTATCATTTTCATTTCCTAGTTTTTGTATTATGCTTTCGCATTCAATAATCGTTTTTTCTTGATTTAATTCTGGTGGCGGCGCGTATTTTAAGCCTTTTGCTAACATTTCTTTTCCTTCTGTATTGAAATTTACCTCTGTAAGGTTTATTAACCTTTTTTCATAGTTATTCTTAGAGAAGTGTTCCTTTTTTACTTCGTTCTTTCTTCTTAATTTATTTAAATTATCTACCATTTTTTTTATTTCTCTTTTCCAATTTCTTTTCTACGTACCCCAAACAAAAATTATATAATATTTCTTCTAACTCTACATACGAGTATATTCTTAACAATTCTATGTGTCTGTCATATAATTCCCTATTATATCTATTGACTAATCCGTAGAGTGACCTTATTTCCAGTTTTATCCACAACTTCTCGCTTTGTTCTTTTACTTTTTTGGCTACACTGTTCTTATTTTTAATTTTAACTTGAGCGTAATTTGGGACGACATTATTAGAAAGACATTGTTTATTAAACCATATTTTACTTAAACCCATCTTCAATTTCACTTTTAACTTAAGATATTTAAAAACTTTACTTACCTTATTGTTGTCGTTTATTACCTCATTGTTGTTGTCCATTACCTGTCGTCGATTGCACATCTTAACAGACGTTTAATGAAGAAATTTCAGTTTGTGGTTGAAATCACAAGGAGAATGATCACTGTTGCACACCACTATATAAAAATTATGCCGATTAGGGCTTTCAAGCTTCACAGCTCCTCGTCAGATCGGAATTGACAGAAATTATGTGAAAACAAACCCTTCACCCTCTCACCAAACCCTGCTCACACACAAGCTATAATATAAATGTCCCTTCCCCACCCCCTAAACACTGTCCCACCATCTGTACAGTTACATATTTTTTCTAGCAAATTCCACACACGTGGAATATCCTCTCCACACACGTGGGTCAGTCACACACCCTTATTTTAAAACATCCAATTAGTACTATGCAATATAATTCTTAATTTTATCTGTCTGTCCTCTATCATTTACTTCTTAATTATGTTATAAAATATTTCTTCATTATGAAATTTAATTTAAAATTAATTAAATTGTCTAACCCTTTTTCTCTTTCTTTCAATATTTCTAACTCCTCTCTAAGCTTCCTTTCAACTGTGTTATTTACTACTTTTACAATTTCGTATTCTTCCAAAGGATTAACAAACTTATGGTTGTCTTCTATGAAATGTCTTGCATATAACGAATTGGTTGTTCTATTACCTTCTCCACGTTTCTGGTCAGACAACCTGCATACGAATTTTCGTTCTGTCTCACCAAGGTACACTTTGTTGCAGTCTTTACATTTTAATTTATAAATTCCGCTTTTCTGTAATACTGGATTTGTTTCTATATTCTTATTCCTTATCTTATCAAATACCGTTTCACATTCTTTAATAGCTATATCTACTCCGTATTTTTTAAAACATTTTACAATTTTTCTAGTATGTGAACCTATGTATGTCAATGACCCTGCATAATACTTTTGTTCTGGTTCTATTTTAGCTTTTTGTATGTTAACCCTTTTCCTAACTTTATACACTATGTTGGTTTTATAATTATTATTCCTTACAATTCCCTTTATCGTTTTTAACTCCCTATCTTTTGATTCGGTCTCTTTTAAACACTTCTGAGCTCTGTAACAAAATGAATTGATTGCCGCCATTTTATATCTATAAGGGTGGTAAGACTCTCTTGGTATAATTATATCAGAATACGACCCAAAGTTTAAATATGCCAAATAAGAATACAAACAAAGTGAATAATAATATAGTATCACATACATTAAATGTGGTAACGAAGTTATCATAATTAAAGGATAGCACAGAAAAAGCTGCAAGATAAACCGACATCGATTTTTAAAAAATATCAGTATTTCAACAACGTAACAAATAACAAACGGAGGGTAAAAAAACCTGTGGGAATTACCCATTTTGTTCAGACAATGTCAGCAATCAAATGTAAATTTGTTGTGAAAGTCGAAATGGTCATACACAAAATCGTAAACCGATTGTCGTATTGCAGGACGGAGAAGTTTTGTGGCACAGAAGTCTCTTTGCATGACGCACACGCATAAGTAGGGGGTCGAGCATTCCAACTCTCTTCCGTTGGGAAGTAATAGAGACTGGTTAAGGTAGACGGACCGCAGTAAATAACAAGACGATATCTACGTAAGAATACTAGCAACACCCTCCCTCAACGTGCGGCTTGACATTTCAAATAAAGGTTGATTAACCTCTGACAGAGGTATGGTCTAATGTGAGATGTGCCAGACAAAAGGGCGCTATATAAAGAAAAAATTAAGGAATAAATAAATGATAATGATCATAAATTGTTAAATTTATTTCGAAACGGAAGAAGAACTAGAGGATGGCTAAGCGAAATATATTTTCATATTAACTCACTGTAAACACACAAGGAAAAATGTATAGATATCCGTATGTCGGCTCAGTAGCTACGTAGTCTAAACATATGTAAATATAGTTTAGTGTAGATAAACGTTGCTACAGTAATACTGATGTTTTAATATACCTGTAGCAAAAATATAATCCGTGTTAAGTTCTGCACTAAGAAACATCTTTTTAAAATTTGTGACACAGGTTGGGACGTGAGTATATTCCTTAAAGTTGTGATAGCGGTAGCAAGCTTAGAACTGAACAATTTCAAACAGAGGACATGCGAGAAGAAAGACTCAAAGTTTGTCTTGCTCAGAACTTTTTGTGTACCTCCTTTCAACTTCATATATTAAACGTGTCTCATAAATGTGGATGAATGAATTGATGTTACTTTCAAAACAAGGACAATTTTGTCAAACAACTGCCTACAACTCCTAGTTTATAACATGTTTAATTACACTAAACCGCAACTGTATTATGAAATATAATATCAACTACAATATCATTTTATATATTTATATTTGTCTGCATATGCCCTCTATAACAGTGTAATCGATATGCGTGTGTGTTCTTTAAAGGGCCGAATGAAACGTCCAGGTAACAAGATAACAAGACAGTTTAAAGCGCAAACCTGATTGTAATGTTGACTTAAACATTTGTTTACCTATTGGGCTATCACGATCTAAAATTTGGAAGCTAATCAAACAAAAAAAACTTGCAAGTTTCTATGTAAGGTATTTGCAAGGCGACTGCAGTCAGTTATACCATCATGAGATTTACTTGTTTATACAGGATAATTAAAATTTCACTTAGCACATTGTTTGCAACCAATTTAATATTTTTGTCTACAGGAACACACAGAAAGCATTTATATATTCAAAAAATCGAAAATATAAAAATTGATGTATGCCATGTGTCTCTCGGCTAACACTAAGAATGATACGTAAAATGTTTACGCCCATTATCAATTATTTAATTTAATTTTTTACTAATAGTCAATTTATTCTGTTCAAAATAGTGAGTCAGTTCTGCAGCTTAATGAACTACTTGGTGATAATTTAATTAATTCGAGATTATTTTTGTAACAGATTTTTTGATTGTATTGTCTGACCCTAAACCTTAATTGACTATTATTATTTTTGCCTATATCGTTCTTCATCATCATCCTCAAGGTTTAAACCAAGAATGGTATTTCCTCAAATAGGCAAATATTACAGCTGGTAACTCCAGCGCTACCTCGGACGTCCCACACCTCTCCGTCCCCTCGGCTTATAGTTCCATAGTTGTTTGGGGATGCGGCAGTCATCTATTCGGCAAAGGCGTTCCTACCAATCCAGCCGATCCTGGGCGATCCTGTCGAGTATATTCATATTATTCAGTTCCTGCCGTATATCTGTTTTTCTTCTATGATCATGGGGAGTATACCCTGCCACGTGCCGGACAAATCTCATTTCAGCCGCTTGGATGCGACTGGCCTTTCGTTAAAGTCCAATTCTTAGACCCTTAAAGAAGTGTGGAAAGAGCCATCACTTTGAAGAATTTTACTCGTGTTCCTTTATTTGCTGACTTAAGGGTTTGCCTGATGGTCCCGTACATAAAGTTGAACGTATGCACCACGTTGTTGCTTACATTATAAGACACACTGTAGCCCAGGTATTCAAAACTGTTAACTCGTTCCAGGCCAGTACCTTCAGTAACAATTTTTGCCTATATGCGATCAGTTCCACAAAAAGCCATGCCTACATAGTTTAGTTGTAAAATATTTAATGTTGGCGAAGTATAATGAATACTTGATTCAAAGCTGATGACAATAATTTTTCATTTTTTTAACTTCGGAATATAAACGTTCACCATATTGCTACCACTGTATGTTACACTTGTCGTCAAACATCCGAATATTATTAAATTTCCTCCTAGCAGAATATCAGTCTGACGCAGGGTACGTTCTCTGATGGGTCACTCAAAGACGTAGCAGCCTGACTGCTACACAGAATCCATTTGATCTTAGGCACAGTAGTTTCCAACGACTAGTTTCAGCGTATGCGGTTTATAATGTTAGGCTCACTTACCACTAATGATAATTTCTTACCCCTATGAAAAGAACATTTTCCATACATTTACGAGCTTGTACCGTGCATAGTCCCCGTTGGCACGTTTTCGAACTACTTACTTGGCCTCCCCAACCGCCTGTGTGTACCGAAACGACATCTCCGTGAGACACATGCTAAAAGCGCATGACGTTTGGACAGGCTATGTTATGGAGTTTGTTATACTACCCTATTAGTACCCCGCTGATGGACATTTATTCACACAAGTTTAATTTACTTACGCTCAGCAGTAGGTTACTAGGTCCTATGTATATCTACTTTTATGCTTTTACATTTTAATTTTATTTCTCTCCGTCTCCTCCAAACCGCCGCCATTATTAGAATGGGTCTTCTTTGTTTCGTCCACTTTGTCTCATTTTTATATATTCCTTTTCAGTAACCTTCGTTACCCATAAGTTATTTTGAGTTTTCTAGCAGTATAAGGAAATATAAGTTTCTTCACTGCGACAAAATGTGTGATACCTTTTAAGATTCTTCTAGATACTTCGTGCCTTTGCTTGCTCAAATTTACCTCACTGCCTATACGTAATAAATACAGCTTTCTTGTCACAAGTAGTCAATGTAGTCATCTTCTTTCTACACATTGTAATGACTACATCACTGTCCACCCCATATGTCACTACACCCTTTGACACGGTTTTATAAACACTTATTTTCATAAGATCTTTGCCATCTACAGAAACAAACGGTTTACGAAGAGCTGACTCTGATAGTGACCTAACGTTCTTAAAATTCAACTGAAACAAAGTCTAGCGCATGCAAAACGTATAAGAGCCAAAACAAAGTCTAGCCGTGCGCATCCAGAACACACAAGTCATCCACACTCCAGTAAATATCTAAATACGAAACCCCAATTACAGAAAGAGTTATGCTTAAGTCAAAAATAATAAGCGCCAAATACTGCGTCACTAGTTACGAAAAAGAATGTATTCCAATTTATCTCAGAATGTAATTTAGTTTTCATACACTAAAGAACATTGTAATATCCAGTATAATATGCTAATAACAGGAAAAATTAAGTTTTGAATTTTTTAATCTATATAAATACAACAACACACATCACCTCACACATTTCTAAAATGCGTATTATTTACTTACCAGTGCCCAATATTTTACTTGATTGGATGGTTACTGCATATCTACAGAATATAGGCCTGTACATAAGGCAAGGAAAACTGTGCAATAACAGAAGCCTTCCGTAGTGGGTTTGATGTCTACTGTCAGCGGACGTCAAATCTGAGTTGACTTTATACGTATTAACACATAACGCGTAACGTCTAACGATTGAATTATATATAATTAACTGAATTAATTTGCTAAATATGGATATTCCTACATTACAAAGTAGTAATATTAAACAAACAAAAGTATGAAGTTCTAACGGACTAATTAGAAAGCTTACTGGGTACTACATTATAATGAAATTGAAGTACATTAATGTAACATATCAAAGATATTGAACTATCAGCGGCTGTAGCACATACTTGCTAAACAATCAATTACTAAAGTATCAATTTGAATAGTCTGCATGCAGCCTGCAAAATGACGTGTGCTTTTGAAGTAGCTGTTTGTGATGCTTGCTTACATATACATACAAATGGGTCTGTAAAATCACAAACCACAATATTCGCATAAAAATGAAAAGCATTACGCTCAATATAATCAGAGATATACAAACATGAATTGATTTGTTATTTATCACACTTTTGACTTTTAGTATATTTTTGCAAAAACAAGTCAAGATTCCCATTTACTGTTCGGATATCTTCCGTCTACATCAAAAATACTTTTTCTCTCGAATATAGCCCTCACCCTATAAAGATGTTTTTTAGCTAATTCTAGATACAACACATTGCTGAGACGACTTTCGTATAACAATTTGTTTTATAATACTACACACACTGAGATGCACACGCGGGATTGCGCGCGAGCGTACCTCGACATATAAGAATATGATACTTTTAAATCCGTTTTCAGCATTCTAAGTTAACTTGCCCGAGAAAGCATACAGCCATTGGTCTTTTCATATTTCTAACAACGTAAGTCTGCTGTTGTGGTAATGTATGAAACTAGAATTTAAAAATTACATAATCACGTAAAAAGCAATGATAAATGCATAATAGTAAATTATCCATGAAATTCTTTATCAGCGAGGGGATGTTTTCCCCTTAGATAGTTTATATTCATGAATCCCAACCTCACTGAGAAGACTTATGCCAATTTTGTGGGATATAGCGGATTTCCTTCTATATACAATATTTTTATTCTACTGAGTTGCATCCTTTGTTTTATTTATTTTTGTGTGTTATATTTTATTTTTTACAGTAATTTTAAAAACGAGTAATAATGGTAAAGGCCGTACGTCTGCTTTGAGTTGTTATGATGATAGTTAACTCAGAACAATATAATAGGTCATTACACTCTAGATAAAGTAATAGTAAAAAATTCTTATTTTTAGGTAAAATACAATATGATTCCTGAAACGATTAACCACTTGCACTAACATTGCCACCTAATCGACGTGAATCGCATAGCAGAAATGACTGGTTCTCTTTGTCATTGTTTATATAAAATTAGTCAAGATTACCTGATGCGTAATGAAGATCAGGAGCTATCAAATGTTTCATTAATAACGCCGGGATGTACGCTATATATGTACGTGCTTCTTTTCAGAGTGCTAAAAATCACAGATTAACCGTAATTACTTTTTTTCACATAGTTCTTGTGCTATGACTCATCGTTCACACCTACTATTTTAGGCAACAGGCTGCACACGTTCAGGTATTTACGGTTGTCAGGGTAACAATATTTGTATAAGCATGCAGTATTTAATATGCCAGATCAATTACTTCCGTGTCCATTACCAAACATGAAGTTATTTAAGTTTCTTAAGTTAATGTTTGCTTAAACTAGTGAATTGTGGGAATTAAGATTTGCATAATTTCTCGTTTTTGGTTTTCACGCTGTAAATCTCGATAACAAAGATCAATATCAATATAAAATGAAAAATCATGAGCGGGTCATAGAAGGAGAATATATTATCAGGGAGGAGAGATAACTTAGAGCAGAAAACAACATAACAAACAGAAGCAGCAGAAACACCGAGTCAGAGAAGAAAGGAGTTCACGCAACTTCTCAAGCAGGACGCCGGTACCTTAGAATAGATCCAGAATGCACGAGTAAAACGACAGTTCTGTGTTTATATAAATAGTTAGCAGACGTCTGTAGGTCAACGCTGTCTACGAGAAGGTAAAATTCTGTCACAAGAAATACCAGTCTACATAGCCTAATACAAAAACATTGAACATACAACAAAAGCGTATTTATATACTTTTGAAAGAATTCTAATTAGCTATGCACTAATGTAATAAAGTTTATGTAATAAATAAGTATAATTCAAGAAAATTAGAGTAATATCAACAGGTGACAGGTAACAGGTAATATGTTATTATATTATTTTATTCAGAAACAAAAACATGGCACTGGTTAGAGTTTGTTGTTTTTACTGGTATCATTTACCGATCTTACTAAAAGTGAGCGCAATAACGTCCTCTACAATTTTGCCTTTCAAAACCAGCTGTCAATACTTTTTGCAAGTCACTGAAAAAACCAAAGCGTTGTAAATATAAACTTTTTTTACTGTAATCGATTAAAAAGTATATGGTTTTTGGTTTCCCCCTGACGGCAGATTTATAATTTTATAATTGTTGTTATAAACGAAATGAAAGGGGAATCACCGAATAGCCAGCTATACAACAGACTGCTTTATCTACAATTAAAACTGTTGGTATGCATGCATTTATCACTTACGTCACCCTTCTTTAATATAAATTCTTTAATAATTTAAATGCGTAGTGAACAAATTAAATGTTACTTTTTTATAACCCAAAGTCCTGGAGAATAAGAAAAGACAGGATATTACACAAGATTACTTTGTATTCTTGGATTTCGTTGTCTACGACGTGTCCGTTACTTAACTAAATATAATTAATTCACTACCGACTCGGAACACAAAGTTTTTTATTAGTAAAAACGTAAAAGTTTTACCTTATAGCATGAACTGGATTTTGCTTTTAAAAAGCTTCTTAACATGCTGCCGTTGGAAGCACTGTCCGCCTTGTTCTGGCGACGGTATTGACTTTTGAAAGATGGATGTTGTCTGTGTCGAGTGTGATATGTTCGAATAATGCGTGTGATTTTAATTGTGTCTGTTCGTTTACGATGTCGTTTTTATGTGTTTGTATATTTCAGTTGTTCTAGAGTGTCTAGTTTTCGGCCTTTTGTGTGTACGTGTAGAATGTCCATGTTATTTTCGATGTTTTTGTATGTTAAGTTTTAAAAGCGAAAAGCGGTTCAGGATATAAGTTTAAACTTTTACGTTTTTACCCATATAAACTTTGTGTTCCGAGTCGGTAGTGAATTAGTTATATTTAATTACTTTGTCATTAAAGTAACATTACATTTTAAAAATAATATTAGATTTTGAAAGTTATCTTAATGATAGCCGGAACACTTGATAGCGTTTTGTGTGAGTGGAGGTTAGGATACATTATACTTGGCATGTGGCACACACTTCGCAAACTATGCTTTGTCAGTTTGTGACTACGTGTTCTCCGACGTGTGTGACTACCTGTTACTTGAGACTGATACCTGATTTCAGATTCCGGCTGGATTATAAAACACTCTAACTTGATATGTATTTTAACAACAGCATCATTCCACCTTCGACTCGAAAACGCTTTCTACTGTACACATCAGTGTCCGTAAATAAATTTAGAGTTAAAAAAAGCTGATATTTGATTTATGGCGCGTTTGTAAGTCTAACGTAAGCATGTCTTCCACGTTAACCGCGATGCAGTTAGTATAGTTCTCTTGTGTCGTTTATGATTTTAGCTCAGTTTGGTTAACAATCACCTCAGTGAACAATGTGGGCCAGATATGAATACCCAAGAAAATGTCAGAGATAAGGAAATAATTATTTATATTATTATCGCAACTTACTTTATATTCTTCGTATTGTTTAAATTAGCAGCCATCCTTACTATTTCTTTTATACATTTGCTAACTGCTATAATTTTTATTGTTCGACTAAGCTTTTCGTCATCACTGACATCATCAGGTCTTAAACAAACTTACTTTATAGATAGCATAAGTCTAATTTTTTAGAATAACATGATGTTGGCATCTAAACTCCATATATATTTATGTCTTTGAACCACTGTGTCAATCTTAATTGATTTTAACTCTCAGTTAAAATGTAAATTGTAAATTTTAAGTCTTCAAATCTTTATAGTTTTGTAACTACCGAGATTGACTACAGTTACAGAAACAGCAATATGATGTAGGAGTGGGGTTTTTGAAAACACTTTCCCACTTCTAGAGTTTTCTGACAAAAGTGTTTTTTTTTTAATTATCGTCTTCGTCTGTCAGTCTTACATATTACATCTATATCATCTACAGCTATTATAAAGAAGGTTCATAAATAGTGAGGAAAACTGAGAGGGTTTATGAGAGTATGTGTAGAGGGATAAATTTATAAAAGGATTTTACAATCAAATATTTTTAACTAATAGTAATAATTAGGAATGAGTATGTGTGTTTCTCTTGAAACTTTTATTATACTGAGCCATGCTACCAGAACGTCTGTAAGGTGGTGGCTCTTCCCAAACTTTCTAAACTCTAAGAAATGCAGATATAGGGGAAGGTTGCCATCAATGGACCGGTTCCATGGATGGACTTCTTACGTATTTCCTCTACCAAAGCGTGCACATGCGCGGTTGTAGTTCTAGAATCTTTGTTTCCTTCACGCCAGCTGTGTGCAGTGCTGTAAACGAGTTGGAGTTGCGTCGGTGCTAGATAAAAATTCAGGTAAGATTTCTGTACTCTGTGTTATAACTATTAGTCTCTTCTAATATCAATTATCACGAATTATATATTACTGAACAATTTCACAATTTGTTGACATTAAAAGCAGTTTTTAAAGTTCTAAATTTTATATTGGTTGTTTCGATTTGAATCGTCATTTCGGCTGTGTTTATCTAAAGAATCCAATATGGCGAGTTGCCATCATTGGACCACTTGGCGTTTCCATGAATGGACCAGTTTATCAGGTGGTCCATTCATGGAAACGTGAACAAATTTTTGAATTATTATTATTTTCCTTGACACGCTTTACGTTAAGTATCTTTTCTTTTATATTTTGACTACAAGTAAGACTAAATTTTATCATTTTAAGTTTTACCTCTTACATGGGACACAGAAACCTTGTGTGCTTGGTACTTTTCCATTTACTGATATTTTGTGATAGGCCTGTTAGTAAATTTTATTAACCTATAATCTACGGTTTACAGTACAATTAACAACCTGTTAAATTGCAAATATTAATTTTTATAACGCTAAGAATGTAGGAGATGCGAGGAAATAGCGTATTATTGTGTGTGAGTTGGTAGCTGCGTTAGTGTTTAGAAAAACGTGTTATAATACACAAATATACACTGTGTTCAATGTAAGTGCTATTTTGTTTTTACAAATAACCTAACTATTAGCCTAAAGTAAAACCTACAACTACATATAAACATTAAACTCTGTAGACTGCATTGAAAAATTTACATCATTATATTCTAGCCCGAATATTGTAGTCATTTGAAAATAAGTTTATAGCAACAATTGGTAGCAAAATTGAAAATAAAAACGTTTCAATACAAACATATTGAGCCTCCCTGTACTATGATAACACTAATCAAATTATAGCCTTACACTTTTAGTCACAAGGGCGTTAGGTTCCTACTGTTAACATGGTCGTTGTATGGCACTCACGTTGAAGAGTAGATAGACATTTGATTGTATTTAAAAGCTGAAATGAAATTTATTAATTTTAAATAGTAATCACTGCAAAAAAGCCTAAATACACAAAATATTGTAGTAGCTTGTCTATAAATTAACATAGGCTTACTAAGTTCGTTTTTCAGAAAAATGCCAAAAGGAGTGAAATATGGACAATGGAGTACCGAGGCAATGGAACGTGCTATCGCAGCCTTTCGTAACGGAGACATGGTTTTGAATGAAATCTGCCGAGAGTATGGAGTGCCCAAAGCAACTTTAAAGAGACATTTAGAAGGCAAAAACAATTTTGCTGTGGAGGGAAAGAAAATTATTGGTAGTTTAGGAGATCTGCCTCCTGAGGTAGAGAAGGAATTAGTAGACCACATTTTAAAATTAGAGATGTTTTTTGGAATCACAGCCAAAGACTTACGAGAACTTGCGTTCCAAGTCGCTGAACAAAATAATATCGAACACAGATTCAGCAAAGAGAAGAGGTCGGGTGGGAAAAAATTGTACTACAATTTTATGCGGCGACATCCCGAATTAAGTCTCAGGCTTCTTGAGATAATTTTTCATACTTTATATGTTTTAGTTTTGTTTTACCATGACTAGTAGATACGTACAATAAAATTTAATACGCCTATGTAGAGACAGTTTTTCTTTACTTTCGTAATGGGTCCATCGATGGAAACTCGATGGTCCATTCATAGCAACCAGTTACCATCAATAGACCGTTTGTTAAAATTTTGTTTTTTGTTCCTACTACCATATTTGAAAAATCTAAAACAAAGTAAACACTCACGGTTAATCAGAAAGTAATAGAGAGACTATCTGTATATTGAATGGTAAATTTAAGTTGAAAATGTGATGAAAAAAAATTAAAAACTCTTATGTGGTCCAATGATGGCAACCTTCCCCTACGCCTGCAAATGAATATTCTGAGTACACTCGATAGGATTGTCCAACATCGCAAAAACGGTTATAACATTTTAACCGAATGGATGACCGCTGCATCCCCAAACATCTATCAAGTACAAAGGGACGGTTGGGTGTGTAACGTCCAAAAAAGCGTTGAAATAGCTGGTTCTAGTCCATATGCTTAGAACCGACACAATCCATTCCTATTTAATCCATGCAGGAGGTAACGTTGATGATTATGATGGGCAATAGTAGTAATACAGGAAAGCAGGCAAAGTTTCAGGAAGGAAAGTAAATGCTGTTTGTGGGTAGTGCGTCTTATTACCAATGGAATTTGTCCCTTGAATGGTAATGACAAATGAGTCACATAAGTGAAGGTTTCTGTATTCCAAAACAAACTGTTCTACAGCTACATAACGTAACGTTTTGTGGTATACAAAACATGTTTGTACAAACCGCGCATTGTTGCCAAACACAAAAGAAACCTGTACGCCTGCCTCACAGACGTGCGTGTGTGATCTAGAGTGTGTGTATTTGCATCCTCCCAACGCACACTTTAAGGTTTTTACCATTAGTTTTAGAATTTGCCATAATCCAGTGGTATTAAATAAATTGTGCAGTGCAGAATTATGGCTTGTACAGTACTGTTTAATTAAATAACTTATTATTGTTTAGTGTTGAGACAAAAACACTATTTTAGAAACTATTCAAAAGAAACCCTAAAGACATCAATTCAATATGTTGTTCAAATAAAATTTCTTACGATTGCAATCTTAATTGATGGCACTTGTCAAGTCATTAAATAAATGGATACGGTGGGTACTTAATGCAGCAAAACATTGACCACTTATTCTGGTAAGTGAGTTGTTCGTTTATCATATTCCTAGATCGCGACTATGAATTTGTTGGGACGTACCATGGTGGGTCGACGATTACGCTCAGAAAGTTTTCTTTAAATCTTCAGATGATGTCAACGGAAGTGTTATCAACTGAGGGCTACAATTGCTGGTCACATGTTCATACAGTTCATAAAGTAGTTTTTTTGAGGACGATTTTTCTGTTAAGTAACTAGGGATTTTATTACGTTGTTATATCTGTGTAGTGTCATATGGTATATCAATAACATGAATGCCAGTGAATTACCTATTACACAAGGCATTCTTACATAATACAGGTATATCCTTATTTTATTAAAATACGGGACTCAAAACTTCAAAAATATTGTAAATAAACCAGAAAAATGTTTTTAAATGTTTAAGGGAAATGTGTTGCTATGTAGATGTAAATCACAGGCTATAAGAAAGAGAAGAAATAGAGTGCTTCACAATAGAGTGCGGAGAATTTCTATTGGCTAAAAATGCCTTGGTAGGATTATCTATTAATAATTAATGCTTCCTAACAAAGTTTACTTTCCAATGTAAAATAGAATTTTGTTAAGTTTGTAATCACAAACTCGTTTGATGCAATGAAATCACAGCTAAATATGTAGTATGTATGTATGTAGTATGAATGCTCAAACACAGACAAAATATTTAAACATAGATACGGGTAGCACTTCTAAACTAATGATAAGAAACAAGTTATAATAATGTAATACGTAAGGTAAAAGAATCTAAACAGAATAACCAATAAAGCAGAAAAGCATACATTCTACCAAATACACTTATTCAATAGAACTGTTTTATGTTAAATAAAATATATGAAAATTACTATTTAGCTTTTCATTAAAAAAAATTAAATTCTTTACCGTGCAAAAGTATTTTAATTAAAAATTTCCCAAGAGTTTTTGCTGCAAGTCGTTACTGTTTAACACGTCTCACACCAAATTACTTTCTCCGATAAAAACCTTTATTTAATTTTTGCTACATTTCAAAGCAAAATAAATTTCAAGTAGTTGGCTTTATATAAAACTGTAATATATTAACAGATTTTAAACCAAAGTTCATCTGTTCATCTCAGTTTATTAAAGAACACTTTACGTCTAAACCGTTGCATAAGATGTATGTGATTTGATTCTATATTTACACACACACACACACACACACACACACACATGTGTATGTTATGAAATAATTATTAAACTTGTCGCTCAAAAACTTACGTTACCTCTCTTCAGTGACAGCTTATATAACTGTAATATATTAAAAACCTACACTGTGTATTTGTTTCATAATTTTAATTAAAAACTTACGAATTTGTGGAACCACGCCAGACGTAGAGCTTGAGACTTTCAACGCATAAGAGGCCCTGAATTCAAGTTATTCTGTAACACTATGCAGAGCAATAGTGCAATAGAAACTTTAAAAGCGATGTCACGGTTAAAAATGGTAATTACAGTGTTTTGTAGTTCTTAATGTATAAGATTGATAGTGTTCAATAGGCACTATTGATGGTGATACTTCATCAACACCCTAATGCGATTTCAACAATAAACGTAACATAACCAACTATAATACTGAGGAAAGTATGGTGAATAAAATTTTTTTTGTTCGTATGGTTTAGTTAGACTCCCTCTATGCCATCTGTACACACCATAAAAACCTTAGTGCCAGGCTCTGAAATCGTTACACTTTTAAGCCAAGCTTTCGATCGGCATTGAAGCGTTTTGTACAAGTCGACAATGAAATACCACGGAAACTACAAGTGTTTTAACGTACCTCCTTCAACTACGACATTATATTCGTTTCACCATCCAGAAGGCGGTAGATTCATCTCGCAAATTAGTTGCGAACGTTCAGAGAATTGTTTTCACGAGTGTTTATTGTTGTTTAATTTATTAAAACTGTAACTAAAGTTCTACACATCCATTTTTCTAGTGTTCAGTCATCTGACACACTATTTTAACACGACAACCAAGCGACCGTCATAACAGTAGTAGCGTTTACTAGACAGGACAGAGTTTTTCATCGTCCTGAGCATGAGCCTCTCTATTGATGTACAAATACTTCCTTAATTACTGTGGAATTATTTCTCTTCAATGTAGGAGTTGTAAAGCCATAGCACCATCATACAAGTTTAGCGTATATCAACGTTTAACTACGCCAAACCGTTCAGGTTCCAAAAATATAGCTGCGCTTTGAACAGTGAATCTATATGACACATACTGTGGTCTCGTCTAGCTAAAGTCCTGCCAAATTCAAACTTTTTCTTAACGCAAGACATCACATTCCTTTTCATTTTCCATTCAAATACGCAAGATTTATATCACCCTATGTATTTCATCTTTCATGCTCCTTTTCCGTGTAGTTCTCCGTTTCTTATAACATTAATACTGTTACGACGGTCTTACTAAACGTCGTATGGTTTAGTGAGAAAACAAAATACAAGACACCAATTAAGTCATTAGTAACCAGCTTTAATTGATATCAATTAACAATTTTAAATCAACGAGTTATTTAAAAAGATTATATTAGTACCATAATTCAAGTTAATCTCTCCAGACAAATAATAATGTCAACTAAAAACAAGTCCGCACTATAATCACTTTGCACTAATACATCACTTGAGGCGCACTGTGTAAATCGGCCGACATAAACTGAAAACTAAGCGGTGGGTTTGGGTATTTGTAGTCTGCAGGGTCCCACATAATATGCGTCCGTAACAAACACTTGAAAATTCTAGAGGATACTTCAGCGCGGTCTTGGCAGAACACACACCGTCGGGCTAGATGAGAAGCTTGTCGAACAATCCTATCGAATGTACGAGAAAGTTCCGTATTAAGTTACACTGTCTCTCACGTTCAGTGTCACGTACGCACACAAACATTACAATTAGGCTCTGCTAAGGTAACTGAGAAACATGAAGAACGTTCTGTAATGGCGCAACACTGCCCGTCCCTTAACCTGTTCGTTCCGAACTGGCAAACCATGTCTAAAGTAATAATTAGCCAGGCGATCTAGGTGGACGACCTTTGACTTTTGGTGTCCTTACTGTTGAATTCGACAGACAACATCATTGTTTCTTTCTTTCACAGTGTAGGGTCCTTCCCAGTTAGTCTGAAGTTTAGGTGAGCGACCACTACAGCGCTGTCGGTTGAACAACCAAACCTGACCTCTTTCTTGGAAACCCACACTATTGCTGCGAATGTCATACCAAGGTCTCATTTTATCACTAGCTATCTTCAGCCGTCTTCTTATCAAGCGATTCATTTCTCGCAGTTGGTTTTCTAATTGCCATAAATAATTCTGTGGCTCTTGAGACTGAGTCTCAGGTGATCCAAAATTCAAGTCCCCAGGAAGACAAATCTCCCGGCCAAACAACAATTTTGATGAAGTCATGCCGGTTGTGTAGTGTACTGATGACCTATACGCCATGAGGAATAGTGATTGGAATACGGTGGTCCCAGTCTGTTTGATTCTCTTCAACAACTTTCGAAAGATGCCGCTCAACTGTCCTACTCTCAAATATTCCGTCCGACTGAGAATGGAGAGGTTTTGTCTTGGTCTTTTGAATTCGTAGTAGATGGCGTAACTCTTTAAACATTCTTGATTCGAAATTCCTTCCTTGATCCTTACGGATTTCCATAGGGACTCCATAACGTCAACAGAAGTTGTGAACTAACGCCTTTGCCACAGTGGTAACCTCGATTTGGAATTGCGTAGGTTTCCACCCACTTAGTAAAATAGTCACCTAACCATGATGTACCGGTTTATATCGTCAGTAACTGGTAAAGGTCCAGCAATATTCATTGCAAGTCTCTTGAAAGGCAGTCCAAGGTTATACAGTCTCATTTATTCCCTGATTCTGGTTTGTGGGCCTTTGCTAGCAGCACATATTTCACATGACCCACAGTATTCCTCTACGTCGAGGTTAACATGAAGCTAATAGAATCGCTTACGTATTTTATCACGGGTTTTGTTAACGCCAAGATGGCCTCCAGATGTTCCATCATGAATATCCTTCAAAACAGACTGCACTTTACTTTGGGGAACTATGAACCAAATGACCACGTCTCGTCCATCTGGACTTTCCCAAGACCTTTTCAGCAATCCGTTTTCTAAGGTAAGAGATTACCATTGTGTCCAGTAGCCCTTCAACACTTCGGAACCATAGCAGATATCTTGCCAATCCGGGCGACGACCTTCCTCTTTTGCTGTTAAAATCGGTCCAATGTCTTCATCAGTCATCTATTCTTGTCGAAAATCTAGTGTCGTACAGCCGTCTACGAGGAAGTCTACAGTGTAGCCGTCTACAGTGATGGCTTGAACATGTTCGCTTGCGTTTTGTTATTTCTTTCTGTGTCAATGTCGGCAATCTTCCGGTCACGGTTTTTGTGATAAGCCAGCTGCATTACCATGCAGGCGCCCACGCCGATGTTGTACCTTGAAGTTTTACTCTTGCAGACGTCCTTAACAAAACTTGAAAATTCTAGAGAATACTTCAGCGTGTCCTTGGCAGAAACACGCACCGTCGAATAGACGAGAATATTCCGTATTACGTAACAGTGTCTCGCATGTATAGTGTCAAGTACAAATATTACATCTGGGCTCTGCTGAGACAGCCGAGAAACGTATAGAACATTTTGTAATTGCGTAACAATACGTTTTATTCTGAAGTTTTATTTCTCTCCGACTTCAGTATCATTACTGTAATGAAATTGGTATGCAATTTTGTTTACAAACAGAAATCTAGTCATTCATTATACGCAAAAATTATGTCTTATATTGTTTATAAAACTCTTCACCCATACAAAGGTTTTACTGTTTTGCAGCAGCAACAGAATTAGTAGCCCAAAACAGAACCATGTAAAAGGACATCCTATGAATTAAATACCAATACCCACGTCGAGAGTACAAACGTAAACCGTTAAGTTAAACAAACTTTACACCTTTTTGAAAGCCTTTTTAAGTACCGTTTCTGACACTCACTTCACTTTAATTACAAACTTTTAACTGTGTATTTTTGTAAAATTTAAAATTTGCCGTAGTTTATTTCAAATTAAACATATTTCAGTTTAAGTTGAGCAAAAAACAAACATTAACACAGACGGCAAACACAGAAAACTAAAAGAAATAGAAAGTATTAAAGTGACGGCGATAAACAAATTAAGAGTAGTGTAGAAAGGTTCAAAACTCTAAACTCAAAATCCGAGAAAATTGTTAGATACATAAAATTAATTTAAGAATTGTGCAATTGGTAAGTAAACATTAGTTGAACAAATTCGAACTGGGACTGAAAATAGTGATAAAATATTATTACTAACAAAACGTTATTAAGTAAAACGTGTTACCTATATTAATTATTAATATAACGTGTAATAAAACGTTATAACTACCATGTATAGAAACGTGACACATAAGGTGCTCTCAATACCACGTTATAGAATATTTCGTTAGGTGTATTTTCCCGGGACATCTATTCGGCTGCAATCTACTTGGGTTTTAAAATTTCCCAATGAATGGGGAGTTGGCTGATTGCAATAACTCCCAATCTTGAGGACTATGCAAATTTTAATCAACGTTTATTACTTTTAGCCTTTAATAAACCAATATGTAACTACAAGGCAGCAACTGCTAGTTTTGGTCCGCCTCGGGTATTTTATTTCCCGGGTACCCACCATACCTGGTGAGCATTCTCCTATTCGCCGCCTGGGGAGGGGCCCGATGGTAGGCTAGTAACTATACACTGTGCCCAAAATTACGTTTGGCTCAATATTTTGAAGACATAGAGTACATCACCAGAAAACGGATACAGGAATGTCAGAAACGGAGATAGAGGTAAATATGAATAAAAGAAAATGCATGGTAATAGGTGACCTTCAGCAAGTCTTGATATTGGAGGAAGACATGGGTAAGATTTTGAATACAGAGGAATACGAGTATTCATTGGTTAGTGGGAATTACGGCCAGTTGAAAGCAAGGTAAAGAAATACAATCCAGAATTAATTTATAAAAGATGGCTGTCTACATTAAATGAAATCTTGTGAAATAAACAAATTACAGCAAAAACTAAAATTAAAATATTTAAAATCATTGTTAGAAGTTTCATGACTTACGGCTCAGAAATTTGAACTACAAACAAACACACAAGAAGAAAATTAATGACGGCACAGATGGACTTTTGGAGACGTTGGCAAAAGTATCCATACGTGAAAAATTAGAAATGAAGTTATTAAGGACGGAATAAATGTAAACAATTGAATTGTTGACTTTTTTGTATCGGCCATCTGAGTACCACATGCCAATTCAATTCCAATTCTTTATTCCTTGTTCGTTTTTCTTTCTCTCCAACATTATTTTATCTTTTCACTGTGTCTCTTCTTCCTGTCTTCATTACACTTTAAACTTGCGTTTTTCACTCTTCTATCCTGGATACCTTCCTTTTACACTTTTGCAGATAAACTTCCAATTTTATTCAAACAGAAAAATTACAATAGTATGGACACACAAAAAAATGGCACAGGAAAGATCGCAAAGAAGTGTTATGGAATAGACCCCACCAGGAAGAAGGAAAAAAAGACCACCAATCACCTGGATAGAAAAAATTTTGTCTATATTGAGGGAAAGAAAATTGAAGAAGATCTAATTGCAGAAGTAGCAGTGTAAGATGAGAATTTCATCAATTCTGTAATCTTTGGTTTCGAAAAATGTGTAAACATTGTACAGCCGAAATAATAAATAATTACCCTGTACGTTTAAGGTTTGTGCTGCAACCATGTAACCTTAGTTCCAACCTGTATAAGCATAAACATAATGCAGGGTTGTCAGCTTACCCGGTAGTCAGCTCGCAGTGTTTGTACTTCTCATTTTGACGCCTGTGATAGAGGCGATATGCGTGGACTGTACGTTATGCATTCTGTTAGCGATATGCACAAGGCAGTCGACGTAGTACTGGAATTGCCAAGTGCCTTCATACTAGCAAATGGTGTCCACGCATCACAGCGAAACTGGAAGAATCGTCTCGCAACCTCGTTGAGGAAAGATCTTATGAGCGCGACGGGCAGCAGTAGTAGTAGTTGTTGTTGCGACTGGCGGTTGTTAAATCTGTTTTAGAGGGCTATAGTGTAAAGTGATTATTGTTGCGGACATCAGTGAAGTAATTTGCACTGTTTATTTTGGGAAAGGTTAATTGGCTTTTTCTTTAGCGTGTGACAGTTGTAACGTCACAGAACGTTCCATAAAAAGAAGTCATTTATATAGTAAGTTAGCATAAGAGGAAAGTGAAGTGAACAGTATCGAACCCAAGTAGTCCCAAAAAATTGTGTAATTTTGTATAATAATTATTTCTATCAACTTGAAAAAAAACGACCAAACTATGACTAAGACAAAACCCCATATATATTATTAAAGTGAATAAGAGTGAAAAAACCATAAGACACTATAAGAGAGAGAAATAATGTCAGAATCAACCAAAATAAAGTCAATAATTACTAAGTTTTATGACTATGAATATAGTATTAAAAACTATTTTTTGTGAATAAATGGTCATGATCCATTATTATGTTATGTGATGTAAATAAAATAAATGTATTAAATGATTTAAATACATTATTAGAAAGAATCTAAGTTAAAATACAAATTGTATATTTGTTATGACAAAAATATATTAATGTGTTGGATTTGAAACCATACACCAAGATTTCATGAAAAAATTAATTATTATCAGATTTAAATAAAAACTATATGCTATTGTCAATCAGACAATAGTGAACAATTTATCTTAAATAAAGGAAGCTGTCAAAAGAATAAAAAGCAGTCAAAATAGCCAAAAACAGTGTTAACTAAAAACATGTAATAGGCGTCTAATATTGTATAATTTATAAATTTAATGTTGCCAAAATGCAACCAAACTGTATTAGAAAGCTGTAATATGATATAAAGCAACTATACTAATATACCTGACCAACTTTAACATTGTAATAGTCAAGTTAGCAAAATATTTACTTATACCAAGTATGGCTGAAGCCCATCATCCAGTACAAAAATAATCTTATCTGGCTAAATACTTACATAATACTAACAAAAATAAGATAGAAAGGTACAATACATCAGTATACCTTAATAGAAAACAAACTCAGTTGAAAGTAAAGTCAATTCTAAAAGAATTTAACTAATTAGAGTGAGATTTGTCACGCCATAAAAGAAGGACATCTCAAGACCAATCAATGATGCTATGTCATCTTGTGATAAATATAAAATATGTACAGAGTAACCAGGTATCACAAAAGATAGACAAAATAATAAACTCTGTGTGTACAGTAGTGAAATAATACATATATTAAAGAAAAAGACTAATCATTGTATTAGAAAACTGACAAGAATCTAGGCCATGAGCAGAGGCCATATAAAATTGTATTTGTTTGTGTTTTATCTATGTTAAAATTTGTTTATTTTGTTGTAGGAAAGTAATAGTATTAGATGTTCAGCTTGTGGAAGGAACTTAGTAACTCCACAACAATTTTTGTTATAAAAAAATGAGTTTTCAATGACAACAACTCAAGGTGAGGGTTGTATATTGTATTGTTTATTAGACTTAAGTTAATTAGAAACCAATCATATTTAGTATCGCTAGATTCAGTTAAAAACAGGGAATCTAAATGTATTAATGGCATACAAATTGTGAGTACTAATGTAAAACTGTTTGATAAATACCAGAGTAATTTTTGAAATATCCTTTGTATGAAGAATAAGAAATTCGTTCTATAAGCTTCTACGGAAGTGAAAATTGTTCTATGACATTCCATTTCGTTTATTCTCGAACATTCTAGAAAGAATTTTTACACAAATATACCGGAAGTCGATGAAAACAGTCATCCTGAATTAGTATAAAAGAGAGACCAAATTCGACTCAAAAACACTTGAAACTTGAACTCCAGAACTGATGCATCTCACACAACACTGATCAACGCAGCTAAGGCGAAATCGAAGAGGCGAGAAATCGACAAGACACGGCAGGAAGGCTTTTTCCGTACATAGACATACCGACTGACTTAACCTCAACGAGAATCCTCGCCAAAAGTATCGCTGAAATAGAGCAGCGATGCGGCAAATTTTAATAGAAATCACGCAGCCAGAATGTCGACGGCCCAGGAGGGACCAAAGAATTAAATAGAGAACGAATTCTGCTGTGTTCGCATTGACTGACTAACTTGACAAAAAATCCCCTTTCACGTAAACATACAATACACAAAGCCTTCCTCGACACTGCATGGGAATCAGCGCTGCGGCGGATAATTTCTGAAATAACGCGGAGCAGCTGACGAGCTTTTGGCGGCGTTTGAACGATATTCTACTGCCAAACGTTTTTACAAAAGTGCGGAAAAAGTAATGATCGCAAAATTTGACTTTAAATAGATTCAGTGTACACCCGAAGAGGCGAGATTGAGAAACTACCCGCAAGGAGTGTCCAGTGCGAGAATAAATAACCATTGGAACGTGAGTTACCAAAATTAAAGTCATTTGTTACCTGGTTACATTTATCACACAGTTGTACTTCACACGCCACACATACACCTTCAAATCACTTAGTTTTTTTTCTTGTAAGGCATCTAATTGATATGTCTTGGTAGTTCAAAGGAGTCACGTCCTGAGAGTAAAGATTTTTCATGTATTAAACTCATGCTTTTCAACTGAGTCAAAATCTGAATTTTACTAGCCGATACTTGATTGGATATATAAAAAATTGTCAATAATAATAACTTGTAAATTTTTTTCTCTGCAATTTTATAATTTTTTTCTATGAATGTTAGTTTCAGACGATTTGTTTGTTTTTAAAGAACCATTAAACTTAACTGATTTTTCCAAGCTAAACTGACTTGTTTAAATTTTTTCGTAGATTTAAAAATTTTATCAATCACATTTTTTTCTTGGAACAAACGTTTCCAAGTGGCGCCCACAGAAAGCATAGAATTAAGTTGTGCTACAGGACTACATCACTGCAGAGGATCCAATCAACAGAGTAAGTAACAAAAGTGCGCGGAGGTAACGCCCGACAGTTTACAACACAACACAAATACACAACACCCTTTCTTTTTGTTATAAATTGGCGCCCAACGTGGGGCTTGAAAAAGACGGAACAAGCCAGGCAACTACCAACATATTAAAATGCCGCAACCTAAGGGAAAAAAGGTGAAAAAGACTGTGGAACCTGAGTTAAGTGTGGAAGACGGAGAGGCAGTACAGGTCGAGGAAACGGAATTAGAACCACCCACACTAGAAATGGAAAGACCGGTACAAACGGCAGACGAAATAGAGGAGCAAACGGGAGAAGAACCCATACAAATGGTAGAACAAACAGAGAAACCCGAACCAGAGAAAACAGGGAGCGTTGACACGGATATAATAATGATGGTGCTCCAAAGAATGAAGGAAGATAAGGAGGAAATAATAAAATCACTGAAAGAGGATATAAATAAAAATAGACAGGAAGACAAGGCGGAAATAAAAGGAAGCATAGAATCTTTAAAGGTGGGTATGAACAAAAATATAGAATCCCTGAATAAAAACAGACAGGAAGATAAGGAGGAAATAAAAGGAAGCATAGAGTCCCTGAAAAAAGAAATTAGCATACAATACGAAATAGTAAACAAAAGGATCGATGATAATAAGATCGATAGTGACAGGAAGGTCGAAAACATGGAGAAACAATTGGAAAGGTTACGAGATGGACACTTAGTAAAGGAGAAAAGAAGGAGAAATACTGTCATATATTTGATAATAAATGGAAATGATAAATGAAAAAAAAGGGGAGAACAGTGTTACATAAGAAGGTAATGATGAATATGAATATAGCTATTAACATTGAATGATTTTAAACGATAATTTAACCTGCGGAGAACGATATATTAATATAATTGTGAATTAGTCAGAAGAGTTTAAGAAAGGGAATTTATGTGTAGGAGCCTATGATCTTTGAATATTGTATTTTTTTATTATTATTATTATTATTTGTTGCAAAGGTGCAATTATTATTTTCTGAACAGGGATGTGTTGCCTCTGATTTCAGTAGTTATAGACAGGAAGGGACAGAGAACGTATGCCATAGCGAGCCACTCTGACTCCCAACCCTCTATGTAAGTTAGGGAATTGATAGGGAATTATATCAAAGATTAATTGTAAAACATCAAGGTAAAAAGGAAAGGAATAGGTGATACGACAAAGAACGAAATAGGAATATTGAGTTGGATTAATATATTAAAGGAGTAGTACAGGAATTTAATTATAAGATAAAAGAATGAAATATAAAGAAGCTAATAAAGGGTTAATATAGAGATGATAATTTCATCAAAACCAAAGATATGTTTTTCCAAAATTATCAACTTTAACGGAGAGGCATATGTAACGTCACAGAACGTTCCATAAAAAGAAATCATGTATATAGTAGGTTAGCATAAGAGGAAAGTGAAGTGAACAGTATCGAACCCAAGTAGTCCCAAAAAATTGTGTAATTTTGTATAATAATTATTTCTATCAACTTGAAAAAAAACGACCAAACTATGATTAGACAAAACCCCAAATATATTATTAAAGTGAATAAGAGTGAAAAAACCATAAGGCACTATAAGAGAGAGAAATAATGTCAGAATCAACCAAAATAAAGTCAATAATTTCTAAGTTTTATGACTATGAATATAGTATTAAAAACTATTTTTTGTGAATAAATGGACATGATCCATTATTATGTTATGTGATGTAAATAAAATAAATGTATTAAATGATTTAAATACATTATTAGAAAGAATCTAAGTTAAAATAAAAATTGTATATTTGTTATGAAAAAAATATATTAATGTGTTGGATTTGAGACCATACACCAAGATTTCATGAAAAAATTAATTATTATCAGATTTAAATAAAAACTATATGCAATTGTCAAGTAGACAATAGTGAACAATTTATCTTAAATAAAGGAAGCTGTCAAATGAATAAAAAGCAGTCAAAATAGCCAAAAACTGTGTTAACTAAAAACATGTAATAGGCGTCTAATATTGTATAATTTATAAATTTAATGTTGCCAAAATGCAACCAAACTGTATTAGAAAGCTGTAATATGATATAAAGCAACTATACTAATATACCTGACCAACTTTAACATTGTAATAGTCAAGTTAGCAAAATATTTACTTATACCAAGTATGGCTGAAGCCCATCATCCAGTACAAAAATAATCTTATCTGGCTAAATACTTACATAATACTAACAAAAATAAGATAGAAAGGTACAATACATCAGTATACCTTAATAAAAAACAAACTCAGTTGAAAGTAAAGTCAATTCTAAAAGAATTTAATTAATTAGAGTGAGATTTGTCACGCCATAAAAGAAGGACATCTCAAGACCAATCAATGATGCTATGTCATTTTGTGATAAATATAAAATATGTACAGAGTAACCAGGTATCACAAAAGATAGACAAAATAATAAACTCTGTGTGTACAGTAGTGAAATAATACATATATTAAAGAAAAAGGCTAATCATTGTATTAGAAAACTGACAAGAATCTAGGCCATGAGCAGAGGCCATATAAAATTGTATTTGTTTGTGTTTTATCTATGTTAAAATTTGTTTATTTTGTTGTAGGAAAGTAATAGTATTAGATGTTCAGCTTGTGGAAGGAACTTAGTAACTCCACAACAATTTTTGTTATAAAAAAATGAGTTTTCAATGACAACAACTCAAGGTGAGGGTTGTATATTGTATTGTTTATTAGACTTAAGTTAATTAGAAACCAATCATATTTAGTATCGCTAGATTCAGTTAAAAACAGGGAATCTAAATGTATTAATGGCATACAAATTGTGAGTACTAATGTAAAACTGTTTGATAAATACCAGAGTAATTTTTGAAATATCCTTTGTATGAAGAATAAGAAATTCGTTCTATAAGCTTCTACAGAAGTGAAAATTGTTCTATGACATTCCATTTCGTTTATTCTCGAACATTCTAGAAAGAATTTTTACACAAATATACCGGAAGTCGATGAAAACAGTCATCCTGAATTAGTATAAAAGAGAGACCAAATTCGACTCAAAAACACTTGAAACTTGAACTCCAGAACTGATGCATCTCACACAACACTGATCAACGCAGCTAAGGCGAAATCGAAGAGGCGAGAAATCGACAAGACACGGCAGGAAGGCTTTTTCCGTACATAGACATACCGACTGACTTAACCTCAACGAGAATCCTCGCCAAAAGTATCGCTGAAATAGAGCAGCGATGCGGCAAATTTTAATAGAAATCACGCAGCCAGAATGTCGACGGCCCAGGAGGGACCAAAGAATTAAATAGAGAACGAATTCTGCTGTGTTCGCATTGACTGACTAACTTGACAAAAAATCCCCTTTCACGTAAACATACAATACACAAAGCCTTCCTCGACACTGCATGGGAATCAGCGCTGCGGCGGATAATTTCTGAAATAACGCGGAGCAGCTGACGAGCTTTTGGCGGCGTTTGAACGATATTCTACTGCCAAACGTTTTTACAAAAGTGCGGAAAAAGTAATGATCGCAAAATTTGACTTTAAATAGATTCAGTGTACACCCGAAGAGGCGAGATTGAGAAACTACCCGCAAGGAGTGTCCAGTGCGAGAATAAATAACCATTGGAACGTGAGTTACCAAAATTAAAGTCATTTGTTACCTGGTTACATTTATCACACAGTTGTACTTCACACGCCACACATACACCTTCAAATCACTTAGTTTTTTTTCTTGTAAGGCATCTAATTGATATGTCTTGGTAGTTCAAAGGAGTCACGTCCTGAGAGTAAAGATTTTTCATGTATTAAACTCATGCTTTTCAACTGAGTCAAAATCTGAATTTTACTAGCCGATACTTGATTGGATATATAAAAAATTGTCAATAATAATAACTTGTAAATTTTTTTCTCTGCAATTTTATAATTTTTTTCTATGAATGTTAGTTTCAGACGATTTGTTTGTTTTTAAAGAACCATTAAACTTAACTGATTTTTCCAAGCTAAACTGACTTGTTTAAATTTTTTCGTAGATTTAAAAATTTTATCAATCACATTTTTTTCTTGGAACAAACGTTTCCAAGTGGCGCCCACAGAAAGCATAGAATTAAGTTGTGCTACAGGACTACATCACTGCAGAGGATCCAATCAACAGAGTAAGTAACAAAAGTGCGCGGAGGTAACGCCCGACAGTTTACAACACAACACAAATACACAACACCCTTTCTTTTTGTTATAAATTGGCGCCCAACGTGGGGCTTGAAAAAGACGGAACAAGCCAGGCAACTACCAACATATTAAAATGCCGCAACCTAAGGGAAAAAAGGTGAAAAAGACTGTGGAACCTGAGTTAAGTGTGGAAGACGGAGAGGCAGTACAGGTCGAGGAAACGGAATTAGAAACACCCACACTAGAAATGGAAAGACCGGTACAAACGGCAGACGAAATAGAGGAGCAAACGGGAGAAGAACCCATACAAATGGTAGAACAAACAGAGAAACCCGAACCAGAGAAAACAGGGAGCGTTGACACGGATATAATAATGATGGTGCTCCAAAGAATGAAGGAAGATAAGGAGGAAATAATAAAATCACTGAAAGAGGATATAAATAAAAATAGACAGGAAGACAAGGCGGAAATAAAAGGAAGCATAGAATCTTTAAAGGAGGGTATGAACAAAAATATAGAATCCCTGAATAAAAACAGACAGGAAGATAAGGAGGAAATAAAAGGAAGCATAGAGTCCCTGAAAAAAGAAATTAGCATACAATACGAAATAGTAAACAAAAGGATCGATGATAATAAGATCGATAGTGACAGGAAGGTCGAAAACATGGAGAAACAATTGGAAAGGTTACGAGATGGACACTTAGTAAAGGAGAAAAGAAGGAGAAATACTGTCATATATTTGATAATATATGGAAATGATAAATGAAAAAAAAAGGGGAGAACAGTGTTACATAAGAAGGTAATGATGAATATGAATATAGCTATTAACATTGAATGATTTTAAACGATAATTTAACCTGCGGAGAACGATATATTAATATAATTGTGAATTAGTCAGAAGAGTTTAAGAAAGGGAATTTATGTGTAGGAGCCTATGATCTTTGAATATTGTATTTTTTTATTATTATTATTATTATTTGTTGCAAAGGTGCAATTATTATTTTCTGAACAGGGATGTGTTGCCTCTGATTTCAGTAGTTATAGACAGGAAGGGACAGAGAATGTATGCCATAGCGAGCCACTCTGACTCCCAACCCTCTATGTAAGTTAGGGAATTGATAGGGAATTATATCAAAGATTAATTGTAAAACATCAAGGTAAAAAGGAAAGGAATAGGTGATACGACAAAGAACGAAATAGGAATATTGAGTTGGATTAATATATTAAAGGAGTAGTACAGGAATTTAATTATAAGATAAAAGAATGAAATATAAAGAAGCTAATAAAGGGTTAATATAGAGATGATAATTTCATCAAAACCAAAGATATGTTTTTCCAAAATTATCAACTTTAACGGAGAGGCATATGTAACGTCACAGAACGTTCCATAAAAAGAAATCATGTATATAGTAGGTTAGCATAAGAGGAAAGTGAAGTGAACAGTATCGAACCCAAGTAGTCCCAAAAAATTGTGTAATTTTGTATAATAATTATTTCTATCAACTTGAAAAAAAACGACCAAACTATGATTAGACAAAACCCCAAATATATTATTAAAGTGAATAAGAGTGAAAAAACCATAAGGCACTATAAGAGAGAGAAATAATGTCAGAATCAACCAAAATAAAGTCAATAATTTCTAAGTTTTATGACTATGAATATAGTATTAAAAACTATTTTTTGTGAATAAATGGACATGATCCATTATTATGTTATGTGATGTAAATAAAATAAATGTATTAAATGATTTAAATACATTATTAGAAAGAATCTAAGTTAAAATAAAAATTGTATATTTGTTATGAAAAAAATATATTAATGTGTTGGATTTGAGACCATACACCAAGATTTCATGAAAAAATTAATTATTATCAGATTTAAATAAAAACTATACGTAATTGTCAAGCAGACAATAGTGAACAATTTATCATAATAAAGGAAGCTGTCAAATGAATAAAAAGCAGTCAAAATAGCCAAAAACCGTGTTAACTAAAAACATGTAATAGGCGTCTAATATTGTATAATTTATAAATTTAATGTTGCCAAAATGAAACCAAACTGTATTAGAAAGCTGTAATATGATATAAAGCAACTATACTAATATACCTGACCAACGTTAACATTGTAATAGTCAAGTTAGCAAAATATTTACTTATACCAAGTATGGCTGAAGCCCATCATCCAGTACAAAAATAATCTTATCTGGCTAAATACTTACATAATACTAACAAAAATAAAATAGAAAGGTACAATACATCAATATACCTTAATAAGAAACAAACTCAGTTGAAAGTAAAGTCAATTCTAAAAGAATTTAACTAATTAGTGTGAGATTTGTCACGCCATAAAAGAAGGACATCTCAAGACCAATCAATGATGCTATGTCATCTTGTGATAAATATAAAATATGTACAGAGTAACCAGGTATCACAAAAGATAGACAAAATAATAAACTCTGTGTGTACAGTAGTGAAATAATACATATATTAAAGAAAAAGACTAATCATTGTATTAGAAAACTGACAAGAATCTAGGCCATGAGCAGAGGCCATATAAAATTGTATTTGTTTGTGTTTTATCTATGTTAAAATTTGTTTATTTTGTTGTAGGAAAGTAATAGTATTAGATGTTCAGCTTGTGGAAGGAACTTAGTAACTCCACAACAATTTTGTTATAAAAAATGAGTTTTCAATGACAACAACTCAAGGTGAGGGTTGTATATTGTATTGTTTATTAGACTTAAGTTAATTAGAAACCAATCATATTTAGTATCGCTAGATTCAGTTAAAAACAGGGAATCTAAATGTATTAATGGCATACAAATTGTGAGTACTAATGTAAAACTGTTTGATAAATACCAGAGTAATTTTTGAAATATCCTTTGTATGAAGAATAAGAAATTCGTTCTATAAGCTTCTACGGAAGTGAAAATTGTTCTATGACATTCCATTTCGTTTATTCTCGAACATTCTAGAAAGAATTTTTACACAAATATACCGGAAGTCGATGAAAACAGTCATCCTGAATTAGTATAAAAGAGAGACCATATTCGACACAAAAACATTTGAAACTTAAACTCCAGAACTGATGCATCTCACACAACACTGATCAACGCAGCTAAGGCGAAACCGAAGAGGCGAGAAATCGACAAGACACGGCAGGAAGGCTTTTCCCGTACATAGACATACCGACTGACTTAAACTCAACGAGAATCCTCGCCAAAAGTATCGCTGAAATAGAGCAGCGATACGGCAAATTTTAATAGAAATCACGCAGCCAGAACGTCGACGGCCCAGGAGGGACCAAAGATTTAAATAGAGAACGAATTCTGCTGTGTTCGCATTGACTGACTAACTTGACAAAAAATCCCCTTTCACGTAAACATACAATACACAAAGCCTTCCTCGACACTGCATGGGAATCAGCGCTGCGGCGGATAATTTCTGAATTAACGCGGAGCAGCTGACGAGCTTTTGGCGGCGTTTGAACGATATTCTACTGCCAAACGTTTTTACAAAAGTGCGGAAAAAGTAATGATCGCAAAATTTGACTTTAAATAGATTCAGTGTACACCCGAAGAGGCGAGATTGAGAAACTACCCGAAAGGAGTGTCCAGTGCGAGAATAAATAACTATTGGAACGTGAGTTACCAAAATTAAAGTCATTTGTTACCTGGTTACATTTATCACACAGTTGTACTTCACACGCCACACATACACCTTCAAATCACTTAGTTTTTTTTCTTGTAAGGCATCTAATTGATATGTCTTGGTAGTTCAAAGGAGTCACGTCCTGAGAGTAAAGATTTTTCATGTATTATACTCATGCTTTTCAACTGAGTCAAAATCTGAATTTTACTAGCCGATACTTGATTGGATATATAAAAAATTGTCAATAATAATAACTTGCAAAATTTTTTCTCTGCAATTTTATAATTTTTTTCTATGAATGTTAGTCCTTCAGACGATTCGTTTGTTTTTAAAGAACCATTAAACTTAACTGATTTTTCCAAGCTAAACTGACTTGTTTAATTTTTTTCGTAGATTTAAAAATTTTATCAATCACATTTTTTTCTTGGAACAAACGTTTCCAAGTGGCGCCCACAGAAAGCATAGAATTAAGTTGTGTTACAGGACTACATCACTGCAGAGGATCCAATCAACAGAGTAAGTAACAAAAGTGCGCGGAGGTAACGCCCGACAGTTTACAACACAACACAAATACACAACACCCTTTCTTTTTGTTATAAATTGGCGCCCAACGTGGGGCTTGAAAAAGACGGAACAAGCCAGGCAACTACCAACATATTAAAATGCCGCAACCTAAGGGAAAAAAGGTGAAGAAGACTGTGGAACCTGAGTTAAGTGTGGAAGACGGAGAGGCAGTACAGGTCGAGGAAACGGAATTAGAACCACCCACACTAGAAATGGAAAGACCGGTACAAACGGCAGACGAAATAGAGGAGCAAACGGGAGAAGAACCCATACAAAATGGTAGAACAAACAGAGAAACCCGAACCAGAGAAAACAGGGAGCGTTGACACGGATATAATAATGATGGTGCTCCAAAGAATGAAGGAAGATAAGGAGGAAATAATAAAATCCCTGAAAAAGGATATAAATAAAAATAGACAGGAAGACAAGGCGGAAATAAAAGGAAGCATAGAATCTTTAAAGGAGGGTATGAACAAAAATATAGAATCCCTGAATAAAAACAGACAGGAAGATAAGGAGGAAATAAAAGGAAGCATAGAGTCCCTGAAAAAAGAAATTAGCATAAAATACGAAATAGTAAACAAAAGGATCGATGATAATAAGATCGATAGTGACAGGAAGGTCGAAAACATGGAGAAACAATTGGAAAGGTTACGAGATGGACACTTAGTAAAGGAGAAAAGAAGGAGAAATACTGTCATATATTTGATACTAAATGGAAATGATAAATGAAAAAAAAAGGGGGAGAACAGTGTGTTACATAAGAAGGTAATGATGAATATGAATATAGCTATTAACATTGAATGATTTTAAACGATAATTTAACCTGCGGAGAACGATATATTAATATAATTGTGAATTAGTTAGAAGAGTTTAAGAAAGGGAATTTATGTGTAGGAGCCTATGATCTTTGAATATTGTATTTTTTTATTATTATTTGTTGCAAAGGTGCAATTATTATTTTCTGAACAGGGATGTGTTGCCTCTGATTTCAGTAGTTATAGACAGGAAGGGACAGAGAATGTATGCCATAGCGAGCCACTCTGACTCCCAACCCTCTATGTAAGTTAGGGAATTGATAGGGAATTATATCAAAGATTAATTGTAAAACATCAAGGTAAAAAGGAAAGGAATAGGTGATACGACAAAGAACGAAATAGGAATATTGAGTTGGATTAATATATTAAAGGAGTAGTACAGGAATTTAATTATAAGATAAAAGAATGAAATATAAAGAAGCTAATAAAGGGTTAATATAGAGATGATAATTTCATCAAAACCAAAGATATGTTTTCCAAAATTATCAACTTTAACGGAGAGGCATACGTAACGTCACAGAACGTTCCATAAAAAGAAATCATTTATATAGTAAGTTAGCATAAGAGGAAAGTGAAGTGAACAGTATCGAACCCAAGTAGTCCCAAAAAATTGTGTAATTTTGTATAATAATTATTTCTATCAACTTGAAAAAAAACGACCAAACTATGACTAAGACAAAACCCCATATATATTATTAAAGTGAATAAGAGTGAAAAAAACATAAGACACTATAAGAGAGAGAAATAATGTCAGAATCAACCAAAATATAGTCAATAATTACTAAGTTTTATGACTATGAATATAGTATTAAAAACTATTTTTTGTGAATAAATGGACATGAGCCATTATTATGTTATGTGATGTAAATAAAATAAATGTATTAAATGATTTAAATACATTATTAGAAAGAATCTAAGTTAAAATAAAAATTGTATATTTGTTATGACAAAAAAATATTAATGTGTTGGATTTGAGACCATACACCAAGATTTCATGAAAAAATTAATTATTATCAGATTTAAATAAAAACTATATGCAATTGTCAAGTAGACAATAGTTAACAATTTATCTTAAATAAAGGAAGCTGTCAAATGAATAAAAAGCAGTCAAAATAGCCAAAAACTGTGTTAACTAAAAACATGTAATAGGCGTCTAATATTGTATAATTTATGAATTTAATGTTGCCAAAATGCAACCAAACTGTATTTGAAAGCTGTAATATGATATAAAGCAACTATACTAATATACCTGACTAACTTTAACATTGTAATAGTCAAGATAGCAAAATATTTACTTATACCAAGTATGGCTGAAGCCCATCATCCAGTACAAAAATAATCTTATCTGGCTATTTACTTACATAATACTAACAAAAATAAGATAGAAAGGTACAATACATCAGTATACCTTAATAAGAAACAAACTCAGTTGAAAGTAAAGTCAATTCTAAAAGAATTTAACTAATTAGTGTGAGATTTGTCACGCCATAAAAGAAGGACATCTCAAGACCCATCAATGATGCTATGTCATCTTGTGATAAATATAAAATATGTACAGAGTAACCAGGTATCACAAAAGATAGACAAAATAATAAACTCTGTGTGTACAGTAGTGAAATAATACATATATTAAAGAAAAAGACTAATCATTGTATTAGAATACTGACAAGAATCTAGGCCATGAGCAGAGGCCATATAAAATTGTATTTGTTTGTGTTTTATCTATGTTAAAATTTGTTTATTTTGTTGTAGGAAAGTAATAGTATTAGATGTTCAGCTTGTGGAAGGAACTTAGTAACTCCACAACAATTTTGTTATAAAAAATGAGTTTTCAATGACAACAACTCAAGGTGAGGGTTGTATATTGTATTGTTTATTAGACTTAAGTTAATTAGAAACCAATCATATTTAGTATCGCTAGATTCAGTTAAAAACAGGGAATCTAAATGTATTAATGGCATACAAATTGTGAGTACTAATGTAAAACTGTTTGATAAATACCAGAGTAATTTTTGAAATATCCTTTGTATGAAGAATAAGAAATTCGTTCTATAAGCTTCTACGGAAGTGAAAATTGTTCTATGACATTCCATTTCGTTTATTCTCGAACATTCTAGAAAGAATTTTTACACAAATATACCGGAAGTCGATGAAAACAGTCATCCTGAATTAGTATAAAAGAGAGACCAAATTCGACACAAAAACACTTGAAACTTGAACTCCAGAACTGATGCATCTCACACAACACTGATCAACGCAGCTAAGGCGAAACCGAAGAGGCGAGAAATCGACAAGACACGGCAGGAAGGCTTTTCCCGTACATAGACATACCGACTGACTTAACCTCAACGAGAATCCTCGCCAAAAGTATCGCTGAAATAGAGCAGCGAAACGGCAAATTTTAATAGAAATCACGCAGCCAGAACGTCAACGGCCCAGGAGGGACCAAAGATTTAAATAGAGAACGAATTCTGCTGTGTTCGCATTGACTGACTAACTTGACAAACAATCCCCTTTCACGTAAACATACAATACACAAAGCCTTCCTCGACACTGCATGGGAATCAGCGCTGCGGCGGATAATTTCTGAATTAACGCGGAGCAGCTGACGAGCTTTTTGGCGGCGTTTGAACGATATTCTACTGCCAAACGTTTTTACAAAAGTGCGGAAAAAGTAATGATCGCAAAATTTGACTTTAAATAGATTCAGTGTACACCCGAAGAGGCGAGATTGAGAAACTACCCGCAAGGAGTGTCCAGTGCGAGAATAAATAACCATTGGAACGTGAGTTACCAAAATTAAAGTCATTTGTTACCTGGTTACATTTATCACACAGTTGTACTTCACACGCCACACATACACCTTCAAATCACTTAGTTTTTTTTCTTGTAAGGCATCTAATTGATATGTCTTGGTAGTTCAAAAGAGTCACGTCCTGAGAGTAAAGATTTTTCATGTATTAAACTCATGCTTTTCAACTGAGTCAAAATCTGAATTTTACTAGCCGATACTTGATTGGATATATAAAAAATTGTCAATAATAATAACTTGTAAAATTTTTTCTCTGCAATTTTATAATTTTTTTCTATGAATGTTAGTCCTTCAGACGATTCGTTTGTTTTTAAAGAACCATTAAACTTAACTGATTTTTCCAAGCTAAACTGACTTGTTTAAATTTTTTCGTAGATTTAAAAATTTTATCAATCACATTTTTTTCTTGGAACAAACGTTTCCAAGTGGCGCCCACAGAAAGCATAGAATTAAGTTGTGCTACAGGACTACATCACTGCAGAGGATCCAATCAACAGAGTAAGTAACAAAAGTGCGCGGAGGTAACGCCCGACAGTTTACAACACAACACAAATACACAACACCCTTTCTTTTTGTTATAAATTGGCGCCCAACGTGGGGCTTGAAAAAGACGGAACAAGCCAGGCAACTACCAACATATTAAAATGCCGCAACCTAAGGGAAAAAAGGTGAAGAAGACTGTGGAACCTGAGTTAAGTGTGGAAGACGGAGAGGCAGTACAGGTCGAGGAAACGGAATTAGAACCACCCACACTAGAAATGGAAAGACCGGTACAAACGGCAGACGAAATAGAGGAGCAAACGGGAGAAGAACCCATACAAATGGTAGAACAAACAGAGAAACCCGAACCAGAGAAAACAGGGAGCGTTGACACGGATATAATAATGATGGTGCTCCAAAGAATGAAGGAAGATAAGGAGGAAATAATAAAATCCCTGAAAAAGGATATAAATAAAAATAGACAGGAAGACAAGGCGGAAATAAAAGGAAGCATAGAATCTTTAAAGGAGGGTATGAACAAAAATATAGAATCCCTGAATAAAAACAGACAGGAAGATAAGGAGGAAATAAAAGGAAGCATAGAGTCCCTGAAAAAAGAAATTAGCATACAATACGAAATAGTAAACAAAAGGATCGATGATAATAAGATCGATAGTGACAGGAAGGTCGAAAACATGGAGAAACAATTGGAAAGGTTACGAGATGGACACTTAGTAAAGGAGAAAAGAAGGAGAAATACTGTCATATATTTGATACTAAATGGAAATGATAAATGAAAAAAAAAGGGGGAGAACAGTGTGTTACATAAGAAGGTAATGATGAATATGAATATAGCTATTAACATTGAATGATTTTAAACGATAATTTAACCTGCGGAGAACGATATATTAATATAATTGTGAATTAGTTAGAAGAGTTTAAGAAAGGGAATTTATGTGTAGGAGCCTATGATCTTTGAATATTGTATTTTTTTATTATTATTTGTTGCAAAGGTGCAATTATTATTTTCTGAACAGGGATGTGTTGCCTCTGATTTCAGTAGTTATAGACAGGAAGGGACAGAGAATGTATGCCATAGCGAGCCACTCTGACTCCCAACCCTCTATGTAAGTTAGGGAATTGATAGGGAATTATATCAAAGATTAATTGTAAAACATCAAGGTAAAAAGGAAAGGAATAGGTGATACGACAAAGAACGAAATAGGAATATTGAGTTGGATTAATATATTAAAGGAGTAGTACAGGAATTTAATTATAAGATAAAAGAATGAAATATAAAGAAGCTAATAAAGGGTTAATATAGAGATGATAATTTCATCAAAACCAAAGATATGTTTTCCAAAATTATCAACTTTAACGGAGAGGCATACGTAACGTCACAGAACGTTCCATAAAAAGAAATCATTTATATAGTAAGTTAGCATAAGAGGAAAGTGAAGTGAACAGTATCGAACCCAAGTAGTCCCAAAAAATTGTGTAATTTTGTATAATAATTATTTCTATCAACTTGAAAAAAAACGTCCAAACTATGACTAAGACAAAACCCCATATATATTATTAAAGTGAATAAGAGTGAAAAAAACATAAGACACTATAAGAGAGAGAAATAATGTCAGAATCAACCAAAATATAGTCAATAATTACTAAGTTTTATGACTATGAATATAGTATTAAAAACTATTTTTTGTGAATAAATGGACATGAGCCATTATTATGTTATGTGATGTAAATAAAATAAATGTATTAAATGATTTAAATACATTATTAGAAAGAATCTAAGTTAAAATAAAAATTGTATATTTGTTATGACAAAAAAATATTAATGTGTTGGATTTGAGACCATACACCAAGATTTCATGAAAAAATTAATTATTATCAGATTTAAATAAACACTATATGCAATTGTCAAGTAGACAATAGTGAACAATTTATCTTAAATAAAGGAAGCTGTGAAATGAATAAAAAGCAGTCAAAATAGCCAAAAACTGTGTTAACTAAAAACATGTAATAGGCGTCTAATATTGTATAATTTATGAATTTAATGTTGCCAAAATGCAACCAAACTGTATTAGAAAGCTGTAATATGATATAAAGCAACTATACTAATATACCTGACTAACTTTAACATTGTAATAGTCAAGTTAGCAAAATATTTACTTATACCAAGTATGGCTGAAGCCCATCATCCAGTACAAAAATAATCTTATCTGGCTATTTACTTACATAATACTAACAAAAATAAGATAGAAAGGTACAATACATCAGTATACCTTAATAAGAAACAAACTCAGTTGAAAGTAAAGTCAATTCTAAAAGAATTTAACTAATTAGTGTGAGATTTGTCACGCCATAAAAGAAGGACATCTCAAGACCCATCAATGATGCTATGTCATCTTGTGATAAATATAAAATATGTACAGAGTAACCAGGTATCACAAAAGATAGACAAAATAATAAACTCTGTGTGTACAGTAGTGAAATAATACATATATTAAAGAAAAAGACTAATCATTGTATTAGAATACTGACAAGAATCTAGGCCATGAGCAGAGGCCATATAAAATTGTATTTGTTTGTGTTTTATCTATGTTAAAATTTGTTTATTTTGTTGTAGGAAAGTAATAGTATTAGATGTTTAGCTTGTGGAAGGAACTTAGTAACTCCACAACAATTTTGTTATAAAAAATGAGTTTTCAATGACAACAACTCAAGGTGAGGGTTGTATATTGTATTGTTTATTAGACTTAAGTTAATTAGAAACCAATCATATTTAGTATCGCTAGATTCAGTTAAAAACAGGGAATCTAAATGTATTAATGGCATACAAATTGTGAGTACTAATGTAAAACTGTTTGATAAATACCAGAGTAATTTTTGAAATATCCTTTGTATGAAGAATAAGAAATTCGTTCTATAAGCTTCTACGGAAGTGAAAATTGTTCTATGACATTCCATTTCGTTTATTCTCGAACATTCTAGAAAGAATTTTTACACAAATATACCGGAAGTCGATGAAAACAGTCATCCTGAATTAGTATAAAAGAGAGACCAAATTCGACACAAAAACACTTGAAACTTGAACTCCAGAACTGATGCATCTCACACAACACTGATCAACGCAGCTAAGGCGAAACCGAAGAGGCGAGAAATCGACAAGACACGGCAGGAAGGCTTTTCCCGTACATAGACATACCGACTGACTTAACCTCAACGAGAATCCTCGCCAAAAGTATCGCTGAAATAGAGCAGCGAAACGGCAAATTTTAATAGAAATCACGCAGCCAGAACGTCAACGGCCCAGGAGGGACCAAAGATTTAAATAGAGAACGAATTCTGCTGTGTTCGCATTGACTGACTAACTTGACAAACAATCCCCTTTCACGTAAACATACAATACACAAAGCCTTCCTCGACACTGCATGGGAATCAGCGCTGCGGCGGATAATTTCTGAATTAACGCGGAGCAGCTGACGAGCTTTTTGGCGGCGTTTGAACGATATTCTACTGCCAAACGTTTTTACAAAAGTGCGGAAAAAGTAATGATCGCAAAATTTGACTTTAAATAGATTCAGTGTACACCCGAAGAGGCGAGATTGAGAAACTACCCGCAAGGAGTGTCCAGTGCGAGAATAAATAACCATTGGAACGTGAGTTACCAAAATTAAAGTCATTTGTTACCTGGTTACATTTATCACACAGTTGTACTTCACACGCCACACATACACCTTCAAATCACTTAGTTTTTTTTCTTGTAAGGCATCTAATTGATATGTCTTGGTAGTTCAAAGGAGTCACGTCCTGAGAGTAAAGATTTTTCATGTATTAAACTCATGCTTTTCAACTGAGTCAAAATCTGAATTTTACTAGCCGATACTTGATTGGATATATAAAAAATTGTCAATAATAATAACTTGTAAAATTTTTTCTCTGCAATTTTATAATTTTTTTCTATGAATGTTAGTCCTTCAGACGATTCGTTTGTTTTTAAAGAACCATTAAACTTAACTGATTTTTCCAAGCTAAACTGACTTGTTTAAATTTTTTCGTAGATTTAAAAATTTTATCAATCACATTTTTTTCTTGGAACAAACGTTTCCAAGTGGCGCCCACAGAAAGCATAGAATTAAGTTGTGCTACAGGACTACATCACTGCAGAGGATCCAATCAACAGAGTAAGTAACAAAAGTGCGCGGAGGTAACGCCCGACAGTTTACAACACAACACAAATACACAACACCCTTTCTTTTTGTTATAAATTGGCGCCCAACGTGGGGCTTGAAAAAGACGGAACAAGCCAGGCAACTACCAACATATTAAAATGCCGCAACCTAAGGGAAAAAAGGTGAAGAAGACTGTGGAACCTGAGTTAAGTGTGGAAGACGGAGAGGCAGTACAGGTCGAGGAAACGGAATTAGAACCACCCACACTAGAAATGGAAAGACCGGTACAAACGGCAGACGAAATAGAGGAGCAAACGGGAGAAGAACCCATACAAATGGTAGAACAAACAGAGAAACCCGAACCAGAGAAAACAGGGAGCGTTGACACGGATATAATAATGATGGTGCTCCAAAGAATGAAGGAAGATAAGGAGGAAATAATAAAATCCCTGAAAAAGGATATAAATAAAAATAGACAGGAAGACAAGGCGGAAATAAAAGGAAGCATAGAATCTTTAAAGGAGGGTATGAACAAAAATATAGAATCCCTGAATAAAAACAGACAGGAAGATAAGGAGGAAATAAAAGGAAGCATAGAGTCCCTGAAAAAAGAAATTAGCATACAATACGAAATAGTAAACAAAAGGATCGATGATAATAAGATCGATAGTGACAGGAAGGTCGAAAACATGGAGAAACAATTGGAAAGGTTACGAGATGGACACTTAGTAAAGGAGAAAAGAAGGAGAAATACTGTCATATATTTGATACTAAATGGAAATGATAAATGAAAAAAAAAGGGGGAGAACAGTGTGTTACATAAGAAGGTAATGATGAATATGAATATAGCTATTAACATTGAATGATTTTAAACGATAATTTAACCTGCGGAGAACGATATATTAATATAATTGTGAATTAGTTAGAAGAGTTTAAGAAAGGGAATTTATGTGTAGGAGCCTATGATCTTTGAATATTGTATTTTTTTATTATTATTTGTTGCAAAGGTGCAATTATTATTTTCTGAACAGGGATGTGTTGCCTCTGATTTCAGTAGTTATAGACAGGAAGGGACAGAGAATGTATGCCATAGCGAGCCACTCTGACTCCCAACCCTCTATGTAAGTTAGGGAATTGATAGGGAATTATATCAAAGATTAATTGTAAAACATCAAGGTAAAAAGGAAAGGAATAGGTGATACGACAAAGAACGAAATAGGAATATTGAGTTGGATTAATATATTAAAGGAGTAGTACAGGAATTTAATTATAAGATAAAAGAATGAAATATAAAGAAGCTAATAAAGGGTTAATATAGAGATGATAATTTCATCAAAACCAAAGATATGTTTTCCAAAATTATCAACTTTAACGGAGAGGCATACGTAACGTCACAGAACGTTCCATAAAAAGAAATCATTTATATAGTAAGTTAGCATAAGAGGAAAGTGAAGTGAACAGTATCGAACCCAAGTAGTCCCAAAAAATTGTGTAATTTTGTATAATAATTATTTCTATCAACTTGAAAAAAAACGTCCAAACTATGACTAAGACAAAACCCCATATATATTATTAAAGTGAATAAGAGTGAAAAAAACATAAGACACTATAAGAGAGAGAAATAATGTCAGAATCAACCAAAATATAGTCAATAATTACTAAGTTTTATGACTATGAATATAGTATTAAAAACTATTTTTTGTGAATAAATGGACATGAGCCATTATTATGTTATGTGATGTAAATAAAATAAATGTATTAAATGATTTAAATACATTATTAGAAAGAATCTAAGTTAAAATAAAAATTGTATATTTGTTATGACAAAAAAATATTAATGTGTTGGATTTGAGACCATACACCAAGATTTCATGAAAAAATTAATTATTATCAGATTTAAATAAACACTATATGCAATTGTCAAGTAGACAATAGTGAACAATTTATCTTAAATAAAGGAAGCTGTGAAATGAATAAAAAGCAGTCAAAATAGCCAAAAACCGTGTTAACTAAAAACATGTAATAGGCGTCTAATATTGTATAATTTATAAATTTAATGTTGCCAAAATGCAACCAAACTGTATTAAAAAGCTGTAATATGATATAAAGCAACTATACTAATATACCTGACCAACTTTAACATTGTAATAGTCAAGTTAGCAAAATATTTACTTATACCAAGTATGGCTGAAGCCCATCATCCAGTACAAAAATAATCTTATCTGGCTATTTACTTACATAATACTAACAAAAATAAGATAGAAAGGTACAATACATCAGTATACCTTAATAAGAAACAAACTCAGTTGAAAGTAAAGTCAATTCTAAAAGAATTTAACTAATTAGTGTGAGATTTGTCACGCCATAAAAGAAGGACATCTCAAGACCCATCAATGATGCTATGTCATCTTGTGATAAATATAAAATATGTACAGAGTAACCAGGTATCACAAAAGATAGACAAAATAATAAACTCTGTGTGTACAGTAGTGAAATAATACATATATTAAAGAAAAAGACTAATCATTGTATTAGAATACTGACAAGAATCTAGGCCATGAGCAGAGGCCATATAAAATTGTATTTGTTTGTGTTTTATCTATGTTAAAATTTGTTTATTTTGTTGTAGGAAAGTAATAGTATTAGATGTTTAGCTTGTGGAAGGAACTTAGTAACTCCACAACAATTTTGTTATAAAAAATGAGTTTTCAATGACAACAACTCAAGGTGAGGGTTGTATATTGTATTGTTTATTAGACTTAAGTTAATTAGAAACCAATCATATTTAGTATCGCTAGATTCAGTTAAAAACAGGGAATCTAAATGTATTAATGGCATACAAATTGTGAGTACTAATGTAAAACTGTTTGATAAATACCAGAGTAATTTTTGAAATATCCTTTGTATGAAGAATAAGAAATTCGTTCTATAAGCTTCTACGGAAGTGAAAATTGTTCTATGACATTCCATTTCGTTTATTCTCGAACATTCTAGAAAGAATTTTTACACAAATATACCGGAAGTCGATGAAAACAGTCATCCTGAATTAGTATAAAAGAGAGACCAAATTCGACACAAAAACACTTGAAACTTGAACTCCAGAACTGATGCATCTCACACAACACTGATCAACGCAGCTAAGGCGAAACCGAAGAGGCGAGAAATCGACAAGACACGGCAGGAAGGCTTTTCCCGTACATAGACATACCGACTGACTTAACCTCAACGAGAATCCTCGCCAAAAGTATCGCTGAAATAGAGCAGCGAAACGGCAAATTTTAATAGAAATCACGCAGCCAGAACGTCAACGGCCCAGGAGGGACCAAAGATTTAAATAGAGAACGAATTCTGCTGTGTTCGCATTGACTGACTAACTTGACAAACAATCCCCTTTCACGTAAACATACAATACACAAAGCCTTCCTCGACACTGCATGGGAATCAGCGCTGCGGCGGATAATTTCTGAATTAACGCGGAGCAGCTGACGAGCTTTTTGGCGGCGTTTGAACGATATTCTACTGCCAAACGTTTTTACAAAAGTGCGGAAAAAGTAATGATCGCAAAATTTGACTTTAAATAGATTCAGTGTACACCCGAAGAGGCGAGATTGAGAAACTACCCGCAAGGAGTGTCCAGTGCGAGAATAAATAACCATTGGAACGTGAGTTACCAAAATTAAAGTCATTTGTTACCTGGTTACATTTATCACACAGTTGTACTTCACACGCCACACATACACCTTCAAATCACTTAGTTTTTTTTCTTGTAAGGCATCTAATTGATATGTCTTGGTAGTTCAAAGGAGTCACGTCCTGAGAGTAAAGATTTTTCATGTATTAAACTCATGCTTTTCAACTGAGTCAAAATCTGAATTTTACTAGCCGATACTTGATTGGATATATAAAAAATTGTCAATAATAATAACTTGTAAAATTTTTTCTCTGCAATTTTATAATTTTTTTCTATGAATGTTAGTCCTTCAGACGATTCGTTTGTTTTTAAAGAACCATTAAACTTAACTGATTTTTCCAAGCTAAACTGACTTGTTTAAATTTTTTCGTAGATTTAAAAATTTTATCAATCACATTTTTTTCTTGGAACAAACGTTTCCAAGTGGCGCCCACAGAAAGCATAGAATTAAGTTGTGCTACAGGACTACATCACTGCAGAGGATCCAATCAACAGAGTAAGTAACAAAAGTGCGCGGAGGTAACGCCCGACAGTTTACAACACAACACAAATACACAACACCCTTTCTTTTTGTTATAAATTGGCGCCCAACGTGGGGCTTGAAAAAGACGGAACAAGCCAGGCAACTACCAACATATTAAAATGCCGCAACCTAAGGGAAAAAAGGTGAAGAAGACTGTGGAACCTGAGTTAAGTGTGGAAGACGGAGAGGCAGTACAGGTCGAGGAAACGGAATTAGAACCACCCACACTAGAAATGGAAAGACCGGTACAAACGGCAGACGAAATAGAGGAGCAAACGGGAGAAGAACCCATACAAATGGTAGAACAAACAGAGAAACCCGAACCAGAGAAAACAGGGAGCGTTGACACGGATATAATAATGATGGTGCTCCAAAGAATGAAGGAAGATAAGGAGGAAATAATAAAATCCCTGAAAAAGGATATAAATAAAAATAGACAGGAAGACAAGGCGGAAATAAAAGGAAGCATAGAATCTTTAAAGGAGGGTATGAACAAAAATATAGAATCCCTGAATAAAAACAGACAGGAAGATAAGGAGGAAATAAAAGGAAGCATAGAGTCCCTGAAAAAAGAAATTAGCATACAATACGAAATAGTAAACAAAAGGATCGATGATAATAAGATCGATAGTGACAGGAAGGTCGAAAACATGGAGAAACAATTGGAAAGGTTACGAGATGGACACTTAGTAAAGGAGAAAAGAAGGAGAAATACTGTCATATATTTGATACTAAATGGAAATGATAAATGAAAAAAAAAGGGGGAGAACAGTGTGTTACATAAGAAGGTAATGATGAATATGAATATAGCTATTAACATTGAATGATTTTAAACGATAATTTAACCTGCGGAGAACGATATATTAATATAATTGTGAATTAGTTAGAAGAGTTTAAGAAAGGGAATTTATGTGTAGGAGACTATGATCTTTGAATATTGTATTTTTTTATTATTATTTGTTGCAAAGGTGCAATTATTATTTTCTGAACAGGGATGTGTTGCCTCTGATTTCAGTAGTTATAGACAGGAAGGGACAGAGAATGTATGCCATAGCGAGCCACTCTGACTCCCAACCCTCTATGTAAGTTAGGGAATTGATAGGGAATTATATCAAAGATTAATTGTAAAACATCAAGGTAAAAAGGAAAGGAATAGGTGATACGACAAAGAACGAAATAGGAATATTGAGTTGGATTAATATATTAAAGGAGTAGTACAGGAATTTAATTATAAGATAAAAGAATGAAATATAAAGAAGCTAATAAAGGGTTAATATAGAGATGATAATTTCATCAAAACCAAAGATATGTTTTCCAAAATTATCAACTTTAACGGAGAGGCATACGTAACGTCACAGAACGTTCCATAAAAAGAAATCATTTATATAGTAAGTTAGCATAAGAGGAAAGTGAAGTGAACAGTATCGAACCCAAGTAGTCCCAAAAAATTGTGTAATTTTGTATAATAATTATTTCTATCAACTTGAAAAAAAACGACCAAACTATGACTAAGACAAAACCCCATATATATTATTAAAGTGAATAAGAGTGAAAAAAACATAAGACACTATAAGAGAGAGAAATAATGTCAGAATCAACCAAAATATAGTCAATAATTACTAAGTTTTATGACTATGAATATAGTATTAAAAATTATTTTTTGTGAATAAATGGACATGAGCCATTATTATGTTATGTGATGTAAATAAAATAAATGTATTAAATGATTTAAATACATTATTAGAAAGAATCTAAGTTAAAATAAAAATTGTATATTTGTTATGACAAAAAAATATTAATGTGTTGGATTTGAGACCATACACCAAGATTTCATGAAAAAATTAATTATTATCAGATTTAAATACAAACTATACGTAATTGTCAAGCAGACAATAGTGAACAATTTATCATAATAAAGGAAGCTGTCAAATGAATAAAAAGCAGTCAAAATAGCCAAAAACCGTGTTAACTAAAAACATGTAATAGGCGTCTAATATTGTATAATTTATAAATTTAATGTTGCCAAAATGCAACCAAACTGTATTAAAAAGCTGTAATATGATATAAAGCAACTATACTAATATACCTGACCAACTTTAACATTGTAATAGTCAAGTTAGCAAAATATTTACTTATACCAAGTATGGCTGAAGCCCATCATCCAGTACAAAAATAATCTTATCTGGCTATTTACTTACATAATACTAACAAAAATAAGATAGAAAGGTACAATACATCAGTATACCTTAATAAGAAACAAACTCAGTTGAAAGTAAAGTCAATTCTAAAAGAATTTAACTAATTAGTGTGAGATTTGTCACGCCATAAAAGAAGGACATCTCAAGACCCATCAATGATGCTATGTCATCTTGTGATAAATATAAAATATGTACAGAGTAACCAGGTATCACAAAAGATAGACAAAATAATAAACTCTGTGTGTACAGTAGTGAAATAATACATATATTAAAGAAAAAGACTAATCATTGTATTAGAATACTGACAAGAATCTAGGCCATGAGCAGAGGCCATATAAAATTGTATTTGTTTGTGTTTTATCTATGTTAAAATTTGTTTATTTTGTTGTAGGAAAGTAATAGTATTAGATGTTCAGCTTGTGGAAGGAACTTAGTAACTCCACAACAATTTTGTTATAAAAAATGAGTTTTCAATGACAACAACTCAAGGTGAGGGTTGTATATTGTATTGTTTATTAGACTTAAGTTAATTAGAAACCAATCATATTTAGTATCACTAGATTCAGTTAAAAACAGGGAATCTAAATGTATTAATGGCATACAAATTGTGAGTACTAATGTAAAACTGTTTGATAAATACCAGAGTAATTTTTGAAATATCCTTTGTATGAAGAATAAGAAATTCGTTCTATAAGCTTCTACGGAAGTGAAAATTGTTCTATGACATTCCATTTCGTTTATTCTCGAACATTCTAGAAAGAATTTTTACACAAATATACCGGAAGTCGATGAAAACAGTCATCCTGAATTAGTATAAAAGAGAGACCAAATTCGACACAAAAACACTTGAAACTTGAACTCCAGAACTGATGCATCTCACACAACACTGATCAACGCAGCTAAGGCGAAACCGAAGAGGCGAGAAATCGACAAGACACGGCAGGAAGGCTTTTCCCGTACATAGACATACCGACTGACTTAACCTCAACGAGAATCCTCGCCAAAAGTATCGCTGAAATAGAGCAGCGAAACGGCAAATTTTAATAGAAATCACGCAGCCAGAACGTCAACGGCCCAGGAGGGACCAAAGATTTAAATAGAGAACGAATTCTGCTGTGTTCGCATTGACTGACTAACTTGACAAACAATCCCCTTTCACGTAAACATACAATACACAAAGCCTTCCTCGACACTGCATGGGAATCAGCGCTGCGGCGGATAATTTCTGAATTAACGCGGAGCAGCTGACGAGCTTTTTGGCGGCGTTTGAACGATATTCTATTGCCAAACGTTTTTACAAAAGTGCGGAAAAAGTAATGATCGCAAAATTTGACTTTAAATAGATTCAGTGTACACCAGAAGAGGCGAGATTGGGAAACTACCCGCAAGGAGTGTCCAGTGCGAGAATAAATAACCATTGGAACGTGAGTTACCAAAATTAAAGTCATTTGTTACCTGGTTACATTTATCACACAGTTGTACTTCACACGCCACACATACACCTTCAAATCACTTAGTTTTTTTTCTTGTAAGGCATCTAATTGATATGTCTTGGTAGTTCAAAGGAGTCACGTCCTGAGAGTAAAGATTTTTCATGTATTAAACTCATGCTTTTCAACTGAGTCAAAATCTGAATTTTACTAGCCGATACTTGATTGGATATATAAAAAATTGTCAATAATAATAACTTGTAAATTTTTTTCCCTGCAATTTTATAATTTTTTTCTATGAATGTTAGTTTCAGACGATTTGTTTGTTTTTAAAGAACCATTAAACTTAACTGATTTTTCCAAGCTAAACTGACTTGTTTAAATTTTTTCGTAGATTTAAAAATTTTATCAATCACATTTTTTTCTTGGAACAAACGTTTCCAAGTGGCGCCCACAGAAAGCATAGAATTAAGTTGTGCTACAGGACTACATCACTGCAGAGGATCCAATCAACAGAGTAAGTAACAAAAGTGCGCGGAGGTAACGCCCGACAGTTTACAACACAACACAAATACACAACACCCTTTCTTTTTGTTATAAATTGGCGCCCAACGTGGGGCTTGAAAAAGACGGAACAAGCCAGGCAACTACCAACATATTAAAATGCCGCAACCTAAGGGAAAAAAGGTGAAGAAGACTGTGGAACCTGAGTTAAGTGTGGAAGACGGAGAGGCAGTACAGGTCGAGGAAACGGAATTAGAACCACCCACACTAGAAATGGAAAGACCGGTACAAACGGCAGACGAAATAGAGGAGCAAACGGGAGAAGAACCCATACAAATGGTAGAACAAACAGAGAAACCCGAACCAGAGAAAACAGGGAGCGTTGACACGGATATAATAATGATGGTGCTCCAAAGAATGAAGGAAGATAAGGAGGAAATAATAAAATCACTGAAAGAGGATATAAATAAAAATAGACAGGAAGACAAGGCGGAAATAAAAGGAAGCATAGAATCTTTAAAGGAGGGTATGAACAAAAATATAGAATCCCTGAATAAAAACAGACAGGAATATAAGGAGGAAATAAAAGGAAGCATAGAGTCCCTGAAAAAAGAAATTAGCATACAATACGAAATAGTAAACAAAAGGATCGATGATAATAAGATCGATAGTGACAGGAAGGTCGAAAACATGGAGAAACAATTGGAAAGGTTACGAGATGGACACTTAGTAAAGGAGAAAAGAAGGAGAAATACTGTCATATATTTGATAATAAATGGAAATGATAAATGAAAAAAAAGGGGAGAACAGTGTTACATAAGAAGGTAATGATGAATATGAATATAGCTATTAACATTGAATGATTTTAAACGATAATTTAACCTGCGGAGAACGATATATTAATATAATTGTGAATTAGTCAGAAGAGTTTAAGAAAGGGAATTTATGTGTAGGAGCCTATGATCTTTGAATATTGTATTTTTTTATTATTATTTGTTGCAAAGGTGCAATTATTATTTTCTGAACAGGGATGTGTTGCCTCTGATTTCAGTAGTTATAGACAGGAAGGGACAGAGAATGTATGCCATAGCGAGCCACTCTGACTCCCAACCCTCTATGTAAGTTAGGGAATTGATAGGGAATTATATCAAAGATTAATTGTAAAACATCAAGGTAAAAAGGAAAGGAATAGGTGATACGACAAAGAACGAAATAGGAATATTGAGTTGGATTAATATATTAAAGGAGTAGTACAGGAATTTAATTATAAGATAAAAGAATGAAATATAAAGAAGCTAATAAAGGGTTAATATAGATATGATAATTTCATCAAAACCAAAGATATGTTTTTCCAAAATTATCAACTTTAACGGAGAGGCATATGTAACGTCACAGAACGTTCCATAAAAAGAAATCATGTATATAGTAGGTTAGCATAAGAGGAAAGTGAAGTGAACAGTATCGAACCCAAGTATTCCCAAAAAATTGTGTAATTTTGTATAATAATTATTTCTATCAACTTGAAAAAAAACGACCAAACTATGATTAGACAAAACCCCAAATATATTATTAAAGTGAATAAGAGTGAAAAAACCATAAGGCACTATAAGAGAGAGAAATAATGTCAGAATCAACCAAAATAAAGTCAATAATTTCTAAGTTTTATGACTATGAATATAGTATTAAAAACTATTTTTTGTGAATAAATGGACATGATCCATTATTATGTTATGTGATGTAAATAAAATAAATGTATTAAATGATTTAAATACATTATTAGAAAGAATCTAAGTTAAAATAAAAATTGTATATTTGTTATGAAAAAAATATATTAATGTGTTGGATTTGAGACCATACACCAAGATTTCATGAAAAAATTAATTATTATCAGATTTAAATACAAACTATACGTAATTGTCAAGCAGACAATAGTGAACAATTTATCATAATAAAGGAAGCTGTCAAATGAATAAAAAGCAGTCAAAATAGCCAAAAACCGTGTTAACTAAAAACATGTAATAGGCGTCTAATATTGTATAATTTATAAATTTAATGTTGCCAAAATGCAACCAAACTGTATTAGAAAGCTGTAATATGATATAAAGCAACTATACTAATATACCTGACTAACTTTAACATTGTAATAGTCAAGTTAGCAAAATATTTACTTATACCAAGTATGGCTGAAGCCCATCATCCAGTACAAAAATAATCTTATCTGGCTAAATACTTACATAATACTAACAAAAATAAGATAGAAAGGTACAATACATCAGTATACCTTAATAAGAAACAAACTCAGTTGAAAGTAAAGTCAATTCTAAAAGAATTTAACTAATTAGTGTGAGATTTGTCACGCCATAAAAGAAGGACATCTCAAGACCCATCAATGATGCTATGTCATCTTGTGATAAATATAAAATATGTACAGAGTAACCAGGTATCACAAAAGATAGACAAAATAATAAACTCTGTGTGTACAGTAGTGAAATAATACATATATTAAAGAAAAAGACTAATCATTGTATTAGAATACTGACAAGAATCTAGGCCATGAGCAGAGGCCATATAAAATTGTATTTGTTTGTGTTTTATCTATGTTAAAATTTGTTTATTTTGTTGTAGGAAAGTAATAGTATTAGATGTTCAGCTTGTGGAAGGAACTTAGTAACTCCACAACAATTTTGTTATAAAAAATGAGTTTTCAATGACAACAACTCAAGGTGAGGGTTGTATATTGTATTGTTTATTAGACTTAAGTTAATTAGAAACCAATCATATTTAGTATCGCTAGATTCAGTTAAAAACAGGGAATCTAAATGTATTAATGGCATACAAATTGTGAGTACTAATGTAAAACTGTTTGATAAATACCAGAGTAATTTTTGAAATATCCTTTGTATGAAGAATAAGAAATTCGTTCTATAAGCTTCTACGGAAGTGAAAATTGTTCTATGACATTCCATTTCGTTTATTCTCGAACATTCTAGAAAGAATTTTTACACAAATATACCGGAAGTCGATGAAAACAGTCATCCTGAATTAGTATAAAAGAGAGACCAAATTCGACACAAAAACACTTGAAACTTGAACTCCAGAACTGATGCATCTCACACAACACTGATCAACGCAGCTAAGGCGAAACCGAAGAGGCGAGAAATCGACAAGACACGGCAGGAAGGCTTTTCCCGTACATAGACATACCGACTGACTTAACCTCAACGAGAATCCTCGCCAAAAGTATCGCTGAAATAGAGCAGCGAAACGGCAAATTTTAATAGAAATCACGCAGCCAGAACGTCAACGGCCCAGGAGGGACCAAAGATTTAAATAGAGAACGAATTCTGCTGTGTTCGCATTGACTGACTAACTTGACAAACAATCCCCTTTCACGTAAACATACAATACACAAAGCCTTCCTCGACACTGCATGGGAATCAGCGCTGCGGCGGATAATTTCTGAATTAACGCGGAGCAGCTGACGAGCTTTTTGGCGGCGTTTGAACGATATTCTACTGCCAAACGTTTTTACAAAAGTGCGGAAAAAGTAATGATCGCAAAATTTGACTTTAAATAGATTCAGTGTACACCCGAAGAGGCGAGATTGAGAAACTACCCGCAAGGAGTGTCCAGTGCGAGAATAAATAACCATTGGAACGTGAGTTACCAAAATTAAAGTCATTTGTTACCAGGTTACATTTATCACACAGTTGTACTTCACACGCCACACATACACCTTCAAATCACTTAGTTTTTTTTCTTGTAAGGCATCTAATTGATATGTCTTGGTAGTTCAAAGGAGTCACGTCCTGAGAGTAAAGATTTTTCATGTATTAAACTCATGCTTTTCAACTGAGTCAAAATCTGAATTTTACTAGCCGATACTTGATTGGATATATAAAAAATTGTCAATAATAATAACTTGTAAAATTTTTTCTCTGCAATTTTATAATTTTTTTCTATGAATGTTAGTCCTTCAGACGATTCGTTTGTTTTTAAAGAACCATTAAACTTAACTGATTTTTCCAAGCTAAACTGACTTGTTTAAATTTTTTCGTAGATTTAAAAATTTTATCAATCACATTTTTTTCTTGGAACAAACGTTTCCAAGTGGCGCCCACAGAAAGCATAGAATTAAGTTGTGCTACAGGACTACATCACTGCAGAGGATCCAATCAACAGAGTAAGTAACAAAAGTGCGCGGAGGTAACGCCCGACAGTTTACAACACAACACAAATACACAACACCCTTTCTTTTTGTTATAAATTGGCGCCCAACGTGGGGCTTGAAAAAGACGGAACAAGCCAGGCAACTACCAACATATTAAAATGCCGCAACCTAAGGGAAAAAAGGTGAAGAAGACTGTGGAACCTGAGTTAAGTGTGGAAGACGGAGAGGCAGTACAGGTCGAGGAAACGGAATTAGAACCACCCACACTAGAAATGGAAAGACCGGTACAAACGGCAGACGAAATAGAGGAGCAAACGGGAGAAGAACCCATACAAATGGTAGAACAAACAGAGAAACCCGAACCAGAGAAAACAGGGAGCGTTGACACGGATATAATAATGATGGTGCTCCAAAGAATGAAGGAAGATAAGGAGGAAATAATAAAATCCCTGAAAAAGGATATAAATAAAAATAGACAGGAAGACAAGGCGGAAATAAAAGGAAGCATAGAATCTTTAAAGGAGGGTATGAACAAAAATATAGAATCCCTGAATAAAAACAGACAGGAAGATAAGGAGGAAATAAAAGGAAGCATAGAGTCCCTGAAAAAAGAAATTAGCATACAATACGAAATAGTAAACAAAAGGATCGATGATAATAAGATCGATAGTGACAGGAAGGTCGAAAACATGGAGAAACAATTGGAAAGGTTACGAGATGGACACTTAGTAAAGGAGAAAAGAAGGAGAAATACTGTCATATATTTGATACTAAATGGAAATGATAAATGAAAAAAAAAGGGGGAGAACAGTGTGTTACATAAGAAGGTAATGATGAATATGAATATAGCTATTAACATTGAATGATTTTAAACGATAATTTAACCTGCGGAGAACGATATATTAATATAATTGTGAATTAGTTAGAAGAGTTTAAGAAAGGGAATTTATGTGTAGGAGCCTATGATCTTTGAATATTGTATTTTTTTATTATTATTTGTTGCAAAGGTGCAATTATTATTTTCTGAACAGGGATGTGTTGCCTCTGATTTCAGTAGTTATAGACAGGAAGGGACAGAGAATGTATGCCATAGCGAGCCACTCTGACTCCCAACCCTCTATGTAAGTTAGGGAATTGATAGGGAATTATATCAAAGATTAATTGTAAAACATCAAGGTAAAAAGGAAAGGAATAGGTGATACGACAAAGAACGAAATAGGAATATTGAGTTGGATTAATATATTAAAGGAGTAGTACAGGAATTTAATTATAAGATAAAAGAATGAAATATAAAGAAGCTAATAAAGGGTTAATATAGAGATGATAATTTCATCAAAACCAAAGATATGTTTTCCAAAATTATCAACTTTAACGGAGAGGCATACGTAACGTCACAGAACGTTCCATAAAAAGAAATCATTTATATAGTAAGTTAGCATAAGAGGAAAGTGAAGTGAACAGTATCGAACCCAAGTAGTCCCAAAAAATTGTGTAATTTTGTATAATAATTATTTCTATCAACTTGAAAAAAAACGACCAAACTATGACTAAGACAAAACCCCATATATATTATTAAAGTGAATAAGAGTGAAAAAAACATAAGACACTATAAGAGAGAGAAATAATGTCAGAATCAACCAAAATATAGTCAATAATTACTAAGTTTTATGACTATGAATATAGTATTAAAAATTATTTTTTGTGAATAAATGGACATGAGCCATTATTATGTTATGTGATGTAAATAAAATAAATGTATTAAATGATTTAAATACATTATTAGAAAGAATCTAAGTTAAAATAAAAATTGTATATTTGTTATGACAAAAAAATATTAATGTGTTGGATTTGAGACCATACACCAAGATTTCATGAAAAAATTAATTATTATCAGATTTAAATAAAAACTATATGCAATTGTCAAGTAGACAATAGTGAATAATTTATCTTAAATAAAGGAAGCTGTGAAATGAATAAAAAGCAGTCAAAATAGCCAAAAACTGTGTTAACTAAAAACATGTAATAGGCGTCTAATATTGTATAATTTATGAATTTAATGTTGCCAAAATGCAACCAAACTGTATTAGAAAGCTGTAATATGATATAAAGCAACTATACTAATATACCTGACTAACTTTAACATTGTAATAGTCAAGTTAGCAAAATATTTACTTATACCAAGTATGGCTGAAGCCCATCATCCAGTACAAAAATAATCTTTTCTGGCTATTTACTTACATAATACTAACAAAAATAAGATAGAAAGGTACAATACATCAGTATACCTTAATAAGAAACAAACTCAGTTGAAAGTAAAGTCAATTCTAAAAGAATTTAACTAATTAGTGTGAGATTTGTCACGCCATAAAAGAAGGACATCTCAAGACCCATCAATGATGCTATGTCATCTTGTGATAAATATAAAATATGTACAGAGTAACCAGGTATCACAAAAGATAGACAAAATAATAAACTCTGTGTGTACAGTAGTGAAATAATACATATATTAAAGAAAAAGACTAATCATTGTATTAGAATACTGACAAGAATCTAGGCCATGAGCAGAGGCCATATAAAATTGTATTTGTTTGTGTTTTATCTATGTTAAAATTTGTTTATTTTGTTGTAGGAAAGTAATAGTATTAGATGTTCAGCTTGTGGAAGGAACTTAGTAACTCCACAACAATTTTGTTATAAAAAATGAGTTTTCAATGACAACAACTCAAGGTGAGGGTTGTATATTGTATTGTTTATTAGACTTAAGTTAATTAGAAACCAATCATATTTAGTATCGCTAGATTCAGTTAAAAACAGGGAATCTAAATGTATTAATGGCATACAAATTGTGAGTACTAATGTAAAACTGTTTGATAAATACCAGAGTAATTTTTGAAATATCCTTTGTATGAAGAATAAGAAATTCGTTCTATAAGCTTCTACGGAAGTGAAAATTGTTCTATGACATTCCATTTCGTTTATTCTCGAACATTCTAGAAAGAATTTTTACACAAATATACCGGAAGTCGATGAAAACAGTCATCCTGAATTAGTATAAAAGAGAGACCAAATTCGACACAAAAACACTTGAAACTTGAACTCCAGAACTGATGCATCTCACACAACACTGATCAACGCAGCTAAGGCGAAACCGAAGAGGCGAGAAATCGACAAGACACGGCAGGAAGGCTTTTCCCGTACATAGACATACCGACTGACTTAACCTCAACGAGAATCCTCGCCAAAAGTATCGCTGAAATAGAGCAGCGAAACGGCAAATTTTAATAGAAATCACGCAGCCAGAACGTCAACGGCCCAGGAGGGACCAAAGATTTAAATAGAGAACGAATTCTGCTGTGTTCGCATTGACTGACTAACTTGACAAACAATCCCCTTTCACGTAAACATACAATACACAAAGCCTTCCTCGACACTGCATGGGAATCAGCGCTGCGGCGGATAATTTCTGAATTAACGCGGAGCAGCTGACGAGCTTTTTGGCGGCGTTTGAACGATATTCTACTGCCAAACGTTTTTACAAAAGTGCGGAAAAAGTAATGATCGCAAAATTTGACTTTAAATAGATTCAGTGTACACCCGAAGAGGCGAGATTGAGAAACTACCCGCAAGGAGTGTCCAGTGCGAGAATAAATAACCATTGGAACGTGAGTTACCAAAATTAAAGTCATTTGTTACCTGGTTACATTTATCACACAGTTGTACTTCACACGCCACACATACACCTTCAAATCACTTAGTTTTTTTTCTTGTAAGGCATCTAATTGATATGTCTTGGTAGTTCAAAGGAGTCACGTCCTGAGAGTAAAGATTTTTCATGTATTAAACTCATGCTTTTCAACTGAGTCAAAATCTGAATTTTACTAGCCGATACTTGATTGGATATATAAAAAATTGTCAATAATAATAACTTGTAAAATTTTTTCTCTGCAATTTTATAATTTTTTTCTATGAATGTTAGTCCTTCAGACGATTCGTTTGTTTTTAAAGAACCATTAAACTTAACTGATTTTTCCAAGCTAAACTGACTTGTTTAAATTTTTTCGTAGATTTAAAAATTTTATCAATCACATTTTTTTCTTGGAACAAACGTTTCCAAGTGGCGCCCACAGAAAGCATAGAATTAAGTTGTGCTACAGGACTACATCACTGCAGAGGATCCAATCAACAGAGTAAGTAACAAAAGTGCGCGGAGGTAACGCCCGACAGTTTACAACACAACACAAATACACAACACCCTTTCTTTTTGTTATAAATTGGCGCCCAACGTGGGGCTTGAAAAAGACGGAACAAGCCAGGCAACTACCAACATATTAAAATGCCGCAACCTAAGGGAAAAAAGGTGAAGAAGACTGTGGAACCTGAGTTAAGTGTGGAAGACGGAGAGGCAGTACAGGTCGAGGAAACGGAATTAGAACCACCCACACTAGAAATGGAAAGACCGGTACAAACGGCAGACGAAATAGAGGAGCAAACGGGAGAAGAACCCATACAAATGGTAGAACAAACAGAGAAACCCGAACCAGAGAAAACAGGGAGCGTTGACACGGATATAATAATGATGGTGCTCCAAAGAATGAAGGAAGATAAGGAGGAAATAATAAAATCCCTGAAAAAGGATATAAATAAAAATAGACAGGAAGACAAGGCGGAAATAAAAGGAAGCATAGAATCTTTAAAGGAGGGTATGAACAAAAATATAGAATCCCTGAATAAAAACAGACAGGAAGATAAGGAGGAAATAAAAGGAAGCATAGAGTCCCTGAAAAAAGAAATTAGCATACAATACGAAATAGTAAACAAAAGGATCGATGATAATAAGATCGATAGTGACAGGAAGGTCGAAAACATGGAGAAACAATTGGAAAGGTTACGAGATGGACACTTAGTAAAGGAGAAAAGAAGGAGAAATACTGTCATATATTTGATACTAAATGGAAATGATAAATGAAAAAAAAAGGGGGAGAACAGTGTGTTACATAAGAAGGTAATGATGAATATGAATATAGCTATTAACATTGAATGATTTTAAACGATAATTTAACCTGCGGAGAACGATATATTAATATAATTGTGAATTAGTTAGAAGAGTTTAAGAAAGGGAATTTATGTGTAGGAGCCTATGATCTTTGAATATTGTATTTTTTTATTATTATTTGTTGCAAAGGTGCAATTATTATTTTCTGAACAGGGATGTGTTGCCTCTGATTTCAGTAGTTATAGACAGGAAGGGACAGAGAATGTATGCCATAGCGAGCCACTCTGACTCCCAACCCTCTATGTAAGTTAGGGAATTGATAGGGAATTATATCAAAGATTAATTGTAAAACATCAAGGTAAAAAGGAAAGGAATAGGTGATACGACAAAGAACGAAATAGGAATATTGAGTTGGATTAATATATTAAAGGAGTAGTACAGGAATTTAATTATAAGATAAAAGAATGAAATATAAAGAAGCTAATAAAGGGTTAATATAGAGATGATAATTTCATCAAAACCAAAGATATGTTTTCCAAAATTATCAACTTTAACGGAGAGGCATACGTAACGTCACAGAACGTTCCATAAAAAGAAATCATTTATATAGTAAGTTAGCATAAGAGGAAAGTGAAGTGAACAGTATCGAACCCAAGTAGTCCCAAAAAATTGTGTAATTTTGTATAATAATTATTTCTATCAACTTGAAAAAAAACGACCAAACTATGACTAAGACAAAACCCCATATATATTATTAAAGTGAATAAGAGTGAAAAAAACATAAGACACTATAAGAGAGAGAAATAATGTCAGAATCAACCAAAATATAGTCAATAATTACTAAGTTTTATGACTATGAATATAGTATTAAAAATTATTTTTTGTGAATAAATGGACATGAGCCATTATTATGTTATGTGATGTAAATAAAATAAATGTATTAAATGATTTAAATACATTATTAGAAAGAATCTAAGTTAAAATAAAAATTGTATATTTGTTATGACAAAAAAATATTAATGTGTTGGATTTGAGACCATACACCAAGATTTCATGAAAAAATTAATTATTATCAGATTTAAATAAAAACTATATGCAATTGTCAAGTAGACAATAGTGAATAATTTATCTTAAATAAAGGAAGCTGTGAAATGAATAAAAAGCAGTCAAAATAGCCAAAAACTGTGTTAACTAAAAACATGTAATAGGCGTCTAATATTGTATAATTTATGAATTTAATGTTGCCAAAATGCAACCAAACTGTATTAGAAAGCTGTAATATGATATAAAGCAACTATACTAATATACCTGACTAACTTTAACATTGTAATAGTCAAGTTAGCAAAATATTTACTTATACCAAGTATGGCTGAAGCCCATCATCCAGTACAAAAATAATCTTTTCTGGCTATTTACTTACATAATACTAACAAAAATAAGATAGAAAGGTACAATACATCAGTATACCTTAATAAGAAACAAACTCAGTTGAAAGTAAAGTCAATTCTAAAAGAATTTAACTAATTAGTGTGAGATTTGTCACGCCATAAAAGAAGGACATCTCAAGACCCATCAATGATGCTATGTCATCTTGTGATAAATATAAAATATGTACAGAGTAACCAGGTATCACAAAAGATAGACAAAATAATAAACTCTGTGTGTACAGTAGTGAAATAATACATATATTAAAGAAAAAGACTAATCATTGTATTAGAATACTGACAAGAATCTAGGCCATGAGCAGAGGCCATATAAAATTGTATTTGTTTGTGTTTTATCTATGTTAAAATTTGTTTATTTTGTTGTAGGAAAGTAATAGTATTAGATGTTCAGCTTGTGGAAGGAACTTAGTAACTCCACAACAATTTTGTTATAAAAAATGAGTTTTCAATGACAACAACTCAAGGTGAGGGTTGTATATTGTATTGTTTATTAGACTTAAGTTAATTAGAAACCAATCATATTTAGTATCGCTAGATTCAGTTAAAAACAGGGAATCTAAATGTATTAATGGCATACAAATTGTGAGTACTAATGTAAAACTGTTTGATAAATACCAGAGTAATTTTTGAAATATCCTTTGTATGAAGAATAAGAAATTCGTTCTATAAGCTTCTACGGAAGTGAAAATTGTTCTATGACATTCCATTTCGTTTATTCTCGAACATTCTAGAAAGAATTTTTACACAAATATACCGGAAGTCGATGAAAACAGTCATCCTGAATTAGTATAAAAGAGAGACCAAATTCGACACAAAAACACTTGAAACTTGAACTCCAGAACTGATGCATCTCACACAACACTGATCAACGCAGCTAAGGCGAAACCGAAGAGGCGAGAAATCGACAAGACACGGCAGGAAGGCTTTTCCCGTACATAGACATACCGACTGACTTAACCTCAACGAGAATCCTCGCCAAAAGTATCGCTGAAATAGAGCAGCGAAACGGCAAATTTTAATAGAAATCACGCAGCCAGAACGTCAACGGCCCAGGAGGGACCAAAGATTTAAATAGAGAACGAATTCTGCTGTGTTCGCATTGACTGACTAACTTGACAAACAATCCCCTTTCACGTAAACATACAATACACAAAGCCTTCCTCGACACTGCATGGGAATCAGCGCTGCGGCGGATAATTTCTGAATTAACGCGGAGCAGCTGACGAGCTTTTTGGCGGCGTTTGAACGATATTCTACTGCCAAACGTTTTTACAAAAGTGCGGAAAAAGTAATGATCGCAAAATTTGACTTTAAATAGATTCAGTGTACACCCGAAGAGGCGAGATTGAGAAACTACCCGCAAGGAGTGTCCAGTGCGAGAATAAATAACCATTGGAACGTGAGTTACCAAAATTAAAGTCATTTGTTACCTGGTTACATTTATCACACAGTTGTACTTCACACGCCACACATACACCTTCAAATCACTTAGTTTTTTTTCTTGTAAGGCATCTAATTGATATGTCTTGGTAGTTCAAAGGAGTCACGTCCTGAGAGTAAAGATTTTTCATGTATTAAACTCATGCTTTTCAACTGAGTCAAAATCTGAATTTTACTAGCCGATACTTGATTGGATATATAAAAAATTGTCAATAATAATAACTTGTAAAATTTTTTCTCTGCAATTTTATAATTTTTTTCTATGAATGTTAGTCCTTCAGACGATTCGTTTGTTTTTAAAGAACCATTAAACTTAACTGATTTTTCCAAGCTAAACTGACTTGTTTAAATTTTTTCGTAGATTTAAAAATTTTATCAATCACATTTTTTTCTTGGAACAAACGTTTCCAAGTGGCGCCCACAGAAAGCATAGAATTAAGTTGTGCTACAGGACTACATCACTGCAGAGGATCCAATCAACAGAGTAAGTAACAAAAGTGCGCGGAGGTAACGCCCGACAGTTTACAACACAACACAAATACACAACACCCTTTCTTTTTGTTATAAATTGGCGCCCAACGTGGGGCTTGAAAAAGACGGAACAAGCCAGGCAACTACCAACATATTAAAATGCCGCAACCTAAGGGAAAAAAGGTGAAGAAGACTGTGGAACCTGAGTTAAGTGTGGAAGACGGAGAGGCAGTACAGGTCGAGGAAACGGAATTAGAACCACCCACACTAGAAATGGAAAGACCGGTACAAACGGCAGACGAAATAGAGGAGCAAACGGGAGAAGAACCCATACAAATGGTAGAACAAACAGAGAAACCCGAACCAGAGAAAACAGGGAGCGTTGACACGGATATAATAATGATGGTGCTCCAAAGAATGAAGGAAGATAAGGAGGAAATAATAAAATCCCTGAAAAAGGATATAAATAAAAATAGACAGGAAGACAAGGCGGAAATAAAAGGAAGCATAGAATCTTTAAAGGAGGGTATGAACAAAAATATAGAATCCCTGAATAAAAACAGACAGGAAGATAAGGAGGAAATAAAAGGAAGCATAGAGTCCCTGAAAAAAGAAATTAGCATACAATACGAAATAGTAAACAAAAGGATCGATGATAATAAGATCGATAGTGACAGGAAGGTCGAAAACATGGAGAAACAATTGGAAAGGTTACGAGATGGACACTTAGTAAAGGAGAAAAGAAGGAGAAATACTGTCATATATTTGATACTAAATGGAAATGATAAATGAAAAAAAAAGGGGGAGAACAGTGTGTTACATAAGAAGGTAATGATGAATATGAATATAGCTATTAACATTGAATGATTTTAAACGATAATTTAACCTGCGGAGAACGATATATTAATATAATTGTGAATTAGTTAGAAGAGTTTAAGAAAGGGAATTTATGTGTAGGAGCCTATGATCTTTGAATATTGTATTTTTTTATTATTATTTGTTGCAAAGGTGCAATTATTATTTTCTGAACAGGGATGTGTTGCCTCTGATTTCAGTAGTTATAGACAGGAAGGGACAGAGAATGTATGCCATAGCGAGCCACTCTGACTCCCAACCCTCTATGTAAGTTAGGGAATTGATAGGGAATTATATCAAAGATTAATTGTAAAACATCAAGGTAAAAAGGAAAGGAATAGGTGATACGACAAAGAACGAAATAGGAATATTGAGTTGGATTAATATATTAAAGGAGTAGTACAGGAATTTAATTATAAGATAAAAGAATGAAATATAAAGAAGCTAATAAAGGGTTAATATAGAGATGATAATTTCATCAAAACCAAAGATATGTTTTCCAAAATTATCAACTTTAACGGAGAGGCATACGTAACGTCACAGAACGTTCCATAAAAAGAAATCATTTATATAGTAAGTTAGCATAAGAGGAAAGTGAAGTGAACAGTATCGAACCCAAGTAGTCCCAAAAAATTGTGTAATTTTGTATAATAATTATTTCTATCAACTTGAAAAAAAACGACCAAACTATGACTAAGACAAAACCCCATATATATTATTAAAGTGAATAAGAGTGAAAAAAACATAAGACACTATAAGAGAGAGAAATAATGTCAGAATCAACCAAAATATAGTCAATAATTACTAAGTTTTATGACTATGAATATAGTATTAAAAATTATTTTTTGTGAATAAATGGACATGAGCCATTATTATGTTATGTGATGTAAATAAAATAAATGTATTAAATGATTTAAATACATTATTAGAAAGAATCTAAGTTAAAATAAAAATTGTATATTTGTTATGACAAAAAAATATTAATGTGTTGGATTTGAGACCATACACCAAGATTTCATGAAAAAATTAATTATTATCAGATTTAAATAAAAACTATATGCAATTGTCAAGTAGACAATAGTGAATAATTTATCTTAAATAAAGGAAGCTGTGAAATGAATAAAAAGCAGTCAAAATAGCCAAAAACTGTGTTAACTAAAAACATGTAATAGGCGTCTAATATTGTATAATTTATGAATTTAATGTTGCCAAAATGCAACCAAACTGTATTAGAAAGCTGTAATATGATATAAAGCAACTATACTAATATACCTGACTAACTTTAACATTGTAATAGTCAAGTTAGCAAAATATTTACTTATACCAAGTATGGCTGAAGCCCATCATCCAGTACAAAAATAATCTTTTCTGGCTATTTACTTACATAATACTAACAAAAATAAGATAGAAAGGTACAATACATCAGTATACCTTAATAAGAAACAAACTCAGTTGAAAGTAAAGTCAATTCTAAAAGAATTTAACTAATTAGTGTGAGATTTGTCACGCCATAAAAGAAGGACATCTCAAGACCCATCAATGATGCTATGTCATCTTGTGATAAATATAAAATATGTACAGAGTAACCAGGTATCACAAAAGATAGACAAAATAATAAACTCTGTGTGTACAGTAGTGAAATAATACATATATTAAAGAAAAAGACTAATCATTGTATTAGAATACTGACAAGAATCTAGGCCATGAGCAGAGGCCATATAAAATTGTATTTGTTTGTGTTTTATCTATGTTAAAATTTGTTTATTTTGTTGTAGGAAAGTAATAGTATTAGATGTTCAGCTTGTGGAAGGAACTTAGTAACTCCACAACAATTTTGTTATAAAAAATGAGTTTTCAATGACAACAACTCAAGGTGAGGGTTGTATATTGTATTGTTTATTAGACTTAAGTTAATTAGAAACCAATCATATTTAGTATCGCTAGATTCAGTTAAAAACAGGGAATCTAAATGTATTAATGGCATACAAATTGTGAGTACTAATGTAAAACTGTTTGATAAATACCAGAGTAATTTTTGAAATATCCTTTGTATGAAGAATAAGAAATTCGTTCTATAAGCTTCTACGGAAGTGAAAATTGTTCTATGACATTCCATTTCGTTTATTCTCGAACATTCTAGAAAGAATTTTTACACAAATATACCGGAAGTCGATGAAAACAGTCATCCTGAATTAGTATAAAAGAGAGACCAAATTCGACACAAAAACACTTGAAACTTGAACTCCAGAACTGATGCATCTCACACAACACTGATCAACGCAGCTAAGGCGAAACCGAAGAGGCGAGAAATCGACAAGACACGGCAGGAAGGCTTTTCCCGTACATAGACATACCGACTGACTTAACCTCAACGAGAATCCTCGCCAAAAGTATCGCTGAAATAGAGCAGCGAAACGGCAAATTTTAATAGAAATCACGCAGCCAGAACGTCAACGGCCCAGGAGGGACCAAAGATTTAAATAGAGAACGAATTCTGCTGTGTTCGCATTGACTGACTAACTTGACAAACAATCCCCTTTCACGTAAACATACAATACACAAAGCCTTCCTCGACACTGCATGGGAATCAGCGCTGCGGCGGATAATTTCTGAATTAACGCGGAGCAGCTGACGAGCTTTTTGGCGGCGTTTGAACGATATTCTACTGCCAAACGTTTTTACAAAAGTGCGGAAAAAGTAATGATCGCAAAATTTGACTTTAAATAGATTCAGTGTACACCCGAAGAGGCGAGATTGAGAAACTACCCGCAAGGAGTGTCCAGTGCGAGAATAAATAACCATTGGAACGTGAGTTACCAAAATTAAAGTCATTTGTTACCTGGTTACATTTATCACACAGTTGTACTTCACACGCCACACATACACCTTCAAATCACTTAGTTTTTTTTCTTGTAAGGCATCTAATTGATATGTCTTGGTAGTTCAAAGGAGTCACGTCCTGAGAGTAAAGATTTTTCATGTATTAAACTCATGCTTTTCAACTGAGTCAAAATCTGAATTTTACTAGCCGATACTTGATTGGATATATAAAAAATTGTCAATAATAATAACTTGTAAAATTTTTTCTCTGCAATTTTATAATTTTTTTCTATGAATGTTAGTCCTTCAGACGATTCGTTTGTTTTTAAAGAACCATTAAACTTAACTGATTTTTCCAAGCTAAACTGACTTGTTTAAATTTTTTCGTAGATTTAAAAATTTTATCAATCACATTTTTTTCTTGGAACAAACGTTTCCAAGTGGCGCCCACAGAAAGCATAGAATTAAGTTGTGCTACAGGACTACATCACTGCAGAGGATCCAATCAACAGAGTAAGTAACAAAAGTGCGCGGAGGTAACGCCCGACAGTTTACAACACAACACAAATACACAACACCCTTTCTTTTTGTTATAAATTGGCGCCCAACGTGGGGCTTGAAAAAGACGGAACAAGCCAGGCAACTACCAACATATTAAAATGCCGCAACCTAAGGGAAAAAAGGTGAAGAAGACTGTGGAACCTGAGTTAAGTGTGGAAGACGGAGAGGCAGTACAGGTCGAGGAAACGGAATTAGAACCACCCACACTAGAAATGGAAAGACCGGTACAAACGGCAGACGAAATAGAGGAGCAAACGGGAGAAGAACCCATACAAATGGTAGAACAAACAGAGAAACCCGAACCAGAGAAAACAGGGAGCGTTGACACGGATATAATAATGATGGTGCTCCAAAGAATGAAGGAAGATAAGGAGGAAATAATAAAATCCCTGAAAAAGGATATAAATAAAAATAGACAGGAAGACAAGGCGGAAATAAAAGGAAGCATAGAATCTTTAAAGGAGGGTATGAACAAAAATATAGAATCCCTGAATAAAAACAGACAGGAAGATAAGGAGGAAATAAAAGGAAGCATAGAGTCCCTGAAAAAAGAAATTAGCATACAATACGAAATAGTAAACAAAAGGATCGATGATAATAAGATCGATAGTGACAGGAAGGTCGAAAACATGGAGAAACAATTGGAAAGGTTACGAGATGGACACTTAGTAAAGGAGAAAAGAAGGAGAAATACTGTCATATATTTGATACTAAATGGAAATGATAAATGAAAAAAAAAGGGGGAGAACAGTGTGTTACATAAGAAGGTAATGATGAATATGAATATAGCTATTAACATTGAATGATTTTAAACGATAATTTAACCTGCGGAGAACGATATATTAATATAATTGTGAATTAGTTAGAAGAGTTTAAGAAAGGGAATTTATGTGTAGGAGCCTATGATCTTTGAATATTGTATTTTTTTATTATTATTTGTTGCAAAGGTGCAATTATTATTTTCTGAACAGGGATGTGTTGCCTCTGATTTCAGTAGTTATAGACAGGAAGGGACAGAGAATGTATGCCATAGCGAGCCACTCTGACTCCCAACCCTCTATGTAAGTTAGGGAATTGATAGGGAATTATATCAAAGATTAATTGTAAAACATCAAGGTAAAAAGGAAAGGAATAGGTGATACGACAAAGAACGAAATAGGAATATTGAGTTGGATTAATATATTAAAGGAGTAGTACAGGAATTTAATTATAAGATAAAAGAATGAAATATAAAGAAGCTAATAAAGGGTTAATATAGAGATGATAATTTCATCAAAACCAAAGATATGTTTTCCAAAATTATCAACTTTAACGGAGAGGCATACGTAACGTCACAGAACGTTCCATAAAAAGAAATCATTTATATAGTAAGTTAGCATAAGAGGAAAGTGAAGTGAACAGTATCGAACCCAAGTAGTCCCAAAAAATTGTGTAATTTTGTATAATAATTATTTCTATCAACTTGAAAAAAAACGACCAAACTATGACTAAGACAAAACCCCATATATATTATTAAAGTGAATAAGAGTGAAAAAAACATAAGACACTATAAGAGAGAGAAATAATGTCAGAATCAACCAAAATATAGTCAATAATTACTAAGTTTTATGACTATGAATATAGTATTAAAAATTATTTTTTGTGAATAAATGGACATGAGCCATTATTATGTTATGTGATGTAAATAAAATAAATGTATTAAATGATTTAAATACATTATTAGAAAGAATCTAAGTTAAAATAAAAATTGTATATTTGTTATGACAAAAAAATATTAATGTGTTGGATTTGAGACCATACACCAAGATTTCATGAAAAAATTAATTATTATCAGATTTAAATAAAAACTATATGCAATTGTCAAGTAGACAATAGTGAATAATTTATCTTAAATAAAGGAAGCTGTGAAATGAATAAAAAGCAGTCAAAATAGCCAAAAACTGTGTTAACTAAAAACATGTAATAGGCGTCTAATATTGTATAATTTATGAATTTAATGTTGCCAAAATGCAACCAAACTGTATTAGAAAGCTGTAATATGATATAAAGCAACTATACTAATATACCTGACTAACTTTAACATTGTAATAGTCAAGTTAGCAAAATATTTACTTATACCAAGTATGGCTGAAGCCCATCATCCAGTACAAAAATAATCTTTTCTGGCTATTTACTTACATAATACTAACAAAAATAAGATAGAAAGGTACAATACATCAGTATACCTTAATAAGAAACAAACTCAGTTGAAAGTAAAGTCAATTCTAAAAGAATTTAACTAATTAGTGTGAGATTTGTCACGCCATAAAAGAAGGACATCTCAAGACCCATCAATGATGCTATGTCATCTTGTGATAAATATAAAATATGTACAGAGTAACCAGGTATCACAAAAGATAGACAAAATAATAAACTCTGTGTGTACAGTAGTGAAATAATACATATATTAAAGAAAAAGACTAATCATTGTATTAGAATACTGACAAGAATCTAGGCCATGAGCAGAGGCCATATAAAATTGTATTTGTTTGTGTTTTATCTATGTTAAAATTTGTTTATTTTGTTGTAGGAAAGTAATAGTATTAGATGTTCAGCTTGTGGAAGGAACTTAGTAACTCCACAACAATTTTGTTATAAAAAATGAGTTTTCAATGACAACAACTCAAGGTGAGGGTTGTATATTGTATTGTTTATTAGACTTAAGTTAATTAGAAACCAATCATATTTAGTATCGCTAGATTCAGTTAAAAACAGGGAATCTAAATGTATTAATGGCATACAAATTGTGAGTACTAATGTAAAACTGTTTGATAAATACCAGAGTAATTTTTGAAATATCCTTTGTATGAAGAATAAGAAATTCGTTCTATAAGCTTCTACGGAAGTGAAAATTGTTCTATGACATTCCATTTCGTTTATTCTCGAACATTCTAGAAAGAATTTTTACACAAATATACCGGAAGTCGATGAAAACAGTCATCCTGAATTAGTATAAAAGAGAGACCAAATTCGACACAAAAACACTTGAAACTTGAACTCCAGAACTGATGCATCTCACACAACACTGATCAACGCAGCTAAGGCGAAACCGAAGAGGCGAGAAATCGACAAGACACGGCAGGAAGGCTTTTCCCGTACATAGACATACCGACTGACTTAACCTCAACGAGAATCCTCGCCAAAAGTATCGCTGAAATAGAGCAGCGAAACGGCAAATTTTAATAGAAATCACGCAGCCAGAACGTCAACGGCCCAGGAGGGACCAAAGATTTAAATAGAGAACGAATTCTGCTGTGTTCGCATTGACTGACTAACTTGACAAACAATCCCCTTTCACGTAAACATACAATACACAAAGCCTTCCTCGACACTGCATGGGAATCAGCGCTGCGGCGGATAATTTCTGAATTAACGCGGAGCAGCTGACGAGCTTTTTGGCGGCGTTTGAACGATATTCTATTGCCAAACGTTTTTACAAAAGTGCGGAAAAAGTAATGATCGCAAAATTTGACTTTAAATAGATTCAGTGTACACCAGAAGAGGCGAGATTGGGAAACTACCCGCAAGGAGTGTCCAGTGCGAGAATAAATAACCATTGGAACGTGAGTTACCAAAATTAAAGTCATTTGTTACCTGGTTACATTTATCACACAGTTGTACTTCACACGCCACACATACACCTTCAAATCACTTAGTTTTTTTTCTTGTAAGGCATCTAATTGATATGTCTTGGTAGTTCAAAGGAGTCACGTCCTGAGAGTAAAGATTTTTCATGTATTAAACTCATGCTTTTCAACTGAGTCAAAATCTGAATTTTACTAGCCGATACTTGATTGGATATATAAAAAATTGTCAATAATAATAACTTGTAAATTTTTTTCCCTGCAATTTTATAATTTTTTTCTATGAATGTTAGTTTCAGACGATTTGTTTGTTTTTAAAGAACCATTAAACTTAACTGATTTTTCCAAGCTAAACTGACTTGTTTAAATTTTTTCGTAGATTTAAAAATTTTATCAATCACATTTTTTTCTTGGAACAAACGTTTCCAAGTGGCGCCCACAGAAAGCATAGAATTAAGTTGTGCTACAGGACTACATCACTGCAGAGGATCCAATCAACAGAGTAAGTAACAAAAGTGCGCGGAGGTAACGCCCGACAGTTTACAACACAACACAAATACACAACACCCTTTCTTTTTGTTATAAATTGGCGCCCAACGTGGGGCTTGAAAAAGACGGAACAAGCCAGGCAACTACCAACATATTAAAATGCCGCAACCTAAGGGAAAAAAGGTGAAGAAGACTGTGGAACCTGAGTTAAGTGTGGAAGACGGAGAGGCAGTACAGGTCGAGGAAACGGAATTAGAACCACCCACACTAGAAATGGAAAGACCGGTACAAACGGCAGACGAAATAGAGGAGCAAACGGGAGAAGAACCCATACAAATGGTAGAACAAACAGAGAAACCCGAACCAGAGAAAACAGGGAGCGTTGACACGGATATAATAATGATGGTGCTCCAAAGAATGAAGGAAGATAAGGAGGAAATAATAAAATCACTGAAAGAGGATATAAATAAAAATAGACAGGAAGACAAGGCGGAAATAAAAGGAAGCATAGAATCTTTAAAGGAGGGTATGAACAAAAATATAGAATCCCTGAATAAAAACAGACAGGAATATAAGGAGGAAATAAAAGGAAGCATAGAGTCCCTGAAAAAAGAAATTAGCATACAATACGAAATAGTAAACAAAAGGATCGATGATAATAAGATCGATAGTGACAGGAAGGTCGAAAACATGGAGAAACAATTGGAAAGGTTACGAGATGGACACTTAGTAAAGGAGAAAAGAAGGAGAAATACTGTCATATATTTGATAATAAATGGAAATGATAAATGAAAAAAAAGGGGAGAACAGTGTTACATAAGAAGGTAATGATGAATATGAATATAGCTATTAACATTGAATGATTTTAAACGATAATTTAACTTGCGGAGAACGATATATTAATATAATTGTGAATTAGTCAGAAGAGTTTAAGAAAGGGAATTTATGTGTAGGAGCCTATGATCTTTGAATATTGTATTTTTTTATTATTATTTGTTGCAAAGGTGCAATTATTATTTTCTGAACAGGGATGTGTTGCCTCTGATTTCAGTAGTTATAGACAGGAAGGGACAGAGAATGTATACCATAGCGAGCCACTCTGACTCCCAACCCTCTATGTAAGTTAGGGAATTGATAGGGAATTATATCAAAGATTAATTGTAAAACATCAAGGTAAAAAGGAAAGGAATAGGTGATACGACAAAGAACGAAATAGGAATATTGAGTTGGATTAATATATTAAAGGAGTAGTACAGGAATTTAATTATAAGATAAAAGAATGAAATATAAAGAAGCTAATAAAGGGTTAATATAGATATGATAATTTCATCAAAACCAAAGATATGTTTTTCCAAAATTATCAACTTTAACGGAGAGGCATATGTAACGTCACAGAACGTTCCATAAAAAGAAATCATGTATATAGTAGGTTAGCATAAGAGGAAAGTGAAGTGAACAGTATCGAACCCAAGTATTCCCAAAAAATTGTGTAATTTTGTATAATAATTATTTCTATCAACTTGAAAAAAAACGACCAAACTATGATTAGACAAAACCCCAAATATATTATTAAAGTGAATAAGAGTGAAAAAACCATAAGGCACTATAAGAGAGAGAAATAATGTCAGAATCAACCAAAATAAAGTCAATAATTTCTAAGTTTTATGACTATGAATATAGTATTAAAAACTATTTTTTGTGAATAAATGGACATGATCCATTATTATGTTATGTGATGTAAATAAAATAAATGTATTAAATGATTTAAATACATTATTAGAAAGAATCTAAGTTAAAATAAAAATTGTATATTTGTTATGAAAAAAATATATTAATGTGTTGGATTTGAGACCATACACCAAGATTTCATGAAAAAATTAATTATTATCAGATTTAAATACAAACTATACGTAATTGTCAAGCAGACAATAGTGAACAATTTATCATAATAAAGGAAGCTGTCAAATGAATAAAAAGCAGTCAAAATAGCCAAAAACCGTGTTAACTAAAAACATGTAATAGGCGTCTAATATTGTATAATTTATAAATTTAATGTTGCCAAAATGCAACCAAACTGTATTAAAAAGCTGTAATATGATATAAAGCAACTATACTAATATACCTGACCAACTTTAACATTGTAATAGTCAAGTTAGCAAAATATTTACTTATACCAAGTATGGCTGAAGCCCATCATCCAGTACAAAAATAATCTTATCTGGCTAAATACTTACATAATACTAACAAAAATAAAATAGAAAGGTACAATACATCAATATACCTTAATAAGAAACAAACTCAGTTGAAAGTAAAGTCAATTCTAAAAGAATTTAACTAATTAGTGTGAGATTTGTCACGCCATAAAAGAAGGACATCTCAAGACCAATTAATGATGCTATGTCATCTTGTGATAAATATAAAATATGTACAGAGTAACCAGGTATCACAAAAGATAGACAAAATAATAAACTCTGTGTGTACAGTAGTGAAATAATACATATATTAAAGAAAAAGACTAATCATTGTATTAGAATACTGACAAGAATCTAGGCCATGAGCAGAGGCCATATAAAATTGTATTTGTTTGTGTTTTATCTATGTTAAAATTTGTTTATTTTGTTGTAGGAAAGTAATAGTATTAGATGTTCAGCTTGTGGAAGGAACTTAGTAACTCCACAACAATTTTGTTATAAAAAATGAGTTTTCAATGACAACAACTCAAGGTGAGGGTTGTATATTGTATTGTTTATTAGACTTAAGTTAATTAGAAACCAATCATATTTAGTATCGCTAGATTCAGTTAAAAACAGGGAATCTAAATGTATTAATGGCATACAAATTGTGAGTACTAATGTAAAACTGTTTGATAAATACCAGAGTAATTTTTGAAATATCCTTTGTATGAAGAATAAGAAATTCGTTCTATAAGCTTCTACGGAAGTGAAAATTGTTCTATGACATTCCATTTCGTTTATTCTCGAACATTCTAGAAAGAATTTTTACACAAATATACCGGAAGTCGATGAAAACAGTCATCCTGAATTAGTATAAAAGAGAGACCAAATTCGACACAAAAACACTTGAAACTTGAACTCCAGAACTGATGCATCTCACACAACACTGATCAACGCAGCTAAGGCGAAACCGAAGAGGCGAGAAATCGACAAGACACGGCAGGAAGGCTTTTCCCGTACATAGACATACCGACTGACTTAACCTCAACGAGAATCCTCGCCAAAAGTATCGCTGAAATAGAGCAGCGATACGGCAAATTTTAATAGAAATCACGCAGCCAGAACGTCGACGGCCCAGGAGGGACCAAAGATTTAAATAGAGAACGAATTCTGCTGTGTTCGCATTGACTGACTAACTTGACAAAAAATCCCCTTTCACGTAAACATACAATACACAAAGCCTTCCTCGACACTGCATGGGAATCAGCGCTGCGGCGGATAATTTCTGAATTAACGCGGAGCAGCTGACGAGCTTTTGGCGGCGTTTGAACGATATTCTACTGCCAAACGTTTTTACAAAAGTGCGGAAAAAGTAATGATCGCAAAATTTGACTTTAAATAGATTCAGTGTACACCCGAAGAGGCGAGATTGAGAAACTACCCGCAAGGAGTGTCCAGTGCGAGAATAAATAACTATTGGAACGTGAGTTACCAAAATTAAAGTCATTTGTTACCTGGTTACATTTATCACACAGTTGTACTTCACACGCCACACATACACCTTCAAATCACTTAGTTTTTTTTCTTGTAAGGCATCTAATTGATATGTCTTGGTAGTTCAAAGGAGTCACGTCCTGAGAGTAAAGATTTTTCATGTATTATACTCATGCTTTTCAACTGAGTCAAAATCTGAATTTTACTAGCCGATACTTGATTGGATATATAAAAAATTGTCAATAATAATAACTTGTAAAATTTTTTCTCTGCAATTTTATAATTTTTTTCTATGAATGTTAGTCCTTCAGACGATTCGTTTGTTTTTAAAGAACCATTAAACTTAACTGATTTTTCCAAGCTAAACTGACTTGTTTAATTTTTTTCGTAGATTTAAAAATTTTATCAATCACATTTTTTTCTTGGAACAAACGTTTCCAAGTGGCGCCCACAGAAAGCATAGAATTAAGTTGTGGTACAGGACTACATCACTGCAGAGGATCCAATCAACAGAGTAAGTAACAAAAGTGCGCGGAGGTAACGCCCGACAGTTTACAACACAACACAAATACACAACACCCTTTCTTTTTGTTATAAATTGGCGCCCAACGTGGGGCTTGAAAAAGACGGAACAAGCCAGGCAACTACCAACATATTAAAATGCCGCAACCTAAGGGAAAAAAGGTGAAGAAGACTGTGGAACCTGAGTTAAGTGTGGAAGACGGAGAGGCAGTACAGGTCGAGGAAACGGAATTAGAACCACCCACACTAGAAATGGAAAGACCGGTACAAACGGCAGACGAAATAGAGGAGCAAACGGGAGAAGAACCCATACAAAATGGTAGAACAAACAGAGAAACCCGAACCAGAGAAAACAGGGAGCGTTGACACGGATATAATAATGATGGTGCTCCAAAGAATGAAGGAAGATAAGGAGGAAATAATAAAATCCCTGAAAAAGGATATAAATAAAAATAGACAGGAAGACAAGGCGGAAATAAAAGGAAGCATAGTATCTTTAAAGGAGGGTATGAACAAAAATATAGAATCCCTGAATAAAAACAGACAGGAAGATAAGGAGGAAATAAAAGGAAGCATAGAGTCCCTGAAAAAAGAAATTAGCATAAAATACGAAATAGTAAACAAAAGGATCGATGATAATAAGATCGATAGTGACAGGAAGGTCGAAAACATGGAGAAACAATTGGAAAGGTTACGAGATGGACACTTAGTAAAGGAGAAAAGAAGGAGAAATACTGTCATATATTTGATACTAAATGGAAATGATAAATGAAAAAAAAAGGGGGAGAACAGTGTGTTACATAAGAAGGTAATGATGAATATGTATATAGCTATTAACATTGAATGATTTTAAACGATAATTTAACCTGCGGAGAACGATATATTAATATAATTGTGAATTAGTTAGAAGAGTTTAAGAAAGGGAATTTATGTGTAGGAGCCTATGATCTTTGAATATTGTATTTTTTTATTATTATTTGTTGCAAAGGTGCAATTATTATTTTCTGAACAGGGATGTGTTGCCTCTGATTTCAGTAGTTATAGACAGGAAGGGACAGAGAATGTATGCCATAGCGAGCCACTCTGACTCCCAACCCTCTATGTAAGTTAGGGAATTGATAGGGAATTATATCAAAGATTAATTGTAAAACATCAAGGTAAAAAGGAAAGGAATAGGTGATACGACAAAGAACGAAATAGGAATATTGAGTTGGATTAATATATTAAAGGAGTAGTACAGGAATTTAATTATAAGATAAAAGAATGAAATATAAAGAAGCTAATAAAGGGTTAATATAGAGATGATAATTTCATCAAAACCAAAGATATGTTTTTCCAAAATTATCAACTTTAACGGAGAGGCATACGTAACGTCACAGAACGTTCCATAAAAAGAAATCATTTATATAGTAAGTTAGCATAAGAGGAAAGTGAAGTGAATAGTATCGAACCCAAGTAGTCCCAAAAAATTGTGTAATTTTGTATAATAATTATTTCTATCAACTTGAAAAAAAACGACCAAACTATGACTAAGACAAAACCCCATATATATTATTAAAGTGAATAAGAGTGAAAAAAACATAAGACACTATAAGAGAGAGAAATAATGTCAGAATCAACCAAAATAAAGTCAATAATTACTAAGTTTTATGACTATGAATATAGTATTAAAAACTATTTTTTGTGAATAAATGGACATGAGCCATTATTATGTTATGTGATGTAAATAAAATAAATGTATTAAATGATTTAAATACATTATTAGAAAGAATCTAAGTTAAAATAAAAATTGTATATTTGTTATGACAAAAAAATATTAATGTGTTGGATTTGAGACCATACACCAAGATTTCATGAAAAAATTAATTATTATCAGATTTAAATAAAAACTATATGCAATTGTCAAGTAGACAATAGTGAACAATTTATCTTAAATAAAGGAAGCTGTCAAATGAATAAAAAGCAGTCAAAATAGCCAAAAACTGTGTTAACTAAAAACATGTAATAGGCGTCTAATATTGTATAATTTATGAATTTAATGTTGCCAAAATGCAACCAAACTGTATTAGAAAGCTGTAATATGATATAAAGCAACTATACTAATATACCTGACTAACTTTAACATTGTAATATTCAAGTTAGCAAAATATTTACTTATACCAAGTATGGCTGAAGCCCATCATCCAGTACAAAAATAATCTTATCTGGCTATTTACTTACATAATACTAACAAAAATAAGATAGAAAGGTACAATACATCAGTATACCTTAATAAGAAACAAACTCAGTTGAAAGTAAAGTCAATTCTAAAAGAATTTAACTAATTAGTGTGAGATTTGTCACGCCATAAAAGAAGGACATCTCAAGACCCATCAATGATGCTATGTCATCTTGTGATAAATATAAAATATGTACAGAGTAACCAGGTATCACAAAAGATAGACAAAATAATAAACTCTGTGTGTACAGTAGTGAAATAATACATATATTAAAGAAAAAGACTAATCATTGTATTAGAATACTGACAAGAATCTAGGCCATGAGCAGAGGCCATATAAAATTGTATTTGTTTGTGTTTTATCTATGTTAAAATTTGTTTATTTTGTTGTAGGAAAGTAATAGTATTAGATGTTCAGCTTGTGGAAGGAACTTAGTAACTCCACAACAATTTTGTTATAAAAAATGAGTTTTCAATGACAACAACTCAAGGTGAGGGTTGTATATTGTATTGTTTATTAGACTTAAGTTAATTAGAAACCAATCATATTTAGTATCGCTAGATTCAGTTAAAAACAGGGAATCTAAATGTATTAATGGCATACAAATTGTGAGTACTAATGTAAAACTGTTTGATAAATACCAGAGTAATTTTTGAAATATCCTTTGTATGAAGAATAAGAAATTCGTTCTATAAGCTTCTACGGAAGTGAAAATTGTTCTATGACATTCCATTTCGTTTATTCTCGAACATTCTAGAAAGAATTTTTACACAAATATACCGGAAGTCGATGAAAACAGTCATCCTGAATTAGTATAAAAGAGAGACCAAATTCGACACAAAAACACTTGAAACTTGAACTCCAGAACTGATGCATCTCACACAACACTGATCAACGCAGCTAAGGCGAAACCGAAGAGGCGAGAAATCGACAAGACACGGCAGGAAGGCTTTTCCCGTACATAGACATACCGACTGACTTAACCTCAACGAGAATCCTCGCCAAAAGTATCGCTGAAATAGAGCAGCGAAACGGCAAATTTTAATAGAAATCACGCAGCCAGAACGTCAACGGCCCAGGAGGGACCAAAGATTTAAATAGAGAACGAATTCTGCTGTGTTCGCATTGACTGACTAACTTGACAAACAATCCCCTTTCACGTAAACATACAATACACAAAGCCTTCCTCGACACTGCATGGGAATCAGCGCTGCGGCGGATAATTTCTGAATTAACGCGGAGCAGCTGACGAGCTTTTTGGCGGCGTTTGAACGATATTCTACTGCCAAACGTTTTTACAAAAGTGCGGAAAAAGTAATGATCGCAAAATTTGACTTTAAATAGATTCAGTGTACACCCGAAGAGGCGAGATTGAGAAACTACCCGCAAGGAGTGTCCAGTGCGAGAATAAATAACCATTGGAACGTGAGTTACCAAAATTAAAGTCATTTGTTACCTGGTTACATTTATCACACAGTTGTACTTCACACGCCACACATACACCTTCAAATCACTTAGTTTTTTTTCTTGTAAGGCATCTAATTGATATGTCTTGGTAGTTCAAAGGAGTCACGTCCTGAGAGTAAAGATTTTTCATGTATTAAACTCATGCTTTTCAACTGAGTCAAAATCTGAATTTTACTAGCCGATACTTGATTGGATATATAAAAAATTGTCAATAATAATAACTTGTAAAATTTTTTCTCTGCAATTTTATAATTTTTTTCTATGAATGTTAGTCCTTCAGACGATTTGTTTGTTTTTAAAGAACCATTAAACTTAACTGATTTTTCCAAGCTAAACTGACTTGTTTAAATTTTTTCGTAGATTTAAAAATTTTATCAATCACATTTTTTTCTTGGAACAAACGTTTCCAAGTGGCGCCCACAGAAAGCATAGAATTAAGTTGTGTTACAGGACTACATCACTGCAGAGGATCCAATCAACAGAGTAAGTAACAAAAGTGCGCGGAGGTAACGCCCGACAGTTTACAACACAACACAAATACACAACACCCTTTCTTTTTGTTATACAGTCAATATAAAACTTCAAGAATTTTGCACTACTTTGTGTTAGTTTTTTTACTTGAATTGCCTCAAAAGTGTACAATTTTGTTATCCATTGTTTGAATATTTTCTTGCTGAAATTTATATTATTATTTATTGAAATTATTGTGCTGTTTGAATACTCTATTCTTTCCGACTGTTGTAAGAATACTTTTGCTTGTTATCCAATTTTTGTTTTCTAATATTTTATTTGTCATACTTCATTATACTCGTCACTATAAATTTGTAAACGGTGACGAGGTTAAAAGAAATAAGTTATTTTTCAGTAGAAAGCGACTGATTACCTCGATTTATGAATACAAACATTATTTTGTCTCTCGTTTTCTTTTGTGAGTTTTCCACTATTTCTGCTGTACGTTTCAACCTATCGTGCAGTATTATGACGTAGTGTAGTCAGCAGCATTATGTAAGGGAGCTTTGTTACCAACATAACAGTGCACACAATATGCAGTAGGCAGTACAATATGATATGCATTCCACGGAACAGACAATTGCATTACCTTGACTGAAACACAACTGATGCAGTTATAGTTCCGTAATTAAATACGCAATGGCAACGACTCAATTGAGATATAATATATAATCATCCATACATTGCCTATGCCCAACGGAATTACTTTATTGCAATAACAGATCTCATAATAGCTTTACGAAAAACACGGAGTAGTCTTTATTTCAACAGAATTGAGCTATCCATATCTAAACGTTAATAAATCTATTGCACTTTCCTCACAAGTATAAATATATATTTATTAAATTGAAAATTTAGTTGTAAAATATTTTAATGAATTATACTAAAATTACATAATTCATATGCCTAAGTTCTAATTGATTTAGATTGTTATAAAGAATTTTATTGCTTTATATATTTTTCTAGTAAGTTGTAACATAGTTCCTACAAAGTTGTAAAAAGTTAAGTGTCATCAAAATGTATCCACATCATATACTTTTACAACTTATTTGTGACGTAAACATGTGTGTATACAAGTATATAATATATTTAATCATCACGTTACATAAGAGTTTATGGAAAAAGAATTTATGCTTTTTTAACGGTTCAAATTTTCTGTTGTCGGTTGAAGATCTCTCATTAATAATCCTGTACAAGATATCGATTGGCACGTGAAGACTGAAGTGAAAATTCTATGCGTCCTGTATATTGTATAATTTATATTCAAATATAAATTGCATAGTTATTCAGAACCAACAAAAGTTGCAATGAGTCACACTCATATTTAGCGAAATTGTTAATGCTCAATAGATTATTTATAGTTCCCGATTTTACAGAAAACGTTAGTGACATCAATTAAAATTTGCTTTCCGTTTAATTACAACAGGATATTAGCGTACAGGTTATTCCAATATCCACACACAGTAAACCCCACTAATGGTCAAGAGAGGTTACATTAGCTGCTAAATTTATTAACCGTCAAGGTTACATCTCACAACAAGGGCTTTAAATTATTGCATGTAAATAATTTGGAAAAAGAAAGCAATAAATATCCGAGACACTGTTAAACATGTTAGTGTACATGGTCGTTTAGAAATAGCGATCCGATTAGCGTTTTTAAACTCCACAGCTCATAACAAAATCGGAAATATCGGACGTATTTAGAAAATTATGTAATCACTATAGAAAAATAATTTTCGATTAGCGCTTTCAAGCTTTACAGCTTATTATCACATCGGAAATATGTAACATAATTTCCGAAGTGTGTCAGATATTTCCGATCTGATGATGAGCTGTGAAACTTGAAAGCGCTAATCGGAAAACAATTTTTTTTAAAGTTGTGTGCAACAGTGTTATTTTTGTTTGTGAATAGAACCTGTAACACAACTTAATAATTAAAAACAAGACCCAACAACTGTTATTGTACCACATGATAAAGAGACATTCTGTTATAAGGACAGCCTATAAATGTTGTTGAAATGCTGCATTTTGTTATATACATTTTGATAAAGTAGAAGGTTTTTCATAACTTCATTACAGCTACTTATGTCACCAAGCTATGTTTTGGGTTTCACTTAATCAATTGAAATTTTCAGCAATCTTTTTTATAAATTTTACCAATTACCATATGTATTCAAATGTAACATACGTCTAAATATATATCATAAGTACAAGTATCATATATATATATATATATATATGTTGTAGTAGGTTTTTGGGTACATCCGTGTGTGTGATGTTTATAATGTTTGGTTCCGTAATCCCGGAACATTTTCAAGGCGTACTGATGTTGATTTAACTGCAGCGCGAGTTTTATATCTTGCTTCTCTTGTGATATTTGCCGTGTGAGGGTTGGAGCGTGGGGATGAGTGTGTTGTGGCCATGTGTTGCTTGTTAATCTGTAAACTGCCAGTTAAGAATTTCCACGTGGTCGCTAGTTTTGTACATTCATTTTTGTCGTTTACCACTCACTCCCTCATCCGGTAGATTTCCATGCACTCTCTGTACTCTCTGATTTTCTTATAGTTACTCCTTTCCAAGATTTTGTGTTTTTGAAATCAAAAGTGAGTCCTGTTTCTTTGGCGTGTTTCGTTAGGGATGTGTTATCTTCTTGCTTTGCTACTGCCAATTCGTGTTTGCGGACGCGTTGACGGATATTTCTCCCGAGTGGCCGACAGAAGATCGGTCGTAGTTTTTGCATCGTATTTGATATACACCTTGTCCCTCTAACTGTATGCGGTCCTTCGGATTTTGTAGAAGGGCGTTGATTTTTTTGTGCGTGTTAAATGTTGTCCTAATGTGATATTTCTTGAGTATTCTCCCTATTATGTCTATTGTGCCCTTTATATATGGTAATGTTAAGGCGCTGATGTACTCTTGTGTTACTTTCTCCGGTTGCGTCCTCTTTGTCTTCATTTGTTTGATGGCGTTGTTTACATCAGATAGGGTGTATCCATTGGAAAACAGCGTCTCCTTCAAAGTGTCCAGCTCCTGTTTCCTGTGTTCCTCGTCTTGTAGGTGTAGGGCTCTGTGTGTCTTCACTGCAGACTGTAACAGCCCTGGGCGGTGATGGGACTGTCTGTGTAAGTATCTGTTTGTGTGTGTGGGTTTTTGGCTTACGTGACCGTCTTACTTCTTTATGAAAAGATTAAGGAATGGAATGTACTACAACAGATATTCACCGTGAAAGCATTTGTACGTGCATATATATATATATATATATATATATATATATATATATGCACAACACTTTTTGCTACAGTCCGTTTCTTGATTATATTTAAATCTTATTATATTTAATATTTATAATGAATTTACCTCAAGATATGTTTTTACTTATTAGGAAAATGTTTCGAAAACCATTGTGTTCCCATCCTCAGCCTTCGTGATTTTGAGTCTGGTGAAGTACTTGTGTGTTGGCTGGTTGTTATTGTGGCTTCCTGTTGGCTTCTCGTACTTTAAATTGGTACTATTGTGTGTGATAGTGGTGTATGTATTAATATTTTGTGTACTTTCGATGTTGAGTGCTTTGAAAATTGTGTTGTGTTTTGTATTGATTTGTATTTGTTCAGGTATTAGTTTGTTTTGTGTTTTATGTTTGTATATTTGTAAATTTTCCCAAATGTTCATTATGATGCATTTGTGTGGTATGTGTTTTATTAGTGTCATGTTGGTTATGTCTGGGAATTCATGTCCAGTATTTATTGAATGTGTGGCGAAATTAGATTTGTATATATCTGGTTTTTGTATGCGTTTAGGTGTTCAAAATAACGTTTTTAAAGTTGTTTATTTGTTTGTCCTATGTAACATTTATTGGAATCTTGGCATTCAATTTTATATATAACATTGGTTGTTGTATTATCTTTGTTGTGTGGGTTATTTAGTTTTTGTAGATAATTTTTGTTAGTTTTGTATGCTATTCTAATGTCTGTGTTTTTAGACAGTTTTGTTAGCTTTGATTTTTTTTATGTATGTGAATGTGGCCCAGTTTTTATTGTTCTTATTATTTTGGTTTTATTTAACTCCAAGTCATCTTCACACGACCACTGATGTGAAGTTCTGTGGGATGAATGAACAAAAGTTTCGTCTGTATAGATAATAGGGCGTCCTTCTTCTCTAATTTTTTTTTATTTTTCGTAAACATTGAATGCGCTTTAAGTGTATTTCGCGTCTCTCGCATACAATCTTCGTATTACAGCTGGTTTTTTTACACCTGTTTAAAAAATGATAATGTGCGTAGTGTCAAATTTTATTTATAAAATAAACACAAGTCCACTTAGAAAACGTGAACATTTTCGAAAATAATATTTGCTTCTAAATTGTAAGAAATGCATATAAAAAATAAATATAAGCAGTACACTTATTTATCTATGATTACAAACAAAAGTGAAATAAGTCAATCAATAAATACAATTATTAGAACAGTACACGTATCAGAATTTTTTGCTTGTACATATCAGAATGTTTTATAACCATATCTGAGTGTTATTTGATTTTGTCATTGTGTACTGCTGAGACGTAAAAAACTACAGCCTTCCTGACCGTTTTTATCGCAATGGAATTTACAAACTGTACGCTTCCACTCCTTAATTACACTCGAATATCTCTCCAGTTTATCATTACATAAAGGAACACGTTCATTGTATTAATTTAATTGCAAGAATCTTTTTAATCCTATTGACACCTTCACTTGCATACCAGCTGATTCTCGGTTATCTTCCCGCCATTCACAATTTCAAAGTGTACTCGACCATACATAAATTGGTTTCTGGGCTCTTAAGTTTCAATTTTGCTATACTTCAACCAAGGCTTAGGCAAAATGTATTGTAACGTATTGTAACTCTCAACATTATTTATCAATGTGTAATAACGTGTTACACTATTTTTATTCAGTGTTTACAGTTTCTGAATTCAAATATGAAATTATTGATTTATTCATATGCATGTTTCTCATATAGCCTATTCTTTATGAGGAAGAATATGTATTTCTTCTTTCTTAGGTTACATTCTGGTGCAATCTACCTTTCCTGTAGGCTTTTCGTATTACATCAACTACACGCAACCTGACCTTACATCCTTTGAACTATTTAGAAAGTAAATTCACTTAACCCTCTGACAGTTGCTGTTAACTCTAATTATGAAAAAAGTCTTTAATGTACCGGGCATGAAGGTTTTTTCTGATGAATTGTTTCAAGGTTAAACAAGGTCATTAAGGCTTCTAAGAAAATTCCCAAAATACGCAAATTTGATTTTTTTATGAGTTTTAAGAAAACAAACAAAATTTATCTGGCGTTTTATATAGACTATTAAACAATTCTATCATAAACTTTTTTTCTGAATTTTTCATTTTGTGCAACATATTTAAAAATTTTTTGTTATTTTCATGATTTTTGCAATTTTATGTGACATGCACTATATATACCAAAACATTTAAGAGACTATTTTATATAGCTTACATAATGACGCGTCTTTTGTAATTTTGTTTGTACCTGTACGTCAAAATCTAATTGAGATATGAATTTTTAAAATTAGTTTACAATTTCTTTTGCAATGTTTTCATTAAGATATCATTTTTTGACTTTTTTTGTGGCACAGCATATAGTGTACAATATCAAAATGCAGTGTTTGTAGTTTTTAAAAAAATACATAAAGATAAAGATAAATTTTATAATTGTTTAAGACAATTATTATAAAATGTATAGATGTATCTTCATTTTCGAATTATGTCTACATAAAGCGCAAATTATTACGTGTGAATTCCGTCGGTTTTGATGTCCAGTATACTATTGCGCAAACGAAAAAACTGACCGGGTTGTAGCTAGTAACTTTCGCCATTTTGGCAGTGGGAATTTAACAACTTTGATTGCGTCTCTCTGTTTGTTCTTATTCATAAACAAACTGTCGGTCTTGTTTAAACATGCTTAGTGCCGCCTTGATTAGAGCGCACTGTTTGTATTTTTATGGTGATACTTGATATCAGCGAAGTAATTTTCAAAAAATCATCTCCCCCCCTTCAACTATCATCTTCAATTATAGATATCTCATTTGCCATTGTACAGTTGATTAATATGACTTTATTTTTGGGGAACTTATTTATCAAAATTAAGTACTTTACTCCTGCTAAACCACAAAACAATGCAGGTAAACTACCCCTCCCCTAACCGATCAACTCTATTTTTGATATTTGCACTTTTACTGAGTAATAGTTTTATTATATGCATAAAATGTAATCTATTAGTTATTTTAACAAAACCATACTTAACTCCTCTTTTACAAGTCTTTCACCATCAAGATGTTTGAAAATTGTGGTGGCGCAACTTCTTACTTTCAGTTTACTGGCTGTGACTGTAAGATCTTTCAGCAATCATCTGGTAGAAATAGCGTATCACTAAGGTACCTTATTCTTTAAAATGAAGTACTTTATTTGACACCAAAAAGGTAGTTTTTGAAAAATATTCCCCCCTTTCAACTGCCCTTTTTATTTATACATATTTCACCTACCTTTCTACAGAGGATAATTATGACCTTCTTTTCAGGATGCTTTACTTATCAAAATTAGGTACTTTTCTCTTGTTAAAACGTAAAACGTTGCTGGTAAACTACCCTTCTTCATTAACCGATATTCACCAAAATCAATATACATTGAGTCGTCTACAACTCGGGCACATATGCTACATTTATTTAATCCCGTTTGCATTTGTAGAAATTATTGTTTGCCATAAAAATTTCTACATACAGTCACACACACCCATTTTTTGGAAAATGACTATTCTTCATCTGTTGAGGGGATCAGAATCGACCCTTATCTCGATCAAAACTTTTTCGCGATCACCATACTTCCATTTATTTACCGAACATGGAAGTGAAAATTGTAAACTAAATTGAAAAATTCATATCTCCTTCAGATTTTGACGTACAGATACAAAAAAATACTCGTCTTTTTATAACCACTACAATGATCTGTGAGGTTTTATATGTATGGTGCATTCCACATAAAATCACAAACATTTGTAAATATTCAAAAAAATTTAATTTTTGAAGTTGCACATAATTGAAAATTTTGAAAAAATCATGAAAGCATTGTTTAATGGTCTATATAAAACGGTAGTTGAATTTCTTTTGTCAAAACTCATATAAAAACATTAATAGTTATGTTTTGAGAATTTTTTTAAAACTCTTAATGACCTTGTTTGAGAAGAAAGTAACTGCAGGAGCGAAAATTTTTTTTACATAGCACCTGTCAGTTGGCTTTGTCAGTTAATAATTAATAAAAAAAAAAAAAACACAGCAGTTAAAGAAGAAAGCGTCGTCAACGTAGTGTGAGAAAGTTTTATAAATAGAACTTTGCCAACTGGGATTTTAAATCTAAAACCACTTTACAGCGTATACGCCATTTAATACGAGGTTGAAATTAAACCTCGCTGGGTAGCTTATGACAGCTTAGCTTTTTGAATCAGTGATATTTATAAATTTGTGTAGCAAGGATTACCATTTGCCAAACAAAATTACAACCAGTGTTTAGGTATTTGAGTATTATTAATCGTACACAGTTAGTTCTGAATGAGCGCATAAGCCTTTACTACATGTATTGCTCAACAAGCAATCAGTTTTGTCATTTTTAGGAAAGTACGTCTATTTTTTACGTTGAGCTGCAAAATTTACAAGATATCTACATATGTGAACTTATAATATTTTTGAAATCTCAGAATTTTTCGTTCTAGTTTTGAGACATTTAATCGAATACAAAATTAAAGAACGTATTTCTTTTTTTTTAAATTGTTAGTATAATATAGACGACGAGAAAGTGAATTTTAGGTTTAAATATCAGTTCACTCCAACCTCGTTGTTTGTTTCAGGTACGAGGTAGAAATTACGTTTATTTTTACATTTCCCATTATTATATTAATTCTTACTCTAATCTGTTGCTCCCATCCACTTAATTAAAAAGATCTCACAGAATTATTACTTGCATATAAAATTTGGACTGATTTTCCTTTTTATTATTACATAAGGAAACACGGACAATTTTTCCAAATTATTTGTAACATTAACGATCACTGTACATTCTGAATTGCTTTATTTATGTATACGTTTCTAAAATAAAATGTAGTAACGAGTTAATAAAATTGTGACATTACGTGTGCACAAAAAGATTTTACACTGTAGTGGAAATCAGGGCGACATCTGGAGGCAGTTTAACTAACCGTAAACAGACATCTGTAACAAACCAAACTGGGTCTGAATATTCAATGAATACATTTGTCTGCCTCCATTCAAGAGATTTTACTTTGTAAAAACTCATTCCTTTCTAAAAATGTATGCTATAAATTTTAGCAAAACTAAGCGAAATTACAAAACATAATTACGCTTTAAAGTTTAAGTTAACAATCGTATGATACTATTGATTCAGAAGTAAATTTAGAGAGGTAAATGTATGCATCAATCTATATTGGAATCACTTTACTTAAATTTATGGTAATTTTTTATCTTATTATACATTTTGGGAACAAGTACCACATACTGGAAACAGGAGGGTTCCAGGGCAGCCTAGCAATGCAGGTGTGTAAAACACTCTACATGCTTATAGAATTACGCAAACCATCCGATCTAGACGGCTTACTGACTCACTTAGCTTACATGCGGGCTAACTATTAACAAATTTTTAATTACGATAAAATATGTACACTCAGGACAATTCTTGGACTGACGGAAAAACGTGAGGGAAGACGACGGTGTAAAATACAGGATGCAGTCGAATTTTCCAGAAAGCAAAAAGTGAAATGGCCATGTTGTTAGGGTAAGCAATGATAGGTTAATAAAAATTTGGAGAGTTTTTATACCGTTCGAAAAACGGAATCCTGCCCGACCACAGACGATGGATGACTTGAAATCGACCTCTACTGAATCCCATTTATGCACGAAGAACAGGGAATTCAGCCTACAAAAGGCGACGAATTCGAAACAGAAGAAGAAGAAGAAGGAGGAGAAGGATATACGTACTTGCTTTGAGAGAACGTTCAACACGAAGAGACCATCGTCAACAAGAATTGTATTTAAAAAACAATTAAGAGTTTAATATATTAGGATGAAACAAGGATTATAAGTTTTATTAGTTTGCGGTGTGATATATGAGTTATTAAGCAAAGTAACAACACCAGAATTTGATAAGAGAATGAAGTTCTTAAGATCAATTAAAGTAGGCCAAAAGAGAGTTGATATTTTTTCATTGGCGGAGTTAAATGATGAATTCCGGACTAGACTGTGTATAAGCCTGCTTAGAATAAATAAGGCACGTTGCTACCATATGCTTTGTAATATGTACGTTATGAAGAGACGTGTTACCCAGCTGGAATATAACGTTAAATGTACTGCTTCAAGTACACGTTTGGTTGCAGTTATTGCTTCCTACTCGCTGCAGTTAGTGAACAAGAAATTGATTTTGCACATTTATTTTTGCTGCACAACTACTCAAACAATAAGTTAAAGCTTATATTTACAATTAAATGTATCAATTCTAGCTCTTAACTCTTTTACGTAAAATCCGAGTGGGGAATTTTGATTCGGAGATTGAGATTTTCTCCGACGAACAAGGAAGTAACGCATTCCGCTATTGTCACCACAGGGTAATTCATACACCGAACACATAACATATGAACATAACATAACATATGAAGTAAAAGTCATCTTCAGTTGTGTTGACTAGTTAAGTTTGGTTATAGTAAAGGCATTAAGATACTTTTTATCAAGTGACATTATTTTTAACATGTAACCACAATTTAAAATGGAATAAGCGAGCGGTAAATAATAGTATGCCTACTACAGACATAAACATATTAATTTTTATATTGGCCCATTTCTGTGTACACCGCGTTCCGATTCTAATGAGGGTGAATCAGCATAATTTAAGTTTATTAATAAACTGTCAACAAGTACATCATTTTTAAGATACAATAGATACGTTTCTTCTGCATGAAATGATAATTGCCGCAGTCTCGTTTATCCTCTTTTACGTTTAGGTGAAGCGTTAGCTTGGTTTCAGACAAATTCTAATACGGTCAACAAACGGAGACATGACGGTAGTCTTAATATTTTATGGCCTTTTTGTGTGCCTTGTAATTAATTACTTTGTAACTGTTCAATACGTTTAATTATTAAACGAACTGGTATTGCTCTTCAGGCTGTTAGCTAATTGTAAAAATGGCATTTCAAAAGTTTGTAAAAATTAACATGGTTACCACATAGCCAAGAAACTTCTTCCCATTTTTGTCAAAATTTATTTGGAGAACGTAAATGATTTACACTGTGATACTACCCAATTTTTTAAAACATTTATTTTTAATACAAGTTTTAAATACGTTAAAATTTTCATTAAAAAAAAACGGGTTACATTACGTTATTCAAAACGGGTTTCATTTTTTCAAAACAAAATTTGCAATAAGAGTTTGTTTATCTTTTTCATTTATAAAGGGTTACGAATGTAAATTTTTTCTTACTTTGTTCCACTTGTTACAGATATTGTGGTCAGATACATGTGTAAATTTTTCAGCGACTTTACCGGCAAGTCTTGATAAATCCTCACAGAAATTATTACACTCATTTACAACTATAATAGAGTGTTACCATTGCTCCTTAAAAAAGTTATTGTTTATGTATAATTTATAATTGACCGTCTGGAAACTGATGAGGTGATTGAACTGCAAGGCGGTGCCTGACTACTAATGCTCGTTACTTATACGTGTAAACTTAATGCTTATTAAATAGTTTGATTAACATATACAGTAATGGAGACGAACGGCGCGGCGTGACACTTATCGAAAAGTTTATTGATGAGGTCAATCACTCACCAATCTACTTTAACTATAAATACATGGTTCTGTTTAAATCAGTAACTATTATCATCATCATTACCAATTCAAAGACTAGGCTATAGACCTGTTCCCAAATCCATCTCATCCTCGGTCTACCGACATCTCTCTCCCCAGTAGGGTGATAACCCAAGGCAGCCACAGGGAGACGGATATCAGGCATGCAATTCAAGTGTTCACACTATCTCCTTCTGTGGTCTTCAATCACCTGGTTAAATGATACAATGTTTAAATCGCGTCTAATATACTCGTTCCTTCTCCGATTCAAGAAAAAATAACATTGCGTCACTCTTAGATATTTCATTTCGGCTGCCTGAATCCTCTGCACGTCCCTTTTACTAAGAGTCCATGTCTCACTATCATACACGAATGTGGGGACATACACAGTTTTATAAATCTAATTCGGGTATCCTTCCGTGTTTTATTTTTAAGGTACCTACGAATTGTTCCACATATGGGTCTAAATTTTGTTAGTTTACTATCCAAACCAATATCAGTTCCATATGAGGTATTACAACCTAGGTAATTAAAATGACTAGCCTCATCAAAATTCTAAAACTTTTCACGGCTATCTTAGTTCTTTTAGGATATCTGGCCTTAAATGCCATCGTTTCAGATTTCGTAGCAGAGATCTGTAGCCCATTGTATCCATTGTATGATACTATTGATCGTAAATATTGCCCGCTGTAACTGGTCTTCAGTTTTCTGAATCATTACCTTGTCACCTGCATAAATCAATGCATTCACTTGAATATTTTGCTGAAGTGATATTTCCGGGTGAACTTTAGCTGTCCATCGCCAAAATATGTCGTCCACGTATATATTAAAAAGTGTCGGTGAAATAGGGCACCTTTGTCTCACACCTTTATTTGTAGGAATATCTTCTGACAATTTACCATTCAAATCCACGACAACCGCTCTTTTGTAATATAAGCTCCTAAGAACTTTAATAAATTGCGAAGGAAAATCCCTTTTTACTATTGTACTCTAGAGTAACAAACGCTTCACATTATAAAAAACTTTTGATACATGTATGAATTCTAGATGTGTCTCCAAGTTAAATTCACTTCTCTTTCAATTATTACTTTACTTTAAGTTTAATGATAGCATCTATGCATGATCTCTCCTTCCTGAAGCCATTTTGTTCTTCTGATATTACAGCGTAAGTTACCTGATCAGTAATATGTTTTTTAATTAATACACATTGGGTCTAGTTTATTGCATTTTTCTTTAGGGAGAATCATGGGTAAAAAGGTTCAAGAATAGGAAGGAATCACTAATTCAGGGGGAGATCAGGAGGCTAGATCTCTTTATTTACGGATAGAAGCAATCACCCCACCAGTTGCACTAGAATAGCCAATCTTGGGTGATCTATGTGTCTGCTTACTCTCCCGATCCGGACTGTGCGAAATCTAATGTTCATTCCCTGAATCATCAAGAGAACGTGTACGAATATGAGACGTTTTCAGTTGACGGCTAAATATTTGCAATCGATGGTATCGGACGTACAGACGCGTGGAGTCATGTACTCGGGCAGTATTAAATTCTTACACGTGTTGAGTTTTCAATACGCTTGTGTTTGAAGATATTAAATGATAAAATATAGGACACAGATGTATGTCTATCCACGCGATGTTATGCAACAGTGTTTTAGTGACTGAGAATTAGTGGAACTAATGAGGCGTTATTACATTTTTCTTGATAAGTGCCAAGACAGCATTTTATGTAATAAAGTACTTAATTATGGTTTCCGACTTTTAATTCTCAATAATGTAAATATGAAGGTCTTTTTCTTCTTTAGCACTACAGCCCAACGTGAGCCCTGGCTTCCAAAGCCAATCTTCCCGACAGTTTCCTGTCTATTGCCATCTCATTGAAACCTTTCACGTCTATTCTCCTGAGATCTTCTAGCACACCATCCTGGCTTCTTATCTTAGGTCGGTCCCTCTTTCTGCCTCTGTGCCTCTATAGACCTGCGCCCCCAGATTTTTTTTTGCCATACGCTGATTATCCATCCTCTGTAGGTGATATAAACATTGTATTTGTTGAGCTTTTTTGAATTTCACAATGTCTTTGTGATTCAATAGCTTATTTATCTCCTTGTCATTTCTGATTCTCCTTTCGTTAAATATCATAGAGCTTCCTTTCAAACCTTCTTAGTGTTTCCTGTTCCTTTATTATCAGTGTCCATGTCTCGCCTCCGTAAGTAACAACCGGTCTCATAAGTGTTTTATATATTCTTACGTTAGTCTCTCTGATCTTCGTAAGGTACAGTGGAAAAACAAAGTACAGACACCAATATAACCAGCATTAATTAATCGTATATAACAATTCGAATTCAACTCGTACAATAATTCCAGTTAAAGTTGGCCATAACCAATAATAATGTCAAATAGTAGAGACCCACACTAAGTATAAAGAAACACTCGATCCGCACTAAGGAAAATCGCGCAACGAACTAATCTGACAAAGCCAGCCTCTGTTCCTTATATAAGTAGCGCACGTGTTCTACAACGAACTTACCATCCTTAATGCGGTGTGTCAGAGAATGCGTATTTCAAGTGTTCTTAAAGTATTCTGGAACGTGACAGCTGCCTTGACTGACACTACACCTCATCGGCTTTGAAAGGGACGGGTGGAAGGCGCTCTCGACTGTTAGATAAGGTTCACGTTCCCCAGAACGTTGTCTTCTTGTTCTCAACTGAGCGTAATACAGATCTCGCAAATGTTTATCACCATACTCTAATTTCGAGATAGATGTTTATCACCATATTTTAATCAATTCGCCATAGATGTTCTGGTTGTCAAGTGGCACTTTCCGTAGTAGCTCTGCTGCAGGTCCTTTAAAGCGAGAACGAGTAAAACTGCCTTGACTTTATCCGTCCAATTATTTGCGCATTCAGCGGCATTAAATGCTGAAGATACGTCGCCCAGTGAGTGATTCCGTCAAAGGTTGGGGCCTTGACATGAACTGTTCCAACCGCAGGTAAGGTGATTTTGGTTGCACTCTGGAACGTACTTAATTGCGGCCTTGACTGACGCTACTTCTGCTCGACTAGCTGAAGGACGGGTGGAGGACGCTGTCGGTTGTTCGATAGGGTTCTCGATAGAATATTTATATTTTTGTGTTACGAATAATGAGTTTGCTTTTCAATAGTATGCTGTTGGCATAATATGCCCTGTTTCTTATTTTTATCCTGTCATGTATTGTGTTTATAGAATCTTCATTATTTATCATGTTACCCAAGTATTTGTACTTATTAACTGCATCAAATGAATTATCCTGCATGCATAACTTATATAGACTTCTTACACTTTCTGGTGCAGAAAGCAACATGTATTTAGTTTGTTAATATTTACATTGAGTCCCACTCCAGCGGATTTTTTACTTAGCTCTTTGTATATCTCAACTAGCCGTTACTTTGATCTGGCTATTATTGCGTAGAATATCGTCATCGTAAGCACATATTTGGTTTGTCTTATTTAGTATTAACAGAAAGGTCTAGTGAAAAAAAAATATTCTACCTTAAACAACGGATCGTAGGTACATCTTACTTTTATTATTGTTTTCCAGAATTATAAAAAATTAATTTGTTACAAAATTTAAATCTACAAAATATCATGGTATTAATTTTTCGTACATGAGAAAAAAGTTGACGCGCGGCAAAGGAATACTCTCTACGTCATCATTTTGATTTTGATTTTTATATCCATCCGGATTTAAAAGATTGTTGAGTTCAAAAATAGCAACAAGTTGTAAAGATTTCTTGTAATGAATTCTTATTGCATTTTGCTCTTTGCAATTAATGTACCCATGAGAAAAATACTTATAGTTGTTACTACGAGGGGTAACCCAAAAGTAAGGTCTCCAAAGGACTAGAGCCGCAGGGAAATATTTTGGGCGGCAGTTGGCAGCACTGCTGTGTGCAGCCATCTCCCCTCTTTCAAACAAGCGGTCGCTGAGCTCGCTCGGTCGATTAGTCTTGGCTTGGCAGCCGTTAAGAATGGAGTTCCCAATCGCTGTTCCCGCCAAGTGCGGACTTCGCGAAGTCATTCGATTTCTTAACGCAAGTGGTGTAGAGAGTTTAAAGGTGGTCGTACAGAAATTCATGATGACGAAAGAAGCGGGAGACCGTCAGTGTCAGACGAGACGATCAGGAAACTTGAAGTCGTGCGTGAAGATAGGAGGATCACTATCCACGAGCTCTCTTGTTTCCTTCCTGAAGTTTCGAAATCCACCATTCAGAGGATTGTGATTGAAAAGTTGAAATATCGGAAGGTGTGCGCAAGGTGGGTTCCGCAAATGCTCACAGAAGACCACAAACGGCAACGCGTCGAAGCTGCCCGCGAATTTCTTGAGCGCTATGCAGACGAAAGAGACGACTTTTTGAATTCCATTGTCACAGGTGACGAAACGTGGGTTCACCACTTCATACCTGAATCCAAACGACAATCACTTGAGTGGCGGCATCCAACTTCGCCAAGACGGCGAAAATTCAAACAAACACAGTCTGCCGGCAAGATCATGGCGACTGTGTTTTGGGATCGGAAAGGTGTATTGTTGATCGATTTCATGCCTACTGGTACCACAATAAACGCAGACGCATATTGTGAGACACTGAAAAAACTCAAACGGGCGATTCAGAACCGGAGAAGAGGAATGCTCACCAAGGGCGTGTCCATTCTTCACGACAATGCTCGCCCTCATGTCGCCCGCGCAACTGCCGATCTTCTGAACCAATTTGGATGGGACATAATCACCCCCCCCCCTATAGTCCGGACTTGGCACCTTGTGACTATCATTTGTTTACACATTTGAAAGAACATTTGGGTGGAATGCGATTCGACGACGATGACGAGGTGAAAGACGAGGTCAAACGCTATCTCAATAACATGGCGGCGAGTTTCTATGACACTGGCATACTAAAACTGCTAATACTAAAACTCGTATAATGCCTTGTATTGTTATATATTTTGCATATGATTGCAACTTAAATGTCTAAATTAATTTTCCTCATATTCTTATGTTAAGATTAAAACCGTTTCCATAAGAGACTGACTTACTATTTTGAATAAATTAACAGTGTACTTTAAATAATATTCGTCTTTCATTAGAAGTTTAACAAGTTTATATTAATGAGTTTGCTTATTGCGCAGTCAAAGCCGATTTCAAAACTGAACTTCATACAAGATAGAGAAAAATAATTAACAGCAAAAGAGGTTCAATAAAAATTTTCCCCTAATGATTCGGTAACTAACTGAAGTCAGTAAAATGTTAACTTACATTTGCTTTAATTGAACGCTAACTGTCATATGTGTAGCAAAATTAATTAATTTTCAATCATTGAACTATTTGTAATAAAATCAAATCTACTCTAATCTATGCTTTCTTAGCTTAGTTTTTGTTAATTTAACTTACCGATTCTTTTTTATTTTAACCATAACGTCTTAGTAAAGTATGTAGCTCTTATGTGTTGCAAAAAATGATGCTAAAACTAGTTGACCACGTTCCAGGAAATTATCTGCTCAGTCGCCCGTCGTTCCGTGTAGGAAACGTGTACGTAAGTCCAGTAGGGCGTTTCACATGGTTGTTGATTTTAATTTCCTGCCGTATGATAAATAGTTGCAGGCTATACGTAATACTACTGTCGTTTGCCATCCGTAGTAAGTTTCTGTATCAACGATATTACGTACATAAATATCAAGATAACAGGAAATTAAAAATATATTTCATTGATAGGTCTAACTTCCTTCCATGAAGAATTCTTTTTACAATTATTCTGTGAATAGAAATGAACTATGTGTCACAGTGATTATGAAATGCAGCAAATCGTTTACATTGTTCAGCCCTTGAGTTGATTTTCCAAAAACCATGGAGTATTAAATTAAGCAATGAGTATATGTTGCTTTAACGCATGTTGTAGTAAGGTCAAAAATGATAAAATTGCTGATCTGAATTATGGACACCAAACTGAATAAAAAAGTACACATTTTACATACATTTATAAAGGTTTGAAGCATGATGTATTAAAATCAATATGCAGTACCTACCAGATCAATATATCAAGGCTAGTATATTGTTTTCATCAAATACTCATAATTTATCACCATCTTGACCATGATTCTATACGATTCAGCTACTTTTGAATTGTTCCTCACCAATTTCAAGTGTTATAATTAAACGCTATTTTATGTCGACGCCTTTAGTATCTTTCATTTAATTTTGCAAAAACTCTTCTTCTTCTTCTTCTTCTTCTTCTTCTTCTTCTTCTTCTTCTTCTTCTTCTTCTTCTTCTTCTTCTTCTTCTTCTTCTTCTTCTTCTTCTTCTTCTTCTTCTTCTTCTTCTTCTTCTTCTTCTTCTTCTTCTTCTTCTTCTTCTTCTTCTTCTTCTTCTTCTTCTTCTTCTTCTTCCTCTTCCTCTTCCTCTTCCTCTTCCTCTTCCTCTTCCTCTTCCTCTTCCTCTTCCTCTTCCTCTTCCTCTTCCTCTTCCTCTTCCTCTTATTATTATTATTATTATTATTATTATTATTATTATTATTATTATTGTTGTTGTTATTAGTATTAGTATTATTATTTCTATCTGGGGCTAGGTCAATCACCTGTTCCGAGTCCAAAGGGTACACTTCATCAACGCTTCCTAGGTCGTCCTATTCAACAGGCTTTGCTGTCTAACAGGCTTGTTTTGCCGAACTTCCTTAGGCAACCTGCCATCTGGCATCTTATTAAAATTAGTAATCCATCTCCGTTTGTTCTCTGCATTACAATCTTAGATATCAAAAATCTACGAATTCTTTACAAATCTCTCAATTGTAGAGTTTATCCATTCGTGTGCAGCCATTGAAAAATCGCAAGAATCTCGTCTACGATGCCTGTATCCTGTTCATATGGTTTATCGCCGGCACGAAATTTTAAGAACCTTACAATAACACTAGTGTAGATATTACCATATAACATTTTAATTAAGACTCTTTTCCTGTTTTTCTTAATACCGCTCGACGAAATGTGCCACATATTTACTGAAACTTAGCCAATTTGTGATCAATTTTGTAATCCTCATCGTAAGTCATATCACAACTAAGATAGTGGAAATGCGACTTGATCATCTTAAATGATTAAATGTGATGTGAAACATTTTAGAAGATTACTTGATTATCGGAAAACAAGATTGTACACATGTATGTTGAGTTATTTACTTTTATTTCCGGAGCCACTAGTAACTTTTATTCTGTATGTCAACAATATAAATATTAAAAAGTGTTGGAGACAGGCTATACCCTTGGCGCACTCCCCGTTTAATGTAACTTTCTTCTGTCAAATCCTTTCTATAGACAATACTACCTTCGTACAATAGCATAATACCATTTTTATTAATAAATGATTCTCCAAAATGATCAATAACATTGTCAATAATTTGGTTACTAGCTGTAACATTAAGATCTCCAGCTATAACTATATAATTCCTGTGATTTTATATATCTAATTGCTTCTGCAACCCATCATAAAATAAATCTGACTCTTCCTCCTTACCATTCTATGAAGCATATATACGAATGACACAAATAATGCTTCCTCTGTTAATAATTAAATAAAAATTATTTTGAATCTAACAACTTTAATTCTATCATTAAAAAGGGAATACGATTAAATGTTATTTTTACATTTTCGTCTACCACTATACCTACTCCAGAACAAGTAATTGTGTTTTGGGAAATTCCACTATACAGCAACATGTAAGCATGGCTTTACAAGCAAAGCCCCCTCACATTTACCAGCATATTGTAGAGTAAGAGCAGTGGTAGGAGTGCTACCTTTGAGCCTCCGGTTTTGCTCTTAGTTTCATTCGGAAAACCACCTCCTAGGTTCTTCCGTTCCTAGTGCCGTTGGGAAACCTTTCTCTTCCGCCCCTAGGACGGTTGACTCCTTTAAACCTGGCCGGGACTATACCGGGTAGTGCAAAAGGAAAACAAAAATCACATAGAAAAACTGAAGTATGAAAACAACTAAAGAATCCCTAGTCCTCAAAAACCTAATAGCGTTGGGGTCGAAAATACCAGGAATTTTTCAAGAGAGACGAGAAAGGAAAGATTAAAGAAAAGATTTTTACCCAAAACAGGTTGAAACAAGGTGAGAATGTAACTGGGGTATATCGGGTGTGCGAAACCCGTTTCAACCAGCTGTGGAACTCTGATAAAACGTTATCTTTATATTAAAAAAGCCACTTAGTTATTTTTGTACAATTTGCAACACCTATTCCAACGCTCTACCGTAATCACTGCCACTGTTTGTTGGAGGTCTAACGTCAATTTTCTGAAAACCCATTGTAGTTGTCGCCTGCACTTGAAGACTTAGGCGGCTGCCTGTTTTGACTTCACATTTTATTCCATCTTTTGCACGGTCGTCTAACACTCATTCTGCTTCGTGGGGAAATTATTGGTTGTCTATCATTCAGGTGATGCTCCCACTGCTTTTTATATTGCTGAAATTTATATAGAAATCTTATCTTATATCCTCGTTTCTCAGTTTATCTAATCGAGTGCAGCCTATAACTCACCGTTAAAACTTTATTTCAGCCTGTGTTCTCAATATATCTGTATTTATTAGTTTTTACAACCATACAATAAAACAGGTACTGCCTTTGGATTGCAGAATTTTTAAATCGTATCTTTTATAGTCTTACTCTAAAATGTTTGATATATTGCACAATTTATCATCAAATGGGACACTATATTGCAAATAGCTGAAATATGATACCTATTCTGTAGGTTGCTTTTCAACATCGTATTTACTTTTGTTCTTATTGGGCTTACTAATTTGTACGCCATAACATTTGTTTGATGTTGCAGTTCTTACTAGATCCAATCGATGAAAGTCTCACTGGAGGCCACATTTGTTTTTAAAAATAAGAATTTGCATTAGTCATCAGTAAAGCATATTTTCTGTTTTAGCATGTAGCATCCATTGGAAATGTGTCCAGAATTATATAAGGTGATCTAATACTGAACAGAGTAATATATTGCAAGTATAACTTTATTGTTTTAGTTTTAGTAGTACAAACAAAGGTACTAGAGACCAAAATAAATGAAGACTATAAAACGGTAACAATACTGAACAGAGTAATATATTGCAAGTATAACTTTATTGTTTTAGTTTTAGTAGTACAAACAAAGGGACTAGAGACCAAAATAAATGAAGACTATAAAACGGTTGTCACTATGAAATATTACTGTATCAACTTCTTACTGCCTTACGGTTTCAATAAGATGGCTGGTATCGGTGCAATAATGTTACTTAAAATGCCATGCTTTGTGTCAATCGATTTCTATAAATATGTTTACCTTATGTCAACGTGTCTCCTTTGCAAGCCGTGTCTTATGTGTCGTATAGTATACAAACCGTATTACCACTAGACCTATGTGAAGTTAGTTGAAGTCGTTATGGTATATACAAGATGTGAATTAATAGTTAAGGTCTGACTCCTCTGCAGCAGTGCACCAGTACACTTGTAAATACGTAAAGTTTGGATTCGGTTTAACTATAATTTTTAACTGTTGTGATTCTAATTACGTAGTTAAAATTTATGAAATATTTAAAATTTTCAAGTCAGGTCATAAGACTACACTAGATTTTAAAAAGCATGATTCACTCTACAAATATCTTCTTCTTCTTCTTCTTTTATTTAAGGATTAGGTTGTATAAACCTGTTCCGCCACCCATCTCATCATCGGACAATCCACGTTTCTTCTACCAATGCCTTTATAGTTCAGTGCCGCTTTCGGCAATTGATCTCTGTCATTCTTTGCAGATGATCTTACATTAAAATAACTTCATTTAGGTCCTTTGCTTCAAGTTCTACTCTGATATCTTCATTCCTTATTCTATCTTGCAATGTATAATTTAAAGTATGTCAAAGAAACTGCGTTTCAGCACTCTGAATCTGGGAGCTTTCTTCTTTCGTCATGACCCACGCCTCACTAGCATAAATCAACGTGGGTATTGCAATTGTCTTATAAAATTTAATCCTTGTGCTATGTCTTGTTATATTTCTAAGATTTCTATGAATATTACCACAAATATTCCTAAATTCACTTAATCTTCTCTCTTATACCATATTCAGATTCATAGCTTACTGCACAGCCAAAATATTTGAAACGACTCACTTGTTCTAAAGTGTTATTATTTATAACTGTCTTAGTCATCACTGGATATTTACCTTAAAGTCCCATGGTTTTTGTCTTTCTTACTGAAATTGTCAGTGAGTACTCTTTTGCCACTTCTTGTAATTGAAACACATAATTTGCCACTTTTTTGCAAATCATCCTCATTTTATTGAATAAGAACTATGTTACACGCATATAGCAGGGAACCCATACAAATTGATTTGTTAAGCTGTATCCCCGAAGTCACTCTGGATTCCCTTGCTCTCAACATGTCGTTAATGTATATATTTAACAAGGTTGAGGAAACACAACACCTCTGCCTAACTCCCTTATTTATTGGAATGTATCCTGAAATCCTACCATTTATACCAAGACAACAGATGTACTTCTATAAGGGATCTTACCTGAATTTATTAATTGCTGTAAATAACTCCTTCTATCCATAGTATTCCATAACTTTTGACGGTCTACATTATCAAATGCTGTTTCTAGATCAACAAAAGTGATTTGCCTGTCATGGTTATACTCCCGCCTTTTTTTTGTTATCTGTCTTAATACAAACAATGCATCCACAGTTGACCTTCCCTTTTTAAAACCTATTTGCTTTTCAAAAATTAACTCAAATTCTCTACCACTGATCGTTCTAACATTCCATGTAACTAACTTTAAGTTTTCCGCAATCTATTTATTCAAATCTTTATTTATTGCTAGGGTTCTGCTGCCATAGTTTCCAGATCTTCCGGCGAGGTTGCTTTGGATACTACAAGTATTTCAAAGTTTTACACGAACAGGTTACTGGCCTGTTGCACATCCCTGTACCAGGAAGACTAGAGGCTCTTCTCCGTAGTTAGCAATTAATAGATTTGACAGAAACAGAAATATTTTGTTGTATGTGATATGTGTATGTTGACACTTTAAATATGGAAAAATAACTAATATAATCTTACCACGTTTACACCTTGAAACTTGTAGACTCAATTTAATTAAAATTAAAATAATACTTAATTGTTTTCTTTGCTAAACGTTTATAGGTTAAGGAAATAAAAGTGTTATTTTTACTGTCCAATGATGCTATAAGAACTTTTATCATGTAACACGTAATAAATATTGCTTATGGAGAAAGAATTTCAGAATTATGTTTATTTAACAAGTTGAAAAAATTTTTAATTAATAGAGTTGTGTCAGTGATTATAATCTCAAACAGAATTAACATTGTTGCATACCACTATACAAAAATTATTCCGATTAGTGCGTTTAAGCTTCACAGTTCATCGTCTTATTTTAAAGGATGATGAACTGTGAAGCTTGAAAACGCTAAACGGAATAATATGCGATATCCTGTGAACGTCATCATGAGGATGATGAGCTGTAAAGCTTTAAATTGCTAATCGGTATAATTTTCTATAGTGGTGTGCAACAGTGTTAATTCTAAATTTGACAAAAGGGAGATCAACTTCACCAAAAAAAATTAGACTCTGTATAGAGGCAGTAGTAAGAAAAAAAAACTGGTTTTTATACGTAAGAAAGATAAATACTGAAAGCTGAAACTTATCACAAAAACATCGAACCTCGCTACGTGACAGATATAAATGAAAGCACCATAAAAACGTGTAGGTTCTGCTGGGAATGAAACACACTGTCAGCGGTAGAGCACAGTTTATAAAATAACCAAAAAACTTCTGTGCTTGACGGAAACACTCAGTACGAAATAAGAAAAAGGTAAAGTAGGAAAAAGGAAAAATAGTAATTAGATAAGATATAACTTTATAAATAAATAAATAAGTGTGTGTAGAGCAGTTTAAAAGAGAACATTTGTTTTATAGTCTGTTCAAAATACAGATTACTACATACAACTAAAGTACTTAATTGCACTTGAGAGAATTACGACAAGATGGGAAAGTGAGCAGATGTCAACCCAGAGGAAAAGTAAATACAGTATGCTGAGTACAGAAACAAATTTCGTAATAGAGCAGAGATGATGCAAAGATTAAACTTTGTAAATTGGGAAAGTGTTCCAGAACGTCGGGAAATATAATTTCTGAAACACTTCGTCTCAATGCGAACCCATTTGTAGTCAAAGTTTTCCAACTCTAAGAATCGTTACTATTATAGTAGTGTTACTATTCGGACAACATTTCACAGGCATACATAAATAATTCCCTATAAAAATTATTATACTTTGTTTGTTTTTTTTACTTGTGAACTAGTGCAAGTAGAATTATTTAAATATGAAGACATTTTTGGTACTGACCACTATTTTTATGCAAAGTAAATGTATAGTAAATGAATGTATTAAAAATAGAAAGCATATTGCTATATGGTATTGTGTTGCATGAATGTCAGCATTTTTAAATTTATGTACTTGTATCCTTGTACTATTTGTATTACTTAATTTTTCTTCTTCTTCAGTAAATCTGTGTCCGACAGATTTCAACTTGCACCTCTACATTTGTCTTGGTCCTGTGCATTTGCCTTCACATGACTGTAGCTCAGTCCGTTTCTGATGTCATCAAACATTCCAAACTTTTTTTTTCTGTTGTCTCGTTCCTTCTGCATTTCTCTTTACAGTCCTTATCTGCAAATAGTTTGTACGCAAAATGTGCCGGAACCGAAAGGTTTTTCTCTTTCTTATGGCTTTCAGCAGTTTTATTTCCTTTCCTCTCTCGTCAACACTTCATGATTTCTCAGCCTACGAGTACATTTCACGTTAATAATTGTTCTCCAAAATTAAAATTTAAAGCTCTTTGAGTATTTTTGTTCTTTTTTTATTGGCGCATGTTTTACCGCCGTATAAACACACTCAAAGGAAAACCTTTAAAAAAGTTCAGCTGAATCGTTTTTTGTGTTAGTAATGGTTTCAATTTTTTTTACAATTCTTTTACTCATAGACATAATACTTCCTTTCTTCCGTTCTATGTCACCGTACACCTCAAATACTTAAATGTTCTACACTTTCATCGCTTAGGTTTTCCCTACATTAATTTCATTCGATTCGTTTCCACATTTTTACAATATTTTATGTCTTAAACTGTAGTTCTTTTTCTGATTCGGCTTACACTCCTTGCTCATCCGCGTATTTAGTTGTCTTCATTTATTCTCCTCTAGCCAAGATTCATTTTGCTTTTCTATGCTTTCTGTGTCATTTTTTCAGCGCAGACAGCAAGTAGCCTTTGTGACGAACATCGTCCTTGTCTAACGCCTATTCTAATACCAGTCTCTTTCCATCCTTATTTACTCTTGCTATTACTTTCTGCTTTCAGTAGAGCTCCTTCATTAATTTCCATCATTTTAGTCTGTACAAATATTTTCTAAGATCTTTAATACAAGATTTCAATGAATTCTGCTATAAGCCTTCTCAAAATCGATAAAACAAAGACACATGTCCTTACCTACATCTAAATTTGTTTTCCCGCAACAACCAATTGTGACTCGTGTGTTTTACCATTTCTAACCCCAAGCTGGTTTTTCTACAAATTATCCAAAAGTCTTCTCTCTATTCTGCTCAACACTAATCTTGTAACATCTGTTGTAACATAACAGATAAAACTAATTGTCCTATAGTATTTCTAGTAATTCTTTAGCACTGTATTTGTTTTGGTAAGGAGACCAGAATAATCTTTACAAAATGTTTTGGCCAAATACACGTATTGGACATGTTATTCATTAAATTGATCAGTCTAACATTACATTTGTTTCAGAGTATCTAAGTGCTTTATATTACGTTTTATTACAGCTCTTTTCTTTTCTGTCAATAAGCTCCTGTATTACCTTGTCTACTCCTCGTATTAAAATCTTTGGTCTTTAGCTCACTTCATTGCATTTACATTCATTTTCCACCAGATTATCTTCATCCTCTACTTATTCCATCCATCCATTTTTGTTTTCTTTAAAGCATGATGTCTTATTGCTTTGATCATTTTAAAAGCCTTTTTTGGTTATTTTGTATGAATTAAACTTGCCACAATCACTAAAATTGTGTTTTATCAAAATGCAAGACTTTCCGTTAGGAGTTTGTAAACTTTTTTTATTATTACAGGACTTTAAAATCCAAAAATACAAAATGCAATGTCACACTGTACTTGCGAAAACCGCTAATGCACACTACAAAGGTAAAGCACGGAACATAATGACTTAATATTTTCAGCTGCTACATTTATAGTTTTAACTCCTTTTAAATGGAAGTTGTTAAATCGTTCTAAACACTTAGATAACAATATCAAAATATTATCTACACTTTTATAATACCTGTATACTTGACAGCAAAATGTAACACTAAATAATACAAATCATGTTCAAAAATTAAATACTTTAAAGTAATAATTTTTTTAATCACATAAATCTTGAGTAAAATCAGTTTTCACACGTACGCACACAAATAAACAAATTAGTATTTAACTGGAAACAATAATATGACTACTAGCTAAAGTCAGTATTTTCCAAAGTTTATATTTTTGGATTACTTTGGTTGTTAAATAAAATCTTATTTGGACGCCTCGTACACATTCATTTTTCTTTTGGTAACGTCGCTCAAGGAATCCTCGCCTACAAGGAAGAAAATTGCTTTTAACTTGCCTATCAGCTGCTGTTGTCAGCTCAAAATTAAAAGGAATTACAAAAAAACAACAAAACTCGCTATTTGAATTAAAATAAAATGTTTTGAAGTAAATAAGGTATTTTTGTTAGATATTTAAGTTATAAAAAAGAACCGTCACTACTTCACCAGGTTAAGGCATTTAATGTGCCTGTGACTTTTTACTAAAATTTTAAGATATAATATTAAATAAGCAGAATAAAAATGGTAGTTCATTAATAAGAAATTATGTTAACATACATTGACTTTAAAAATTGTATTGTTTATATATCAAGATAAGACTGTCCACAATTTGTATTAACGAGTTTCTATATGATGCTTAATTTTGATTTTATAAAACAGTATCCACTGTCATATATGCAAGGAAAATTTTTAAAAGTTTTGTGTAAAATGTATAAGTTTTAATAAACTTTAAAAAGTTATTCGCTTAGTTCTAGTATTATTTGGTATCCACGAAACATTAAAATGTTTTAACGAGTTAGCACATTTTACTTAAATCGTTGTTCCTTCATCCCTAGTTTGTCCATTAATGTCTGGAATCATGTCACATTGTCGTATTGTTGTTTAAGTATCATTCTTTACTATACTCTACGTAACAATACAGTAACGTAGAGACTACGTTTTACCGTAAGCACCGATTAATAATTACTTTTATACGTAACGTACAAGCACATTTATATTAGGGAAGCACTTACATTATCCATACGTTAGCTAACGAGTGAATTGATTTTAAAGTTAATGTAACTCAAAATACCGTTATTAAACTGTATTACATTGTGTGTTGATTTTACATTCCATCGAATATACGATTACTGTATAACTTAGTTAACGTGTTATTTTTTGCAAACTCAATCCAGAAATTGTTGAGTGGCTACGTTCTTACTGTCGACCACAGTCTGTTTGAACTTTCAATATAATTTGCACACCAAATTCTACAGATAATTGAAACATAGCTTCTAACGAAGACATTCTTTAGCATCTTTCCGTGAAATATTACTTCTAATACCATTAGCTATACCTACAGATATTATGTAGTTCTTTGTAACACTAAGAATATGTGTAATATTATGTAATTACGTAACACTTCTATATTTCTTTTTAGTAATTAGTGTCTGTCGCCTATTCTTTTCTTATGTTTCAACGTTTCTTGACCGTCAAAACTGACGAAATCTAAAGGATATAATTATTCATTCATACATGGTATACCACCTGATTTTTGGCAAACGCGTTACTGAGCTGCAAGAATATATAGTACAGCTCTTACGTATGTACTTAAATTTAGCCTTGTTTCTCAAGTTGGTTAGTTGACTTATGTTTTTCCAAACCCTAAACCATTACCTGAATAATAATTTTTAACTATAGCACACGGATAATGTTTGCTTGCCTGCAAAATGGGGTGACAAGGAATAAAAAAGGGGAAGAAAAAGAAAAGAGGAAGAACACCAATAACGAGAAGAATTAGAGCAAATATTAATTTATTAACTTTACAACAAAGCAAGTTATTATCACATTGAAAACTTTGACCTTTTACTTTGACTGCGTAATTTAAACAATCCTTTCTGTTTTGCCAAGTCTGTTTTATTTAGTAAATAAAGTAATGTTTTATTTTATGTAACCACTATGTGATTGGGTGTACGTGCGTATGTATCGTATATTACTATATTAGAGTAATATAATAAAAATATGATTATTTATAGATTTTTCTTTTGTTAAATAGGTACAGAGGCACAGTTACAAATAACAGATTAAGAAGAATCACTGTTAACAACTGAAACTCAAAGTCAATAAATCAAAGTTTTGCAGATGAAGAAATATCAAGAAATAAAATTAAGTAATCTTAACGAATATTCCTCCTCCGGTTCTTTGGGGTTTTGTTTTGAATGTCACAACTTATCACTTAGTTACTACTGGTAGGGTGGTGTTGTTAACGTTTTCTCAGCAGTCCTTAAGTTTATACGCGTTTAGAAGTTTGTAATGTTTCACACTTGGATCGACAAATCTTGTATATGACCTCAATTCGCTGGGAGATTACCACTCATCTCATTACCACTCTATTTCATCTCGATAAATGGTGGACACGTAAAGACAAACTTCCTTGTTGAATAACTATATTAGATTATTCTCAGGATTAACTTAGAACCCTCTTCTTTCCAATAAATTTGTTTTGCAATTAGTCCGTATAATAGACGTCATTCTGCAGTAGTAAGTAATTTTAAACCTTTTGATATTATAATGAGATGTTCTGCGAGGGTCGTCGTATCCTAGGCGTAAGTTGGAAGTCGGAACACTACAAACTCTTTCTTATTTCTTGGCTTTGTTTCCTGTGATGACGTTATATTTTGTACTATGACGTCAATCATCTGACAGCATTCACTTGCAAGTGACTTGCTATTACCCGTCTCAAACAGCTGTCTGTCACTTGGATACTACACCGGTTGTTTTCGTCAGCTTTTACGTATTTACTACATAACGTGCCAAACGCATAACGATCGGATTAATAAAACGCTAATTCAGTAAAATCGATTCACAATCGTATATAAAGACAATACAACTAGTAATGAATATATATAGGTATAAACGTTTGTTTGTATCTTTGTCCTCTCGCGCGTCCTACATTAATATTTTGTCAGTTTTTAAATTAATATGTTATATTTTATTACATCAATAGTGAAGTGGTTTTAAAATTGCTTAATTCTAAGTTTTAATATGCTTATACTTTTTTATTCGAAGGAGACTTTTATGTTTGCATAATATAAAGGCCATACAGAATTAACCAATTACTTTGCAAAGATTAGCGGCCGTGTTGAGAAGATTAAATAATATCCAATTAATTATTGAATAATTTCACAATAAAATGTTACAACTTTACAATAAATATGCTAAATTAATTATATTATTCTAGGCACTTAAGTGTTATTATAATAATCAGTATTCTGCAGTAGCGCAAGTGTTGCTTGCATTGTTGTTAAATTATTTTATCTACAACCGTAACGTAATAGCGTGTTATCCCACTCATTTTGAGTGGGATAACAAGTTCATTATCGCACTGGTTTTGTTATCCCAATTGTTTATATTTTAAAATTTATTGAAACATAACACAAAATACAACATAATATTACAATCTAAATATGTTATCTACTTACTATAGATATTAATTACACAGTCTTTAGAGTTATTTTAGTAAATTCCTGCTGTAGAAGAAGATTGGAACTTTTGGAACTTTGCCCTTATTGTCAATATCAGCAATGCCTGAAATGTGTGAAGCTATTTTCTTCTTATTTTCGACAGAAGTTCCAATATATCCCTCGGCAACAGTATTAGAACGCTAGCCACCATGGCGTTATACAGTTAAGAGTTCTGCTCCCGAGTCAGCCAACAGTGATGAAGATGACCTTCTAAAAAAATGTCCTGTATATTCCTTACGATGATACAGCTTCAAAAATAAAGCGATTTGTTGTGGTTTATAATCTTCTTCTCTGTGCACCATTTTTCATATCTTCCATATGCAATTTCATATTTTGATTTCGACTTCTCTGGTATTAAGTTGGATATGGTTTTTAAACCTTCCTCTTCAATATCTGAAGGCAAACTTTCAGATTCACTCATTTTAAAACAACTTACAAATTACTAATTTGCATCAAAAACAAACTATTTTTAATCATAACTTCGTGGTTCCTATGGGAACGTATACGTCACAATACATTATTTCAACTGCTACGTAGATAGCTTAAATGTTCTGACTCTCACATTTTTTATTTTTCAGCGGGTGTAAACAAAACATTGTACGACCCACGAGTGATAACGAATTATTAATATACATGTGTGATTAAACGACACGTGCTACGTACTCGTCGTCCAAACATTCACACGGGTATAAATGCTGTTAGCCCGCTTGTATCGTAAATATCTATTAATTTTTCACACATATAAAACTAAGTGTTGCAATTGAGTCTTTCCAATAATAAGAACAGAACGAAGTGATAGCATTTTGATTACTTCTTGAGTGCAACAAGCGGTTGCTATATACGTGGAATTTGTAACCTATTAACAATGTGATAAGGATTTTGCTAAGTTTGTTAATTATATTTTTAATTATTTGTCTGTTGTGCTAATGTGTATTGAATACCCGTGTAGCTTTGTCGAGGTGACTTCTAAACCATTTTAGAAGATTGGGTAAAATTATGAGCGCCATCGATGTAAAGACGCTGACGCGGGCAACAATACGGAAATAATAATATCTTCCAGTGTGTCGTTGATTGATTAATACAAAGTATTTAACGAATTTTTAAGCAGGAGCGTCGTATGTAATGGGGTGCAAGCAGGACGTAAGTTTTAGAACGTCGTAGAATAAATATGTTTGATGTAGGACACTAAAAATTAAACGGGAGGCATTCATAAATTGCTTGGGGCATTTTAACGCTCTGGTGTGAGTGTGTTGTGTGTGTGTGTGTGCGTGTGCGAGCGTGCGTGGGCGAGAATCGCGTGTACACACACACACACACACACATTTTTTTTGGTCAGTTAAATCGAACAGTTACGTACAATTATTGAGTTAGTTCTGCGCTTTTTGTGCTGTAATAATGAAAGCATATCATTTATAATCATTTGTGATCATTTGTATCATTTGCAATAATTACTGGCACAATAGACACATCGTAATACGTACAATGACGGACAACCAATTTGTCACAATTAACCAGCTGGGACACTTACAGTACTTTATGTTACCAATGAATGATGAGTGTCAACACACATCCCGTAATTAGTACTGATCACTGTCCTGTATCGACCTACGAATACTAAAATTTCTGTCAAATGATGTGTATATTGTAAGTGTAGATTGTACAAGCGTGGTTGCAACTTTTTCTCCTAATTGTACTGTTTTATGGCTTTATTTTTATAAACGCTTGGAATAACTTATTTTCTTTGAATAAATAATTTCCTGAAACTACGACACAAATGAAATGAAGAATAAAGTTATACGCGGTCATTTATGTGGGGTAAACATAGGATACAAACGTCCAAAATAAGAGGTTGAACTTATTAAGATTAAAGCAGTGTCAACTCTTTCGTATGGCAGTGAATCTTGAATGCTTCACAAACGGTTCGTGAAATATTTACGAGCAGTAGAGATAAATACACGTATAAAAGGATTCAGATATAGAGATATATTTAGGAATATAGGGGTCATAGTGCTACGTCATTTAAAGTGGTTCACCACTCTGGTCGCGGAAATGATCGAGGAAAGTAGTGAGAGGGGAAGGCACAGGGAGGAGTCTATGAATCGAGGAAAAGAGGGAAAAGGATATGCGGTGACCAAGAGACTGTTTATTGAAAGGAAGGAAATGCAAACCTACCAACCTCTGAGGTGAGGAGAAAAAATAGTACATGCAGTTACGAGAAATAAACGTCCACTGACCAAACGTCCACATTGCATTAGTCTATAAAAACAACACATATGTGTCTGGTTATTAATATGTTAGGTATGGTACTATAAACATATTACTATCGTCATATAATTTAATTATTCTGTGACATAGTAATACTTTGCAGTAACATATTTTTTGAGAATAAAACCCCACATAAACACACACACACACACACACACACACACCACAGCTATTAGGAAGTAAGGAAGTGATGAATAAGTTTGTTAGATTGAATTTCTATAAGCCGTTAGGCCAAGCAAGATTTGTTTTATTTGACTCAAGTCAAGAGACATGCTATCCTTTGTCCCTTAAAAAACTGTTTATATATTTTATTATATGTAAATAATTTTGAAATAATTAGCTTTCAACAGATTGAACTAAAAATTAAATTTGCAATAAATGTGTAGAAACAAAATAACCACAATTTTAAAAGTTATCTCCAAGAGTAATGGATGTAGGCCTATATTGGTGTCAATCAGTATTAAATGTAGTAAATCACACAGCAGTAGTCATGCTACAGTATGTTAATTAACTTGCAACTGCGTTTGTATGTGCGCGCACCCGTGTGTTACACACAATTTATTGCGTTCTCCGTGAGTTATAGTAGTTTGTAGATACAAATTATTTGGTAGAATTGGATGTTTTGTTAACCGATTTACACTTATTAATACTTATATTAATTAACATCCAATCAATTGAATTGGTCAATAAAGTTAAAAGTCACAAAATTCTATTAATATTTTCGTTATTTCGTCTCTTTCTATGGTCATTGTAGGATTCAACACTACCAGCACCCGTGCTTTCCCATTACTCTGGTTGTAAATAAATTTACGAACAAAAGACGTCGTTAATGTATCGCCAACAAAAATGTTGTGCGGTCCAACTACCACGGTATAGACTACAGTAGAACAATATTATCATCATCACTTTTCTTTTATAAAATTGCTAAACTGCTATAATTGTTTTTATTATTTAGACAAAGCTTTTTTTCGTCATTACTGACATCTTCAGGTCTTAAACAAGTCTTAGTTGTTTAAGACCTGAAGATGTCAGTAATGACGAAAAGCTTTGTCTAAATAATAAAAACAATTATAGCAGTTTAGCAATTTTATAAAAGAAAAGTAAGGATGGCTGCTAATTTAAACAATACGAAGAATATCATCATCACGTACAACATCGACATACCCTTTTGCCACTGCCGGCAATATTTTTCTACGACTGAAAATTATACAGCTTCATAATTTTTGTATGGAATATGCGGGGTTATTTTAAAACATAATCAACATATATTAAAGTAAGACTAAAATTGGCGTGTCCCAAAAATATAGTGTCCGTGTTTGCCAAAATAAGCTGAGCACAAACGAAAAAGTTTAGAAGTTAACAAACCTGGTTAATTACTTCCTACACTCTCAGTAGAAACTGAGTTACGAAGTTTGCATAATCGATTGTGCTAGTGAATGTGTGATAATTGCTAGTTGGTTGCGTTAGTTGGGACCTTAGGAAGTTTTCATATCCAGGAGTAGGATATAACAGAGTTGGTCCTATAACAGAACACGACGGATCTAGACTAGAGAAGGTCGATAAAATATCTAGCCGGCACAGTGTTGGTAGCACTATACGGTGATCTCAATCAACAACTCACAATTCCAATAGTAGCCTCGGAAACCAGAACAGATATAATGATAAAGACATTCGCGAACGGAAACGGACACGAGATTGTACTTCGAAACAGATGAAAATAGCGACTTTAAACATCAGAGGAGATATGACGACGAAACAACAGCGGATTTCAGATATAATGAAAGAAAGACAAATTGACATATTAGTATTTACGAAGGCTAAGAAGAAACTTAAAAGATCGAAGAGACGGAAAGATTTTATAAACAGATAGAGAAGACATAAGACAAAATAAACAAAAACCACCATATTATACTAGCGGTCGATATAAACACTGAATAGGTAATCAACTATCCAATAACATAATAGACAACCAAGGAGAGCCTACAAAAAATTAAAATAAAGGAATGTTAACACATTTTTGAATATACAACAATTTAAAAGTAATGTATTCATTCTTTCGTAAAAAAACATTAATTAATATAATAAATAATTAAATATTAAATATTGTTACGACGGCCTATTCGATCGTCGTAGGTACAGTGGAAACAAAATAAGTATAAGACCCCAATTACGTCAATAGTCACACTTTTAATTTTTACAGTTAAACAGTTCATAATTAATAACACAGTCCCTTATAACAAATCAAATAAAAATTGTTCACACGCAATAAAATGTCCACTAAAATTGAAACACAATTGTATTACAATTATACCGTCTGATTATAAAACACCACTCTTAACTAATAACCACTTGAACGCGCACAGTAATATCGCTACTATAACTGTCGAAACGCACTGTCAATATATCGCACTAATACTGAAATGAACGTCGTTGAGTACTGGTATTTATAGCCGGTCGAAAATCTAGACGATTCCACATACTACGTATTACCTTTAAACTACGACGTAATTGCTTGCGCCCTTGACACAGTGAGAGCGGCCGCGTCAATTCTCACACCGTCTGGAAAATTCGTCGACAAGCACGTACGCCACACGCGTTACATCGAGATTCTTTTAGCACATTCGACAAACACGTAGATTGTTTGTGTCTTTTAAAGAAAAAAGAGAAACAGAAGACAGCAGAGATGAAATTTCTAAGTAAGTTAAATGTGTAATAGACGCGATCATATAAGAAATGAAGAGATAAGAAGTGATTTAGATATATTTCCAGTTCTTGAAAGGATTAAAGAATACAGAAGACAATGGATTCAACACACCAATAGAAGAGAAGAAAGTAAAATATCGAAGATGGCAAAAGATTACAACCCTAGAGGCAGAAGAAACGTTGGTAAGAATAAGTGGACTGTGGAATAGGAACAGGCCGCTAAAGAGTAAAATCATTAAGAAGATGATGATGATGTGTTTATTGGCCGCGGCTCCGATAACCGCGGTGCTGCACTAGGAGTCGCGACAGGATCACTGCATCCTAAATGCACGCTGGATACTAACTTTAGTATGATTTAGTATACACATCAAGGTTAGGTAAAAAGTTGATTTGAGAGACAAACTGTGTGTCATAGACGTTATAGAAAGTTTTGGTCTCTTGAAACATTTTTTTATGTCTTGAGAAAAGGAAGTTACAAGGAATACTTAATTAGAGACTACATTAATAATTCAAGTGACTGTGTGTTATTTTCACATTCAATCTAATTACGAGAACATTGGTCGTAATATGCCATTTGTGTAGTTCATAAGACACTCTCAAGGTGAATATAAATTAAAAACTGCAGTGTAAGACAAGTATGTAACAGATAGTAAAAGTAAAACAAGAAGGCGCATTTTTTAGTGGAAGACGAGTGAAGAAAGTGATGTTCAGTAGCTATCTTGAATGTGGAAGCTGGAAAACTATACAAAGGGATTGTTAGGCTGTAAAACGCCAAAACGTTTAGCATAATTCTCATATACAAATTTGTTGAAAAATTCATGAAGTTTTAAAAACGATCAGCTACACATATTTCATTTCTTTCGAGTATAATTATATTATTACATTATTAATACACTTTAGTATGTTGTGCACGTAAATTAAACTGCACTTCTCAAAAAAAATTACTGATTTTAAATTAAAGTTAACAAGGATTATCAGATCTGCAGTTATTAAACTGACAAGAAACTGATGTCTAGTTTAGTAACAATTTTAAACTCTAATTAATCAAAATATCAGATTACGTTTGTGACTCTTAATTGTACTCCACATATTTTTTTCATATATTTTACAGAAACTAGGTTTTTTCTTTAAATGTAAATATTTTTGCAGTCGCATAACAACTTACACTCCAGAATCTGCATCCACCGAAACATCATACAAATTATCGTTTTATAGTTCTATACAAATACTATTTTACATATCACCCTGTTTCTTCGATAAATGTATTTATTTTATGATTTTATTTTATTAAAGTATTACTCATACTACTTAAGATTTTAATAAAATTTTTTTGATATTATGTGAATTGGTGTTCTATTTAAATGATGTTAGTTTTGTGTTTATATATGTAACATTTTTTAAATATTATATTTATATAATTCTGTACAACTTAAATATCGTAATATTTTATTTTAGTGAGAATGGAAAGCCACATTATATTTAAAATCTACTATCTACCGTACTACGAATTGGCGTAAATGTCTGTAAAAGTAAGATAACAAATAGGCACCTCAGTTAAATGCACCTAGTTATATACTGACGAATTATTTTAGGAATAGTTCCAAAGTAAAATTAAAAAAAGAGGATGGTCTCAGATACGTAGTAAAGGCGGCGGAATATGAGGCGTTAAGTTCTTGGTTTCATGCGTAAGCTGTAGAAGAAGAAGAAGAAGAAGGAAAAGAAGACAGATGAGAAGGAGGAGTAGGTGTAAAAGAAGAAGAAGGTGAGGGAGGAAAAGGCGGTTGAGAAGGAGGAGGATGAGAAGTGAAAAGAGGAGAAGAATAAGAAGAAGAAGAACAACAACAACTTAAGAAAAAAGTAAGAAGGTGGAGAGACGGAGGAGGGGTGAAGAAGAAGAAGAAGGAAAAGAAGAAGAAAAAGAAGCTGGTAGATGGTGATGAGGAGGAAGAGAAGAAAAATGAAAAAGAAATTAAACTAATCATAAATAAAATTAAGGGCGCCAAACAAATACAATACGTTTTAGTAAACGTAATACTTTTAACATCATCCACTCTTTTCATTGGAGTAAAACAGCACCAACGAATTCCAATTTTGTTTAAACAGGGGATTATAATTGCTTTAATAATAAGTTCGTAGTTAATGTGAATTCACTGAAACGTGTCACTCTGTATTCTATTTAGATAAGAGTCAGGCCAACATAGGGAGAAAACATAATGGGAATTTGATGTTTCCATTCTGCTCCAGTTCATCCATCTCTAATGGTAGGTTTGTGTTCATGTTGATATCAAATTATATAAGGAACCCTTAGGAGTATTGCAGGTAGTAGAAGACAGAAATTAATTTTAACGTGTTTTTATCCTAATGTTTGTAGTTAAATCAGGTTTCAAGTGTATGTGTGCACGCAGGAAGGGTAACTGACTAGGGGTTTGACTTATTCCATCTAGTATTCAGTTTCTTATGACAAAATTAATACATTACGAAATGTATTATACTTATTAATTTCCTACAATTTAGACACCGCTTTCAAAAACCAAGGTATATTTTGAATGTCTTCCGGTATAAATCTAGTATTCTGTTCACCATCTACCATTTTATCTTACAAACACAAATAAGAAAAATGAATTTTAGCTGATTAACAAAGGCCATAGACGTAATGCTAAAAAAGATGTAAGCGAAAAATTTAGTAACTCCCTGGAAACCCCAGTGAAATTAGAACAAAAGAAAAGAATATTGTCAAATACCAAGACCTCAATAGGGTTGTAAATAAGCCAAAAATCAAAGAAGAAGATAAAGTGTGAAGATTCTATTGTGTCAATTAGCAGTTATATTTGTTTAATTCGGTCGAACCGTATTGCTGCATACAGCAAATGTCCTTTCATTTCTTGTCATTTATTTATGAATCTCTTTTACGGTTTTCTGTTCTAATTCATCGTAGAATCAAAATTTATTTTTACCTGTAATTGTAGGTGTGTGTGTGTGTGTGTGTGTGTGTGTGTGTGTGTGTGTGTGTGTGTGTGTGTGTGTGTGTTTTGTACTGATCTATGCAAAGAATAGATATACCAAAGATGAATTTTATAGTAGACAGAAGTGATTAGTTTTTATCCACTGTTCTTCTTTTTGTAACAACTGTTTACACCTTAATGTATGTATTCAACAAATGCATTTGATAATTCAATACTTGTGAATTAGTTTTATTTTAGTGTATGTATTCAACCAATGCCTATGTTTTTTATGTTAAGAGTTCAAATGTTATGTTCTAGTAAGTAATATTGTAACTTATTATGTTTTTTATCTTGTTTGAAATTTTAAGTTTAAGAAACAATGCATGTAAAAAGGAAATGCTAGATGCAAATATTTTAAAATGTTCATCAGAAAAAAACATGCGCTTTAAAATACCGCAGGACAAGTGTCTTATGTGGTATTTACGTACGCATCTTCAATATAAGGAAACACTTTCATGTACAATTAATTGTTCGAAGGGTTTCACGGCCGGTGTCAGTTGAATTTAAACAATCTACCTGGCTGTTTGGCCGTGGTCCAAGTTTTTCATTAAACTAAACGTACCAGCTGCACTAGTGTCTGCCATCTTCACTGGATGTATCGTGTCAAATTTAACGCGGGGTGTCGTACGTTATGACACAATACCTTAGAGTTCAAATTCAACCTTCATGTACACTTGTACAACTCAAAATTACACTTAAAATTGCAAAATAACTTATAAGTTAACAATTGTAACATTTTCTAGTTAGAAGAGGTTGCGACTCTTTAAAGATGTTACAAGCGGTAATAAACAACGCAGAGTGCAGAAGAGTTTCTTCTACCTGAAGACTAATATTCGGAAGCCTTGCTGTAATAATGTTTTCTTTATTGCTCAGCATAATCGGCAGTGTTCCTGTGCTCCAATCACATTGCACAGGTAGTAAAATGTGGTTAATGTTTTGAGTCTACGTTTCCTCTCTGTTGCCATGTTAAGTTTCTACCATACGCAAATTATCACGTTCAATGGAATCGAACTATTACCACGCAGAACTATATCAACATCGTAACTGCACTGATGAAAAATAAAAAAATGTTTACCATTGTTTAGTGTTGCTCTGATGCCGACTCTTGTCCTTCTATGCGAGAGAGTAATATGACATAACACCACACTAATTACGGAACGCGCCTCTGACCACCAACAATTATTTTTCCCTAGGGTTAGAACGGTATTCTCTGGCTGCGAGTTGTAATTTGCTGATAACGTACACTTAATTTATTATGGTAAATAGAACAAAAAGTGACGCTACTAAAAAGGGGGAATTGATAAACATAGCGGTCCCCTATTTTTTAGCGCTCAATACATATACGCTAATATGTACAAATATATAAAAATGCAGAATAAGTACATATACGTTAGAGGAATGAGAAACTATAATAATATTCTTAAAGTATCATCACTTGAATTTTACAGATTGTGCAATTTTCTGATTTAGGTATTGCAGAAGTATTGTGAAGGGTGAAAAAGATGAAGTAATGTTATTTTTATTTTACGATCAAAGTGGACAGAATCTGTGGGTAGCAGTTTTTTCAATATAGAGAATTTACGGAAACGTGTAGAGAACAGGGCATTTAAAAACACTGACAAATGGCGTTTTGAAGAGGTTATGGTGAGTTAGCGTTTACCATAGTCAAGTATTACTATCTCGTTAACTGTACAAGATTCGGAAGAAATTAGTTTCTTTCAATATCAGAATGATATTTATTAGGAGTGCGTGGTACATCATCTTCATACCTTTCTCTTTATTAGTCACTGTGGTAATGTAGGCTCTGTTTCCACAAATTTGTTTGAGATTACGTTTTGCAGAATGTGTATCGACATTAGCTGTAAATGACGGCAGAAATATAAGAAATAAGTTATTAAGGAAGGTAATAAGTTTTTGGTAACATGTTTCGCATGATAAAGGCCTTCACAATAGTACAAGACTTGTGGAATCACATTAAAAGAAGTACAGGTAAAACTCAGTTAATAAATGTGATTAAAAAGGGATGCCTCCTACTTTCAGACATAGCGATAAACATATCTGTTAAACAAAAGCTTAGAGGTAGTTAAAATATAGTATATTCATAAATCTCACTAGGGGAATATGTTTAAGGAAAAATGTACAATTTTTTGTACAAAATTAACTCAGGACGGAGAGTTTCAGAGAAAGAGAATATATACTGAACTTTAATAATTCGTTTACATTCTTACGATGGTATGAGTACAGAAGAGGACACAATCATTAAAAAAGTATTTAGCCCATAATTGTGACACCTGTCACTCCTTTTTCTAAAACAATAGCAACTTAGGTATTATCATATACTAGTTACACTAATTATGTTTTCCTGCACTAACTACAATTTCCTATCTCACCTGACCCCGACCAGCTTTACTACTCTAATCTTTTCTAGCATAACCTCCACCGTCGTCTGTTCACCAACCTACTCCGTTTATGAAATTGTTTATTTCTGTAAGATTCTGACCTTGACAGAACATGTTAACAAGTAAGTGCTAGTAAAGTAGAGGTGGTAAAATCAGCTTTATTTTAATTTGCTGTGTTAGCTTCCTTAATCCTTACGCTGTGTGTTTGAATAAAAAGAGAATTACCAAACAAAAACTAAAAACATTGTTGTGTCGTGCATTAAGACAAAGCCAGAGCTTTGTTCCCCCGTTAGTGGCAACGCGATAATTTATATTTATTATACAGCTTTGTTCAGAAGCGACTAGCATTGGGATACTCACAGTTGCTACGTTCGAATTATAACCGTATATAATTAGTACTCACTTACCTCCTCCCCAAAGCTAAAGCCTTGTCGCTTTAGCCATATAGTCCTGTACCTTGCATCCTATTGATTTCCATAGATGAATCATACCAAATCTCAGTGATCACACTTTTCAAGTACGATAAACATTATTGTCCATCGACAGCATTTCAAAAATAAGTTGTCATACAGGTGTACTAGCTATTAGACGCTTGCTGTCCTAATGCCTAGTCTTTACCAAAGCCCTTGTATAGTTAAGACAAATAAGGCAACAACAAGTTGTTTAGTTAAGGCTAGGTCTCATCGTTATGCCTCTTCTCCTTCCATCTTACTTTGGTGAGTCTACTTCAAAATTACATTGCTCTGCTACAAGCAATTCTTCTCCTCTGCCTTTCCAAAAATTTTTAAGACCTAAAAACATAGAACTATATAAATAATAAAATAAGAATTATTATCAAAATTGTGCACACAAAAGGATTTGAAATAAGTATTTCATTTATTAATATTAATACAACGTACTCTAAGTCAATTGTATAATAATTGCAGAGATGTGTGTATAATAACACAGTGACTTAAACTGATTTTGATTTACATGGCAGCCTAACAAATGCAGAATATCAAACACAAGTGTACATGTCATAATTATATCTGTTCCTACTAAAATCTAGATGGGTACTGCATATATAAAACCGATTATATTAATCTAGTAATACTCGTGGTGTAGTGTAACTAACTTGTTCATGAAGAGTTGTATAGTAGCACAGTTTTGGTAACATTGGTCACTCTAATATAAATGAACTAAGTTAATTATATTGTTATATTGCACAGTTGCACAGTTAAACTAAACTAGTAAAGAAACAACCAGTTGATTCCATTTTTGTAATAGACAGCTGTTATTAGCTGTTAATAGGCACTCTAAACTGTATTAGCTATTAATAGACACTTTAAACTAGCGCTGTTTGTCACTCACCGTAATTCCTAACTGTACTAGACCAACGGAAAACGTAAAACAATATGGAGGTGAACATACTGACGTAGATTGTGAACAAACCAACTGACAGTCTAAGTCCTGGTAAAATATACTGAAAACGTATGGGAGTGTATTTATATCTGCCCAACCAATTGTATCGACGACACATACAACAAATACGCGAACAACTATTACTTAATCAAGTTGTTGTTATGTAATCACTAATTAGTAATTTAATAAAAACTGAACTCTAAGAATTCTTTCCCGAATAGATCAGAAAACCCTATACAAAGAAACAAATACTCGGATTGTTTTGGATTCGTTGTAACGTTGAACTGTAAGAGACACAAGTATAGACGCCCGCACTGAGCCACTGGGCAGAAATATTTCTGCTATTTTATAACCTCAATAACTGTATGACATTACTGTTTACTGCAAGAGACTGATTACTTTTTGTGACTACGGGTTGACGTGTTAAGTATAACTTGGGTAAAAACTGTTGAATTTATTTTTCAGTTGTCAATATGCTTTCATAGCTCGTGGCGGTATTGTTAATTCTGTGCTACAAATTTACATTAGTTAGATCGGAGATATCGTTTTACATGTGAACTACATTGTCACATTGTTTTGCTTTCATCACTCCGGTTTTTCATGGAATTCTTTTGTTTCGTTCAGTTTCCTCTATGGGAGATAGATGTCCAGTGTGATGATAGCGTGTGTATCACAGAATTTTTGCTAACGTCGCTATTCCACTATATCATTTAATAAGTAATATTCGCCAATCATCTTTCAATTTTACAAATATATGTTACAAGTTCTTATGATTTTATATTGATGATCTGGTAAGGAAATGGAAACATCTAGTAAACCCTGGTAATAAGTTATCACGAAACAGATATTTGAATGTGCTGTTGTTTGCTGACGACTTGTTTGTACTTCAAAATACAGAATCTTAGCTAAGTTTCATTAGATATGCAAACAACACAATATAAAAATCTTTACTATATATAGACGCTTATACTTTTTTTTGCAAAGTTGTAACACAACTATTGAATAAAAATTGCAATGTTCGTTCCTAAATACAGCACATAATATGAGTGTAAATGTCTACACGCTGTGAGAAGACAGATCTGTTATGAAATTTAAGCTATAACTGACACGAAACTTGAAAATCTAATTTAAACTTCAAATTGAAAGTACAGGCTTAGCCCTTTCTGTTGCAGGAAATTACTCTACTCTCAGTCTGGAAAATTCAGTTACGTCACTCCGCTTGTTGCAGGGTAAGTTTATTTACTTTTCCAAACAACTGTATAAATAGAAAAGCATGAAGTAATTCAGGATTAGAATAATACGTTTGTTTTGTCTTTCTGTATACAATGATATTAAACGCATGCCTATTTGTTTTCACTTCACGCCATCAGCTGCATTGAACACCTTGACGGGCGTGAGGGTAGCAAAGTTACACAAAATCTGAGACTATATAGACGAAACTGATTCTTGTAGTATTTATACTACACGTAATACATAATAAAACATTTACCAATAGAAATTAGATAAAATTGAAGTAACAAGGTCTTTATTATTGCCTAAATACAGTTTGCACTCAGGTAGTGAAATAAGAAAAGAAAGAATACTAGAAAATTATTGAATTCTGTGAAACAATGAAATGTAGATTTGAAGCGAATAAAATGATCGGTATAACTAAAAAAGCTTTTTTATGAGTTTTGGCTGCTGTCAAGTTTTTTAATGTTTAAATTATACGAAGATAAAGGCATTGTACTAAAAGTGTTATTTGTTCCATAATGTATTATTTCTAAAATTTATTATAGTTTGCGTGAATCTATAATAAACTTCTCATATGAACCGCATAAAAATTGTCTTCTACAAAGTTTCCCTCTTAATACAATGAGTATTCTCAGGTCTATATCTATTGTACTAAATTTTTCTCAGTCTATTTTGTAATAGACTGAGTAATAATTCTCTAACTTTTTCTCAACGTTTCCTATGTTCTTCTGTTTAGATTGCTTTGGGTCAGTTTATAGATGTTCCATTATTACACGCTCATTTTTGTAACATTAATTTTAAAATGTTGTACGCATAACAAGAAGTATATACATTCTTTTGATTCCTGTTATTTTAAATTCTTATACATACCCCAAAACCCGTTTTTGAGCTAATTAATCCATGAATGTCATCCGGCCTTTTATACCAACCGGTTACCTTATTACCATACTTATGGAGTCACAGTGTTTATATAAGTGTTACAGTTATTGATAAGTATGTTTTTAATAAGTGTAACACACTACGGGTTTTCTCTAGTATCATCCAAATCATTGACTGAAAAGTAGTGTATGTGTTCAATAATGAATTTGTATTGATCACTTTGTTTTTTTATATCTTCAGTAAGACACATTAAGGCAAGGAATAATAAAATATAGGCCTGTATTAAAAAATCAAATAAACTACGTTACTCACCGTCAGAGGCTTAATTCTTATACTTGTGATGTTATACTAACTCAACATGTTTCGGGACAGCTTGTCCCATCTTCAGGAGTAAAACACACTCTTCAACCTCAATTGAGGATAAATCGTCAAACATTAAAAATATTAAAACCCAAAACACACATTGAATAAATTAATAAAACTACAACATTAAGCGCACGTGTAGGTGCACACATCACGCCGGCTGAACTCGCACTCAAATGTTTGACGATATTTTTAATATTTGACGATTCATCCTCAATTGAAGTTGAAGAGTGTGTTTTACTCCTGAAGATGGGACAAGCTGTCCCGAAACATGTTGAGTTAGTATAACATCACAAGCATAAGAATTAAGCCTCTGACGGTGAGTAACGTAGTTTATTTGATTGTCATACAAGTGGCTTGGTACTGTAAATAAAACTTAATATCCTGTACTAAAACTGGAGGCTCTACTTCTTTAACGCAACTTAACACAATAATATTGTTTTAACTTAATGAATGCGGTTTTAATACTTTATCCTTTTCATATACAATCGTTCGTAATCACTCTATGGAAGCTGTCATAATTGTAGTATTATGTAGATGTCTATGTTCAGATTGATGGAAAACAGTGCAGAGACTGTGAGACTGGTGAAAATCCAATTATTATCACTTTTATCTGAATTGCATTACTTAAATAGATAATAAATTTATTTATATTTATAATTACCAGTAATAATCAATACAGTTTTACAATTTTGGTAAATCACAGTTAATACCAATTAAACATAATGTAAATTTTAAACTTTATATACTATAAGCACAGTAGAGTTATTCTGTCTGGGCTGTAAAACTCAAGTGCGTAGAACTATTTGGCTTTTAATGGGTAACTGAGGTAACTGATTATTGATAGAATACAGGAAGCAATAGGACCTACTTTAAGTATACAAAAATGTTCAAAAGCAAAATATTAAGTAGTCATTTAAAACTACAAATTTAAAGAACTTTAATACGACCCGTGGATAACTTTGAGTGTTAAATAGAGACAATTGCCATAAATGATCAACAAATGTTAAGAAGTAAATGTTTGAAAAGATCGTTAGATTGATCTGTAAAAAATAATCTATAAAGTTAATATAATGAAGAGTTCAATCAGTTTATAAAGGGAGAGAATATTTACAGTATACAATTTAGCTAAAGGTGTCGAGAACTGATGACTTTTTTACGTTTAAAATGATTTTTAAGTCTAACATTTTTGTATGGAGGAAGAGAGGGAGAAGCAATTCCAGTCCAACACGGACTTAATCTATTTTGCAGGATTTGAAGAATATGATAGTCTCAGGAATGGGAGAGAATATTAATGATAGAAGTGCATGTAGGGTGATTGTAAACAGAAGGCTGTATCGCCGTGTAGTACGAAGGTAGGACTGTGATACCCGTAAAAAGTGAATGATTTGAAGGCGAACGAAGACAGACGTAGCGCAGAATCAATCTATAGTTAAAATACACTAATCTATTAACAACATTAATCATAAAAATGTATACAAACTGAATAGTAAGAAAGGCTACACTATTTTAAAATATAAGCAATTTCTAAGGCAATTTTAAGTATTGAAATTTTACTTCTGAAGTCAGTAGCATCCCAAAGATGCTATCTAACAAAAGGATAAACACAAAAGACCTAAATGTTATAACTGTGGGAAAAGTGGCCATCTGAAAGCAGATTGTTGGGAGACGAAAAATCGGAGAGAAGAGCGTGAATGCACGAATTGGAGATGTAAAGATACGGAACTGCAAAACGTCTCCACGCTTTATAAACCACGGGTAACCTGATTGTCAAAGGATTCATTAAAGACAAACCTGCAGCATTTACAGTTGACACGGGCGCCACAGTGTCCATCGTGCGCCCTGACTTAGTCAGCAACGGCCAGACTCAATTTAGCTCTTGTGCAATACAGACTGTGACTGGAAGCCTTGTCAAAGTATTAGGTCACGTAGACGTACGTGTACGCCTGTGTTTCCTCGATTTTAGCCACCAAATGCTTGTTGCAGACATTGTCGATGAAGTGATTCTTGTCACGGACATTATGAATGCTTACGGATTCGTTGTGGACTTAAAAGAGAACGTCCTGAAGTTTTGGCCAAGTGAAGATAAAGCTCTGCATTGCTAAAATGATATAGTCTGCCAACTATTCAATCAAGCAAGTGTCATTAGCCGAAGAAGAAGTCAACAAGTCCGGTCAAGGGGAACCTTTCCTTGTGCAGGTGGAAATGGAAGAACTATCAGAGGAAGTACAAATAAGTGTAACGGCAAAAGAAGTGATTGAAAAGCTAACTATGAAAGTCAAGAAAAAACCCTTTGTTTCTTCCTGAGTTAATAGAAGCTCCCGGGGGAAAAGTTGCTAAAGATGAAGTTACGCAAGAGGTTGTTGACGAGAACCAAACAGACTTGGATCAGCCAGTGGTGTTTAGGTCATCAGTACATGAAGCAACGGGAGTGATTCTAGCAAAACTAGCGGTTGAGCGGAAGACTTTTATTCCTGGGAACTTGATGTTCGGATCACACGAGACCGAATTCGAAGAACCGGAGAATTATCTTTTGCAAGGACGTCCACCTAGATAGCCTGGCCAAGTATTACTTCAGAGACGGTTTGCCAGTTCGCAGGAGCTTAAGGAGAACAGGCTTAAGCAGGGGAAAGTGTTACGAGAAGCCTACCGAACAACCCAGAACATTCTCCACCCCCCGTCCAGTGTGGCAACTGTTGCGTAATTCAAGTAGGTGATTCTAGTCAGTTCCAGGAACACTTGAGATACTACGCATTAAGCCGCCGGCGTGCAGTTAAGGAGGGAAAGCTGCACTAGGCCTCAGCGCAGCATATATAAAGCCATAGCTGCCGGGATGTCAGTTCAGTTACGTGAGCGATTTTTGCTAGTGCGGATTGAGTGTTTGTTGACGTGAAGAATTATTGCGTTAATAGAATTGTGTTTTTTTATTATTTGACCTTTTTATTGCGTGTGAACAATTTTTATTTGATTTGTTGTAAGAGACAGTGTTGTTAATTACGAACTGTTCAACTGTGAAAATTAAAGCAGGTGATTAGTACTTAATTGGTGTCTTGTATTTTGTTTTCCACAGTACCTACGACGATCAAGTAGACCGTCGTAACAATATCAAAGATTCGGCAAGCTACAGGTACATTTTGGTGATGTGTAGGATATCACGATCACTTCGATACGGCAAATAGAATAACGTTAAAATTAAAATTACAATTTCCTTCTACGTCGTTAAAAGCAATGTATTATTAATAAAATAAAATAATAATAATAATAATATATTATTATTAAATACGCCGTTATAGTATACATTAAATCATATGTAAGTAAAAAGTGAAGCTGTTTATTTATAAAAACAAATTATTTCATCTAATATACTTTAAGCAAGAGAAGATAGAGAACATTCAAAGTATAATATCAAACACTCAACACAAACAGGGCAGTATAAATAAACAAATAAGTAGAACAGAGGACGGAATTACTGCCACTACTGCTTTAAAATAATTTTAATATTTTGTAATTCCACACGTTACACGTATTCTTCAATGAGGTACACAGTAGTTTTTGGTTTTTGCTATTCTTTGTAATTAAAAATGTTTGTACTGGGATTCCATCTAAACGTTGATATTTTATGTAAAAGTCAATTGTAACTTGATAATAGTATTGACGAAATATTTAAATAACCGAATTACGTAATATAAATGCAAAAACACAATATCAAATAGGACCATCATCTACTTCACGTTGGAAAGTCTCTTTAATCTTATAGAACAAGGACGTAGTTAGCAAATAGTATGAACGCAGATTTACTTAAATTTACAAATAGCTGTTTGACATGCTGTGTTGGTTGACAGCATTATTCATAGCAGATGTTGGCACTGACGCAACCACTGTCAACCTCCTTAGTAAGTTCACTCTGTCTTCCCTCTTTCTCCCTTACACTCTTTCTTCCATTCTCTGCCTCTGTAAATATTTAACTTGTCTCAGTCCGCGGTAACGGCGAAACTCTGGTAAACTTGATCTATACATAATTGACAAACTTAAGAAACTTAGAAAGGGAGTAACGTTTTGTGGAAACATTAAAGTGTTCGTGTGAATACGTCTGAATATGCCCTTGATCTTACCACAGAAGGATAGAAATAGTATTACTTACTAAGGGATTGATACCCAAATTCATTCTGGTGCAATTGTGCAAGTGTGCAAGTGTTAGCTGAGGCTGGGTTGACTAAGAAGACAGTTAAATACCTACTTAGAGCAGAAGGCAGTTTCAAAGCATTCCTATGGGAAGCGAATCAAGCAAGTGTCTCCTAAGGCAGCATAGGCCATGACACAGCTCAGCAAGCTTATGGCTACTGTAGGAAGACCCGCTGCGACTGTGAGGCACACACTCTTGCTGATGGTGGTCAGAAAATCGATCCTGCTAAGCGGCTGGGAAATCTGGGTTAATGCATTTATGATTAATAAGTCGGAAGTAATCGTAAGGAATGGCATCGGTGCAAAGAAGAGGAGCTCCTACATAGCATATTCTTTTGGGCCAGTGCCAGAGCTGGTAGTCCTAATGACAGCGGCAGTGGGTCCCATATACTTTTCACCAGCTCATTACCACCAACATTATTACCACTACCACAATCACTACAACTTTAAACAATACTATCATTATTATCATAACCCATAAATTTTTCTGAATAAGAAGCCAATGAAATATTTATAATTTCTACCATTGCGCGCGCGCGCGTATGTGTAATAGTTGGGATTTTTGAATGGGTACGTAGAAACATAAAAGTCGTCATAATGGGCATTTCTTTGTTCAATGTTTTACACATGGATACGTAATGGGCAGCATAATCTGACAATATAAATTTTAGTTATAGTTGCAGTTTATTTAGACATTTATTGTCAGTTCGTAGATTACCGTGCTTCAGCTTTTAGTAATAACTTCTCAAATCATTGCATAAAACTTTATTTTGCACAAACATATAAAATAAATATTTGTCCAGTTCAATATTGACCTAAATGTCAGTCGATATGAGCTTTAATTGCGTTTAACGTCTGAAAAAGCTAACACAATAAAACGCTACCTATTTTATTTTTATTATCGTCTCGTTTCCAATACTATTTATTGCAGTCATTGATTTAATAGTTGAAACTATCTATTATTATCATTTGGTATTACTTCTCCTCTTCAAACGCTGAGTATTACTTATGGGAATTTGTTTTATTTTCCTATAGTAACGATTGTACGTTTAGATATTTATTCCTGAAAAACAAATTATATAAATTTGGCTAAGAAGAACGACACAATTCCAACTTCTTAGTACTATCGTAACGGACAAAAAAAGTGCTACACAGACCTGTCTAAGAACGAAGGGACTAATAGTTGGTACTCCAAGATAATGGCTACTGCTATTAAACAGACTGCGAAGCCGAAGAGAGCATAAACTAAATATTATCGGTTTCCACTATAAGTAAATTTTAGACTTGAAGAGACTTTTATATGTTAGAATTAACGCCTACTAATCTTCATATGAAGGAGATTGAATACTTTTTTGGCCGTGTTTGTATTCGTTTTTAGGATAATTTTTAATCACTGTGATTCTAACAATTTTGACGGTTTAGTATACCAGTTGTTGTGGCGTCTGACAACTAATCTAGAAGTCTGGGGTTTGATTCCGGGGACGAATAACAGTGTGCGTTTCCCAGCCACAACGACGATTCAGCGTATAAAAAATATCTGGGATAACGTCGTGGTGTTATGATGGGCGGCTGAAGAATAGTGCTGGCCACACAGTCTTTCTTGCATGCTTAACGCCTCGCTTAAGGCGGCCTATCTTGCCCAACTCCTAGACAGCTTATGCTTTAAATAAAATGTGTTAATTATTGTTATTTATCACTTGCTCATACAATTGGCAGTTATCAAAATAAAAGTAAATAATTCAAGCACTATAAAAAATATGGGAGGAGAGAAAGTATTGAAATGAGTTGAACTAAATAAACGAAAGAAGTATAACTATGTTTACACGGGCACTAAAAGAAAGACTTAGCAGAAAGGACTTAGAATATATGAATTGTATAGGCTTACATACAACAAGGAGAAAAATGTGTACTACAACAAATTTAATAAGAATGATCAAGTAATGTGGTATACACAAAAATCGGCATGATTTCCGTTCTACAAATATGTCATAAAATTATGTATAGACTATATGAAATAATAAAAGTCCCTCAAACATGAAGCTATGTAGTATGAAACATTAGTGAAATCAACCAAACATTTCCACTGTTTATTTGCAAGTATAATAAGCCAGTACTGTTACTTCCTGTAGTTACTGTATATTTATTGTACAAACGTAGTAATAAGTGATAACAGCAGTGGTAATATTTTTCATTTACAACAACGGCTTGTCGCGTCCTCGCACTAAACCCGTCAATAATACAGAACGTAATACTGCATTAAACTGACAAAAACCTGCAGCCTATGAAATATTTATTACTAGTGGGAATACAAGTTTCTGTGTCAGACTTCCATTTGTTTTTGTTTCTTTTACAACATAAAGTGAGCATAGTATATTTTTAATTTGGCATTTCCTAAACTCGAATAATAATAAACTTGTAACCATGCGGAAAATAATTACAATTTATGTAGTAGTTTTAAATCAATATTATAACGCAAATACTAGAACTATGATAAAACTTAAATTTATTTACCTGTAAGTTACATAATTTTAAATATAAAATAATTTTAGTAGGCTATAGCACACAAGCTCTGGAATGTTTAAGAAATGGTTCTTGTAACCACAGCCATATTAATGAAGACATTAGCTATAGTAAAATCAAATTGAATTAAATTATTTAATACTATTTGAATATAATATCCGTGTAACACAAAAACTTTCTAACAATAATGGCAGTGCTAAATTCTTAATTCGCTTTGTAGTATTTAAGCAAATTAGAACAATAATAGCTCAGCTTAAAATACAACATTTTTTTATACATTACTGTCTCCTGTCTACCTGCCTGTCTGTCATTCGGTTTGTCTGTCTCTCTCTTTTCTCTCCCTCCCTTTTACTTTTTATTGACATTATATTTTTCGGCAACAGCTGATATAAGCCTTCATTGTAGACCTATAAGTGAGAATATATATTGCTATGTAAAAATACTACCTTCCCTTATTGAGGGTTAATAATTTTAGGAATGAGCAGGACATACACCAAAATGGTTTATTATTCATTATGTTACAAAGTACTCATTTTCTATCTTTCTGAACTTTTTCCCAGTGTTTCATTGCATGTGTTTTCGAAAAAAGAGGACTGATATTACACAATACGATACAGCTGTTTTATATTTGCGTCGCAGTATGATAAAGCAGGTGGCAATTTTATGTGTACATTTACTAAAATAATTGGAACTGGTGTCGGCAGGTCTGTTCAGTTCCTGCCAGTTTCTCATGAAAACAGTTCACCTTCTTCACTCTTTATATTATTACATTCATTACTATCATTGGTCATTACTGCTATTATATGACAGTTCTACTGTCACTACAAATGTATGTATGTATGTACAAATATTTTTGTACGAATGTTTGAGATGTCACAATATATTTTACAATAAGAAATTACCTTAAATTACGCTACGCAATAATAATCTTATGCTACGTTTAAAGGACAGTGAAAGCCTACATAATGTGTACAGTATAAGGGTATATTGTTTATTCCACCGCTAAAGACAATATAGGCATTACAATTCAGTACCCAGCTCAGTCGCCGGGAATCAGACGGTTATTCAAGATTTATAGTTTACTGTAAAGTTCATTCATACGGTCACGCATCTAGTGTAGAGAGATACTACTTTTCTACGATAATCGTAACTTTTCTGTGCATGTTCTTCTTAGTAAGCAATACACTTTAAGAATTTTCAAATATACACTGGAAGTTTAGTGTATAGATTATTGAAAATGAGTAGGAAAGATTAATAAAAAACACAGTACAAATTGAATTAACACTTTGTTGAAGCTACATGATTATTTATTAAATTGTTTCTCAAATTATTGTTTTCCATCTTTGTCGATACATTTGTGCAGGCGATCTGGGACCCTTAGGCATACGTGTTTGCACAATCGTGTATTTGCATCGATTTCTTCGAAAGCATTTTGAATAGCTTCTTTTAAGTCCTCAATTGTTTGTGGTTTTGTAGCATAGACTTTACCTTTAACGTAGCCCCAAAAGAAAAAATCCATTGGTGTAAGGTCTGGAGATCTAGGTGGCATTTCTATTGACCCTCGCCTTCCAATAACTTTACCATGAAAAGACTCATCAAAGTAGTTTCGCACAGCTACTGCATAATGTTTATTCAATTCACTTTTTATTAAATTATAGCCACCTTTGTACCAGGTTTTAAAAGAGAAAACCCTTTCTGCACTTGTAAATATTTTTACAGTCGTGAATCAACAATGTCAAATGAACATCAGCTGTTTGATTGAATAAAATTGCACTCTAGTGTTTACATAAGAAACTATCAAGACACAAACCAAAGGCGCGTAATTTAAAATCGATGGGAAGATCACAACCAAAGTTATCTTAATATTTACAATGGGTAGTGACTTTTGGCCCACCCAAAATATACAAACCCATATATCTCGTCGTTTAAATTTTTCACAAAATATCTAACAATTATTAAATTTCACTAATATTTAATTAAATATAAACAAAAAATTCATAAAAATGTAAAAGCAGTATTAATTATATTTATATTTATTATAATTATTGATTATATTATGTGCAGGTATAATTCCTTTGCAGTGACTCGAATTAAATTACAGTGAAGGGTTGATAATCGAAATTATTTGCCATCAGTTACGGTACCGATTATGAATTTTGACGATTTTACATTTTCCTATCCCTTGTCCCTCAGTATTTTACTATCCCTTCATTGCTAAATTTGCAACTTTTTTCTTTACTATCAATCTGTAAGCTTTGCTTTTCTTAAGTAAAAATCTATGTTACCAGAAACAACATCATACATTATTTTATTTATACACTGACATATTGATAAAAAGTCAAATACGTTGAGGCACGAACATACATTTTTTGGAAAATAAATAACACGTTGACGGTATTGCTACGTCATATTACAGATTAATCTTTAAGATACTTATACACTCTAAGTAGCATATTTAGTATTAATGTAATTATAGAAATTAAAGCAAATAAATTTGCTGGAATGTGTGGAGAATTACTTAAAGTTCTTAAAGGAACTATAATTGGACAAAACGTTTGCGGTTCAAACCGTTATTTGTGCTAGCAAAATATGAACAACAATACAGACACAAGAAATTAAAAAATCTACAGTGAGAGATATATGATTTCACGTATACTAAACCAAATAATGTGAAACACATATTAATATATTTATTATTTACGCAATAATTAACGGAAACACAAAATATAAATAGAACTATGGACAACAATTGCCTACTTCTTGTACGTTTAATTATATTGTTACGACATTACACAATAATCTATGTGTTTCTCGAGCGAACCAGTGGAATGCGGCTGTAATGTTATGTGCGTACGTAATTCTCGACATGCGTTGGGAGATTGTTCCGAACTCACCGGTCCGCGCCTGCTGTGTCTAAGGCCGCAACCAATTAGATAGCAAATATTCTGGAACCTCAGCAGGGTATAAATAAAAATACTCGGAGACGACGTTCAGTTTAGTTTGAGTTGCGATTTATTGGAATGCGGTTCGTAGTATTATAGTTAGTTATTGTCGGGCGATTACACAGTGGGTTTGAGTGGCGATTTACACAATGCGGCGATGTGTTATGTGTTTTATAATCGTGCGGGACATATGTAATAAAATTGGTTTTTATATTAATTGACACTTTATTGCATGTGAACAATTTTTATTTGATTGTTGTAAGAGACTATCTTGTTAATTTCAAACTGTTTAATTGTGATAATTAAAGCTGGTGATTAGTGACTTAATTGGTGCCTTGTATTTTGTTTTCCACTGTACCATACGACGATCAGTAGACCGTCGTAACAGTGGTGTCAGGAGTGGGATAGAACGGCTAACAGTGGAGACAGAGTACACTTCGTAGAAAAGTGGTGTTAGTGGTAGTTGATAAAAATACAATGGATACCAGTCAAATGATGGGTGCAGAAAAACAATGTTGTCGGACAATCAATTCAGAAGATCGAGAGCGCCGCAACGATTTGAACGATGGAAAAAAGACAGAAGACTGAAATGTTACAGGTGTAGGAAAAGTGGTCATCTACAGGTACATTGTTGTAGAAGAAAATACCGAGAGAAGAGAATGATCGTACCAATTGGAGAAATAAAGCCTCAGAACAGCACAGAGTTTCCACGCTACATAAGACCAGTGGGAACTTAATCGTTAATGGATTTGCCGAAGGTAAACCAACATCATTTACAGTTGACACGGCGCAAAAGTGTCCATTGTTCGCCTGACTTTGCCAGCAACCGCCGGTCTCAAATTACCTCCTGTACACTACAGACTGTGACAGGAAGCCCCGTCAAGTTGCTAGGAAAGGTAGACTTACGTCTACGCCTGGGTCTTCTTGAGTTTAGCCACCAAATGCTCATAGCAGACATTGTCGATAAAGTGATTCTTAGAACGGATATTATGATCGCCTACGGACTCGATGTAGGCTCAAGAGAGAATGTTCTGAGGGATAGCCGAGAGAAGATAAGCTTTGCATGGCTAAAATGACAGGGTCTCCCAACCATTCGATCAAGCAAGTGGCATTGGCCAAATAAAATGTCAACAGGTCTGGTCAAGAGGAACCCTTCCTATTACAAGAGGAAATGGCGGAAGAACTATCACAGGAAGTACAAATAAGTGTAACAACAAAAGAAGTTATTGGAAAGCAAACAAGAGTCCTGATTGTTCCTGAGTCAATGGAAGAACCCGGGGAAAACGTTACTAAAGCTAAAATCACGCAAGAGGTTGTTGACGAGAACCAATCGGACTTGGACAAGCTGATGCCTTATAGGTCATCAGTACATGACGCAACGGGAGTGATTCCCGCAAAACTAGTAGTTGAGCGGAAGACTCATATTCCTGGGAACTTGATGTTTGAGTCACACGAGACTGAATTCGAAGAATCAGAGAATTATTTTATTCTTCTTCTTCTCCTTCACTTCAAGGATTAGGTTATATAAATCTGTTCCGGTACCCATATCATCTTCGGACAACCCACGTCTCTCCTGATAATGGCTTTATAGTTCAGAGCCTTTTTGGCAATCGATCCTCTGTCATCCATTGAAGATGATCCCAATATTGTCTTGTGTAAGCTGAAATAATTTAATTTATATCCTCTATTTCTTGTTCTGCTCGTATGTTCTCATTCCTTATTCTATCTTGCAAGCTACTGTTTAAAGTACTTTGATGAAACTGCATTTCAGCACCTTGAATCTTACCGCATTTTTTTTTTGTCATGACCCACGTCTCACCCGCATGTGTCAATGTGGTTACTGCTATTGCTTAAAAAATTTAATCGTTTTGCTGCGTCTTATTACATTATTAAGATTTTTATAAATTGTACCACAAATGTTCCTAACTTTATTTATCTTCTCTTTTATATCATATTCAGATTCATAGCTTACTGCACAGCCGAGAAACTTAAAACTGCTCACTTGTTTTACAGTGCTGTTGTTTATAAGTATCTTGGTCGTCACTGGATATTTAACTTTAAAGGCCATAGTTTTAATACTTCTCACTGAAATTGTCAGTGAGTAATCTATTGGTACTCTTGTAATTGAAAGGTAGCTCTTTGTAAATCATCCCCATTTCCTTGAATAAGAATCTGCATATGTCATCTTGAATAAAATATATCATCTGCATATAGCAGAGAGCCCATACACATTAGTTTGTTAAGCCGTATTCCCGAAGTCACTCTGGAGTTCCATGCTCTCAACATGTCATATAGAGTGGCGAAGTGTAAGGGGAGACAAGGTGGACAGTGTATCACCAATAATTTATTCATAAAATAATTAATTTGAATTAGGATGCATGAGTTACTCAGAAAGTGTATAAAACTAACTTAAGAAGTTAAATATCATGGGACATGACGTGAGTGTGAGCCATGGAACCTTGCTATTCGATGCAATACGTGGAGTATCAGGGTAGATGTTACATGAAACCTCATTTTGACAAGGCTGGTGGTGAGGAGAGCTTTGGTGGACGGCAACGAGAGAAGACCTGTGCGCCCAGCATAAAAATGCGTCCCGTACATCGCGGCAGAAAACGTGTCCCCCACACAAAATTGTTGCCTGGCCGCGTGTGTTTGTTTCATTGTGCTCCCGTAGTGAACAACCTATTTGTTTTTGTTGAGTTCACAAATTATTTTTAATTTTGTGTATAGTTGTATAGACTAAGAAGTGTGCAAATCATTTACGCACTAATTATTTAATAATACATATTTTTAAGTGTCGTCATTTAAGTGCTTTTAAGTATACGAGACACCGATTAAGTCACTAATCACCAGCTTTAATTATCACAATTAAACAGTTTGTAATCAAAAAGATACTCCCTTACAACAAATCAAAGAAAATTGTTCACACGCAAAAAAATGTCAAATAATATAAAACACAGTTATACTGCAATTGTCCCGCACGATTATAAGACACAACACTCCGCAACAATAATTAATTATTACTAATAATCACTTGAACTTGAGTTTCCAGAATATTCGCTAATAGGCGTCTACTAGAAAACACTAGAACGTAGTTCATTGAAGGCCTTGAACACAGCACGCGTTGACCGGCATGGTCTGGTATAGACTCGATAGTTGACGCGTAATTGTCTTTTACCGCAATTAGCAGGATTATGTACGCACACACACACATTACAGCTGGAATATTCGAGAAACTTGTAAAACGTTCCGTATTACGTAACAATATTATATAACTTTTGACGGTCCAAATTATCAAATGCTTTTTCCAGATCAACAAAAGCGATATGCGTTTCGTGGTTATACAGTACTCCCGCCTTATATCTATTATCTGTCGTTGTATAAACGATGCATCCACATTCGACCTACCCTTTCTAAAACTTATTTCTCTTCAAGAAGTAATGCATCTGTAATTCGTAAATACAATATTGTGTCACCATATTTTGTTAACTCAGCATTTAATCCGATATGTCCTGGTGCTTTTCTACTTCTCATTCAATTCATTGAAAGTTGGAGTTCTTCTGTTGTTAACTTATCTAGACCTTTTCAACTAGGCTTACTTATACATTCCTTATCATTTTCTATTGCGCTGTCAAATGTAACTTTTTATATGGATTTTTCTATTCATTTTCTTCAATTATAGTAACACGAATCTTTTTTCTTTAAGAGTTACTAAATGTTTTCATCAATTTATTTGGAATATTGTTATAAAACAAATAAAATTGATAGTTAATAATTAATGTGTATTGTTTTGATAATAAAAAATGTTGTTGTTAGTTATAAAATTAATAAATTTGTTTGTTTAATTAATTAATTGAATAATTAATTAATTGTAAAAAAATTTAATTACCTTCAATTGAATAAATGAGATATTATGTTTTTTTTTTTTAATATTTGTTCTCTATAGATAATCTAGTTATGTAGTCGGATCTAGTATTCTCTTTTCTAACTTCGCTCCTCTTCTTCTTCTTCTTGGTATATTTCTCTAATAACTCTAAATTATTTTTAGAAGAAAGAAGAAACTACTATTTATTGTACAAATAATTATGAACACATGTGATTGAGTAATTGTGATGTTTATTTCTTAAAATTTGAAATTGTGCGCCAATCTTACGCGCATGGACCAGGCATTGATTGAGATCGCTCAGGTCGATTGTGAACAAAAATGACAAAATATAATGTTACAAAATTAATTATTTCGGATTCTTTTAACTGTCGAAATGGTCAGAGGGGGCAAGGAACAAGATACAATACTTACAATTATCTTAAATTAAATTATTATTTGCTGAAAAATAACAGGATTATGAAAATTGTCAATTATTAAATAAAGATCGAACCATTCGTAGAATGACGTCACTGGCTCGTGGAGGCAGTGTTGATATGCCGGTCGCTCTGCAATGAAAATGGCCGCCGCTCACCTCGTGGCTTTCTGCTATACAACGCTGACGGTAGGTTCTTCTCCCTCAGAAATAAATGCGAATTCCTTCCTCGGCATGGCTGTAGTATCCCTGGAAAATTGTGTGAAGTGTTCTTCCCTCCTCGGCGATGTCGTTCTGTGATAGTTTATTGGTGCAGTGTTCTGTGTTCAATTATGTTGAGTTCGTGTCCAGATAGTATTGGTTGAATTTTGCTCAAAATGGAGGTTTATTTCTCGTTCTAGTGATGGATATTACTATAGTAGTTGTTCTTGTTCAGTTTGGTGTTAGTTATTAAGTAGTGGTGTTGTTTTCCATTTGGTAACCTCAGTAACACTTTTTGAGGTTGTTCGTCATTGTTTTTACACTATTTCTGTATTTTAGATCTTCCGTCAGTAAATTCTGATCTGTTCACATTCACGATTAACAATAGGCTGATGACTTAAAGTCGTCGTTTTGTGGTAATTTATAAAATGTCTTTTTCCTCTTCCCATTGTTTTTTACAAATTTACATGTCTTGGATTTGATTTCAACTCATAAACATACATTACAAGTTTTCCTATTTATTGCTGTAACTTAATTATTTATTACTTTTACGAAAATCTAACTATTCAGCAATATTCTTAAGCTAATTTTACATAATTTGATATATAACTGGGTCTGTTTTAGGTTCAGATAAGCCTAAAATTTACAATTTTTGCTATTTATTGTAGGCCTTGTATTTCTTAAAATTTTAGTATTTAAATGGTTTACAAGTGATTTTATGTTAATATTTCCCTTAAATAATCTTACTCACTTCATGATTATTGCTTGTTGTTAATAATTTGCTGTTATAATAATCCAATATTGATTAATTTACTTTTTATCTGAGTTGAGTACCACTTAGGCCTAGTATTACTTATTTCCAAATAAAGTTAATTTTATTCTTTTATCATTACATTTGCTAATATTTGTTTCTGTACTGATTACATTTTCATATCTTTGTGTTGTATGGACTAGTTTCTATTCATTATATGCAGTTTGATTGAATTTATTTATTTGAGTTTGACTCTATGATAGTTGATGTTGGTTTACAATGCTGTTTTGTTTTTCTATTGTGGTGTGTTAGTTAATTTGCCTTATTACTCTTTATATGGTTTACAGTTTAATAAAAATACAATATTCCTATTACCTACTTGCCTTCTCTGCCTGAACAAACTTGGAAATTATTGAACATTAATTCAAATACAACTGAATATCTTATATATACTAAATTTTTTATATCATTTAAACATAACAAAAACATCTTATGTCTATTATTTTTTATATATATATAGAATTATAAAGGAAACATTTTATTATCAGTGATATTATCAGTCATTGGCTGTCCTTGATTTTTATGTTTCCTTTTATAACAATCCTTATCCTATTAAAACATCTTATTACTAATAACACCTTCAGTTATCAACTGTCTCTTTTAATTACTATAACTATTTTGGTAACACATTAAAATAAAAACATCTTATAACTAATGACACTTTCAGTTATGAACTGTCTCTTGTCTTCACTATACCTAATTTGCTAATAAAATGAAAACGTCTTATACCTATTAAAATCTTATATTACTTAATTTTTAAAACGCTTTTATTATTAAAATTAACCTTAGTCATTAGACTGTCTTTTATTTTTTATATAGCATTTCTCTATACTTATGGTAGTCTTTTTAATTGTTTTCACTCTTATTCTTAAACTAGGCTTACAATTTAGTTTACAGTTTTATTTTCACTGTATTGTATCCTGTAACTTGTTATTTGGTCTGACATTTATCATTGGTTTTAATTGTGTAAAAATTGGGTATATTCATTCCTCATAATGTTTTAGTGAATATCCTTTCTTGTTGATATATTCCTTTTATGGACCTTGACATATTTTGTCTCTTCCTTCTCATTATATTAGTATTTTCTTATCTGGTGGTTTCATGTCCTTTTCTCATTTACAGCTCCTTATTAATTTGTTATTGCTTTGTGTCTTGGGGTTTCTCTGCTTCTTCATTTAATAAATTTCCCCTTATTAATATTTTGTTTACCTTTTTATCTTTGTCTTTTCCTTTTACTACTCCCCAACCTACTGGGTATACTGCTGTTTTATTGGGGTTTTATATAGTTGGTTAATTATATATGGACCAATAGTTTTCTTTGTTATTCAGTTTAATTTTATTAACATTTTATCGACTTAATGAACAGTTTCTTTTGTTTATTTTTTTTTTAAATTTACTTTTTTCTCACTCACTATTGACCTTTTCTTCTTTATTCATGTTGTATTAAGTTAAATGTTAAGGTGATAATTCTGTTATGCTACAATATTAATCGTGTTCCATAGTGACTACGAAGCATTGCCATAAGTCTTGATGGGATTGATTAACAATTCTCTTTGCTTCATTTCTTATTCTCTGGTATGCTTCTCTTGAATCTTCTGTTGAATGTGTTACCTGTATGTACCTTTTAAAGCAATCAATTTTCCTTTTTACCGCAATATCTATTTCTTCTCTCCAAATTCTCAGACCCCTCCTTCGTGTATACTTTTTTGCAGGTCACTGCTTCCCTTAGCTGCTTGTATTATTATTTTCTTGATATTACTTCATTCCACCTCTATGTTTTCACTAGTATGGAATACTTCAACGCACTGATTTATACTGTCATGATGAAGATTTCTGGTACTTCCATCCTCTAATCCATAAACTTTAAAAACTGGTTAATTATTTTGTTGCTGTTGACTAAAATTACTTTGGGTTTTCCGTGGCTTATGGAATTGTATATTAGATATCAGAAGAAAATGATCTGAAAAAAATGTCATACCTTCTCCAGGCTCCTAGTGAATAGCTTCTTATTAAGTATTAAATATTCTCCCTAATTGATCTAGAACCTCTGGCCAACCGGGAATACTTATGAATATCCTGTTTCCTAAAATAATCCATTAATTTTCTTTACATAATTTTATGTCACAAATTCCCTTAGTCTTTCACCCTTCCTATTTAATGTTGGATCTCCATGCGGCCCTATAAGTGTTGGAATGGGATTACTGCCAACTCTACCACTTAAGTCGCCAAGAATTATTACACGATAGTTCTTAATATAATTGTCAATTATTTTTTGTAGTTTTTAATATAATACATTTGTTTCACCTTCTTTCCGTTTTTCTGGAGCATAAATATATATTATGATAATGTATCCTTTTTTACACTTTAACTTTAGGGTTAATATTTGTTCACACACAAAATCATAGATTTAAAACTTTTTTTGGATTTTTTTATCCACATATAGCCACACCCTTACTTTCTCTCAATCTTTCTTCCACAACACTACTAAACATTCCTTAATTCTCTGCATATTTAGAAACTCTTAACTTCTTTTTGCATCAGTTATTACTGCTATTGAATCTTTTTTTGTTATCAAATACTTTTCCTACTTCCAATTCTTTGCCGCTGATCCCTCTAACATTCTATGTAGCTCTAACATTCAGCAATCTAATTATTTAAATCCCTATCCTTTTTCAGAGTCATACTGCTACAGTTTCTAAACCCTACTCCGAGGCTGGTTTGAGTACTACAAGTATTATAAAGTTTTACATGAACAGGTTACTGGCTTGTTGCACAACCCCCTACTACGATGATCAGAGAATCTTTTAACAGGGTTATCATACCGTAGCCGAAATGCCCCTGTTTTGTGGCGCAGGAGATTCGCCATCACTATTCTCTTTCTGAGATAAGATTTGGTGGCTTCGTACCAGTTGTTGTGATACTGAATGTTTCTTAGTATTTCCAGTGATCATCTATCAAAATCAGTGAGCACTCTAACATCCTAAGCCACCCAGAATTAAGAAATTAGATTGAAAAATTGAAGACACCCTAGCCCTCAAGTACTCTAATAGCATTGGTTCAGAAAAAACAAGATTCAGTCAAGAGAGACTAAACAGGACAAAATTAAATGAAGGGATCTCACTTAAGACAAGTTAGAGCAAAGTGTGAATCCAACTCGGGCACATCGGAATTGCCAAACCCGTATCCACAAAATATGGACCCTTGATGTTGACATTTAACAATATTACAACTATACTCCTGTTTAATACAGTTTTAAAATATTTTGACTATGGATTTTCCTTAAGCAGGTGTTGAAAAGTCAAAAGCTGTAGATTCCAAGTTTTTTAAGATTCTTAATATTTGTATCTCATTCTGTACCATAAATAACAGATTATTGTAATAATAAAATAAGTGTTATTAGGACCTGTCAGTTTGTTTAAGTTCAGTGTTAAGTATTTAATTAGTTCACATGTCGGAATATGATTTTCTGTATGTCTACGTACGCTTAGATTTCAAAAATGTTAAATTTCTATATGCCTCATTCTATAGGTTATATTCTCGGTTTCGTTTCCATTTAGCATGGGCGTTCAGATGTTTCAATTAAATGTTCGTAAGCTGGATGGAAGTTGTCAAGTATAGATTTCAATCATAAATGTGTGTATCTTGCTTACGTCTGAGATATGTACTGAATTTCATCTGATTATCTACAGTTTTAAGCTGAGGACACCAAAGATCAATTAACCTATCTCTCCAAATTGAATTGTTTCATTGTTTAAACTACACCTTAATTATCTTGGAAACTTACGTCAGTGATTTTCCGTTGATCTGTTACAAGATTTTTGTTTTTTTTTTTACAAAAAAAAACTAATTCATACAAAACGTCATAACAATATAAGAAAATCGCTAGCAAAATGAACGAGACAAGGCTAATTTTTCTAAATAAGTGTAATTCAATAGCCCATGGTAATTTGAAATTCATACAAAAATTAATATAGTTTTACTTACAATGTAAATACAAACCTCGATTTGGTTAGTAGCGTATTTTGATGGCTTCATATGAACCAATTAATCGCCTTTCTTTAAAATCTCCAACACAAAAAACACTGTTGCGCACCACTATATATTTTCTTATATTTGCGCTTTGAAGCGCTTGGCTGTGAAGCCTGAAAGAACTAATCGGAAAAAATGTATATAGTGTACCGGTGTTTGCATAACCCGGCATTCGATGAAATACAAATACCATATTTCCAATAATAAGTGAGATCAGTTATCTATGTCAGTGAGCGAGGCGATACCTGTATGGCACTGTTCCGGCAGTGCGCGCTATCTAGCGGGCCGATTTCGGGTTGCGTTTCCGTGCATGTGGCGAGAGCCAGTCGTTACAAAGCTCTCGTTACGAAAACACCTGGCTTCCTTCCTCGGTTCAGCAGAGCATTTTCGTGTGTCGTCTTCTCATCTTTATGGCAGGCTAATTGTTTAAGACCCACCGGTAAGTGCCTTGTATATATATATATATATATATATATATATATATATAATAATTGGTAGTAAAAATTTAAAATTCAAAACTTAATTAATCCAGATACGAACAGATAGAATGCACGTGACGTGATCAGATGTGTGTGGGTACTGTGAGATATTTAATTAATTTTGTTCTATTTGAATACCTTATACCTTTGTTCTATTAACTGTATTAACTCATTGATCATTCAGCATTGTAAAGAGATGTAAGAAAATTAAGTAATTTAGTGAAAACTGGGGACCTTGTTAGCTATGTATGAACGCACGTGTGTGGCCGGAAATATGAACTTTTTCTAAGTAATTTATTCATTTGTAAACTTTAAGACCGCCCTAGATGAAGTACTGTGCAAGTGTTAATTGTCTGTAGCTCATGGGCCTTTAAAGTATCCGTTATTTTGCAAAATTGGTGATCGAACGTAATGCCACGTGGCCAGGGACAGGGTGCATGTCGAGATATGTTACGGCTGGTCATGCCTGTGTGCGTGCCTCATTATTGTGCCTGGTTATGAGTGAATGATGATGATTTATTAAAATATAAATGGGGGAATGTGTCCCTTAAATTTTATGCATTATATTGAGTTGGTTGGGAGCGTCTAGTTCGGGTGTTGGGCATACATGCCTTATACATGACAAGTGTGCAAGCTTTAGTGAACAGTACATTAATCATTCCGAATATTTAGGGTTCTCGCCTATGACGGAGACCTGACCAAAGCTTGGTGTGCTGTCACCTACACCAAGCCATGAACCACTAAAGCTTCGTTCTGCGACCGAGAGGGAGATGCAGCTGCCGCCAACAATCATGGAACCGCCCGCTTCATATGAGGTGATATTGACTCTTTATTCTATCCTGGCCCGCAGAAAATACTATGGGAGGTGTATGTGCAATATCAGTTTAACTTTATACAGTGACATGGTTCAATCGGGGGTGTGTCGGCAAGACAATTTCAATGTAGCTTAAACATTATAATACAGTTCAACAAGTACAATTGTAAACTGACCTGTGGGAGGGTACCAGAGCGGTTTTCGTTCCGTATAATGGGTGCAGAAGTTGTAGGGGACACCTTTTTAAATTAAGTATAGGGGTATGGTTTTCGTGAATCCGAACCGGCTGGTTCGGATTTCATTCTCAGGTTATTACCGGGGTTTTTTACATTTAATTATTTTTCCTGCCTACAAGGGCTGGTGTTTTTTTAATCTGTTTCTGGGTTGTCATTTAATAAATTGCTTTTCTATTCACAAGGTAGGCACCTGTTGGTGCCATATCATGCAGGTTGTCTACGGGTCATCTTTTGTCAAGTCAGGCTTGCTCTGGTACACTCCTGAAGCTGGACGAATACAGCATTCTCCTTTAATATATGCACATGTGGCTGAAATTAAAATTTCCTATTTATTTAAAACTTATATTTTAATATTTTCAGATTATAAAATTTTACATTGAATAAAATTGTACAGGCGGTACTTATATTTTTGTAACATGTATTCTCTGGCAATTATATGCTAATCCTGTCTTTCTTAAATTTTTTTTAATTGTCAGATTTTGTGAATGTTAGGCAGGCTGTATGTAGCCTTAATTGCAGTTATGCTTTTGTTACTATCAAATCCTTATAATTAAATAATGACTTGGTATATGATCAGGTAATTAATGATGACTTGATATATAATTAAATAAATAAATAATTTGTAAACATTTTTACACTCTTATGGCCGATTTTTATAAATGATCTGTATGTTATAGAAATCAAGAAGTTTCACATTTTGCAGGATTAAAGAAATGTTAGTAGTACTTTAACTTATAATTATATTTTCTAATTACGAGCCATTCCAAATATTTTCTAAATTTATAATGTATGTTTGAATCTAACATGGAATTGTCACAGTTCTTAGTTAATTATGCTGGCTGCCGACATTATAAAAATGTATAAGGGGTGGTTTTGGTCGATGACATTAGTTTCCAATTAATTTAATAGATACTGGTGGGTTTCATTTATTTGATATTTCTATATCCGGGGCGATAGAAGGATAATGTACAGGCGGGCCGTGGGGCTTTTGCGTATGATGGGATGATGAGTCATAGTTGTGATTTTGTGGAATTAATTGTGATTTTGTTCAGGCTGTTATGTGTAAGGGGGAGTGGAGTGATAAATATATATGTGTGTGCCTTTTTATAATGTCGAGATTTAAAAATATGTGGTATACTTACAGTTTTGTTGAGTTATGATTCTGGTCAATTTAAATTGAGGTGAATATATATATATATATATATATATAATTTAAAATTTATAATTATATTACCTCAAGATGTTCTTATATATATATATATATATATATATATATATATAGAGAGAGAGAGAGAGAGAGAGATATGTGATATTGTGGTGTATGTAATTTCAGATAATAAAAGCTGTTATTGTTGGTTACCAGAGAGTTTAATTGCAAGTCCCGTCTCACTGGACCCAGCGCATTTTATGCTTCTACTAGGCCTTCCGCCTAGTCTTAAATATCCAGTGGCCCCTCTTAAAAAAAAAAAATTATAAAGTATAAAAAGAATATAAAATTAAAGAGGGGTTACAATAGTGCTGTGCAACAATATTGTTGTGTTGTGTTTTAGGCCAACCACTAACACAAGTTAATCAATTAATTATTTAAAATCTTTGCTTTCTTTCACATAATTGCTTTAAGAAATCAAAGAAGGTTTCTAGTACTGTTAATATTGTTCCGTAATTATTGTAACAATAGAATACCAAGTGGGTCTGAATATAATTATTGTATTATGTAAGTATGGATAATTTGATCTGGCAGTTGCAGATATTGGAAACTGAAGATTCATAAGCAAGTGGGTATAGTACATCATGTATTTTCTTGTAACATCTCCTGATGATGATGCCAGGCTAGGTACTCTATACAGCCATATGAGCCGGACTTGGCTGCGTTTCGTTGACAATTGGTATGGATTGGACCTTAAAATGTAAAGTTTTGGATACGAGCATGCTGACCGATTGTATCACACAAAATAATCACTACATTTACTAAAAATAAAATAAAACAGGTGTCAAAATATTACTAAAGTAAAAAATAATTACAACCACCCACACGCGCTTACACGCAGGGAGAAATACATCCACACGTGTAGTAATCCTTTTATCTTCCCACACATATGTGTTTAGCTATAGTGTTGGGTAACTATCTCGCAATGTAACGTCAGGCTTACAGATTAGATCGCATTATTAAGTTTATGTTAACTAGCAAAAATCTGGCGTATGACCTACCAACAATATAAAGCGTTGTCACTGGAAAAGTACTTACTTCCTGCGGCCTGTCCTTAGATGCTTAAATCGTTGTTTAAACGATGAAACAATTCACGTGTTAGAGAGAGATTAAGCAATCGTTTGTGTTCTTAGCTTAAAGCTATAGGTAATTAGATGAAATTTGGTACATTTTAGACGTACAAAAGCATATCTTTCTTAATTATAAACAACAAATATCAAACATCATATAGACGCCAAATAAATAATCTATAGTTCAGATACATGTTACATGCATTTGGTACTCATCATCGTTTTTAGCTTGAAGTGAACTATAAGTGGTATTCTCTGGTCCCAAGTAGATTGACTAATCAGTCCAACACCTCTTCGGACGTCTCATACCTCTCAGTCTTTTCGACTTATAATTGAATAATTGTTTGGGAATGCGGTAGTCATCAATTATGTTAAGGTGTTCCAAACATTTTAGGCAATATTGCAAAATCCCGTCGTGTACACTCATAATGTTTACTACCTGTCGTAAGTCTACATTTCTTTTGCAATCTTGAAACGTGTATAAGTTTATTGCCATATGCCTGAGAAATCTCATTTTGGGAGCTTGATGCGTCTGGCGTCGGATTTCTTTAAAGTACAATTTTCAGGCTCATAGGCTCGTAGGGAGATATGGTATTACATAGACAATTTTGTAACATGTCACTACTGGCAATAATAAACTAATTCTTTTAGGGATCTGATTTCAGAGCTTTGTATTTGACAGCGTTTACTACCTGTAAACAAAAGTTACAGGACCACAACCGCACTCGCATACACACACACACACCCACACGCTATACGCACACATGTAAAGTTTCAAACTAAACTTCTAGTTAAAACGTACGTTGTCATGTAGAATGTATTTTTGTTGTAAATTTGTCATTCGAATTATGGCAGATATGGTGTGCACATAAACGTCATTGACTGAGGTAAGAAGCTGAATAATTTAGAAATATTTTTGGAACGATTCTTAGAAACTTAGAAAATATAACATAAAAGGATACCCGAATTTGGTTTTATATCATAGTAACTATTTCTTTATTACTGTGAACGAGTGAAAAATAAACTCTCGGAAAATCGGAAGAAGAGAAAATTCAAGTTGATGAAAATTAATGTAGACATTAGACAGTAACTTAAAACCGAAACTTTGAAGGAGAAGATTATGGACAATGGGAAGAGATGGTTTTCATCAGGTGCAAAACAGCAGACTATCAGTATCTGATGCAGCAGTACGCGTATTTGATGTGGATGAGATATCAGACTGTTTGAAAGACAGATGTTGGTAGATCTATGAGAAAATATGTTCTGGAACACGTAAAAAAAGGCATAACACTTGGCGTGCAAAAGAAGAAGGCTAAATAGTCGGTGATGATGATAAATATGATAATTATGGTAAAGAAGAAAGTGATGATTTTGATGATGATGATGATGATGACGATATAGTTTTATGTGTTCTAAGAACAAATTGTTGCATCCAGTAATCAGCAATTTATGAATGTTTATTGAATGTTACAGGAAACAGCTGAATGTAACAGATAACAGAAATCTATTGAAATACAAAATGTTAGAATAAAGAGACCTTGGCTTGGTTTTTATACAGGAAGTCACATAATTTACTTATGTAGGTGGTAAAAGGTATTCAGAAAAAAAAATAAACAAGCCTGTAACAAAACCAGATGTTGAACTGATAAGAAACTAAGTTCGACTGAAGTAGATAAAGACCAGTCAAATTCGAATACACAATGTTAGGAATAATTTTAATTTTTCTTCCACCGCTATATTTTTTCGTGTTCAGTGTGTTCAATCATCACCGAACTCACAATGTCTTCAGACTTTCCTTTAAAATGTCTCAATAATCGCTAATCGGAACATTTAGAAAAAGACTCAACAAATAAATATTACCATAATGTTATTATATTGTACTTGTTTCATGAAATTGTACTTGTCGGTTTCGTGAAATGTTTATAATTATGTTTAGAATCTTTAACAATGAAACTGTAACCCTCAGAAAGTTCAATAGGTAGTTTTATGCCGTTTAAGACGGGTCATCTGACATCTGATTATCGGCCTAAGCGGAACGTTTTGATATTATACCAGCTATAAATATATGTTACTTTTGAGTGACGGATGAATGAATACAATTTTACTTACTCTTTACTGTTTACTAAACGTTTGTACAAGTTTATCGCAATTAGCAAAGCAGAACCCTCGGTTAGTGAAATGTATTCTTTCCGTTATAAAACATCGTCAATCATATTATCACAATACTAAGAATTTAGACCGATTTTCCTTATTGGCTCTTCATACAGTAAGCTCGTGTAACTCCTTCCAGTTTTACGACATTGATTTTTTATATTTGTTTGAATACACTTCTTCTTGCTCAACACTATATTTTCCTTGCGATGGAATGCCATTTCTTATTTGCCAATGGTAGGTTCAACAGAAGAAATAGTATGCAAGATGTAGTTATAATGAAAAATCGGTATGGAGAACCATACAGGACTTCCATGTTCTAAGATTTATATTTAAAATCATATTCGAAATGAAATATTTTCATAGAAACTACTTCTTTCTACTTATTGCTTCAGCCTTAAACCACAGTACTGTGGTCACTAACGTATACCACCTCACGTTTTTGCACTAAATTTTCACTGAGATGGAAGTCGATGGCACTGCCGAAAAGTCTGGTTTTGCAGAAAACATTGGACTACGGCTAAACAGCCCGGGAAGGAATTTTAACAAAGAACTACTTCTTTGTTGCCGATAACGTAGTACACATACAAAATTATCCCCTCCTCCTTTAACTATAATTTTCATTTGTAGAAAATTACCCCCACCCCGTTCACTTAACCTCTTCATTTATAGATATTTCATCTACATTTCTACAGTGGATTATTGTGAGCTTCTTATCAAGATACTTTATTTATCAAAATTAAGTACTTTACTCTTGTTAAAACATAAAACGTTGCAGGTAAACTACCCGTTTCTCTAAACCGATCTTCACCAAAATCAATAGACCTTCAGTCCTCTACAATGCAGGGATGCATGCAAAAAAATATTTGATTCTGTTTTAATTTGCGGCAGTTATCGTTCGTCATGAAAACATTTCTCTTGTTACAACACAACATGTTTCAGGTAAACTACCCCTTTCCCGTTACCGATCTTCACCAAAATCAACAGACCTTGAGCTCTCTACAATTTAGGAAGGTATGCAAAAATTTTTGATTTTCTTTGAATTTACGGCAGTTATCGTTCGTCATAGGAAAAATTACCCATGTTAAAACATACAATGTTGCGGGTAAACTACCCCTTTCTCTAAACCGATCTTCACCAAAATCAACAGACATTCAGTTCTCTACAATTCATGGTTGTATGCAAAACATTATTTCATTCTGTTTGAATTTTCGGCTGTTATCGTTTGCCATATAAACAATTTTACCCTTGATAAAAAAACGTTGCTGGTAAACTACCCCTTTCCCTTAACCGTACTTCACCAAAAACAATAGGTCTTGAGTACTCTACAATTCAGGGCAGTATGCAAAAAATTATTTGATTCTGTTTGAATTTGCGGCTCTTATCGTTTGCCATACTAAATACCTTTGTTAAAATATAAAACGTTGCTAGTAAACTACCCCTTCCCCTTAACCGATCTTCACCAAAATCAACATACCTTGAGTTCTGTATATCTCAAAAAGGTATGCAAAAGAGTAGATGATTCTGTTTGAATTTCCGGCAGTTATCGTTCGTCATAGAAAACATTACCCTTGTTAAAACATAAAAGGTTGCTGGTAAACTACCCCATTCCCTTAACCGATCTTCAACAAAATCAACACACCTTGAGTTCGTGTATAATTAAAAAAGGTATGAAAAAGACTAGTTGATTCTGTTTGAATTTGCAATGTTATCGTTTGCCATAGGAAAATATTACCCTTAATAAAAACAAATGTTGCTGGTAAACTACCCCTTTCCCTTAACCGATCTTCACCAAAAACAAGAGGTCTTTAGTACTCTACAAATCAATGCTGTATGCAAAAAATTATTTGATTCTGTTTGAATTTGCGGCTATCGTTTGCCATAGAAAGAAATTACCCTTGATAAGAAAAACGTTGCCGGTGAACTACCCCTTTCCCGTTAACCGATCTTCACCAAAAACAACAGATCTTGAGTACTCTACAAATCAGGGCTGTATGCAAAAAATAATTTGATTCTGTTCGAATTTGCGGCTCTTATCGTTTGCCATAGGAAAAAATTCCCCTTGATTAAAAAAAACCCGTTACCGGTAAACTACCCCTTTTCCTTAACCGATCTTCACCAAAATTAACAGTTCTTCAGTACTCTACAAATCGGGGCTGTATGAAAAAAAAATTATTTGATTTTGTTTGAATTTGGGACTCTTATCGTTTGCGATAAAAATACCCTTTTAAAACATAAAACGTTGCTGGTAAACTACCCCTTTCCTATAACCAATCTTCACCAAAAACAAAAGGTCATGAGAGCTGTATAATTCAGCGCTGTATGCAAAAAATTATTTCATTCTGTTTACATTTGCGGCTTTTATTGTTTGCCATAAAAAATACCCTTGTTAAAACATAAAATGATGCCGGTAAACTACCCCTTTCTCTTAACCGATCTTCACCAAAACAAACAGGTGTTGAGTACGCTGCATATCAGGGCTGTATGCAAAATATTATTTGATTCTGTTTGAATTTGCGGCTGTTATCATTTGCCATAGAAATTACCCTTGTTAAAACATAAAACGTTGCTGGTAAACTACCCCTTTCCCTTAACCGATCTTCAACAAAATCAACAGACCTTGAGTTCTGTATAATTCAAAAAGGTATGCAGAAGAGTAGTTGATTCTGTTTTAATGTACGGCAGTTATCGTTCGTCATAAAAAAATTTACCCTTGTTACAACATAAAATGTTGCCGGTAAAGTACCCTATTCCCTTAACCGATCTTCACCAAGAACAATAGGTCTTGAGTACTCTACAAATTAGGGCTGTATGCAAAAACGTATTTGATTCTGTTTGAATTTGCGGCTCTTATCGTTTGCCATAGAAAATACCCTTTCCAAACATAAAATGTTGCCGGTAAACTACCCCTTCCCCTTAACCGATCTTTACCAAAAACAATAGGCCTTGAGAACTCTATAATTCAGGGCTGTATGCAAAAAAATTATTTCATTATGTTTGAATTTGCGGCTCTTATCGTTTGCCATAGAAAATACCCTTGTTAAAACCTAATATGTTGCTGGTAAACTACCCCTTTCCCTTAACTGATCTTCACCAAAATCAATAGATCTTGAGAACTCTACAATCCATGGCAGTATGCAAAATATTATTTGATTGTGTTTGAATTTGCGGCTGTTATTGTTTGCCATAGAAACAAATTACCCGTGATTAAAAAAAACGTTGCTGGTAAACTACCCTTTTCCCATAACCGATCTTCACAAAAAATAATAAAACTTGAGAACTCAATAAGTCAGGGCTGTATGGAAAAAATTATTTGATTCTGTTTGAATTTGCGGCTGTTATCGTTTGCCAAAGAAAAATCTACAGACCCATAGACACACAGACACAAGACAGACAGACACACACACAGACACTTTTCGAAAAATGACTTTTGTTCATGTTTTGAGTGTAGTACAATCAGAATCTGCAATAATCTCGAACACGATTTTTTTTGCCATCACCATACTTCCATTTCCTTAAGGAACATGGAAGTAAAAATTTTGGCTTTCAATTAACGCTCCCATTTTAGTTGCTCTAATTAGAATTTTTAAGAGAAATCTACATTTGCTTTACAGTTCCATAACTTTTGATTTGTTTGTTATTAACAGACACCACTAGCTAATTATGTGTATTAATTAAAAACTTTAGAATGCTTGAAGGATTATTGCTTTGATTTCTATCATGTAATTATTTTCATTTCACTAAATATTTTATGTTTCAAATAATGCCAAAACACAGTATCTCATTAACAATTGTTTCCATTAGACGGTTTATAATAGTTTCTATATCATACGCTTAATAGTTTATATAGATTTAATTTGCGTATGGTGCTTTCATTCGAAGAACTTTTCGAATAACACCACTGTCCCTTCCAGTAACTGTACAATTAGATTTACGTACAGCATGTGGTAATTTTACAAGCAAGTCTTTTATAATTTTTTAATCACCTAACTAACTCCTATTCTCTAATCATTCAACTTTTAGTTAAAAAAATAATTGAATTGCAAAAAATTTTTGTTTAAAAAATTATTAGCTATTTGAAAATATAGAGATTGTACATTAACAGAAAAGTAAATTTAAACATACAAATTTGTTAGGATTACTAACAATCATTTTACATAAAACAATAAATAGGCAAACTGTGTGTTTTATTAAATACGTTAGTAGATAGCATTGTTCGCAATGAGGAAAAACGTGAATTTTCTTTTAGTCTTACAAATTGATATATATTTTTAAAATGTTTCGAACCATGATCAACTAATTCAACAAAATAATATAATAAAGTACCCAACTGTAAAGTGTTGAATACATTAACGTACTTAGGATACATGTTATCCACCAAAAAAAACTGCATGAGAAATTAAAACAAAAATTATTTATACTCAGAAAATGACAAAAAAATTAAAACTATTTATCTATAGTTATATAAACTATATAAAACAAGTAACGTAAATTACACATCTTTAAAGCAGACACGTGCAAGTTAATAGATTGTCATTATCTATGTGTCTGTTTGGTTCCCAGAAAGGAAAACATTAAAACAATACATAGAATCGACGACCTAGTACTATAATCTTTACAAGTAATTTTTGTAGTACAGTACAAACGTAGTTACGTTAGATATAAAAACTTTGTTGGTAATTGGTAGATACAGTTTCTGTTACGAATTTTCCAAGTTAACAACAACTAGAACTGAGTCTAATTAAAGGGGTATCGGTGGAGGGTTATAAACACATTGTATCAGTTTTGTAATTAAATATAAACGCAGACAGGAACAGAAGCTTAACCGGGCCAGTGGGTCTGCAACGTGAATAATTCTAACAAAATTAGAGGGTTCTCTATACCGTAAACACGCCAGCGTGCACTCACAGAAGCTCACACGCACACGCGCGTCCTCACAGACGCACACACACACACATTTCATTAATTAACTTGTATTGCCTGTAAGCTACTTGTCTGTTGTTGTTAGTGTACCGTTTCCTTACAGTATCTCTATGGAACTCCGGAAATTGTTAAATATTGTGATATGTATCATGTGCACATAATTCCAACGCCATTTTGCAAGTTCATGTGTAGAAGTTAAATCCTCTGTAGCAATCGCTAATATTCTTGATTATTACAAAATAAAAGTGTATTATAAAAATTACAGTGAAGGGAGTCTATTTTATTTAATTCGATCTCTAAATAAACAAAAATAAAATTTATTCTATTATTCCTGTACACAGTAGACAGTGAAATGATTTCTAGTATTCCAGTATACTTTACAATACAACGTGGTAAAGTGCAGTTAGAATAACAGGAAGCATACGTGCTCCTCAGTATATAAATTCATATAACATTAGGGAATATAATAGGACACCCATAGGAAACAACAACATTGTAACGGAATCCGAATTATGGCAGAAGGAATTGCAAGAGATAATGGCATTTCAAGGCGGGAACTCTACTGATGAAATTAGTGTGGAACAGAAGAAAAAATTAATCAACATCTACAATGGTTATCGTAATTTGTTCTCCGATTCACGTGGCAAAGCCAAGAATTTCATGTGTGAATTAAAATTCAAGAATCCAGTAAGTTTCAATCGGAAGTCGTATCCAATAACACAAGCATTAAAAGAAGCGGTCAGAAAGGAGATCCAACGAATGATCGACGAAGATAATATCGAAAGGAGTAGATCCCTCTATACAAGTCCTATCGTAGCGATACCTAAAGAGGACGGTCAAGTGCGGCTATGCCTTGATGCTCGTGAAATAAATAAGATATTAATAAATGACCGCACATCCCCCGGCGAAATAGAAGAGATATAGAGACGGTTCCATGGATGCAAACTCATGAGTACCTGGGATGCTGTGTGCGGGTACTGGCAGATTGAGTTACATCCTAACAGTCGTCAGTACGTCGCTTTCATCTTTGAAGACCGGAATTATCAGTTTAAGCGTCTACCCTTTGGATTAATCAACTCAGTTGCCATTTTCTTCCAATGTATGGACCAGGTTTTGGGTAAAGAAGTGCTGGAATTTGCAACTGTATATGTAGACGACATCCTGATCACTTCTGCTACCTGGGATGAGCATCGTAGTAGAATCGAATTGGTACTTTAAAAACTTCATCAGAATAACATTACCCTGAAACTAGATAAATCAAAATGTATAGCAAATGAAATACAATTCGTCGGATTCATTCTTTCAGAAACAGAGATAACACCATCACCTGAAAAAGTAGGAGCAAATCAAAATTTTCCGAAACCAAAAAACTTGAAACAGTTACAATCGTTTTTAGGGATTTGTAATTATTACCGAAAATTTCAACAGAACTATTCCGAATTAACATCTTGATTTCAACATTTACATTCCAAGAAGAACAAATGGAAATGGGGCCAATCCGACGACGTTAACTTCAGCTTAATTAAAAAGAAATTCTTAAACAATGTGATGCTTCACCATCCTAATTTAAATAAAAGGTTTTTTATGAACTGTGACGCCAGTAACGTCAGTTTGGAGGTTGAATTATATCAAGAGGATATGGAAGGAAATCATCTGGTGGTGAGTTTCGCCAGCCGCGTTCTGAACCATTGTGAGAGGAATTATACCGTGACCGAAAAAGAGTTACTGAGCGTGGTATCCGCATGCCTAAAATTCCGTACGTACATATTGGGCTTTCTAGTGACAATAAGGACTGATCATAAGGCTATAACATTTAAAAAAAATAGTAAACTTAATCATGGACGACTGACGAGATGGGTGCTCATCCTCCAAGTATATAACCTCGATTGGGAGTATGTGCCCGGGAAGAAAAACATTGTGGCCGATGGGCTATCTTGAGTCAACATAGAAGGAGGAACATTCAGTGTAGGTCAAGAGAACGTAGGAAGAGTGTATCATATTTTGAAATCTCGAGAAGAATTAGAAGTAATTTTCAATAAAATAAAGGAAGATCAAACCACCGACCCCAAGTTGAAGGCCATCCGAGAGGGAATAGAACAGAATGACGCAACCATCCTACCTTTCTACTGTGTCCAGGATAATGTAGTATTTACTCGGCCTACATCTAGAGACCATGTGTGGAAGTTGTACGTTCCTAAGGCAGCCGAATCATTAATTATCTGGGATTACCATGTTCGATATGGACGTATAGGGCCAATCAAATTAGTGAAGGCAGTGGAGGAACATTATACCTCAAGGATATTAACAAGAAAGTGCGAAAGACAAATAAGAGTTGCAAACTCTGCCAATTAGTAAAGGTCAATAATGAACGGAAGGAGGGCTCTATGATTACTATCACTTCAAACCACAAGCTGGAGAAGATCTTTATGGATATATGTGGTCGATTCCCTAGAAGTGGAGGCCGAAACCGATTCAAATACATTGTGATTATTTTTGACCATTATTCCAAATTTACAAGACTCTACCCCATAAGCAGTGCCACAACCCGTAAAATCTTGGACATTATAATAAATACATACATGCTAGAAGTGGGAAGACCTGAGACTGTGGTGACCGATCATGGCACCCAATTTAAAGGAAAGAAGTGGAACTCGGAACTATTGAACTTGGGAATAAAAACGTATAAGACCTCCGTATATCATCCCTGCAGCAATCCTGCTCAGCGAGTTCTCAGGCTTTGGTCACATAAACGTTTAATTACTGTTGTATACCTCCTAACAAAAAAAAAATTAAATATTTATGTGTTAATAACTAAGAATTTATTTGTAAGTGTTGTACTTTTTAGGAAAAATTCCTTTCTGACTTTTTAGTAACATTTCAAAGAACCCGAATTATTCTTAAATTAATTTTATTTAAATTACATTTGTTTGCAAACGACCTGAGATTGAGGAGTCGAACCGGGAATCACAATATCGACCCAAGAGTCGAATAATTGCTCAATTTGCATTAAATGAGATTAATTATTAATTAATTGCGTTTTATTTATAAAAATAAGTAAGTTAGAATTTCATGTATAGAAGAAGGAACACTCGCGAAGAATAACTTCAGCTGGGCGAAACGAAGAATTAGGTAATTCTTATATTACAAATCGATTGTCAAATCGAATCAGCTAACGCAAAACATATTTTTAAATTAAATTCTACTACACGATTGAGATTAAGAGGAGAGTAAGAAATAATTAAATGTGGATGGTTATAAATTTTTAACCGAACCCTAATTAAAATTAAATAAACAAAAATAAAATAAAATAAAATTAAAAATATAAATTAACCCAATGAAGGCAAAATAATTAATTAAAGAAAAAAGAGGACAAATTTACAAAAGATTTTTTTTTAAATATTTTATTTCATTGATTCAAACAGTACAGGTAAAGACGAAGATAATCAGTAATACACGAGGTGTTACAATATCTCAAATACAAGTAGCGGAAATAAGGTTCTTGAGGGCTGTAAAGTGTTCTACCATTAGAGATAGTGTCAGAAATGATCATATTAGAATGGAGCTAGGCATAGCTGAAAGCTTAAATGAGAGAATCTCTCGGTATAAAATGAATCCAACTAGCTTTTCAAGAAGGCTTGACTGACATCAAAAGGGGGAAGCAAAGCGTGAGAAGACCCCTAAGCAATAGTTGGATGACTTCCATTGAGACTGGAACACGCTACTACCTTAAGCCATAAAGGTTGACAACGACGACGACGACTAATATAATTTTCAGCTCCGCAATGAGAAAATTCATGTAAAATAAAAAAAGCTAGAGCATTACGTCAATGTAATTTTGCAGCAAATTATAAGAAGATCAGTGTCATAATGAGAGAGTCCAGGATTTAATAGGAGGTATTAACACTAAAGCCAGCCGACGATGCAAAAACTTTACCGTAACTGTAGTATAAACTTTAGATAGGATGTGTTAGACGCGTTTACCAAAACAGATCGTGGCAAAAACAGATTTTGTTTGATTTAAACAATATTTTGTTATTAAACTTATATTTTTATGAATATTTTATTAAATATCTTCGATAGTCTAAGGCATACATAATAGAATTTGTGTTTTGTAAATAAAAATGACGCTTTTCCTTTATCTATATTGTCAACTGGGTGCTGTATGAAGCAATGGAACTGTAAATATGAGAATAGCTATGTCCATAGTATGTTTCCAATTATGATATGAACCTAGGTCAAAGAAGTTATTAGAGCTAATTAAAGAACGTGTTAACACAGTAGTGTTACAACAATTGTATTGCTACTAAACCGGGAATAAGAAAGGCAAATATATGAACAAACAAGACACAACCGTTACAACATGAAAGCAACGTATATTAATATGCGTTTGTACGTTCTGTGATCATTAAAATTTCTTTATTATGTCAAATGTTTGCATTGCCCATAATTTATTTGTTGCTTTAAATGACATATTTTGTTATATGGCTAGTACTATTTTCTACACAATTTTAATATAAATCATTACAAGTAAGTTAAATTCTATACATTTTGAAAACTATTCAAATCAAATTGAAAAATTTTAACACATTTGTTTTGGCACTTTTAACGTTTAGGTTATACGAAGATTGTATTAATACTGCTGTGTATAGTACGTAATAAATGCTGAGCAAGCGGATGACAAAGTGATACGTAATGAGCCACAAAATATATGTTCCGGAACCTACACGTTTCCTTACAAAAGTTTAGTAATCTTACGTAGTTACGTGAACGTAAACTTCCATTGTAATGGGCAGCACCTACCAAGTAATAGAATTGTACTTTTAAATAAGCGTTTGAATATTTCATATGCAATTTAATAACATTTAGCAAATTTTGATTTAATGAAACGTTGATACTGTACGAACAGAATGACTGTTACTGAAAATAGTACATAAATGATTTTACTTCAGTTGTCAAGATATTTTTAGAGCGAAGGAATTTTTTAAAAAACTGTATGATTTAATAATAACAAATTGAAACGAACTTTACAATTAAACTTATAGTGTTTCTAGTTTTATTATTACAAACATACACAAGTAAATGCTATGTGGTTTTATAGATGTGTCCGTGTGTATAGATCAAGATGCAGTTGATACATATATGAAAGACAGTAAACATTTCTCAATGCCTTATTCGTAGATAAAGCATTAAGAACAGATATATGTGCCTAGAAGCATGCAGGCAAATAGTTACACAATTCATCTATGTTGCTTGCGCAGTGACTATAATGTATCATAAACACTCAGTGTAAAGCAGTCTAACTACATAATGTGATGTGACAGTTCCCTTAGTCAATATTTACCTACACAAGATCATTCATAACGTATGGAAACTCAAAATAGATTCTTGGATTTCGTTGTCCATGACGTGTCCGTTACATAATACATAATAAACAAAATACATAAAAACATAACCTTCACTGCCGAATACGAACACAACAATACCATAAACTTCTTAGACCTCTCCATCACAAAACTAGAACACAGGCACAAATTCAGTATATACAGAAAACCAACTACAACTGACACACTAATACACAACACCTCCAATCACCCAATACAACACAAACTAGCTGCTTTTAGGACCATGATACATAGACTTAACAACATCCCCTTAGATGAAATAGACTACAAAGACGAACTAAACACGATAAAATATCTAGCAGAATCTAACGGTTATGACAGAACAATAGTCAGTAAACTCCTACACAAAACACAAAACAAACAACATACAAAGACAGAAAACAACAAATTCATAACACTAACATACATCAACAAACAAACAGAAAAAATTGCCCACAAATTCAAAAAAGCAGGATACAGAATCGCTTACAAAACTACTAACAAAACAGAACACACACTATCAAAACGCATGCCCAAAGCACAAAACAAATTCGATCTACCCGGTGTATATAAACTAAATTGTTCAAATTGCAGTAAATTCTACATAGGCCAGACAGGACGTAGCTTCAAACAGAGATACATTGAACACACAAAAGCACTCCACACCACTACAGAATCTACCTTCGCAAACCACCTCATTGAAGCAAACCACACATATAAAAACATCGACAATAACATGAACATACTACACGTACACACAAAAGGCCGAAAACTAGACACTCTAGAACAATTAGAAATATACAAACACACAAAAACAAATAAAAACGACATCCTAAACGAACAGACACAATTCAAATCGCACGCATTATTCGAACACATCTCACCACACACACACAGCTTCAATCTTTCGAAACACTTTCTCGTCGCCAACAACATGACGAGCAGCGCTACTAACGACAGCCTCTGATGAAGCCTTCTATAGGTGAAAGCCGGTTTAGGCTGTAAGGTAAAACTTTACGTTTTTACTTATAAAAAACTTTGTGTTCCGAGTCGTCAATATTATAGTGATAGTTAGTCAAAATAGATTATTTTAAATAACAGAATCAAAATTAAATTAAATTTTTAATTTATTACAGTACGTGTCAAACAGGAATATGATATAACCCTATGCCATTTTGTACTCAGATACTCCCCCAAATAAGTGGGAGTTAAGTGTTTGACTTCAAATTTCGCCTTCTTCTTCTTTTTCTTCTGCCCATTCAGGTTTAGGAATTTTGGTTTCAGCTAGTAATTCTCTGTCTCCCCACGCTTGTTCTATGTATCGAGTGATAATTCAAGGCCTGTTTTAGAATTTTTTTCCAGCATTTAGGACACATATTCTTCGAGCTTTCACTATACACTTCTTCATATAGTGCAAACAATTGCATGCTTGATTACTGTTAAAGTTTGAATTTTGCATAATTTCTCCCATAACACAGCCGTTTACTTTATTTATAATTTTTAATATAACCACACAGACAATTAAAAATTAATTTAAATTCTTAGTAATTTTTAAAAACATTACTAATATTATTTGTTATAATATTACTCAAAAATGTAACGGATATATGGCCGTTACATTTTGGGAAGTAAACGCACGCAACATTAGCCAATGTCGAGCAAAGTCACCTAATTAACAGCAACGACCACACTGCGGAAGAGTAAATTAAATCTAAGCTCCAGGGACGTGACTGGCCTTTAACTACAGAGGGCGTTACTGTACACTTTGGGTTTGTTTATGAAGTCGCCTGTGTTTTACCGACCTGATTTGCGACTGTGTGTGACATTACAAACAACATAATTTGTTCGCCTTTTATACCATTTTAGTGTGTGTATATATAAAATACATTTATACTTTTTTAAAAAGTAAATACAAATTTATCTCTTTATTTTCACGTAAACTTGATAGCCTAATTTTTCATATGAAGCGGGCTAGAAGTAAGTCTACGTTAGGCAAAATATTTATAAATTAATGATTGCATTCTTGCTGAAACCTGCAAAGCAACCTACTTACTGTAGAAAAAGACCATACGTGATTGACACAAACATTAATAGGAAAAGGCTAAATTAGTGCTAATGAACTTTAGGAACGACCTTTCTGAAAAAGGTAAGAAGTAGTAAGTATCTTTAGGAACATTTGTATCGACACTAAGAAAATCTTATTACATCTATTGTATGGCATATAGTTTAGTATGGATATAAAACACGGTGAAGGAAATAATAGGTTACCTTGAGAGAAGGTGAAGAAGGGTGCAAGGAATCTCACAATAGGGGATGAGAATAAGCACTACTTTAATTTGAAAAGCAAATCAATAATAGGAATAAGGGAATATAGGAAATCAGAAAAAGTAAATAGAAGTCTAGAAAAAAGTGTATGAGGATGGCAAGGGGAAAAGAGTAGTAACGGTGACGGGTGGGGCTCTTATTTACTATGTGACTACGATCTTAGAGAGAAGGACAAATGAAGGAATAACTTGGGGTAATACCATATAAATACTATTGGATTAAACGGCTGGGACTACAGTTGAGAGGATATAGATGTTTTAGGGAGCAACCAATCAATCAAACACGCCGACAACTTCAGAATATGCTATTACCGCCCACCAACCTTCGGATTGAGGGTAGAAGAAGTGAAAAGTGAATTTTACAAGTAATAAACCGATGACGGAAAACAAGTAAAAGCAAAAGATAAAAGATAACTGGGATCTTATTCAAAGTGTATAGAATCTACAAAACTCCCTAAAAAGCATTTTGTACAAAATATCGAAATGAGCCAGTTTTACTGCATCTACATAAGATACTGTATTACGCATTGCCAAAAGAAATGTTTACATATACTCACGTACGTAGCACACGTCACATATACCTAATCGCCTGCATAAATTGTCTTCGGTTTGTATCAATTGTTTTGAAATGTGAAGAATTCCAAGAATCCGGTTTGGAATCTAAGAAAAATATGTTTGAAACTTGGAGTAAGCTATACTATAGTAGTTTGCGCCGCATTGCTATTTCTTTTGTCCTAAGTAAATGAGATATTATTGCTTTTTTCAGCTTGAAAACCATATTATTTTTAATGCTCCTATATGCAGTTGGGGTGCGTTAATTTTGCGATTTCGGCTGCGTGACAGGAAAGGTAACCTATATTAGTTTTAATTAAAACTTGACATAGACAAATTTCTGGCAGCAATTAGATCAACTACGTACTGTGGCGAACAATATTAATACGATTATTTTGACCCCCCCACCCACACACACACACACACACACACACACACACATATATGTATATATATGTTTTCTAATTAAGAAAATAAATCGAAGAGCGTTTATACTTTCTGTCTAAAATAATGGAAATATTTATACGTTTTCTACGTTTATAGACATTTATAGCCCATTCAGTTCAAGATAAAAACGTTTTCGTAACATTACACTCTGACAAATTTGTCAGTCTTTTAACACAACGAATAAATCGAGGTAGTCATCAAATTGGATGTAAATTTTCAAAATATAACCGTTGTGAATATCGCTAACAAAAATATTACCATTAGCTTCTAAGCTTCTACTGTTGCCAAGTAACCTACATTGAGTGCAAAAGAGTTTATTCTCGTGTTCCTCAGTTTGTCGATCAATTTTTAGCTCTTAATCAACATGAAAATTTCCTGCAATTTATCTCTCTGTGACAACCATACATTTAATTTACGTACTCTGTTATTATGTAATATTTTAATAAAAACGATGTCAACATTTAGTAGGTGCATCTTAGTTAGTTGCAGTAGTTTTAGAAACAAATAGTGCATCGGAATAGTTACGCTTTTTCTATTCATAATAATCTACATTATCTACACTTGAGTAAAAAATAAACTGCCAAAAAATGGCAATCTATTTTATTTATTTGAAAAATAATACACGATAGGCAACTAGTGCAGCTACATTCAGCAAACAAGAATTTATAAAATTACATAACAGCGATAAAAAGCGGGGATAAATGCATAACAGCAAAATATCGGAGTAAGTATTTTTCAACAAGGCAATATTTTCCGCCGTAAGATAATATGTATTCATGAATCCCAACCGCACGGAGAAGGCTAAAGCCAATTTTCTTGGATTTTGCAAATTTCCTTCTATATACAACATTTTTATTCTACCGAGATCCATTCTTTGTTTCACGCAATGGGCATGTTACTTATTTATTTATGTTATATTTTAATTTTTACAATAATTCTTGAACCAGGTAACAATGGCGAAAGAATTTGATTTATACTGCTGTATGTCGGCTTTGTGTTGTTATGAGGATAGTATACTCTGAACAGTATAATAAGCCATTAAACATCAGAGAAAGCAGTAGTAGCAAATCTGTATTTGCAGGTGAAGTACACTGAAATTATTGAAACAAATAAACATTTCCACTGACATTGCCATCTAACCGACATGAATCACATAATAGAAGTGGCCGGATCAATTTGTCGCTCTCAGTGTTTACGTAAAATAAAATACCAAGTTTACCTGTAGGGTAGTTTAATATCACAAATGGCAGGTGATATTTGATGATTTAAATCAATTCGTAAACAAGAACATAACATTGGTGTTTAAAGTTTGTGGTTATCACTTGTTTCATTCACCGGTCACACTAAAAGTGAACGCAGTAAATATCCTATACAGTTTTACCGTTCGAAACCAGTTTTCAATACTTTTAGGAGTCGCTGAAACAAAAAAACCATTCTAAAAATTGAAATTAATTACTGTATTTTATTAAAATGTAAGGAGAATTTTGTTTTCCGCTCACGGTAGGTTTATAACTGTTGAAATCAAATAACTGACCAGCTATATATTACACTAATTTGCAGTTGAAACGGTTGGTAAGTTTTCTGTGAATGCGTTTATCACTTATATTACCGTTTTTATAGGTTTCTTGTAAAGTAACAATAGTAAGTGTAATGAGAATGTGTAATCAATAGATTTAATGTTATTTACTGATTACCCAAAGAAAAAGGAAAGTACAGAATATAGATAATACACAACGTTACATTTTCTTCGAATAATGTCTTGGTAACAACGATGTACCAAGTAAATATATTACTTACTCTGTGACATCTTAATGTGAATTGAAAGAGCAAATCTTTTTCATTTTGTTGTTTCTTTTAATTTTGAGCTGACAAACCCATCTGACAGGTAAGTTAAAACAATTTTTCTTCTTTGCAAGCCATGATTCCTTGAGCAATGCCTTTGAAAGTAAAATTAATTTGTCCCAGGTGTCCAAATCAGATTTTATTATACAACCAAAATAATACAAAAATATAAACTCAAGAAAATATAATTACTCTGACCAGAAGTCAATTCACAGAGAGCAGTAAAATTGTTATTCTGATTATTTACGTGCGTAATTGTAAATGTGAGCGCCAGGGCGATGTGTCTATTTATGCTTTTTTCTTATGCTTGTTTATTGGTATGAAATATAGACTCTTTTCGATTATAAAATCGACTCTCAGGGTATCGAAACAGTTACAAAGTTTGATATATAAAATTCAATAAAGGGTTCTTTGAACAGCTAATTATGATCAAAGTCAGAGAAATCGGGCCAATATTTAAAAAGTATAACGTTACAACAAGTTAATTACTAATACTAGATACATACATTGAATAATAAATTGAAATAAAATAATTTGTTGTCACCAACACAGCTGACGGGAACAAGAAGGCGTTGCTAAGCCACACGTAAACGTTTATATTGCTAATTTATAATATACACTAATGTTTTTTATAATAAAGGTTTTCATTTTACTAGCTGTTGAATACAGAATATTAGATCAATTTTAATCTATTATTAGGAAAGGAAAAAAATAATGTAAAATTTGTCTGTAAACGTGGTCCCTTAATTTCTGTCGTAAAACAACTCAATTTCCTCTTCATATTTTGTCGATATTCTATACATTTATAAAGAATATTTTCTTCCCGCCTCCCCCCACACACACACACGCACGTTTATATATTATTAATCCGTTCAATTGCCTTTCTGCCTTGTTCTCCGTTTCATTCTCCTTCCTATTGTTGTTGTTGTTCTTCTACTTTTTCGTGGCGCAAGAATTAGGTGAGTCTCTAGTACCGTTTCTCAGGATGTAAAAATTATTTTTTGTACTCCTTCACATCACTCACTTCTTCAGATTTGCATGCACACATCTGCTTTGGAGAAGAAATAATAAAGGAAAAAATAATTTGAGACATTAAGACTTAATCTCTAGGAATAAATGGCGAAGAAATAATACAAGAGATATTGAAGTTCCTTGCAACGTTTGCCGAAAGGGGACGGCGCCACCTAAGATATCTCAAATTCTAGAATAAAATAAATCAGTGTAAAGTTTGATATAGGTTTTCATAACCAGTTTATACGATTGCTTTATTAATGCATATTGCTACAGCTATTTATTGGAAAAAATATGTAAACGGAGAAAATCATAAAGCAAAACAACGAAAACTATAACATCATTCATACATATAATACTATTACTGCGATCGCTTCTTTCGTAATTTAAAACAATTGACTAGATTATTGAAGACAAGAGAAATATATGCAGAAATTGTATAAGCTGGAAACGGAAATAGTATAAACGCTTCAATGAAATTAAAATCAATGTTACTGAAATAACAGAAGTTATTCATCTGTCTAATACATACTCTATCACAACATTATTATAAGGCGCTGTATTACAATTTTCTGCACAAAACACTTGGACTTGTCCTTTTTATTAACACGTCTCACAACACGCACTGAATTCGTAACTCTATTACACTTATGTGTATTGTTGCTTTCATTCTCTACAAATGACAACTACAATTTGCAGCCGGCGGGAGCAGTTGTGTGGCGTAGTAACGTTTGGTAGAATATGTGTGGCGCTCATTAATGTGTGGCGTAGTTCGTAATGCGTAGAGGATAATCGGACAGTTGAAAGAGCAACAATAACCAAAACATGGTAGATGATTCGGAATCGCATCTCTTAGTAGTTTCACAAATTTCAATGATCAGAAATTTCAGGTGGAATATCATTACCGATTTAATTGTTTATTCAACCCTGAAGCTCTTCCCACCCACAAATCGCAAATGATATAACATATGGAAGACATATAAATATAAAGACAAATTAAATGTTTATTATATATACCATGCTAACCACTAATAAACACCTTATTATCTTGTTTGGAGAGGTTTGGGACCTGTCCTCTGATCGGCGGGTCATGGCAGAGGGAGGCAATTAAAATATGTAGTACGGTAAAAATTAAAAAAGAGGAGTCCTTACCGTTCAATAAATACTCGGTACCGACTTTAAATCATGATAAGATAGCCGACATTATCAAAAAAGAAGAACCATGTGATTTGCAAAATAATGACAAAATAGAAGTGACGAGACAGAACAGTTTTTGTATTAATGATGAAATCGATTCACAACAAAATGAGGTGACTTTGCCATGGGGGAAATATATCACTACAGAAATTATGACATATATATATATATATATATATATATATTGTAGCATGACAGATTATCCACTTAATAATGAATGAAATATGATCATAAATAAATATCAATTAAAATAACTATCAAAGAAAAATCCAAATGAAAACAAATAAGTATCACAATAAAATACAATCATAACTTGAAGAAGTAAAAATACAGAAAAAGCAAATATACAACAAACAGTTGTAATGAAAAATAAGTTAAAAACTAAAATAAAGTAAGGAAATACCCAAGTAGGATAGGAGTAAGTAAGGAAGATACCCAGAACTAACCAACGTACATGATAAAACAATATTGTAGTGAAGAAACCAAGAATGAGAATCATGAAGTAAGACAAAACCCAGAACAAACCGAAATACCAAATAAACAGGAATGATTTTAAAGATACAAGATAGTAGGAAGAAGTCTACCAGAATCACCCAAAAGAGGCCCAGTAAGGAGAAAACAAAAACCCCAAAAGAAATTAAATGTCACAAATGAAAGTATAACACCCAAAACAGAAACCAATGTAAAATAAATGTAAACAAAAGAGTTTAGAGGTATAAGTAAAAGTGCACCCATAAAAGTTATTTTATAATGAATAAAAACAAATCTTAAGAGTCCTCCTTCGTAAATAAATTTCTTGATAATATAAAACTATAAAACTGATTAGTGATAGTATCAAGAAATAACAGGGACAAGTGCAAGTTATTATATTATAGTAAATAAACTTCAAGAAGGTGTAGTAAATGCTTAAACTTAATAAATGTGTACCTTCAAACAACTTTAAAGTTTTAATTTAACTTAATAAATACTATTTGATAGAATAGTATTATGAAAAGCAAAAACTAAGGTTTCTAAGAATGTGCCACTCTTTATCTAAAAACATTCACTGAAATGAGAAGGATAAATAGAGAGCAGGTAGTTAATAAGTAAAGTGACAAGGTATACATCCCTAAAATAAAATAAAAACAGATAAGACTGCACACAAGTAATTTTATAAAAGATTTAAAAATGAAGGAACAGAAGTGTTATGTTCCTATTAAAATAAATGAACTCTATACCTAAATGTGGGAAATAGAAAGTAATGTTCTAACATTCTAAAATGTTTATTATGTTTAATAGTTTTAATCAAGAATGCAATGTCTGAGTGTGGATACCATTTTTTTTATTATAAAATGTTTATTATGAGTTACTAGAAATAATCAAGACTAGAATGTCTGAGTTTAAATACCACTTTTTTAATGTTAAATAATTGTTATGTATTAATAGTATGAATTCAATACTAAATGTTTTTGTAGTAAAGTAAGGAATTGTTAATTAATATTGTATTATAATAGAAGGTCAGAAGGGGTATAAACAAACTGTATTATTCAAAAACTTTGTATGTAAAAACAGATAAAATCTAGGCCAAAGGGTAAATATCAACTACATTATAATTGATGAATCAAGTCCAGTAAACTAGTTAAACTGATGAAATTTATGTAAGGTAAATCAGTCACAGAGTAAAATAATGTAAATTATAATTTAGAAGGATATTGTAAAAAGGTAGTAAGAATTATTGTTAAAATTGCAAACGTAAAAACTGAAAATTCAAAGAGGGGAGTCACAGATTAATGAATAATAATTAAAAAGATAACCATTTTATAAAATTACAAGAAATTAAGGGAAGATAAACATTTTATGTCAATCTGAAATTTAGTACAATCATAAATATAACATATAAAATGGCAAAAATTTGGGGAAAGACAGGAAGTAAATTTTAAAACCTACTTTTTCAAAATGAAAGAAACATAGCATTTTAGATAAAAAACTTTGTAAAACTATCTTATTTGGTATCAAATCAAGCAGAATGAACTAAATAAAGAGATTATGCATTTAGTATTTCATAAAATTAAATAATAGCAAAAATATATTCAGTAATATAATGTAAATTTTCTGCATGTAGCGGAAGCCAAAGAGATTTAAAACAGTGTATTGCTAATATTAAATTGGCTAAGACGTTTTCAGGAAACGAAGGAAATGAGAACAGTTAATTATTGGACCTTGTCGAGCACACTTGAACGAGATTTTTGTTAATATTAACCTATATAGCAGACAAATATGGCGATCGGTCTGTAAGCCTAGACTACAGTGAAAAATCGAAATTTTCTAAAACTTGAACTTAAATCTTAAACTCAGTGAGAACAATTAATACCACAATTAACCTAAAGTAATACGGAACAGTAAAGGAGTGAAATAATAAATTAAACCTATAAATAAAATAATTCTTAATAACGAGACGAATAGTGCGAATTTCGACCTAATTGACCGAAGTGAATTTAAACATTAGCACACACATTTTATCGAAGTGAACCACAAAACACTTAACCAGGACCACTCCACTAACACCAGAAGGAATAATCTCAACTGCGGAGACGAGGAAACTTTGAAGGGACAACATTTATTGGAAGAAAGTTTCGTCAAGCCGACTTCATTAAACCAGGAGCAGTACGGAAGCAGCCATCTTGACTCCCACAATTCAAAGCGAACTTTGCCTATACGAATGTTCAGCCTTCAATGGTTCGAATTTTATCTTTAATAAACAGTATATATTAAATAATAACGTTGTAATTTTTAATTATTAAGCTTTTTACTTGTAAGTGTTATACTTTACTGACCTTATCCTTCTCTGTCTATATAAATAACCGTTCAGAGAACCTAATAATTAATATGAAATACAGATGTAAAAATTAATCGACGGCCATGGGAAACAAGTCGATACTACTGTTGAATAATCGATTAACATTCGATACATTATATAAATTGTTAATAAATCTAAAATTTCTGCAAATTGGTTTCTATTTATTTATAAATTTAATAAATAGAATTAAAAATAAATTAAATTTGAGATCACGGACTATCCGAAAGGCGGCTTTTACCAAGGTGGAATGAGAATACCTAGTTAAGAAGAAGAACCGTCTATCGATTAGTGCTGGCGATAACACAATAAACTCAGAAGTTAATTCAAAAAACGCAAAGTGATACAATTAACAGAAACAGAAATAAAATAGTTAAATTTTTACACGAATCAATTACGAAATTTATTTACTAAATACCGAACAACAAAAACACCAAAAACAATATTTTACAAAAACACCAAAATTTTTAATTTTGGTAAACCACAAATTATTATTTTGTAAACAAATTTTTTAGTTTGTTACAATATATATATATATATATATATATATATATATATGTTACTATTCTCTGTTGTTTTCTTGAAATCAAAATTACTATTCTGTTTTGTTGAAATCAAAGTCGCGGCACAAAGGATAACTCTAAAATAGACTGTTGAGTAAGTGAACGGTATTTTGATGATGCTGCGCCTATCTTTTATAAATGGCACGTAAATATTAAGCAATTGCTAGTGTTTTAAAAGATACTGAAAAATGTTCATAAGCTTACATATTCTGAGCTACTGAATCTGTGTTTTGAAGATCCTGCGTCTATCTTACATGTGATTCATATAAATGCAATGTAGAAATTCTTACTGACGTTGAGTAACTGGAACGGTGTTTTAAAAGATAGTATTTACATCTTTTATTAGCAGCATTAAACTGTTCAGATGCTTACCATTTCTGAACCAATAAAACAGAGTTTCAAAGGACACTAAGCTCAGCTTTTGTAGTTAGCACAGTGACGTTTATTTGAGTCTTCAGATAAGTTTTCCAAATGGTGCTGTGTCTACCCTCCAAAAGTATTAGAGTAGTATTAAAATATTTAACGATTTCTCGAAGATGCTGCATATATCTTTTATAAGTGCCAATGTAATATTGTAATGCTTATTAATGTTGGACTATTGTAACTACGTTTTGAAGAAAGCAGCTTCTATGTTTCATTAGTAACAATAAATGTAAAGATACTTCGTAATCTCATTATTCCTCAAAATGAAAGAGAATCATGTTCTAGAGTTGATGACATTTTGTTTGACAAGTTATATAAAATAAATGTGTCGTCCATTTTATTTACCCTTCTTCTCCTTCACAAATGATGAGAAACGCTATTGTTGTATACAGTTCTCCCAAGTGGGATCCAGTTTATCAACACTACCCTCGCCACTCATCTACTGAGCAACCGCTCTACCAAAACGTTTGGTTTCCCGGCCGGCGTATGGTTATGATCATAGTACATAACTTTAATAAAACCTCCATTCAGGCCACCAACGTGACAGATGATCTGCGTTACTCGAAATATTAAAAAGAATATAATTTTAAAATTTATTAACTTTACAATAACCGTGCATTTAATATTGTAGAAAATATGGGGAGAGTTTGGAGAAATGCTAATTGTGACGAACGACCTAGGCACGTAATGTTTTTTTTGAAGAAAGATAAAGTATATAAAAAAAGAAGATTGTTGCGGAGAAGACTACTACTACTACTACTACTACTACTACTACTACTACTACTACTACTACTACTACTACTACTACTACTACTACTACTACTACTACTACCACTACTGCTGCTGCTGCTAATAATACTAATAATAGTAGGTATGAGATTGTTGCAATACACGGAAATTTTTCAACCTTTAATGTACGAAATTTATCTGCCTATTCGTTACTTGTGTGTTCTCACTGATACAAGTTTTTATCTGTGTGCTCCTACATAATATCATCTAGAGACAAAATAATCTACAACATTTTGTCAAATCTAATCTTTTCCTTTATATCAAATATAAAGATTGTCGATGTTCCTGGCTGACAAGCCGCCGCTGTTTGGTTGCTGACTGTACGTAGACTAAGAGACAATGTAATTTATTAAGGTTCTGTGTAATTATTATTACCTTATAATTATGAGTTTTGCAGTTTGCGAATGACAGCTGCTTTAATTAGACCTGACGACTCTTACGGTTTTTCGATTTGATTCAAATTATCTACTGCAGAATACGCGTATCTTGTATGAAAATATAAGATTCTTAACCTATTTGTTGTGTTCACTCTGCTTTTTTGAGGAGAGATTCGTTTGCTTTTCACATCGCTTTTATTGCGTGGTATTTTCAAGATGAGAACTCAATAAAACCTTTTAACCGACCAAAGTAAATCTAATGAACTGTACTTTATAACAAACTACGTTACTACAGCTCAACAAAGCCGTCAGTAAACTTGTTCCAGACTACTACTTGGTTGCAAAAATGTAGTTTCAGTGCTGCCACACTAACTAACGATTACAGCGATAAACACCACTAACAGAAACCTAACTAGAGAGCCGCTGATACACAGGACGTAACTTTTAGCGCTAGTTGTTGGTACTAATCAATACCAAAGCTTTGCGGTTCCTCACTCTACGATTCTACCACACTACACTTACTACTTATTGTATGTTCAGTAAAATATAAATATTAAATTTTCGAATGCAATCATTTTGACTCCAAAAATTGTCAATAGAATGTTTTTGGGTTTATTTTATAGTAAACATATTCTATTTTAAAATCAAATTGCTATTTAGCATCAAAGAATGTATTTTAAATGCGCATATTTATTACAGTGGCGTACCCATTTAAAAATAGTTTGTTTTATCGTCGATTGGCTGTATAATTTGGTAAAAATGAAATCAACCCCTTAATAACATATTAGTTTTGTGTGACTTTTAAAAATTGTTAAAACAAAAATAATATATACAAACGCGTGTGCTTTCTATTTCATGTCTATCAAAATCAAATTTTCTTGCAAATATACTGCGAAAGTACAAATAAGTGATGTACTGAGCATTGAATATAAAAATTTAAATATACCTATTAAACTGTAAATAATTAATAATGTATTAGAAATAAGCATGTCAGGAATTGCAATCTTGGCTCAGACAAAATTATGAACAGGTGTTTCGACCTGAATCGACGTGCACACACACACAAATGTAACTGAAAGTGTGTACACCAGTATTTTGCAAGTGTGTGTGACGTAGGTCTATGCAGGCGAGTTTACCACCCCAAGACGAATAATTGCATAATTACGGTTTTTCCGTAATTATTCATAAACTATAAATAAGGAGTCAAATCCAAAAACACAATAAAATGTAATCAAATTAACTAAATACTTAGTACAAAAACCACGTGAAAGGCACACACCGTACGAGTGTAGTGGTGAAATAACTGTGTAGAGAGCGAAAGGGTTAAGTTGCAATGTCCAAAAATGCAGTGAACATGTGTAGTGAAAATAGTTGTAAGATATAAGACATAAGATATAAGATATAAGATATAAGATATAAGATATAAGATATAAGATATAAGAGTATACTTACAGGACTGTGCAATTCGCAGAAATACAAAAAATAGTGAAATTGACAAGGAGTGGGGGGACTGAACCCAGAGACTATTTCAGACATGTCGATTTCGTACAACTGCAGGTGTTGACCAAGACCAAGATTAATCGAACAATTAACTCAAAGACAATTAAAGACATTCTTGTTCTATTCAAAAGTAAGAGCCAATGTATTATAAATATAGAGAGTTAGAATCATAAATGTTATTGAAGTAAGATTAACGTAAATAAGAGTTCAAATTAATATTGAAATGAAAAAATGCAAAGCATTTAAATAAAAATTAGCGTTTTTATAAATCAGTACTGATAAAAGAAAGATAAATTCAGTAACTATTCATATTTTTGAGTTTACAGTACAATATCTAAAATTTAAACATTGATATTTCGAAGCACACTAATTGACTGAGTAGTCAGGAAATGATATTTTTTAATAAAATAATTAGTAGAATAGAATATTTAGTCAGTAAGGATGTATATAGCGTAAGCCTTACGGCATAGTAACAAAGTAATAACGAATGTTTTAAGTCGAATCAAGTGCCATGCGCACAATTTTATTAGTACCAAATAAATTTGAAAAAACCGTTACAAGTTACATCGAGTTCTTATTACAGATGCACCTGAAACCCAAATTAAATTGTATGTATGCAAGTTGTATTTTTATATAAATTTTCGCTCCAAGATCTTGGGGCTATACAAATTAAATTACATGTAAATTTATACACATACAACATAAATTATACAACTTATGTACAGTTGTAATGTTGCATAAAAATGTCGCTTCCAACTTGGGGCATCACAAATTTAAATTATACAAAATTTGCAATGTTGTACTGTTACAATACATTACTGTTTTTGTATAAATACAATGTGCTTTTCAGTTCTGAACAGTGTTTACTAACAAAAAGTTTAGCATATAGGAATTCAGTATTACCCCATTATTTACCAAGAAAAGAAAATCATATTTAGTTTATTGTACTCCATAAAGTTACGTAGTCTGTAATTTTGCTTACAATGATGAATGTTTACGTGTCTGGCTGGACTGTGTTTAAGGATGGCCAGCCTCTTGGTAACTTTGGAGTACTATCGGAAGAAATACCGTTAATTTTTAAAGCCATTGAAGCGTAAAGCATTTCCTTCCTCTGGACTGCGGTCACATCAATTGCCCTGAACACTGTAATGTAAGTCGGTATAGTTAAGCATCTAACGTAAAATTCATACGATACGGAGTTGTTACAGTAACTGATGTAACTACTGTAGTTATTTAGGTTAATTAGATATTAAATTACAATACATAGTCAGTAACGTGGCTACCGTAACTTGGCCAAAAAATAAATTATTCATATTACAGATGTTTCCTGACTACAGTCATTGTGATGAAAATGTAAACTCCTCCTCCGCTCTCGGTCTTTATATCGTCTTGTTTATTTACTATAGTGTTTCGTGGTAGGGTATAATTATTTTGTTCTCTTCAGTACTCTGTATTCTGGGCAACCTTCTGCTTGCCCGGAGAAAACATTGGAGAAACAAGACGATGAAGCGACGCGATGAAGACAACTAACACGGGGTCAAACCTGAAATGAAGAGCTAAGAGATGATGCATATGTCTCTGGTTCTTACGTAATACTAGGCTACATACAAACACACCTCCCCCTGTCACTTTCTCTCAGTTCTCTCTCTCTCTCTCTCTCTCTTACACACAATCACACACACACAATACATATTTGTTTCTCACTGCATCCTCGCCTCTTTCTGCAGAAATATTCTTTAAATAACTCTTATCTGAGCATTATCAGCGACTTGTTTAATTTTTAAATTAAAACCTTAGCAAAATATTGGAAAGAATGTCAATTATTCTACATTATTTCTCTCCTGAAACTATAGCAAGCTTTTACCGTAGCAAGTTGTTAATTTCCTTCTAAGGAAAACAATAAAATGTACTCTATATAATTTAGATTTGTTTCATATTCGTTTATTTATATGGTTGTTGTAAAAAAAAAAATAAATAATCTTGTTAACTTGAAAGTAACGGGCGGAGTGATGTAACAGAATTTTCCAGACTGAAAACACAAATATTCCCAGACATTAGGTACTTACAAATATTATTATATTCTAGTGAATAAAGTAAACAAAAGGAGAGCTTTATAACGATTTTACCGGACTTAAGCCATATAGAAAATTGATTGCTCATAATTTAACTGGGCACAGTTGATAACATGCTCGACAAACTCTGCAGTCAACAAATTAATTCACAAGTGTGGTGAAGTGGAGCTCGTATTGTCGTGGAGCCATGGCAACTAATTTTAATTGCAATTTACAGCCAATAAATTACCTCGTAAAATAAAGTACTTACCCGTGTGGCAATCGAGATTACAATTTACTAAGTGATTCAAGTATCGCTTTGCTGTTTAACACAATATCAGATAAGCACAGTTTCGCAGAGCTCTATGAAAAGTAAAACGAATCAGAGAGTGAATTTAACTTATACAACTTGAATCATAAATAAACATGCATATTACACTAAAAAGATGTAGTGTTACTATTTTGTTACGATTTTTGTTTATTTAGGGGATTCTAGAGTTACAATTGTTAACATAATAGATAATGTCAATCCATAAATGTTTCTAAGTAATAAGTGATTTGTTTCTGTAACTCCATACAGACTTCACCAGAACGCTTTTCCTGAATATGCCGGCTTCCAAACGTTATTTTGCTTCCAAAACAACAACTATATTTGTTTTGCCGTCCAGATCAGAATTTCTTTGGGAACTAATGTATGTTTAAAACGCTTGAGTATATTAACAAGAATTTTTATTCCAATGGCTGCTTATTTCCCGCACATTTGTTTTATGAATGCTAGTTTTAAGGAAGACTCATGTATTTTGCAGAATAGCTTGTTTTATCACCTAAAATCTTTCTAAAATTCTACTGCAATAGATTTTATGATTTTTAAGAAAACTATAGACCAAATTTTTACCCTATAAGATTCTTCCACCCTTTCCACGCACTAACCTTGTCTGTGTTTCAAACACTCAACTGAAATAAAAAATCTGCTTCAGCTATGTTACCCCATTTGTATTGTTACAAGGAGTGTAAAGTTCATTGTAAGTTAGGTTACTTCAATTTATGAGTAAAATTACCAAGTACAACTATTCTGTCTAACTTCTAACAGATTAGCCCATTTTATTTCGTTTCGATGCCTTTATAAGTTAGCAATTTTGATACAACAAGAAATATAATCAGAATTTACATTTTAACTTTGCTTACAATTAGTCTTTATTTTCAGAGTTCAATATTAGTCAACAGTTTTGGATAATTTTTAATTATTAAAATTTGGCATGTCGATATTAGGCATATTATTTTAATATGATATTCAGTACTGCAAGTATTGTTGGCGAGAAGACAAATTTAATTTTACTTTTAACAAGGATAGTGGAAGAAGGAGACACCCCACCGCCACCACCAAACAACCCACAGTAAAGCAGACGAGCTGCCGAGGCATGGAGTTTTACTACATGAACCAACATGTTAGTAAAATAATGTGTTCGTATTCATAAAACAAAATTTAAAGATGTTATTTGTTTCAAGGTAAGTTTTTATCGTAGAATTCTGTTGCGCTCTCACTATCATAGGCGTAGTAGATCATTATTCAATGCAGATGTTCTTGGAACCAAATGAAAATATTTTGCATTTGATTTCTGTTAGCACTATGAACGTAATTTTGTTTTCAGGCTGAAGTAACCCTACATTTTTAAAGTAACGATAAGGCGGCTGAGGCACAGTGGTGATTATAATTTCCTTTTTATGCTCTAAGGCTCTAGTTGGTAGCCTTCTATCATAAACATTGGCGTAAGACAAAAAGACAAAATGAAGTCAGGCTACGAGTGCAAAAGAACAAGAAAAAGTTCCTACAAAACTTTAAAGACAATATCTTCTTGTAAATATAATAGAGTTGTACTTTGAGATGGTCGAATCGCTTTGCTTTCTCTTTATGGCCAGTCAGATATTCATCAATTTTTGGGGGTATCAAACGTAAAAAAGATTTAAAAGTTTATGCACAAATGGAAACAAAATGTATAAACACAAATGCTCATTTACGAGAATCGCTATAAACTACAGTAACATTACAAAGAAATCTGCAAACCGCTCTACGATACATAGCGTAACGTTAAGGCATAAAACGAGTAAAGAATTTGTTTCTAAACAAGTATATTAATTAAACTTTTAATTGTGAAATACTGAACACAAATAAACATCTTTCCGATAAAAAGCGGATATTATTCTAAAAATGTAAATACGTATATACCATGAAAAACTAGTAAAAAAACGTAAATTTTTAAAGCCTCTCCCCTCCCTACCATCCTTTAAGGATTATATTTGTGGTTACTTCTATCAAATAGGTTACTTTTTATTGAAAATTACTCTGCTGAGGAGCTAAGTAAAATGGGTGGTTACGTGACAGTTTGAACGAATTGTGTGAAAAGGCTTGCATGATAGTTATAATAAGAAAAGAAAATCTTGAAATTTTAAGTCTTATTCACAGGCTTTAAACAAAGATCCTTTGTACCAATACACATTTTAGTCGAATTCACAACAAAAACGCGGAATAACGCAATGTTAAGTAATTTTGTGTTTACGCCTAATGTTTTTGCATAATAAGAAAAATAAAATCAATTCCATTAAAATGAGGGTTAGGAAAATGTAGACACAGAGTTGCAGAATCTTTAAGGGTAAACCAGCAATCAAAATTATGAAGAGAATGCCATTACTAGACACACATTTTTATGTCCATAAAAGTATAATAAGAATGTAACGGAATTCAAATCTAGTTCAGAAAGAATATCTCTTCTAACAATTAAATGTAAAAACAGAAAGTATACACTTGTTAACTGCCACCCACCAATAAATTAAGACAACAGAAAGGAGCCAAAAAAAGAGAAGAATTCTGGGAGCTTTCAAAAATTGAAATATCCAGGATCCCCAAATCGAATGTTATAATATTACTGGGAGATTTCAAAGCTCAAATAGGCAGAGAGAAGAAACTTGGAAACATCGTAGGGCGATATCCAGCCCACACAGAAAAACTAATAAAAATGGTATGAGACTAATTAATTTATGAAAAGGTTTTCAATTGAAATTAATGTTTACGTTCTTCAGAAAGCTTCCAAGAAAGGCTAAAATGTGGAACTCTCCAAACCCGATTTAAAGATAATTTTAGTTAGACCATATAGATACTTCTCGAAGAAAAATAAAGGAAATTATGAATGTCAAAGTAATAAGAAATGACGAATTAGCTTCTGATCACTACCTGTCTAAAATTAAACTCAAATTCCTGCCTAATAAAGGTCATCAAAAATTGCAAAAGCTATTAAAATATAATACAGGCAGACTTGCCACAACAGAAGAATCAATACGAAAATATCAAGAAGAAATGAATATAGTTAAGCATGGTAACTGGAAAGAGTTATCTACAGAAATCAATAATGCAGCAAAGATAACATTTTGTTTAGTTACAAATAAAAGGCAAGTATGGTGAAATGAATTGTGTGAAGAAGTATTAGCAGTGAGAACAAGAAAATGAAGAAAGTGGAAATGGTCAGGAAAAACTGAACACTACGAACAATTTAAGCAACAAAAAAAGAAAGCAGCAAGGATAGTAAAAGGGAAAAAGATATTTGAAAAATTAAAACTTGTTGAAATGCAGGAAAATTGTATAAAAAATAATTGTTGAGATTTCTATCAGACTTTTAAAAATAAACGAAAGGGTTACCAAACACCAAGTTCTTGTTTTAAAAATAAATGTGCTAGAATTGGCCTAAGCAATACGAAAAATTGTAAAACACTTGCAAATTATTTTTATTAACTTTTAAATTGCCCGGAACCAACTCAGAAGTTAGGACTGTCAGACATTTATGAAAATTTAGAAGAAGATACACCTTCGACTATGGAAGAAATTGAAGAAGTAATTAAAACTTTGGAATAAATAAAGCTAGTAGAGAAGACTCCATATGAGTTAAACATTTGGAATGATCTCTACCAAAGCTCAAAAACAATGTACAATTAATTTATTGAAGAAATTTGAAAACAGAAAAATCCCAGAAGAATGGAAGGTGGCCTTAATACGTCCGCTGCATAAGAAGGGTGATAAGAAAAAGGTTACCAACTACAGATGAATATCTTTACTTCCAGTTGCGTATAAAATATTTTCAAAATTCCCATTGAAGAGAGTAGAAAAAAACATTGGGTGAATATCAGGGTGACTTTAGGAAGGGCAGATCCTGTCCAGAACAAATATACACTCTGAAGTCAATAATCCGTCACAGGCTACTGAATTCAAAGGAGATTGTAGTAATATTTGTAGATTTGAAAAAGGCCTTTGATTCGGTTGATAGAGAAGCTATAGATAAAATAATCCGAGAATTTGGTGTTAAATCTAAATTGGCAAATCTAATCCGTGAAACCCTTCGGACACAATCTCAAAATAAAATACATGGAAAAAATATCTCAACCTTTCAAAATAAATACAGGTAAGATAGGGTGATAGTTTATCCCCAATTCTTTTCAAATGTGTCCTGGAGAAATACTGAGAATTTAAAATGAAATATTAAAGGAATACAAAATATCACCAATCATGTTGGGAATAAGGAACAAACGTATTGAAATAAACTGTTTGGCATTCGCAGATGACTTTGCTAATCTTCCTGAACATCTTACATCTGCAGTAACCAAGTTAATTTTTTAAAGGACATTAAAGAAAAAACAAATTTGTCACGAATATTAAAAATGCGCCAAAATTCCTGGTAACAGATGTTCGTCGAACAGAGCGTTCGAAAATTTAGGTATCTAGGAGAAATAATTCAAGAAAATGGCTTTAAAAAATCTGCTGTAGAAGAAACGATTTCTAAGATGGAAAGAGCATATGGTACAACTAAAGATATTTACAATAAAACTTCATATCTAAAAATGCGAAATTAAGACATTACAGTACAGTAGAGAAGCCAGAATGCCTATATGCACGTGCATTCAGTTATAATTTAGACAAACTAGAAATACTGGGAAGACGAATTATTAGGAAAATATTAGGCCACGAAAAACTTCTTATGGTTGGAAATTAAGAAGTAATGATGAAATATATTAAGGTATAGAAAATATAACAGAAAAATGAAAAAATTAAGACTATTAATTTTTGGAGTTTTATATAGAATGGACGACAATAGGTTGACAAACAAATCTTCAAATATTTGTGGGAGAAGAAGTCAACACGAAGTTGGATTATAGAAGTCCAAAAGGATATAGAAAAAATAATATACAGCAGAAGAAGCAATTGAAAGAGAAGTTTTTCGGGCAAAAGTGTTAAAAATGGAAGGAGTCCAGGGTAGGAGAGAGAAAAAGCAGGTTCAAAGTGGACTGAAGCCTGGAAGAACAGACATAGTGAAAATATGAAAGAATATTGAGAGTAAAGAAAAGAACAGAGAGTAAATTGGCATGTGCTCTTTAGATAGTTTATAAAAAAAAAATGAGGGTGAGTTTGACTTGAGCTTAGGCTGATAATTTACATGATTTGATATAAAGTTTTAATGGTGAACACAATAATAAGGTTACATCCTTGCAGAGCTTTATTTTTGTGTACTTCTGTAAGCAGCAGCAACAGCGTGTCGAAGTATTATATAACGGCTTGCTTTTTGTACCACAGAAGTAGGTTAACCTTACTAGAACAGGGAGGCTTGCTAGCCTGTACAGTTCTGCATACAAACTATACTGCGTGGTAGCAGTCAGATACCTAATCAGCTACTGATACGACACGCGGTCTATAGAATGCACTAGATTTTTACAGTTTTGCACGATGATAAGCAATCGAATAAGCGTCCTGACCGGCCTAATAAGTCCCTACAACAAATGCGCGTTTTTATACTGTAAATATTGTAACGTAGCGGTTGCTGTAGAGGTTTTAGCGAAAACTTTGTATGTTGCTTATTGGGTGTTCGTCTTATTTAATTAAGCTCCCAATGTTGTGTACGCCAATCTGTAATGTAGCAGTTTTCTTAGAGGTGTTAGCGTACTACCGTTACAGGTATATTGTTAATTCAGCCTCACTATTGTAAGCGCCAATCTGTAACGTACTGCCTTGAGATATTAAAGTTTCCGCCTCTCCGCAGTCGCCACTTATGAATTATAATATCTGAAGTTTAAAAAATAAAGTATTTTGTAATGTTACTAAATCTAAGCAAAAATCGAGAGTGTGTGATTTGGGGTCAAGTAGGGAAGTTGTTCAGCCTTATGAGGAAGAGAGAGAGTAAGTACCGATTATTTACACTCGGTTTAGGCGATTTTGGAAATTTTTCTAATTGTTCGCTGTGATTTAAATCAGCTGATGGTGAGACGAGTTTCCACACATAGTTCAACCAGCCTACCCTATGGCGAAATATGACCCAATGTATCAATCTCTTCTATTTTGTGCTGAAATCAATTACAACTACCCACTACAAAAAATATAACACATTTTTATTATTCAATATCATTTTTCAATAATATTTATTAATTATATTATTGTTTTTTGTTTTCCTGCCACCAAAATACAAGTATCACAATCGATCTTTACTTCATTAAAACATAATATCGACTTCCTCGAATAAACATGGAATTGTCAAAAGAAAAAAACATATATGGTTTTGTTTACCAATTTTTATACTATTTTTTAAGACATCAATCAATATATAATTCTTTTTATTTCCCCAGGGTTAAGGGTAAGTTCTTTTTGTTATGAGATGGTCAGAAATGGATAATTACTAAGCTTTACAAATACTGAAAAATATTAAATAAATTTGTTTATTTTTTCGTTTAGTATGTAGTTCCAGAAATTTCCGTAAGAGAGCAGCGGGCGTTTGTTTACTTTAGAAAATGTGATTAATTTTGACTAGTTTTTGTGTTCTATATAACCATTCGGAATGCGTTTTCTTCGTCAACTATTAAACTAAATGTTTATATTACCTCTCTTCTTATAGTTCTTACTGGAAGGAAGCCTTTTCTCTAGTGAGGTCCGTCTTAAGTTGTAATTTCATTACAGTCTGGCCCATATTCTATCGTCAACTTGAAACATCACGAAACTAGGCCGAATCATCAGAATGGTTTTCTTTCACAGTTTATTATGGAGTGTAATCCTTTAATTTTGATAAATAAGGTATGATTATATAGAGTTCATATTGCTTTTTAATTTGGTACTAATTTTACACTTCTCCCAAGTTTCAAGAAAGATATTTTAATAGAATTGTGGTAGCATCATTTTGTCAACTCGCCAGGTTTTCTCCAAATTCTATTATTAACAATACTTGTTATTTTAGTCACTCTTAGTAACCCAAAATATTTTTATTATACAGGCAGTTTGTAATTATTATAAATTTATATTTTATTTACCGAAAAATAATTCTTTTTAATTCCGGTTTCTTTACCAATTTGTTGTACATAAGAGGTTTCTGTTCATTTTCTTATGACCTCGTATATAAGTATTTAATATTTTTTATTATCTCTAAATGAATTTATGTAGTATTTATTATTCTCTCATAGTATTCCTACACTGCACTACTTCCTGTGGCCATTTCCCTCATATAGAATTATTTTAATTTTTTATTATCCTTTGATATTTAAACTTTTTATGTTTTTTTTTAAAACGAACCCTGGGTTATATTATATTATAACACAAATATTTGAAAAAATATAACATGAACTTAGGTATTACAATTGGTTGTCTAAACAATATAAATATTACAATAAATTAATAAAAATACAGAATCAGTTAGTAGCATTATAGTCTACTATCATAGTTTTATAATTCCCAAACCTACAGCACAATTCTGTAATAAGTTACCTTCACTTTCACTTTTTACCTCGATGGGTACACTATAACTCACTTGTCACTGTATATCACTCGAATTGTTTATAATGTTTAGTGATATACTTTAATTTAGAGCTAGTTATAGGTTACCCATTTCTGACCTTTATGTTCTTACATGATTTAATTTATTGGGACCGGGTTATGTAACGTTACATAAAGCCGCCCCCAAACACCACCACTAGAACCACCACTACCACAAAACAAAACACACCACACACAACAACATAACCACTAGTTTGTTGTAGTGGTACAACATTTGTACCACTAGAACAAATTTATTTTGGTTTTATTCATTTATTAAAATAAATTTTTGATTATTTCCATTCACCTAGTAGTCTTGGTTTTATCTTCATAATAGTGTTTCATTTCCGACTGATTATACTCTGACTGGTAATTCAGACTGGTGGTAATTGCTGTTTTCTTACTCTACTCTCTCTCTCTTGGAGGCAAATTCATCAATTATTTATTTCTGGGTAGTGGTACTTCCACATTTTATTTGATAAGGACTGGTCACACTAATCATATTAAACTTGTTTTAACACTCATTTCTATTTACTTCTATAACTTATCTTTATCAATTAAGCTTCGGTCTGCTTTCTTCCTTCTATTTTCTTCATTTATACTTCTGGAATCTAATATCACTCTTTTCAGCTATTTTATAATTATTATCCCTTAAATATTCAATTTCCCTAACATTTTTCCCTATCTTGTGCGGTGGTACCAGTCGGGTGGCCACTCTGGGTCCATTACTCCGCTGTCCATCCTTACACCTTCTGAGACCAGGGGAACATCATCCCTGCTCATATAAATTATTGCCGGAACATTTCTACGGTCAATACATAAAAATAAAAACTTATAAGTAGTAGTCAATTAGCGACTAGTACTAAACACTTTTGGGATTCTTCATACTGTAGCTGTTTGCATTTATTTATATATTTCTTCTTCTCCTTGATTCCTTCTTCTTTAACTAATAGCATATAACATTATTGATAGGCATTATTTTAAAATTATTTTGACTTTACTTCTTGTGACATATTTCTCCGTATCATTTCTTCTTATATAATCTTCAATTCCGAGAAATTCTAATTATTGTATTAATTATCATCCTCCTTCAGTTTCATTGGAGTCATTAAATTATTCTTTATTCTTCTTATCTGAGCACATTACCATCAATTGTTTTTGTTTATTTAATTTTTCTTCTGTTTGTTACCATTAAAAATATTACTTTTTCCTATTATTTCATTTTAAATCAATTCTTTATAACTCTTATTTACTAATCAGTTCTTATTTTTTGTTAAATTAAATGGTTTTGAAATATCTTAAATCGTATTGTTTCTGAATAAATTAAGCAAGTTGTCCTTACATAGTTTTTATTAAATCGTCTTGTTCCTGGATAAATTGTTAAGTAAGTTGTCCTTACATGCTTTTAGAATTTTGGGGTTTTAGTCTCTTCATTTTAAATTATATGGTTTCAAAATAACTTGAGTAAGATGTCCTTACATGCTTTTAGAATTTTGGGGTTTTAGTCTCTTCACTTTAAATTATATGGTTTCAAAATAACTTGAGTAAGATGTCCTTACATGCTTTTAAAATTTTGGGGTTTTTCTTCCGCTATCCAATGGGTTGCTGGGTCAGTTTTCAGAAAATCAGTCCCCTTTTTTCTGGTTGGTTATTGTTTAGTTTAACCATGGTCCATTAATTCAGGTACTCCCTTTACTCGGATTACTGGGGTCTTCATAATGATTTTGGTATTTGTTATATACCTCTCTTTCACCTGGCATCGTAACTCAGCTGATACCAAGTCTTCATAGAAGTCACAGTTTTCCGTCATAGTTCGTTCCTTTTTAACTAATAAGTATTGTACCTCCTCTAACATAACATAGTTGCTCATATTTAATCTCATTTCATTCCCTTTTACCTCTGGATTATTTACCAAATATTTGAATGTTATATTCCGTCTTGAAGATATGACTGATATTGTCTGATACACTTCAATCGTCGACATATTTAATTGAGATCTAAACTTAATTAACTCCCTTTGTTCATTAATTGGGAGGTTAAATACATTAATTAATCCATCTGTAATCATCTCCCATTCTTCCCTTGTATTTATTATTTTCTTTCTACATGTTTTTCTTATTTCCATGGTCTTCTTTTCCAGGTATTGATTATCCTCTTTGTTGTGGCTATTTTTATTTTCCGATGGCATTACACCTTGGTATTCTGTAATTTCTATTTCCTTCCTCCTCTCTTCTGTATTCGGACTTACTTTAATACCTTCTGAAGTGCTGTCTGATGTTTCATCCAAATTCTTGACACTATGGTCCATTTGTTTATTTGTCTCCTCCTTATATGTATCTGCTTTTTGGATAAGTGTATTAACATTTTCAAACTTCTCTCCGAAAGTTTTCCATATCTCCTTATTTAAATTCTCCATTTTACCCTCAAATTGTTTTAAATTCCTATTATTCTCTTCAAATTTTGCATTCATCTCTTCTCTTTGTCCTTCAACAGTTTCTTTCAATTCATGGTATTGTTCATTCATGGTTTGTTTGATATTTCCATGAATGGTCTCTATTTTTTCATTTAGTTGTTTGACTAAACTTTCCTGAATGCTATCGATTTTCTCATTGGTCTGTCTATTTTCTCCTCCTGTTTCTTAAAATTCTCCTTATTTTCCTCATTGGTTTGCTTCAAGTTTTCCTCCTGTTTCTTAAAATTCTCATCTATTTTTTCAAACTTCTCGGCTATAAATCTCATCATGTCTTGCCAATTTGGTTCTCTCCTGGCCTCCGCTTTATCTGGTTGGTCCCCTTGGGCATCCTCTTCCACTATTTCCTTTTCCGTATCCATAACTACTTCGGTTTCTTCTGTATCACCTGTCTGTTGGTCCATTTCACTGTCCGTAACTAATTCTATTTCTTGTTCCTGTCCACCTTCTTCAATCTCCTTTTCTTCTGCCGTCTTCTTCGATTTGCCTCGGGTATTATGCATTTCTTGTTTTCTCATAACTGCCGAGGATAATTAGATTTTTTGGTATATATTTTTATTAAATATATCAAAATTCTTTTCTAATTACAGCCCTTTTACGTTGAGCGCCAATCTTGTAACATAGCGGTTTTTGAGGTACTAGCGAAACGTCCACCTTTAGTCAAGCCCCACGTCGGGCGCCAATCTGTAACGTAGCGGTTTTTGTAGAGGTTTTAGCGAAAACTTTGTATGTTGCTTATTGGGTGTCCGTCTTATTTAATTAAGCTCCCAATGTTGTGTACGCCAATCTGTAATGTAGCAGTTTTCTTAGAGGTGTTAGCGTACTACCGTTACAGGTATATTGTTAATTCAGCCTCACTATTGTAAGCGCCAATCTGTAACGTACTGCCTTGAGATATTAAAGTTTCCGCCTCTCCGCAGTCGCCACTTATGAATTATAATAACTGAAGTTTAAAAAATAAAGTATTTTGTAATGTTACTATATCTAAGCAGAAATCGAAACTGTGTGATTTGGGGTCAAGTAGGAAAGTTGTTCAGCCTTATGAGGAAGAGAGTGTAAGTAACGATTATTTACACTCGGTTTAGGCGATTTTGGAAATTTTTCTAATTGTTCGCTGTGATTTAAATCAGCTGATGGTGAGACGAGTTTCCACACATAGTTCAACCAGCCTACCCTATGGCGAAATATGACCCAATGTATCAATCTCTTCTATTTTGTGCTGAAATCAATTACAACTACCCACTACAAAAAATATAACACATTTTTATTATTCAATATCATTTTTCAATAATATTTATTAATTATATTATTGTTTTTTGTTTTCCTTCCACCAAAATACAAGTATCACAATCGATCTTTACTTCATTAAAACATAATATCGACTTTCTCGAATAAACATGGAATTGTCAAAAGAAAAAAACATATATGGTTTTGTTTACCAATTTTTATACTATTTTTTAAAACATCAATCAATATATAATTCTTTTTATTTCCCCAGGGTTAAGGGTAAGTTCTTTTTGTTATGAGATGGTCAGAAATGGATAATTACTAAGCTTTACAAATACTGAAAAATATTAAATAAATTTGTTCATTTTTTCGTTTAGTATGTAGTTCCAGAAATTTCCGTAAGAGAGCAGCGGGCGTTTGTTTACTTTAGAAAATGTGATTAATTTTGACTAGTTTTTGTGTTCTGTATAACCATTCGGAATGCGTTTTCTTCGTCAACTATTAAACTAAATGTTTATATTACCTCTCTTCTTATAGTTCTTACTGGAAGGAAGCCTTTTCTCTAGTGAGGTCCGTCTTAAGTTGTAATTTCATTACAGTCTGGCCCATATTCTATCGTCAACTTGAAACATCACGAAACTAGGCCGAATCATCAGAATGGTTTTCTTTCACAGTTTATTATGGAGTGTAATCCTTTAATTTTGATAAATAAAGTATGATTATATAGAGTTCATATTGCTTTTTAATTTGGTACTAATTTTACACTTCTCCCAAGTTTCAAAAAAGATATTTTAATAGAATTGTGGTAGCATCATTTTGTCAACTCGCCAGGTTTTCTCCAAATTCTATTATTAACAATACTTGTTATTTTAGTCACTCTTAGTAACCCAAAATATTTTTATTATACAGGCAGTTTGTAATTATTATAAATTTATATTTTATTTACCGAAAAATAATTCTTTTTAATTCCGGTTTCTTTACCAATTTGTTGTACATAAGAGGTTTCTGTTCATTTTCTTATGACCTGGTATATAAGTATTTAATATTTTTTATTATCTCTAAATGAATTTATATAGTATTTATTATTCTCTCATAGTATTCCTACACTGCACTAATTCCTGTTGCCATTTCCCTCATATAGAATTATTTTAATTTTTTATTATCCTTTGATATTTAAACTTTTTATGTTTTTTTTTAAAACGAACCCTGGGTTATATTATATTATAACACAAATATTTGAAAAAATATAACATGAACTTAGGTATTACAATTGGTTGTCTAAACAATATAAATATTACAATAAATTAATAAAAATACAGAATCAGTTAGTAGCATTATAGTCTACTATCATAGTTTTATAATTCCCAAACCTACAGCACAATTCTGTAATAAGTTACCTTCACTTTCACTTTTTACCTCAATGGGTACACTATAACTCACTTGTCACTGTATATCACTCGAATTGTTTATAATGTTTAGTGATATACTTTAATTTAGAGCTAGTTATAGGTTACCCATTTCTGACCTTTATGTTCTTACATGATTTAATTTATTGGGACCGGGTTATGTAACGTTACAATATAAAGACTATATACATATTTCTCATTCTGTGGTGAGATAGAGTTTTTTCCTTATCTCCAGAACAGCCGTCTTCTGTTAGGTTTTAACAAAACACATTTCCACTTTGATAGCCTTGATACTTACTTTACATCTTTGCCCGTAACGGTAATTTTCGCGCCAGAGGACGCAACGTACCGAAGCTACACAGCTGATCTCATAATGCAGGATGGGCACAATAGAGAGCCCGACTGCCATTACGTTAAGAGAAAAAACGTTAGTCTCTGCGCTATCAGGGAACAGGGTCTTTCACTGTAAACAGTTGTAATATAATTATCCAGCTCGACAATTTAGGAGAGACAGACGGACAACGTTATAATTTTTTAACAAAGTAACTAGCAGAAATACAAATAAATAAGTAGACAATTCATTACAATGATTTCAATCATCAAGATTTCCCTAATTAATAATTACATATGAAATCTCAGATAAATGTGTATTAAAATAAGGTTAATTATTTATCTAGATACTGTACTGAAACGGTACAAATTGTGTAATTATTTTATTATATTGGTATGAAGTATAACAGACATAACATAGAAAAACTTTATTGAATAACATGTAGAGTCTTAGAACTAGCAGTTTCATCGAAACATATTACCCAATTTAAAGTAAGGGAGATTTGCTGTATCTGTGGGTATTGTTAAACATCAGAAGTAATTAGCGCATGTGGTACCGGTAGGAGTAGGAATACTAGACGCACGCAAATCTATAGGTTTCATCGGGATTATGTAATTGATGTTTATTGCATGCAACAACGGGTTGTGCAGATTGTTACAAACACGTGCGATTTTACGCATGTACAAAGAGACAGTATAACTCCCTGAGCTGCAGAACTTCCCTGCCTTTTTAAAAAAAAGTATAAATATCACTAAATAAGTTCCGATATTTTATAGGTTTTTAGTTATAGAAGTTATAGAAATTCCGAATATTCTTCTATTCCTTTAGCAATATAACAACTGTAGCAAACAATCTTACAATAAACCCTTACAATTCGAAATTTTCGAATTTGGATTACAATTAATTTTAGTTTAACATTTTGTTCTACTTTGTGCGCCTTATGATCCTGAAATTTTGAAATTCCTAAAACTTCATACTACGTTCAGATGTTAGTAGAAATTCTGTTTAACTTTATTGTTAACATGGATTTTTCCAATTTTATCAAAGTTTTTGCTAAGTTTTTGGCTCTGAAGTAGGAAAATTTTTAAAATTAAACACTATATTCAGATCTTGGTTCAAATTTCTTTTAATTTGGTATCCCCCCATTTAGCTTTCATGAAGCTCCACAATTTTGACCCCTCATAAACAATAGGATTTTATAGTATGGACACATATACAACGTTTTGTGACACATACTAAGCAATCAGATAGACAAATGTTAAGATTTCGAATTAAAATTGAGAACTCGCTTCGCACGTTCAAAAATTAGTTAATGACTTTAGTATACAAATAATTACGGAGTAATTGACATACACTCTCATGTAGTGTTAAATGTCGCGATCAAGAACAATCATTGTACTTGTCAACACTGTTGTAAACGCAACAAAAATTACTAATACAAGAAAATAAACGTTGAAGCCGAGCCTGTTATAACAATTGTTGAGCAGCCCAGAAGTGTTTAATCAGTCTTCAACAAGATTTTAATACCAGGATTATATAACAAAAGTCTGGTAAACCATAATATTTCGTTGCAGTCAAATCGTCACAAGTAAACATCTACTGTTTCCTAAGATTGTAATCGAAATATCATACGAGCTTAAATACACACACACGCATGCGCGCGTGTAGAGGGTAGAGTTAATTTCATTATCAGGAGGCAAGAAGTTAAGTTATTTAAATAAAATATAAAGCAGACAGTAATGATCCAGAAATAATAATAAAACATACGTATCAAATGTAAGTGTGTATATAGTCTGAGTTAAAAGAAATTTTAAAACGGGCTTGTTTTGTTTAAGAATATAAATGTTACAAGTTTAAGTTAAACGTTTGTTTGTTATAAAAGTTTAACAAGTATACAAATCGTTTTAATTCTTTGGGTGTGCATTGTTGCAACTACAATATTCTTCATTAGAAAAAGTGTATTATCAGAATTTTAAAATGTAAAATTGTTAGTTAAATTGTTAATTCTAGTATATCACTAATTTGGTAGTCATGCAACTAAAGAAAAATAAATTTAATTATATAATGCAACAATACATATATTTGCACATTTATCCAGGCAAGTTTGGATATGAGAAGTTTCGGCAAGCTCGCATCTCCTTAAATTTAGATAAATGTGAATTTTTGCGATTGTCTATAACATTTTAGGGTCTTGTTGTATTTGAAAAAGGTATCCGACCAGATCCATACAAAATAAGCAGCATCACCGAGTTCCCAATACCGAGAAATGTTTAAGGGTTGAAACATTCCTAGGTTTAACGGGATACCATAGACGATTTTCGCCATTATATGCGGAAGATATCAAACAACTATTAGAGCTTACAAGGAAAAAGGTGAAGAGGAAGTGGCAGCAACATCACACCAATGCATTCAACAAGATCAAGGCACTGTTTGTGGAAAATATTATGCTACACCATCCACAGCGTGAAGGAAAGTACATCATCTACTCGGACGCCAGCGACTATGCAATAAGAAGCGTACTCTACCAAGAAGATTCAAGAAGAGAACTTCGAGTTATCGCCTATGCAAGTAGAGTGTATAAAAGTGTCTAGAAACATTAATGTAATTCGGAGAAAAAGATATTGGCCATTGTAAGCGTATATGCACTGAAACAGTTCCGATATCACATTTATGGAACGCACTTTGAAATCCACACTGATCATCAAGCTCTATCATTCCTACTGAAGTGCACAATCACAAATGCAAGACTAAGATGGAGTCTGGCCATAGAAGAATATTCTTTTATTATTAAATACTGTAAAAGAGCCGACAACAAGACAGCAGATACACTAAGCCGTTATATCACTAAGAAAAAGGAAGAGTCTCATTTCTCCAATTAAAAAGTTTCGAAATTACTTCATATCCAGTATAAAGCGAATGACTTTATAGAGAGCCAGATAAACATCCAAAGCTAAAAAAAAACCACCTGACTGTACGTATGCATTTAAAAATAACATACTATTTATATTAGTGAACCAAGACTGGAAAGTAATGTTATCACCGGAAATGTTACAACAGTTAATTACACCATGTCACGAAAGTCTAACCAATGTGTTAGCAGCAAAATGTTACTGGACATTGAGAGAAGATTTCACCATGAATAATATGTTTAGCAGGATTAAAGCTTTCTTAAAAAGTGTCATGATTGCCAGACCGTTAAACATCCAAGTTTGCATACCTACTACGTATCTATGCAAAGCAACAGAGCAAATGAGAAAAGAGAGTTGTTAGGTCTAGAGACTTCCTTGGTCCCCTTCCACGATCAAGTCGTAGTGTTAGGCACATTCTTGTATGTGTAGATGTGTTTACCAAGGCTGTCCAGTTATACGCTATTATGCAACCCAACACGAAAACTGTTCTAAAGATAATACTGCAGAAGTACGTAAAAATATATGGCCACTTAAAAAAAAATAACGGATCTAGCCAAACAATTTAGAAATAGACTATGGTCTGAGACGTTAACGAAGCAAGGAGTAAAACCCATGCTCACATCAATTAGGTATCCTCAGGGTAACCTTGACTAAAGGGCTAGTATATGCATTTGGGTAAGTATATGCGTATATATTACCATGATGATAATAACAAATGGGCTGAATACTTGCCGTTTTTAAAAAATCTATAAATGAAAATTATAGTGAAGCGACTGGTATCCGCCAATTGAACTAGGTGAGGGACAGAAACCAATTACATTTTGGCAGAACTTCGTTATTAAACCCGAAAATCAAAATCTACCTATACCTATGTGCCAAAATTGGATACCACAAGAAACAGAATAAAAGATAAAGGTGTGAAGAGTATAGAAAGATTCAATCGAACACACAAGTTGGTAGAATTTATAGTTGGAAATATAGTATTAATACAAAGCAATCCAGTAGGGAAGAGAATAGACAACACCGCCAAAAAGTTCATTAGATTTTACAAAATGTCCCTAAGTTTTGGAAACAAGAATGATGGCACAAATGTTTATTGTATACGATAATGAAAGACAAAAACAAGGCCACTATGCATGTCTGCTGATCGACTTGAACCCATCATCATCGCCATCATCTGAAATACACCACGATTGATGGAGTAGCACCGAACCACCATAACGACGGGCAATAGAATACTGAGGAAGCGTCAGCATCATCAACAGCATCATCGTAATTGTCATCATTCAGGAGATGTATAAAAACACACGTACACGCAACGGTAACTTAAAAAATACGAATGGTGACAAATGAACAATTATATTTTTATGTTAAACCTCAAAGATATCAAAGAACAGAATATGAGAAAATAAAGTAACATAAAGACTTAAATGTAAATAGTGTAAATATTGAGAGTAAAAGACGTAATTAGTTTGGGGTAAAAATAATAATTTTTCTGTTTAATTTTAAAAATTTGGTGTCATCTATCTATATCTATATAAGCCAAATACCACTGACTGACTCACTGATCACGATATCTCTGAAACCACTGAATGGATATCAATGAAACTTTGAACATAGCTCCATCATAGGTCTTAGGTGCTCACTAAGAAACGGTTTTAAAAACTTTCCCTCCTAAGGGGCAAACCCCTCCCCACTGTATGTATTTATGTTTCACATCTCCTCCTAAACCACTGGACCGATTTCAACCAAACTTGACACAAATATTTTACGCGACGGGAGAACCAACATAGGATAGGTGTTTTTCCGATGGGGTCCTATGGGGTTTTTTGGGGTCTTCCACATCTCCTCCTAAACCACTGGACCGATTTCAACCAAACGTGGCACAAATATTTTACGCAACGGGTGAACCAACATAGGATAGGTGTTTTCTTCGATGTGATCCTTTGGGGGTCCTTTGGGGTCTTCCACATCTACTCCTAAACCACTGGACCGATTTCAACAAAACTTGGCACAAATATTTTACGCAACGGGAGAACCAACATACGACAAGTGTTTTTTCGATACGATCCATTAATCTAAAGCTTATAAAAGTTTTTGTTGACCTGTAACAATGTAAAACTTCTGCAAAAGTAAATTTTTTAGAAGTACTGTACTGTTGTTGTGTATTGTACGTTATGACTGCTTGTTAGTCTAATGTGCTTAAGACACTGTTTCAGTCGTCGTCATTACCCTTCCGTGCTCTTTTCTTTCTGTCACTGATTATATTGCCTTTTATAGTGTAACGTTTGATTACGCCTTCAAAATTACAGGTCACATTGGGAATTTTTATTTTATCTACCGGCTATTAATAGATGTGTTGGGCTTAATTCTCATGAGCCTCTCAGTCTTGAACCAAAAAAGTCTCTCTCTTTATTGTATGCCTCTAGGTTTTTGTTTTTTGTTTCAGTGATTAATGTAATAAAGACTGTTCTTTCTCTGTCATACTAAGCGTAAATACTTCTAACTCTTACCTTACAATCTACTTTATTTTAATAGTATATGTAATCTGTATACTACAGAGATAAACTCTAGATAATGGAGATTGAAGTGGCGACAACGTTGTTTAGAAGACAACGATGATATGTTGGTAATTATGATTATGTTGGCGGTGATGGTGATGATGATGACGACGACGACGATAGGTAATATCGTTGGAGACGACGACAATGACATAATGTACTGCGACAACATAAATAACTTAACTATTGGCGCATAGGATATGGTAGTACGTGTGTTTTAATGCAAAAGTCTATATTGGAGGGTTTACGATTATTTATTGCACACAAGACATATGAAATTTTTTATGCAATATATTTGACAAGAATAATAATGATAGTGTTTTCAAATATAGTCTTTTAAAGTGTTAAGTATTGTTCATATACGAGTTGTGGTACATTACATATTTGATGACTTCCACGGTGATGTTGATGGGGGGGGGGTTGCTGTGTAGTTGAGTCGTCAGGTGTGGCGTGCGATGACAGATGGTTGACCCTGGTGACGCTTACAGCTGGGCTGGTGGCCTGAAGTTCCAACGTTTACACCGACGATTCGCACACGAACAATGGTTTTAGGGATACTACTTCTGAAATTGTATACAGTATTTATAATTCACAAGTACCTCAGGTCACAGTGGGTATTAACTAGAAACGGTATATTAGACTTATACCAATCCGGACTCTTCAAGTGTTCACGCGTAACACTGGGTCTACCACGATCAGCAGACCTCCCTATGCGGAAATCTTCCACTCACGCGGAAACTAATGATGACAAGATTTTACCAATACGTAAATTATAGAATACTACTGGTACTGTAGAAATACCTCACACAGTAACACAGTTCAAGTTTACTTATTTATACACGCTATGTTACAATAACAATAACTTGTGTAAAGATGAATTAAATAGACAGTTCTGAGCGTTCGCACTTGTTACTACCGACAAAAGGACTTAACAGATTCTCGCAAGCGAAAAATCTTGAACGAGAATTGCACGTTCCGTTCGTGATAGCTAGATGAGAAGAACTGCCCGTGCAGCCACAGGCTGAAGAAAATTCCGACTGCCTTCAAGCTTCTTATTGGTGGAAGGAAGTCACATGGTTACTTTGCACACGGCTCTGCTGTGTTTCATGCCGTAAAGTGCATAGAATTTGCAACGGCATGCATAGATGGTTATCTATGAATGTCTTTATATCACGCAGAAATGCGTTTTACAACGAGCTTTATATTTTAAAGAAATCATATTTTAACGTCATTTTAAGATTAGGAAATACAGGAGACTGTAGGTAATATAGCAGTTTATGTTCAGTTCAAGTGTCACAACGATTCGATAATTATATCACGCACAGCAGTGAAAACGTTTATCAATCGCGCACGCGCGCACATTTTCACTGACACCGTACATGAATAAATAGGACATAAAATAATACACAGTTTGACTTAGCCTAATTCCTTATTTGTTCTAAAATACAAAACTTATACCAAAAAAAACCGAACCTAACAAACTACCATTTGAATCTTGAATATTTATCGTCTGTGTATTTACAAAGCCTGCACTGCTTATCAGGATCCTGTGTTTCATTGCAGTGTATTTAAAATATTTATAACAGAATGCACGTATTATTAACTTCTTTTATTTTAATATTTGGTAAAGTACATGTTAAAAAACGTCCTAATACTATACGTTCAGATTTTAAAATGCCTGAATAAAATTTCAAAAAATTAAGCATTTCTTACGAAATTTAAAATTACCAGGTTTTTGTAGCTATTACAAGATCTTTAAAAATCATTTTTCGCTCCAAATACCAATGCAGAGTGTAATGTTGTGCTATAATGTATATCTCATTTCAAACAATGATGTAGTGAAAAGCTACATATGTTCACGCGAATGTGAGGGATCATCAGCATAACTGAAAAATATGAGTAAAGAAAGACCCCAAAAGTTCAAGGTGATCGGCCTCTTCACACTCCCCTATGGGTTTGAGAATTTGCCTTAACCGAAATTACACACCGATCGTATTTATTTTGTCGTAGCGCCAAACAGATATGTGAAATATAGACCGAAAGGTTAGAGAGCTGAGGGAGGCGTCGAATCGGAGGTAATACTGTACGCATCACAAAATCCTTGTAGAAATTTATGATAAGGACTTCTAATGTTTTATGGTCGAGTGTAACAAGATGGCACAGATTTGTTGTGGAAGTTTTACAATTTGAAAATTTCTTATCTTAATTTGACTAATTCGTTAGCATAGTATAATGCTAAATATATATATATGTATATATATATATATATATTTACTTTTGCTTTGCTTTAAGCAAGTGTTGTATAATACTTTAGTTTTAAATTCAAAAATGAATTCACCGTATACTGATGACACTGATAAGCAAAGGTTTAGTTTATATTCTGACTTACCTTCTTCGCCTGACAAGGCGTTATTTATCACGTCATTCACTGCGGTAAAATTAAAACTGTCAAACATTCCAAATTAAAACTGTCCTACTAGTTTGTCGGTTCTAAAACTTTTACACGCTTTACCTGTCATGTAGTGTATCTACAATAAACTCGTTTTTCAAAACAAGTTTTTGTTACATCTTTGAAACTAATAATAATGTAAATTTATGATTATAAAACCCTAACTAATTTATTGCACAATTGGTTTGTAAAGTATTTAATGATTTTGTAATTCATAAAATATGTATAAATATAATCTATCAATTTTTCTGCTGTCAAACGAAAATAAGTCATGCTTCATTTATCCATTTGTATTTTGTCGTCTATTTTAATGCTTGTCTTGTCTCCATTCATTTAAACTTCTTAGTAATAAGAACATTTTTTTTCCCTTAGAGTTTTATTTTGAATTATATATTTTTTTCAGTGTTTCTCTATGCTTATCTATATATTTTCTTCCCAGCTTACAGGTTTTCCATTACAAGACTCTCCGCTTTGTAACCTTACGTTGAATACTGTGCGTAGCTATATTAAAAATAATACACATTATGTTTACGGCCTGCTAAGTATGCTATGTACATACTTCAAACCTGTTTGCTGAACGAATTAATCAAAGAATATCTTACCTAATTTTCTAACTACCTGTTAGCCTGTTACCGTACTAATGGCGTTATTGTTCCTAAATTGCGTTATATAGTTATTGATGTAAGTTCATAGTTATCACAAACCGTTTTCAACGTAGGCTTATATCATTTCACATATTGACTTAAAAATTGAGTAAATTAGAAATAGTGCATATTTTGTTATATGTAAATTACTTTGTTATTACTTAGAGTATACAAACTATGATGATGATAGTTGCAGTCAGATTTGTGTACTTAACCTATGGACTATTTCTATGCTGTGACTGTTTCTTTGTAGTTTCTTTTACAATATATAATGGAAAAGCTGTAAACCGTTAACCTAGTAGAGCAATTTCCTTTTCTAAAGTAAGTAGAGACTATTCGTTTTCTAAAGCGATTGTAATTTAACGTTTCTTGTGATTTTTTAATCATTTTTGGCCTTTGATCATATTCCTCACACATAGATGTTCACGGGCCATACCGGGGTTCTATAAGTTCATATTTTTAAATCCCTGCTTAATACTTTAATGCTTAGTATTCTTATGTATGAAAAGTAGGTTTTTCTATCTGCCTGTGTTGTTTTCACAATCGCATTGCTGCTACGTCAGTTATTAAAGTGTAAAGTTAATTGCTACTACGGACTTAAATCTGACAAAATCCAGATTTTTAATAGGACTGTAACATTTTTCCTTTATCGTCCCTTGCAGTGTCACGCTTCGGGACTAAAAGGATAGTTACTTTTAATAAAACTCCTGTTTATGTAAACTTGTATCTGAACGTATCTGAAAGAGACTCTACAAAGACGTACATAACTGTGCTTTACCGCCGGTTTCCCTACATCGGTTGCATTATGACAATGACGTCATCACTAACAACGAGAAATAACGTGGTAGACGGAGAACTGTTTGGTCTCGCCGCAAGTGACTCAGTAAACAATTATCCGAAGTTTCTTCTAATGTGTCGTAAAAGTGTAGGCATAATACGTGTAAGATTTATAGTTTTGCTTTATCTTATATGAAATTCACCTCGTTTGTTTTAGTGTAATAATACTTTTGTAATGTTGTTCATATTGCCATGACGAGAAATTAAAATGTTATTTTCGTGCTTGACGTGATACAGACTGTATAACACATAACTTGGTGTACCAGCAACGAATAATCTGGTTGGTAGTGTGTTACTAATAGCACTGTGGAAGAGGGGACGACAGCTTGGATTCTGGATTACAATTAAGTCGTGAAGATGGTGGGGATTAGGAAAGTAAGCCTTCGATAAAGACGAAGTAAATATAATACAACACTATAAACATTTTCCTACGTAAACGTATTGTGAAGAAGAAGAAGAAGAAGAAGAAGAGGAGGAGGAGGAGGAGGAGGAGGAGGAGGAGGAGGAGGAGGAGGAGGAGGAGGAGGAGGAGGAGGAGGAGGAGGAGGAAGAAGAAGAAGAAGAAGAAGAAGAAGAAGAAGAAGAAGAAGAAGAAGAAGAAGAAGAAGAAGAAGAAGAAGAAGAAGAAGAAGAAGAAGAAGAAGAAGAAGAAGAAGAAGAATGTGAATAAAAAGCAAAAAGGAGAGAAACAGTAGATTAAATGGAATAATAAAGCTTTTAATAATATATTTTAAACAAAACACAAATACAACGAACCGTTACAATAGCTAAGAAAATGCAAGAGTAAAGGCAACAAAATTAGAAGGCTGTGAGTAGAGCAGCCCAAGTAAATCAAGAAGTTACAAAATTCCTTAAGCTGTAATTGTTAGCAAATATTTATAAACGAGTAAACGATTGAATAATTTGTTTTCAATAAGACGTTTAAACACAGTGTAGTTGTGAGTAATGCCTTTTCTATGAAAAAGAGCGATCGTCTTCCAAAACCGGACTACAGGTATACAGGCAGACATAGCACCAAAGTAACCTGCTTAGTGCTACGTACGCTGGACGTAGGCTATATATCGAACCATTTACGGGAGATAATAATATCAAACATAATTTATAAACTTGCAAGTAACGTAAATTTAGTAAAAATTTGTTAGTTATTTTGTGTGTAAATTATAAAATTTCCGTCCTTTTAAATCGATCTGTAACATCTGTTGCCTGAGTCTTACATATAAAACATGTAAACATCTGTTATTTTAATTGTGTAATGGCAACTTCTACCAACGTCACAAAAAGCTGCACAATGTATTAACAATATACAATGTTTTACAAGACATTTCCTTTCCCTGCCGTTAGTTTTTCTACTATAAAATATAGGAAAAATGTGTTAGTTGATGTTTGTTAGCTTCGTATCTTGATAGTGAACCTGTAACACAACACTTAATTTGATTCCTGAATGTTTTATGATTAAATAATGAATACTGTTAAAAATGTAAAGCAACATATATTGTTACAAAGGTTGCATGGGTTGAACAGAAAAACAATTTAGATATTGTGTGTTTAAGTTAATAAAGACTGTAACAAACTGTCGTATAAGACATTCCTTCTACTTTCAGTTGCAAAACTGACACTAGTGTAACACACAACAAAATATGTCTTTTATTTAACTTATTCACACTAAATACTACAAGTTACCAATTACATATTTTTATGGACAAGAGTATACTATAGATACTCTACACTAAACGTACTCAGAATTGCTGTCCTGAACTGACTAAATCTGCTTCTGAATCTTTTATTTATATTCTAGTTGTGTGGCGTAATATAGGTTCCGGTACAATACTCGAATATAATCGAAAAGGTACAATGATATCTTTCGTCTAGCTATGTGAACAATAAAGTAGTATTTGGGAAAGGGCGGAGAGTTTGCAACAATTTTAACTTGCTTTGTCAGATAGAAATTGTATGCGTAATTTGCTATTAGTCAACATGTTAATCAGACACCAATGGCTTTATAAGTTAGTAAACTCTGTAGCCTATTAGCAGCAAAATTTATTCATGTCTATAAATCATGTTATAAAAATATTATGCTAATTTTTACGTATGATGTTATTAAGTAATATTACATTACAACAATTTTATAATATTATGTTACAAAATTATTAAACTCGTACACATAAAGGAAATAAAAATATACAAGTTTGATTACAGTAGTGTCATTAAATTGAACACATTATTAGGAATTCAGTGAGGAAAAAGTTAAAACGGTCCATTGTAGTAAGCCACAAAATAGATTTATAAAACTAGAATACACATTGAAAGTGTGATAACGAGGAATGGTGAATGATTCAAACTGCAAACACTGCGTATGCTAACAAAGTAACAGAGTAAACATTTGCATACGCTACGTGCCGCCTTAGTGTGGTGAATACGTTGTTGCCTGAAAGACTAAAATTTCTTGCAACGTCTGTTTACAGTAGAACGTGCGTTGCTCAAATTTGTTCTAAATCCTAAAACTGAAACAAATCAGTGTAAACTTTTACATAGAATCTTAATATTCATTTTATAAGATTGCTTTGCAATTTTATATTGATAAAAAACAGTAAATTATAAGCAAACCATATAAGTAACTTCACAAACATGTAGTAAAGCAACAAAAACTATACAATTACCCATACACATAATACTATACTGATGATCGCGCATATCGTAATCTTCAAACAATAGAATAAATTATTGAAGGCAGGAGAAGTCGGTACTTTGGAATATGAAGTATTAGCAAAACGTTAAGGAAACTGAATCAGGCTTATGACAACAGTTGTAGTTATTCAATTGCTTAATGCACACACTATGACAGTAGTAACATGAGGCACCGGGTTATAATGTTCCGCAAAAAAAAATCATACTCAAAATTTGTCTTCTTTACTAATACGCTGTCTGATAACACACACTGTAATCGTACATATATTATTCATAATAATTTAATATGTATTGTCGTTTCCGTTCTATTGAAATATTCAGGCACTTGTAGAGTCGACAGGGGAAGTGTTGTGTAATAACGTTGCCAGGAGATTTCGTAATGCCTGGAGAATAATGGGCTGCTCTGAGCGCAGCGGTATCAAAACAACAGCAGAACATTCGAAATCCATCTTTTAGTTGAGTTTCTAACCAGCTACAAGTAGCTATCGTTAAAAGGCGACTTCCTCTGCCTCTGATGTGCCTCGTGACGTAAAAATGCAAAATATAAATCGACAACGACAAATATACTTGTTAAATCTACCCTAAAGGTCATCCCAACTACTAGGCACACGTAAATCACCATGTATTTACCGTATAGGTAATCGTAAATAAATTTAAATAAAATTTTAGATTCTTCAGGTATAAACAATTACTCTCGAGTTATTAACATGTCAGTCTACTACTATAAAATGAATATTTATTCAAACTCTCTAATAATATTAGTCAAGGATATAGCACTCATAAGTAATAAAGACGATGCGTTTATCACGAGTCAAAAAAAGCAATCCGGAAGTGGGAAATAACAAGGACAGCCTGTTTTACGTTTTAAAATAAGTTTTACGTTTTGTTGTTCGTTATTCATGATATTAAAACGTGTGTTGGAATCATGCTGACAAATTTTAATACGTTTACTTATGTTGAGGAATTATAACAAAGTATTTGAAAGATGCTAGGTCTGTTTTCTTGTATATAGCCTAGAAACGCTGAGATGACTACCGGTTTTTAGCCAGTGGAAAGGTGACTAGAAGATGCTGCGGCTACCTTTTATGTGTCAAATAGGAGTGCAAAGTTGAGATGTTTACTTATACTGAGCCACTGGTCCGGTGTTTTGAAAGATGCTGTGTCTAACGTTTATAGATAGCACTGAAATGTTGAGATGTTCACCACTCTTGACCCACTTCTTTTATAGGTAGCATAGAAGTATTTAGATGCTTAATTGTATAAAGATATGAGTTTTTAGAATGGTGTTCCGATGGATACTGTGTCTATCTTTTGTAAATAATATAGAAATATTCAGATATTTACCAATGTTTCAAATATGCTACATATATTTATTGTAAGTAACACAGAAATGTTGACACCCTTACAATTATTCTTCGTACTGTTTAAATTAGCAGCCATCCTTACTATTTCATTTATGAATTTGCTAACTGCTATAATTTTTTATTGTTCGACTAAGCTTTTCGTCATTACTGACATCTTCAGGTCTTAAACAACCTCAGACCTGAAGGTTGTTTAAGACCTGAAGATGTCAGTAATGACGAAAAGCTTAGTCGAACAATAAAAAATTATAGCAGTTAGCAAATTCATAAAAGAAATACTTACAATTATTGACCTAGTGCAATGGTGTTCCGAAAGATGCGTAAATCTGTCGTATATCGTATAGACATATTGAGTTGCTTTTCCATGTTGAAATATTTAGCCATTGGAACGGTGTTTCAGAAGATACTAAATTTTACTTTTTAAGGTAGCACAGACATGTTGAGATGCTGACTAATGTTAAACCGTTGAAATGAAGTCTCGAAGCATATGGCGCCTGTGTTTCGTAGGTAGCAATGAAACGTTGAGATTCTTACCACTGTTAGGCCAATGTAACTCTGTTTCGAGAAACGTTGCTTGTATGTTTCGTAGGTAGCAAAGAAATGTTTTGTTTGACCTTATAATTGATCAAGATATAAGATAATCATGACCTAGAATTTGTTACACATTGTTTGACGAGTTGCCTAAATTAACTGCATCGTGTCGATTTTATTTGTGCTTCACCTCCTCCACATTCGACGCAGAAAATGCAATTTTTGTATACGGTCCTGCCAAGCCGGGATCCAGTTTATTAGCAAGACGTTTGATATTTACTAGCTGACCACCCGCGTTGGATTTTCCGGCGTAGCCTAGTACAGGTGAGGTCATAGTTAAGCAACAATAACCGCAAAACAACTTGATTTTAGTATATATTTTATAAATATTAAAACCAGTTAATAAGTGTATTTTTAATACTTTAGGAAATGTGTAGAGAGAGAGAGAGAGAGAGAGAGAGAGAGAGAGAGAGAGAGAGAGAGAGAGAGAGAGAGACATGCTGCCTGTGATGAACGACCTTAGGACGTAATGGTTTTTACCAAGAAAGAAGAAGATATAAAAATCAAAGATTGTAGTGCTAAAGATGACTAAGAAGATGAACAATAAACAAAAGGGTAAGTTTTCGTGGGACAGTAATACATACGTGTCATTTCTATGTTAACAAAATCACACGTATTCCATTCTGTGATGTCACAATTTACATATGCCCCACCAACGACGGAATTTACATATTGGGAGGGTGTTGTCGGCTTCTTATTGCCTCGTACGTGAGGCGTAACTACTCATGCGCTTATGTTATGTATAAAAATATATGTATACATTTCCTAATCTACTCATTGTGTGTAATCTCCTTTCTTAAGAAGAGATTTTTTGTCTTCACATCGCCTGAATTACGTGTGTTACTCAAAGTAAGAAAACAATAATAAACCGTTACAGACCAATGTGAACTACACAACTCTACATTGCAACATTACATTACAGTATAACAATTCCTCAGTAAATTTGTTGGCCCAGACTTTTGCAGTGCTGCAACATTTTTAACTGACAATTACAGGTGTAAACACAATTAAACAAATTTTAAATGTAACTAGTCAATCAGTGATATACTGCATGTAACTTTCAACGTTAGTTGTAGACTTGCTCAGTACTAAGTACTGAACGTTTCCTCAGTTTACGATTCTACACTTCCTACATTTTGAATATTCACTGCAACCTTAGATGAGAATGATACATTACCAACATTTGACATTACCCATTTAGACATTCTGTGTGTATTTTTCTACGAAAACACTTTAATCAAAATCGAATGTTAATTAACATTGTCGTATTTATTATCAGTTGTTTATTAAATATCACTATAGTATTGACGACTCGGAACACTTAAGTTTTTTATAAGTAAAAACGTAAAGTTTAACCTTACAGCCTAAACCGGCTTTCACCTTAGAAGGCTTCATCAGAGGCTGCCATAGGTAGCGCTGTCCGTCTTGTTGTTGGCGACGGGATAGTTTTTCGAAAGATCGAAGCTGTGTGTGTGTGTGGTGAGATGTGTTCGAATAATGCGTGCGACTTGAATTGTGTCTGTTCGTTTAGGATGTCGTTTTAATTTGTTTTTTTTTGTGTTTGTATATTTCTAATTGTTCTAGAGTGTCTAGTTTTCGGCCTTTTGTGTGTACGTGTAGAATGTTCATGTTATTGTCGATGTTTTTATATGTGTGGTTTGCTTCAATGAGGTGGTTTGCAAAGGTAGATTCTGTAGTGGTGTGGAATCTACCTTTGCAAACCACCTCATTGAAGCAAACCACACATATAAAAACATCGACAATAACATGAACATTCTACACGTACACACAAAAGGCCGAAAACTAGACATTCTAGAACAATTAGAAGACATCCTAAACGAACAGACACAATTCAAATCGCACGCTTTATTCAAACACATCTCACCACACACACACAGCTTCGATCTTTCGAAAAACTATCCCGTCGCCAACAACAAGACCGACAGCGCTACCTATGGCAGCCTCTGATGAAGCCTTCTAAAGGTGAAAGCCGGTTTAGGCTGTAAGGTAAATCTTTACGTTTTTACTTATAAAAAACTTAGTGTTCCGAGTCGTCAATACTATAGTGATATTTAGTTAAGTAACGGACACGTCATGGACAACGAAATCCAAGTTGTTTATTCATTACAATTGATTTGGAATTCAAATATAGTTCACTTTATCGTTAACAGGCTATCGAATTTGGTACATACATTAAATCGACCCCTTAATGACGTAAATTTTTCAGTATACCGTATTACAACTTGATCGGGTAAAATTGTAATATTTAAAATGATATTGTAATATTTTCTATTTTATGACTACCAAAACCAAATTTTCTTGTAAATATGTATTAAAGATTAAATATCATTGAACATAATGGGTTTCCAAATTGTTTACTGAAAAAGAAGTTTGCTTATACAAATTCACTGTTGCCCTATTATTCTGAGAAAGAAATCCTATTTATTTTATTTTAGCCCAAGCAGCGCCGTAATTTGTCATTTAGTGACAAAGAAGAATGTTTCCGTCTCTGGTTGGACCGTGTTTAACAATGACAAGAGTAATTGGAATTTAGAAATAACACCCAAAGATATACAGATTTATTTCCACTACGTGTATATCTTGTCGACTTATAAAGAATGTGGCTGCGTTAATTTTGAACAAAATGTATTAAATTTATTAAACATAAAGAATTGCTTTCTCACATTTGTGGTCACATCAAATGCAAGTAAATTTAAACGCACCACTTTTATTTGTTTATTACAAAACTTGGACACGCACACACACACACACACACACACACACACAGACAGAGAGAAAAAAAGCTCCTATAAGCATCTTAAATTCATTAATTTTAAACAATAATAATTAATTCAATAATTAATTGTTATAGGCTTTATAACAATAACTCAGTTAATTACCGTGGTTAATAATTAAATATTGAATAGCAATATATAGTCAGTAACATGATTGCTGTAATGTGGCCAAATAATATTTCCGCGTATTACAGAGATTTCCCTCACTACAATCACTGTGTTTCAAGTGTAAACAATTCCTCCACTCTCTGTCATTATATTGTCATTATATCGTCTTGTGTATTTAATGTAGTGTTAGGCTTAAATTTATTTTGATTTTTCATTACACTTTACTCTGGGAAACTGTACTGCATACCAGTGGAAAACATTAGAGAAGATGAAGATTATGCGACGAGATAAAGACAACAGGGGGCGCGGTTAAACCGGTAAAGAAAAGAAGCACGATGATACGTATTCCTGTGGTTCGTAAATTTTTATGGCTCCACACAAAATATATAGCCTACGCATAATTCTGTCCCATTGCGTTTTCACTTCTTTAAAATAAACTAAAAATTCAGGTACATCCTTCCAATGGCACTTTCTTAAATATATCAGTCCTATGGTTTTTTTCTTTTAAATAAATAAATACACTAAAACACCAAAAAAATATCAGTTATTATTCTACACTAATTTTCTTTTTAAATCATGCAGCTTTAACCATTGCTCTCTATGAACAAAAGCCTGTTTTAGTGTCGAAATGTATCCATGACCTTTTAAGCGTACAAAATTAGTTCCCTGAATATCAGAAAATTACTGTTATATTGATAACACTGTATTCAACAAAATGTAAGTGGATTAAATAGACTGTAATGCAAGTTTTACGACGGTTGTAACAGATTAATTCGATCTACAATTTATTACGAAAAGAGCACAGATGAGAATAAGCTCGACGTAATTCTGCAATCAACAAATTCATTTACAAGTTATTGTGAAGGGGGTATCGTATTGTATCAATACCATGGCAACTATTTTTAATTGAAATTTACAGCCAATAAATTACTTTGTAGAGTACTTACCCGTGCAGCAAATGCGATTATAACTCACTAAGTGATTCAAGAGTATTTCTTACTATATAACACAATCTCAGAAAAGTACAGATTTGCAGAGCTTTATGGTAGGCAATAACAACCAGAAAGCGAATGAAACATTAATTATTTAAGTGAACATTTATAATTATCCATATTGCATGCAATAATGACTGGTAATACCGTAACCGCCTCTCTTTGTTAGTTTTAAGTTTCATATTAAAATACACATTGAAAAGATTTTTAGAAATAATGCAGGAATTGTTACAGCCATAATTGTTAATCTGAATGTTCAAATGTTTCAAACGATTAGGTGCTTTGTTTTTATAACTCTATACAGGTTAAAGCATAGCGCTCTTTCTGAAAATGCTTGCTTATAAACAACAGTCGTGGGTCTCTGGTGAATAACCTAATTATTAATATTTCTAGACAGTTACCAACTATTTCCAATGTATAATCCTGTCAGCGTAGAGACCGTTGTTTCTGATTTTATTCCGTAGCACTGTAAGTAATAAAATGTAGGGAATGTTAGAAGATTTACTCTAGAGAGAAATCAAAAGAGAATGATTTGAGAAGAACCACTGATGAAATATTTTCTGATTATAATAATGTTTCTGACAAAACGTACTAATTTCTGTACACTATGAACATTTTGTTAATTTTTAATGTGTCGACAATAGAGTATAAAAACTTGTATTTAATTATTTATCATTAGCCTACGTCATTAACGCTGTATGCATGATATTTTTTTGAAAAAAAAGCAATTTTTATGAAGAATCAAAAATTTCCAGATGACAAGACTTTACTTTGCCTCCACTAATAAGTCAATATTCTCCATTCCTATACGGCTCAGGATTTCTGCTATAAGATTGACGGGGGCTCCTCTGTTATTGATACGTCGCCATTGCAGGTAAACGGTCCTGTCCAACTTACGTTTTCCAGCGCCTCTCACTTTAACATTGAAGTTATATTTCTAGTTCTCTGTATTTATAGTTTTTAAATTTTGTGTCCTGTCTCTTTGATATAAGAAGACAATGTTTTACTGTCCTTTGTTTTGGAGTCCACGTTAGTAACTTTTCGCTCTCTGATCTTGAATAATCACAACACTTGACCACAGTAACAATAATTTTTTCAATGGCTGTTTCCATTCGCACTACATTAGCTTACTGAGATTGCAAATTTTAAGGTACATTCATGATTTTTGCAAAACAGGTTAATTTATCATATGATCCTGTCTTTCCAGTGTTTTACTGTCACAGTTTTCTATATTTCTTATTACAGCTATAGACATCATATGTGTTGTTCTACAGGTTTCCGCTACTTACTCTAACCTAACTTTAATGGCTTTAATTTTAGTTAAAAATACCCCGGTTTTTATATTAACAAGGAGTGTGAAGTTAATATTTGAGTTAAGGTTGTGAAAGCAAGGTTGTGTTAATTGAGTTAATCTCTACAATTCTAAAGTTGAACTATGCTGTTATAATAAGCCTAAACATTCTGTAATATCTTTAACTGACTAGTCCAGTACCCATTAGGACTGTGTTTTTTGGATGTTTTTATACGTCAGTCATTCCGGTACCATACCAAACATAATTATTATTATACATTTGCTTGCAATTAGTCTTCATTTGTAGAGTTCAGTATTTCAGTTATGGAAAATGTACAATTAATAAAATTCTGTGTGACGATAGTCCTATAATTTCAACATGATGTCCAGAACTGCAAGAATTGTTGGCAACAAAACAACTTTAAATTAACTTTCAGGAAAGTTAGTGTAAGGAGAAAAAGTGAATATACAATACTGGAGCACTTTAACACAGATCTGGCTCGGATCTTTAACAAAAACTATGTGAACTTCTTGTAAACAAAGTCCATACTTTGGTCTTTCTTTGAAACAAATCTATCAATCACCAGTTCATTGAACTTAGGGATGGTCTTCACCAGTTCATTCTCCATTGTCAACATGGCTAAGCCATTAAGTCTTTTTTGAGATATTGTACTTCTCAAAAAGGTTTTTATCCTCTTCAAAGTCGAGAAGCATCGTTCGGCTTCAGCTGAAACCTTTGGGATTGTCGATATCATCCTTAAAAGCTTATACGACTCTGAAAACGAATATTTCAAATAATTTCGTATAAGAAATAATTGCAGTAAGCTCACAGCCCCATTCATATATCTTATGTCATCACGTCGGTGAAACAGTCCCAGTTCGGTATTTAGTTTTGCTTTGTCCAAAAAGGGGTATTTTTCTGTTGTTTCATCTAACGCAGATTGAGGATCAATCTGTACTGTACTCACTAAATTTTTGAGGATCAATAAGGGATACGGCTGAATGGTGTGATGTAAATGAAAACCGCTCTTTTATTTGCGTTGAAATTACGTCACATACTTCTTTAGCCGCGATCGCCTTATTAGCATGACCGTCTTCTTCGTGTCTTGCTCTTTTGCGTTGTAGAGGCATTTGGTCTACAGCACTTTTCACTGAGCTCGTTTTTCTTCTTTCTTTATTTATTTCTCTCAGAAAGGTTTCCAGGTTCTTTTTTGGTCGCACATCATCTGTATAGGTAGGCTGAATTTGTCTGTATAAAACATTGAGGTGTGCCTCGATGGGAAACTGGTTATATTATGGAAACTGTAAGCCAAAACACAAAAGTTGGGTCTTCCAGCATTCGCCGGATTACTCCAGCTTTGGTAATAGAAGATTCTAGTTTAGAGGTTGATTATATTTCCTTCATATAAGTAATAAGGTCTTTCCGATGTTCGAATACTGTATTTACAGTTCTGCTTTTAAAATTCCGTCTAGTGCTTGAAGCTCGGGGGATTCTTTTCCTGACATTATCCAAAATTTCTACTCTTTGGGGCAAATTGCTGAAAAAGTTTGTTATATCACTCAAATTCGCGAAAAATATCCGCACTTGGCGATTTTGGCTAGCAGCTCGAGCAATCACTAAATTTAATTGATGAGCATAGCAATGGATATAAAAAGTATACCCGTAATATCGTTGAGTAATTGTTTGTACACCGGTTAGGTGTCCGCTCATCACGTTTGCTCCGTAATAACTTTTCCGGCTTATCAACAACATTTTTTAAGGTGTCATGAATGCATCCAGCGATCGAGTCTGAGTCGTGTCCGGGGGGGGGGGTGTATAAACCCCCAGAATCTTCCTACTGGTTCTCCGTTAGGTAATACGTAGCGAAAAACAATAGTTAATTGAAATGTCAAACTAACATCTGTTGTCTCGTCGGCGATTACAGAGAAAAAATCTGAAAATTTTATTTCCTCCTTAATCTTTTTCTGGCAAACAAAAAGCATACAAGAGAGCAAGTCGTTTTGAATTCTATTAATGTTCCTTTAAAAACGGTTGCGTCACGTAAGTGCTCTCTTAGTGCGGCATCAAGCTGAGCAGTAAAATCCACTAAGACTCTAATAACCCCAGGATTTGAAGAATCATCTCCTTCCCTGTGTCCCCGAAGAGCCAGTTTCAAAGCGCCGCAAAATTTAATGCAGTCAATTATTTTTGGCAATACATAACGATTTTTCTCTACTTTCTCATTATGCTCTTTTACATTCCTCCGATAAGCGCTGTTCAACTGCTGACGTATGTCGACTTTATCAAGCAAGTTAAATTATAGCAAAGAGTTCAAATGAGCTTGAAAACATTCATGTTTTTTTTTTCGAGGTTAAATGACTTATATCATTCACACCGTACTTAATCCAGTTTAAGTTTTCAGAGCTTTGTTTTGTAAATAACAGACAAGGAAAACAATACAGTTTATTTGTAGCTTCACAACCGCAGAGCCAGGAAGTCCTTTCATATAAAGATTCTTTAAATTCTCTTTTGAAATCCCTATACTTACCTTTAGTCACTTGTACAATATCAAGCTTATGGGTCGGACGACCACGTTGTTTTATTTCGAGTTTCTTTTCTAAAGAAATACTTGAAAAAGCTATTTCTTTTAACACAGACACAGGAGTAGCCATTGCTAATCAATCACCAACACCAATCCTAACTACACTGGGCGCTAGCGATACTGGGAGAGCGAGTGACGTGACCCCTCGAACTAAGGCTCTATAAAGAGTGGGTATGCGCGTCCGCCATTTTGGTTCTATGGCAGGCGATTCTCCTTACCGCGAATACAGATTTCTGTGTAACGCTGAAGACCTACGATTTTTATATCTTGTGTTTTTTTTTCAATAATGGTGTGTTGTTCTGCACCAAACTGTTCTAATAACAGTGCTGCAGGACATCGCTTATTCAGATTCCCCTGTGACAAGTCCAGAAGAGCAATTTGGCTTCAAAATTGTAGGCGTGATATTTGGAATCCAACATCTACTTCAAGGCTTTGTGAGGTAAGTTTAAAATTTATCTTGAAATTACAAATATTTCTTCTTAATAGTGATACATACTATGTGATTGACTTAAAAAAATAAAACTTAACCCTCAAAACATTAAATATTAATTATTATAAGTGATTAAATATATGAATCAGGATGAGGAGAAAGGGAACAAGTAATTTTTTGCAAAATTTTAGGAGGAAGGAAAAATTTAAAGAAAACTGGTTACCGAAATCATAAATGCAATAGACTTTACTTAATACTTAAAAATATTATATTTGTTTAGTACACTCATTTATCCATCGAAATAAGGTTAGGTTTCCCAAGTCGGAATGTATGAACTACACAGATATTAATAGATGGTCGAGCAACAACAACTCCAGGATCATCAGAACTAAAACTAAATTCTTTGAAACGACTAGGCATAAAAGACTGCTTTTTATTTCTAGGCGTTTCTGCTGTACTTGTCTGCACAGAAAAACAGTTTTCTTGAAGTATTTCGGCCACCATTTATCAAAATAAAAAATTTAACTACTGTCCACCATACATACAAATGTATTTGATTTAGCATTGCAAATTATTTCCAAGTAGTCCCTTGGAGTTTATCATACGATGTGCCATATATTGTAACACAAAATAATATATTTGTTGTAGGTACACTTTGAAGAAACCCAGTGGAAACATCACAGGGCAGATGGATGGAAAAGGTTGAAGCCAAATGCAATTCCCACATTGTTTAAAGTACCAAATCCTCCTAAAATACTTACATCCACAAGAAAATCTCAGAATAAAGTAAATGCATTAATTACGGTGTAAAATTCTAATTTTCCAATTTTTCCTGAGTTCTTGTTATGTCAATGAAAGAATATTAAGAACATAAAACAACTTATGAGCTCAACTCTACTTTTAAAGTAATATTCAATAAAACAGTCTAGAATAAAATTATATTTACACTCCAGGTCGTAAAACAGTTGTGTTAGTTACATTATGAGGGAATAAATTATTTTATTACAAAGAAAGATTTTTTAAATTTGTGGATTTTAGCAAAAAAAAAAAGGATATGGTGTACCACCTGCTACTGTTAATGTGGGATTTTTAATTAATTATAAATATTTTACTTTTTCAGGTTTCAAATAGTCAAGGTAAAAATTCTGAGGTTGCAAGCGATGTTAAAGATCAACTTTGCAATGAAGGCTGGTCAGCAAATGAAGAAGGGACCGTTTCAAAAATTAAGTTACAAGAAGAGATCAATTCATTAAAATGTCAACTGGAGCAACAGAATGCATTAATGAGGAGTTTCCTCACTGAAGAACAGATTTCTGCTCTAAAAACCAAACCTACAACATGGAGTAGTGAAACCATTATTCTTGCTTTGAAACTGAGGTTCAGTCTAGGCATTCATGGTTACAACTATTTACGCAATACAAACTATCCATTGCCATCGTACAGTACCCTGAATAAGAGACTCAGGAAATTGGAAATGACATTTGGGGTTTTTGAAAGTCTTTTTGCACCTCTAAAATGTAAAGTACAAGCTCTTGATCCTTTAGACAGGGTCTGTAATATGTCAATTGATGAGATGGAGGTGAGTTGATCAATTGAATTTGATAAATATAATAATTCATTTTGTGGAAACATTACACTCGGTGACTCTCAAACAATAGGAAACCACAACACTGTAATACTAATTAGGGCTGTGAAAACTGCCTGGAAACAGGTTAAAGCCTGTGAAGTGACTGGTCCATCAACAAAAGGGATCTTACAAAAACTGGCAACTGAAAAATGTGTAAAGTTTGCAGAGTTGTGTGGACTTCGTGTTGTCTCTCTCTCATCAGATATGGGAAGTAATAATAGAGCTATGTGGAGCGCTTTTGGTGTCGAAGTAACAAGAAATGAAAATCAAAGAAATATACACTTTACTGTCGACAGTAACGAGATTCATGTTGTCCCAGATGTATGTCATTTAATTAAAAATATGAAAAATACTATCTTAAATGTAGGTCTTTATCTTCCTCAGTCACTTGTAGAAAATGAAAACCTCCCAAGTAACAAAGTGTCTCAGGTAAATATATTGTACAACTTTGGCATTCTGAAATTGAGAAAGATAAAGAAATAAGATTGTTGCACCATTTAAAGAGAGATGATGTGGAACCAAGTCACATTAACAAAATGAATGTTGGCTCAGCTGTTCGTTTCTTTTCTGTGAAAACAGCAGCAGCACTGGAACTTGCTGTGAAATTAAAATCATTACCTCCAGAAGCATTAACTACAGCATATTTCTGTAGGTTAATAGAACAATGGTTTTCAATATGTTGTTCTAAAATTTCAAAGGCTGGTATTACTGCAAAAAATAAATCTGCTAAGTTCGAATTTCATTTCAGGTTTGTAAAAATTGTCCAGATCATTTTAATAGGCAATGGCTGGAAGCCTTTAAATACAGGCATGATCATGTCTACATTGTCCTTATGTAGAATAACAGAACAGCTGCTAATTGAAGGCTATAAATTTGTATTGCTGCATAGATTTACACAAGATTCTGTGGAGAATTTTTTTTCACAAATTAGAAGAAAAGCAGGTTCTTGTTCTTCTGCATTGCAGTGCCTGAAAGCTTTGAAACTTATAACATTTTCCCAATTTATTTCTGATACAAAGAGATCATCTTACTTCAATGATAGTGATATATTTGTGATTGGTAATTTACCATCCAAAGACTATAAGCCTAATAATATTACTGTAACAACTTCTGCTTCAGTACCTGTCTCAACTGTGTCCTCTTGCAAAGAAGTTGCCACATCTTGTACATCAACTGCAAAAGATAATGAGCTTTCTGCATCAAATTATTTTAGTTTACCTCCTTCTGCTTCATTAGAAGAATTAGTTATTTGTGTTTCTGCCTCCAATGACAGAGTTCTTGAATTCAGTTTTCATACTGTACAGTTGGGAGATTTACAATTGACTACATATGAAAAAAATAATTTATTTAATATAGGTGGTAGTAGAACAAATGCAATATTAAAGAAAAATGTATGTGATAAATGCAAACAGTTTTTAAATGAAGACCACAGTGATGAAACCTATGATACATTTGTACATTTTTTAAACTTGGGTGGTCTAAAGAAACCAGACAGTGAAGTTTTGACCTTGATTTGTAACTGCGAGGTGTTATATAGACAAAATAAACAACATATAATGATGCCAAATTGCTGATAAATAAAATTGTACAACACATATGCCCATCTTTCCCTGTGTGCTGTAATTTAAAAAAAAAGTTGTTAAACACTTCTTTCCTGTAAGATCATATGCAGTAGTTGATTTCAATAAAAATGTAAAAAAAGGTGTAAAATGTATGGAACAGCTTCTGAAAAAAAAGATGAAAACATAAATGGAAAATGCATATCTATAGAATTGGAATTGTTTTATGATAATTATAGGTAATAAGATGAAACAAATTGTATTTTATTACATTGAATTAAGTTATATTTAGTTATGTTTAATTGAAATTAATTGTGTTATATTCTATTTAATTGTATTATACTTAATTTTATAATATTTAAGTGAATTGTCTTGCTATTACATTTAATAGTGCTGTGTTTGATTCGACTGTGTTGTGCTGCATTGGATGTATTATATTGTAATGAACAGGGCTCTATACTGAATTGCCTTGTATTGTAACCAATTGTGTTACATTGAATAATTGCACTGTGTTGCCTTGAATTGTGTTCTGATGCACTGACTGTATTGTATTGTCTTTTGTTACATTAAATTAAGTCACTTTCAATATTGTACTGCATTGATTTGTGTGGAATTGAATGTGATTTCCCACTGATTTTCTTCAAAGTATACCCACAAAAAACATATTATACTATATATATTATATCTTTGTGGTTTGGGCAAAAAGACTTAAGTCAGACTTTAGCAACAGATGTAAGATGTTTCGACTTTAATGAAATAGCATCTTCATATTTTACAAACAAATTTTAAAGATACACATTATTAATAATAACTACGATTCTTGCGATGTACGATATGGACTTAAATAAGAAAGTTCGTTTCTATTTCTCAAAAAAGTGTTTAGAGAAAGTTGTTACTGAAGGTCGGAAGAAACAAACCACAAACTCAAAGTTTCATTCATGGTATTTTAGCAGTTCTTATATCTAAAATATATTAATTTAATTACTTACAGTGATTGTTGTGAATACAAATAATGTTAAATGTAAGGTTATATTAAAATACTATTTCATTACTGATGTCCAAGCGAGGAGAAGAGAGAAATATGGACGGAACGTCTATACAGCTGAACGGCAGCAAAGAACCAAAATGGCGGGCGAGCATACCTAGTCTTTATAGAGCCCTACCTCGAACGGCTAAGATAGCACTGTCTCACAACCGGAATGTGTCACTGTCTCTATACACGGGAGAGGATTGCCCCCACCACCCCGCGAATACCGCGTCACGAAACCTCACTCATTAGCCCCTCATTAGCCTCGCACGCATGGAGCTGTGCGCCCACCTTGCGCCGCGCAGACTGCACAACTGTTTTACCAGAGCGAGGATTTTGTTATTGCACCATAAAACTAAACCAAATTACTTTGAGTTTATTTAGTGTTTGTTAAAATTAATTTATTTATATTTATTTATGTAGGGGGTTTACGTGCTCATATGCACCAATTAAGAAACCGCCACTGCTTTCACGTGGATCGTCTTCCAGGCTGTTACGACATTGTTTAAACTCGGCAGTGCATCTTTCAACTGTTTAAAATCAAAGAGAAGATGCCCCATACACTTTGACTAACTTCAAATAAATTTCGCTTGGTGTTAAACCTTCTTGCACAAAGAACTTTATGACAGCACGATACTCAAATTTTCCATTTCAAGGAACGTGAACTGAAATGGCTTTAAATTTGGTTTCAAATGGCTTTAAATGCAAATTATTTGGTAGAATGACTAGCTGTTGCACACTCATGCTAACAATAGATGTGGTACCAACATAAAAAAATGGCGGTAGTGCTACAGCCTATGCTTGAGGCCAAGAAAGTTTCAGAGTGCCGAGGCCAAGAACTTTTCAGAGTGCCCCACGTATATCTTCCGGCCTTTTCTATCAACGTGTTAACCAATTACCATAGTTACGGAGTTATTGTGCCTATTCAAGTGCCACTGTGTGTGTGTGTGTGTGTGTGTGTGTGTGTGTGTGTGTGTGTGTGTGTGTGTGTGTGTGTGTGTGTGTGTGTGTGTGTGTGTGTGTGTGTGTGTGTGTGTGTGTGTAATAAAGGTACACGTTTTGCTTTAATACAGCTGTATACAAAATTTAATTTTAGATTAGTGATTTAGTTGACCATAATATAACTGACTGTTACTATTATGTTCTCAGCAAATACAATCGTTCTGTATACAATTTTGGTAGCTATCCTAAGTGTAGTGTTATGTAAGTATTGAGTTCAGATTGATAGAAATAAGTCAAAGGCTGAAGAGAAGCTGAAACTGCTCAGAGACTGTTTATTGTCACTTTTATATAATTATACTATTGTACCTAAATAATCTAGTGAGAAATATTTACAATTATCAATAATATCCTATGCGGTTTCATACATTGCTAAATCACAGTTAACACCAATTAAAAATATTGTAATTGTAAGTTGTATAAATTACAATCCTAGTGGTGGTTGTAAAACTGTTCTTTCTGTGCCTTGGTGCTGTCTTCGTTATTAGTGGCCATAGACAAACCCCACCTATAATCACCACAGAAAGTAATTTGGCGTCACAAAATTTGCTAAATTTTATAGCATTGTCGCTTTTCGCGTGTTAGTTATTCATTTATTTGTTCACTGCCCACTGTGTATATATATATATATTTATTTTTATATTTATTTATTTATCCATATCATATTAGTTGATGGGACATACAATTAAGTTACGTAATCTATGTCATTCATAAAATTTATAGTTTTATTTATTGCCGTAACGGTATAAACAACAATAATAAAACAAACGAAATAAGATTCTCATAAACCAAACCAAAACTATAAACCTTACATGTATTGCCCTTTTGGATGACAATACGTTGTACGAAACTGCGGAAAATTATTTATGGTAGTCGTTTGCGGCACGCCCAAGCACAATGTGATATGTAGAAGGTAACAGCTGCTCCGCCTACTACGCTATTTGTTATTGTTACTGCTTACGTCATTGTTAGTAGAACAGTAACCATTATAAGGAAATCGGCGATAATGCACGTTTACTGGTTAAATTTGTGAGTAGTCACTTTTAGTTACTTAAAAATTGACTTAAAAAAGTAACACTACTTTTAATAAAAATAACTTTTCTCTAGTACCGAGGTATGATCTTACAAGAGACAATGAAGCAGGAGAGTTATGGTTTGTTAAAAATCTTGATTTGTCCGATCGAAGTTCGTAGTAACATTTAGTTTTAAATAAGTGTATGAGATCCCAGCAGTGACAAAATATAATTGTTACAGCTTTTGTCTGTGTCTTACTATGAAAAAGGTAAGAATAGGCCTATGTTTTTCTAATTTCATGGCGATTGTTACCAACGAAACATAATCCATTGCCCATATAAAAAGCATTATTGATATTTCCTTTCCCTAATATTAAAATAATACTATAAATTATATTTAAAAACCAAATTTGGTAATTGGTTGTTGTTAGTCTTGTTCCTGAAACCGTAAATCAGCACTCACTTTGTTTCTGTGAAAGTTCCATGATGTCGAATAACGAAAGCTATAAATGGATGTTGTTGTGACTGTTGCATGCATCGCCGTAGCTGAACAATGGAAACAGAAAAACTGACACACCACAAAATCTCTATTTATATACTCTTGATGTCTGTTTCAATAAATACAAACTATAACAATCTGTGGCATATAACATTGCTTATACTTACATTTGTCAAATTCACATTAGTTTGGCACACAACAATTGTCTATTATTTAACATTGTAGCATTACCTACTGTAATGCAGCAATTATACAATGGATATCCACGCAAATTAATTTACTACAATCAGTTTATACAAAACGCTTTTCAGAATCGCGGTCTTATAGTGACTATAATTACGTTTCTGAATCCTGTATTTATAGCCTGGCCGTATGTTGTAATATGTGACACGAATTGTGACGATTTTAAATAAGGAAAAAAAATGAAATAAAAGAAATTTAAAATCTCACATTAAAACAGAACTAAACCCCTAAAGAAAATGATAATGTAACCCCGCCATAATACCCAAAATAAATAGTTTTAAAACCAAAAAGAATTCTATAATAAAATTGCGATAACACCCCTTAATAATTAACCCGGCTTTAACCTGCCGAAACCGGCATCAACACGCATAATTACCCGTGAATATGACTAATAATTGTATTAAATCGGAACTTGATAAAAAACATAATGATGTACAATAATAAAATACTAAGTGAGAGATACCGTAGTATAATTAAATATAGTTAATTATGTCAGAGAATAATCGAGTAAATATTAATCGAATATGGAACTACTTTTACGCTGACAAGCTACCCGCGCGCGGACAGCCTCTTCACCCCTATACTTAGCCAGTTCAGTTGTATCTCAGACACCGCTGCTGATACAGCGTATAAAAGTATGTAGTCGATATAAAAACCTATAAACGAGGAGACGCTTGTGTGAGATAGCCGGATGATGTAAAAATGTAAAAAATGACGTGAGTGTATGACAATGACATCTCTGTAACAAACTAACATCACCTAAATGTGATGTTAAACTGTTAACATGTAACTGTTAAACGTAAGTAACATGTGCGGTACAACAATGTGAATACCAGTGAAAGTTACAACCCAAAACCTACCACAAGAATCTACAGACCCAACAGACGACTCATCTTTAGGAATGACGGCAGATTTCACCAAAACACGATAGCCAGAAGATCTCCAAGACACCCTGCACAACCAATAGAAGCGCCGATTCGCCGACGATGTTACACACAGGTATCACGGAAGTTCTACTTCCGTGGTTCAGAACTTAAATTAAAACAATACATGATAGACACTTAATTAACCAATGAAAGTAAAGTAAAACACGAAAGACTGACTTAATTACCATAAAATTGTAATTTCATGCTTAGTAATAATATGTGTTAAGTTTAAGGCTTTTATGAATATAACACGTTAAAGTTAAATAAGCCCATTCTTCAGATGGCACGAAATAAAGATGATAATTTTAATATCATATACTGAAACAAAATACTCGGATCCGAGGGCAGTAAAAGCTATGTTAACTCATTAATTAATCTAATTCTATTTGTACAAGAGGTGCAAATGTTTTTACCTTTAATATACTCATTGCTAAATTTCTTCGGAGATGTTAAAACTTTATGTAATAAAGAGATGTCATGGTCCAAAAAGGTGAGTGAATAAATCTACAAACCCCTGTCATTATTCCTCAATTCACGGGATCCTATTTAACTTTTGTTTACTTTCCAGTTATTTATGATTTTGTAAAGATAATGGCAGCCTGTTTAATTGACCTGAGCCAATTAACCAGGTTCCCGAATTGTAACGTGTGCCAAACGTTACAAATGCGCCACTCTGCTTAATTAATGAATAAATGATAATTAGCAAGATAAAATGCCCTGTGTTTGTCATTTAATATGTGGTAGAATTATTCACTCTATGAATGTTAATTTAAAATACGCAAAAGGAAGATTTGAAGTACGTAAAGTCAGAATTAGGATAGTGTGTTTTTATAATCATTATGTGGCGTAATAATATAATATAATATAATAACCATGATATATAAGGTAAGGATATTTAAATATAATATAATAATTATTTAAACTTTGTAAGCCTTCGGTAAAACCTGTTTAAAAATGCATTCCCCAACTTGTCTGTTTAACGACAATCTCAGACAAGAAAATGACCTGTTCCCGCTTGTACCAAACTATCCCTTTGTTACGCTCTGCCACCTCGAGGTAGACAATACATCACCTCCCTCTATAGTATTACAAAGTGTGTGACCCCTTGCCCAGTAACAAAAGATTTCAGACATCGTTTAAAACAAAAGAAAACAAGTAAAAAAATTTTATAAATAAGATGCGCACTTTTATGACTTGTGTTGTTAAATAGTAATTGTGTACCCTGGACTAATTAACAATAACTTGCTAAAATCACGCTGGATTTGTGAATAAATAAATAGAGTTTTATTAATAAAGTAATAATAGTAGTGTTAGGAAATCGACATAATAAGCAAGTCCCCGCTTGTAAAAATATTCAATTTTCAACCTGACGGTAGTTACAGGCTAGTTCATGTTTGTTTCTTGACACGAAACAGCTCGAGAAAAGTACCCTCTCCCCTCGTATACAAGTAAGTTGTTTGAATGACATTCCCTGGTTGACTAAACAGACAATCCTGTGCAGGAAATAAAACGTGTTCCAAATTGTCTGAAGTCACCCTTCTTAGTTATAAAGCCTTGCCTAGGTAAACAATGAGCCACCGTAACGCACACAATAGACCTCCCCCAACCAGCTGATCTGTTGTGTGAATGTAAACATAATGTACTCTTCGTATGAAATTTCTCTCTACGATACAATGGTATTATCGTTTTGTTTTGATTAATTATATATGTCAATACTGAGAATTTAATTGTTGTGAGATAAGTTATGTTGATTAATTAAGATAAGATTGCATATTCAAGCTTAATATGAAATAAGATATATATATGTATGTGTTTAAATGAATTAACGTTAACTATGTTAAACATTGAGAAAACGAATTAAAGATGTGACATAAGTGTAAGATAATCAATTGATGAATAGAAATAATCTGAGAGAGAGAAATTTCAGTATGGAATTTTGTGTCCAAATATAAGTGTATTAGTGAAATAAGTAAAAAGAAATGAATAATATGTATGAATAATAATAAATAGGTTGTGTCCTGCTTGAAAATAATTCCCTAGCCGCCAGCTATTGTTAAATGGAACAATAGAGATATTCTCTCCCTCGAGTTAACTCCCCCCTTTGTACGCATAAACTATGCCATTGTTTGAAGAAAACTAGTTTGACCCACATTCCACAGTAACAGCTGATCGTTGAAAGTCAAGTGTTTGTCTCCTTTTGTTTATGTATTACAGCTGATCATTTAAAAACAAAAATTATTATCTTCGTGAAAATCCGATTCTCTCAGTAGCGTAAGAAATTAGGATAAGAATGAATCTAAGGTCAAGTATGTGATTGGCTTTAGATTTCTGTAGTAGAATTAAGAATTATATATAGGTAACGTAACAAGTCACAACGGCGCCGCACTGAAAAATTCTTTACAAGGGTTAAAGAAAGTTCTTTACAAGAGTTAAAGAAAGTGCAGAAAACTAACTACTAGAGTTAGAGTATGCAAAATGTAATCAGTCGGGCCACGATATTGTGAGTTACGGATAATTAGGGAAATTAGTATTAAGAATTAAAATATAAATTAGCATGGTAAGAAGTGAGATAAAGGGAATTTCACGGAGGAGAACATTTAAATGAACAAGATCATTTAAAGAGATTAGAGAAAACAAATCGTGTACTAAATTAAATTTTAACACAGAAATCCCCGAGCATACTCCCAGTACGTTGCTCACAAAAAAAAAAACCCGGTGTCGATATTTAAGCGGAGGAGTATGTGACGATTTTAAAAAAGGTAAAAAAATGAAATAAAAGAAATTTAAAATCTCACATTAAAACAGAACTAAACCCCTAAAGAAAATGATAATGTAACCCCGCCATAATACCCAAAATAAATAGTTTTAAAACCAAAAAGAATTCTATAATAAAATTGCGATAACACCCCTTAATAATTAACCCGGCTTTAACCTGCCGAAACCGGCATCAACACGCATAATTACCCGTGAATATGACTAATAATTGTATTAAATCGGAACTTGATAAAAAACATAATGATGTACAATAATAAAATACTAAGTGAGAGATACCGTAGTATAATTAAATATAGTTAATTATGTCAGAGAATAATCGATTATATATTAATCGAATATGGAACTACTTTTACGCTGACAAGCTACCCGCGCGCGGACAGCCTCTTCACCCCTATACTTAGCCAGTTCAGTTGTATCTCAGACACCGCTGCTGATACAGCGTATAAAAGTATGTAGTCGATATAAAGCCTATAAACGAGGAGATGCTTGTGTGAGATAGCCGGATGATGTAAAAATGTAAAAAATGACGTGAGTGTATGACAATGACATCTCTGTAACAAACTAACATCACCTAAATGTGATGTTAAACTGTTAACATGTAACTGTTAAACGTAAGTAACATGTGCGGTACAACAATGTGAATACCAGTGAAAGTTACAACCCAAAACCTACCACAAGAATCTACAGACCCAACAGACGACTCATCTTTAGGAATGACGGCAGATTTCACCAAAACACGATAGCCAGAAGATCTCCAAGACACCCTGCACAACCAATAGAAGCGCCGATTCGCCGACGATGTTACACACAGGTATCACGGAAGTTCTACTTCCGTGGTTCAGAACTTAACTTAAAACAATACATGATAGACACTTAATTAACCAATGAAAGTAAAGTAAAACACGAAAGACTGACTTAATTACCATAAAATTGTAATTTCATGCTTAGTAATAATATGTGTTAAGTTTAAGGCTTTTATGAATATAACACGTTAAAGTTAAATAAGCCCATTCTTCAGATGGCACTGTGCCGGTTCGAAGCCGGCGGTTACAAGGTATAGATTCTAGAAAGTTTTCGTGATCGCAAAATACGTGAGGGAGGCAGTCGAGCGGACTTTGTTCGACGGTATGAGGGGAGCGGCGCGGTGTGCGGTTGCGCGCGCAGCTCGGCCAGTGCTGTGGAAATTGTATGCAGCAGAAGTCAGTCAACGTTTGCCTCTCCTTGAAAGATTGTACTCCATCTCCGCTCTTTGTATTCGTTCTACGCAGTTTTGTATCCTTCTACATGATGGAGTAGAGAATACAACGACTCCTCGGTAAGATTTAATTATTTTCATTAGTTGTGTGGATATTTAATAACAAGATTTATGCTATCGTGTGAAGTACGTATTTATGTGTGTGTGCGACCTGACAAAGTAATGTAAGAGAAACTCTTTTTTTTTTCTGTTGTATGTAACGCCCTTTATATAGTCATGCCTTATTATTTTCTGTTATGATGCTAGAAGTTTCAAGAGTCATTCTCATAGTAAAAGTGCATTACATAAAAATTTATCACTAAAGAACTTGGTGTGCAGTCAGGTAGTGATCTGTGTCGGTGCATGTAGTATACTGTCGCCGTCTTTGTTAATTATCTTCACAAATAGAGAATGAAGGGTGAGAGCGTCTGTGTATGAAACTTAATTGAAGGTAAAACATTCTCAATGCTGTGAGTGACTTGCTGTTAAATCTTTTTTTGACCAAATAATGATTACTGCTCTGCACGTGGCCGGTTTAACCTGCAAAATTTTGTCGAAGCATGTTGACTGAGTACAGTTCACTTTATATTATGCCACAATTTAATAAGTTCTGTTCATGATGCAAATTTACTTATTCCATGGCTGAATGTAGACTATTTAAGCAGGTTGTAAAAACTTTAATTAATTAACTTTGTGCCTTTGGTGAGAGTTAGCTGCCGGCCCTTTAAGAGGTTAATTACCTCCACTCGGGTGTACCCTTTTTATAGACGTTCTCTAATTTACTTGATTTCTTAGGGTTCTCGCACTAAGTCGGTTTCCTGGTCGGCGGTGGGCTGTACATCTGCCCGAGCTGTGAACCATGTCAAGACCGCCTACGAAGAGGGAGATGGAGACGGAATCACTATGTTGCACTCGCCAGCACTTATGAGGTGACATTTATGCTTTTTCTTTTTTGGGGGCCGAACCGGCAGTGTGCCTGTTTTATGCGAATAACATAGAAGCCAGGGGACCACGTGCCCCACTGTCTATTTGGGAAGTGAACTGTGATCATGACTCTGAACACTCTCTATAAAAAAAATTACTGAACTTTTATAACCCTTTTCTATAACACTAAATGCTATGACTGTAAGTGCGTGCTGCACTGCGGGAGCGCGCCAGCCATTTCACTCTTGTACCATTTTACAGTTGTATCTCTTTTCGCCTTTACACATTACACAAATTTAGGTTAAGGCCCTGTAGCCCTGTTCCGGCTGGAACAGTGGTGTATAAAAATTATATTGACTGTGGTTTCACAATTAAGGGTTGGGGGCTTTCCTGAAGTTTTTTTTTTGGGACGTTTTAAGGGTTTACAAAGGGCACTTAGTTTCTTGGACACGCGCTGGGGCATTCTCAGACAGGCTGATGTCCTGTCAAGTTTTGTCAACTACATGTGGGCGCGCTCCCACAGATGCCAGAGCACAACCACCTTATTGTATTCTTTTTCTAATTATTTTATACAGTTATCTGAGGCTAATCGAAACGATTTATTAATGTTCTTGAAATATTTTAGCCGATTTTGCCCCTTGCACAAGGGCTAAGCTGATTGTTTTTTTAACTGGCAAACACATATGGGTTGACTTCACACGTAGAGAAGTTGCTGTTTAATTTTGAATATAAAACTGGTTTTCATCCTTTTTTTTTGGGTAAATTAAATAGATATACATATTGTCAAGATCTTCTGAAATTGTAAAGCCTCAATCAATTAATTTCTGTTATTAAAGTACATAAGGATTTAATTCCTTTTTGGGATTTTGTGAAGTCAATACTGTCTAGAATTTTAGAAACACTGTCTGGAAGTAGGTGAGGAGTTTGTTAACATTACCTGGTGCTGTGAACGGAACAAAGGTTCACACACTCATCATGGGTCATTAATAAACGGGATGCTAGACAAATGGGTGGTCCAGTTTCATTTATGCGTCATGAATTATTCGTCTTTAAAGGGGTTTGGTGTTTATGTTACCCTACTGAACGGGTTGCCGACGGGCGTATATTTTATCACTGCCGGCGCATAAGATGATAGTTGCTTTACCCGGTGGGTGGGTGCGTTACAGGGGCATGCGTGTTGAAAGTAAATGATTGTGAGTTGTGTACCTTGTGTTCTGTGTGTGTTGTATGTGTCTAGCTAGCCACACGACGGGGAGAATTTTACATGTGTTTGTGTATTTTATATTTTATTTATGTATGTACATTCAACTTATATACTATTATATACACTTGTTCTGATGCAATTCTATTCAATTATATACACTTGTTCTTAGGTAAACTGGAATTATATATGCTATTTGTGATTTAAATTTTTTATATTATATATATGTATATACATTTACTTTGTGCACCCTTATGCACACTTAGGCTGATGTACACTTAATTTATACATGCTTGCCATGATGTACCTTTTGGTAGTTTTTATATAGATACATATATTTATCTTGTACACATGTATGAATTCCAGAGATATAATAAATCTGTTATTGTTATATTATGGCTGAGTTCATTGCAAGTCCCGTCATACTGGACCCAGCATAATTTTGCTTCTCTAGGCTCCTGCCTAGTTCTAAATAACTTGTAACCTCTCTTTGAAAGCCAACAAGCAAGGAGATAGAAATTTAACAAGAAATAAGATAAATACTAAAAGGCATAGAGAGGTTACAGCACGAAATAAAGATGATAATTTTAATATCATATACTGAAACAAAATACTCGGATCCGAGGGCAGTAAAAGCTATGTTAACTCATTAATTAATCTAATTCTATTTGTACAAGAGGTGCAAATGTTTTTACCTTTAATATACTCATTGCTAAATTTCTTCGAAGATGTTAAAACTTTATGTAATAAAGAGATGTCATGGTCCAAAAAGGTGAGTGAATAAATCTACAAACCCCTGTCATTATTCCTCAATTCATGGGATCCTATTTAACTTTTGTTTACTTTCCAGTTATTTATGATTTTGTAAAGATAATGGCAGCCTGTTTAATTGACCTGAGCCAATTAACCAGGTTCCCGAATTGTAACGTGTGCCAAACGTTACAGAATTAGGCGCATACCGGTAAAATTCAAAAATTATTTGAATGGCGCATCTGTAAAGATTGAGAAGGTACGCAAACACTGGGCACTACAACAGCTCACACAATGCGTGCAAAACGTCAGATAACCTCGTATGATATCTGTCGTCTCAGAGTAGCAGTGTGAACAAGATAATGGTATGCGAGAAAAGGCAAACAGATAGGGACAGCTTTAACTTATTGTGAATATAATTTTAATTTGACAAAGGAACGCGTTACTTCCTATTAGTCAAATTGTTTGTCTATTAGACACCAATAGCATAAAAAATAAATACACTATTTACTACCATCAAAACTCATTTATGTCTCTAAAACTTATAATAATGTTAAATTATTCTGTAAGATTACATAGTAACGTTATATTATTATATATTTTACGTTATTGCAAAATTATATAATAATTTATTAAAATCTTACACATAGCGAAAATAAAATTATCCAAGGTTGGTTAAAATAGTGGCGTTATGTTGAACTCAACAAAAGGAATATAGCAGACGAAAGATAAAGTGATCCATTTTACAAAATCACTAAAATAGGTTTATCTTTTGTAACGCCCGGGGCTGGGGCCTCACAAAGTGAAAGCACCAGTCGTGCAGACAGGATAGCTGTGAGAATAGCTCGTTATTAAATAAGGCATTTACTTAGATTAATAATATTTCTTTAATTCATTAGAGTAACTACGTTCGTTAACAAGTTTTATCTTGATGAACAAATGACAATAATGACAATACAAATGAACAAAATAACCATAATTGAAGTGACATACTCTCCTTACAATAATTCTATTGAGTGTTTTCATCAAGACAACATTATATATATAATGTTATATAAACATTCTTTATATACTGACTATTCTTTATTAAAACATTATAAAAGCTTTACTAACTATATTTCGTAATTTGGTACGTTATTATTTTCAATTAGGCATAAATGATTAAGATGTCAATCATACATATTCCTTAACAAATTTAGAACACTACTGAGAACTTCTGAGTATAAATAATTCATTATCCAAAATCGATTAATGCTTTAAGTTTGAACTAAGTAAAACAAAAACAAAGTTGTAATTACGCTTTTGATGTGGCTCCATCGTAGACAGAAGATGCATTGATAGTGCGCAAGGACGCCAAAAAGTGAACAAGTGAAAAAAAGAGAGTGTGTACTTCCCAGTGATCTCGTCAGTTTTATAACCTGCGTGAACCAAAAGTCTCTATGAGTTAACGCCCAAAATTCAGACAATCAGAACTGGATTCTGCACGTGTCTCGAAACTTATCAGGTCACACGAGAGTACAATTTGACATTGATTTTTGTGAACCAAAGCGGAATTCGTTCGCGAACACTGACGAGTAAACAATTCTTAGCTTCCCTGGTTGATAACTCGCTACACGTGCCACGATAAAAAAATGGTCAGCACACTTCATCACAATCGCTCAGTTTGTTCCTTAAAATAATTGTTAAGATAAAATAAAATAATACATTGAGTAGCTTGAGTGTGAGTAGAATCCTCATTAACAATTATATATAAAATCATAACGTTGAATGTGCTGGGCACAACATATCAAACTAGAATTTACAATGAGGATCTGATAAAGAGGAATTTTTAATTATTAAACTAGCAAACATTGTGTTAGTTGAAGAAGGTAACAAAATGTATTTACATACACTACGTGCCGACTTAATGCGGTGAATACATTGGCGCGTCAAAGACTGAAGTTTCCTGCAATGTCTCTTTACAACAGGACGATCGTCGCTATAAATTGTCTAAAATATTAAAAAAAAAATCAGTGTAACCTTTATATAAACACTTTTAAATTCAGTTCATACGATTGCTTTACGATTGTATATTGACACACAAATTTATAAGTAAACAATACGTTAAGCTACAAAAAATCGTAGCAAAACAAAAGCTAAACAACTAGTACATACACTATTACATATACACTACTACATATAATACTATTACGACGATCGCGCCGATCTTACCTTAAAACAGGGGAATAACTTCTTGAAGGCAGGACAAATCAGTATTTGAATAATTATATACAGTCTCCAGATCGCATTAAGATTTCATTTAAAATGTATAATATATCTTTATTTTAATCCGTCTTGCGATCTTGTAATTATTTTGTACACTACATGGTTCGGGAATAAATTCCTATCTTCAGGTGAAGAATGTTTATCCTCCTATTATATAGAAATCATCGGCGAAAATATCACACACACACACACACACACACACACACACACAAATAAACAACACAAACACAACTGTTACAAATAACATAATTAAAACCGTTATAACTACAAAAGTATCGAAAACTGGCTACGTCGAGTTGAAATTTGACAGTCGAACAGTGGGCACTGTTTTCGATACTTGTGTAGTTATAACGGTTTTAATTATGTTATTTGTAACAGTTGTAGTTGTGTTGTTTGTGTGTGTGTGTGTGTGTGTGTGTGTGTGTGTGTGTGTGAGTGTGTGTGAAATATTTTCTCCGATATTCCTATATAATAGGAGGATAAAAATTCTTCACCTGAAAATGGGAATTTATTCCCGAAACATGTAGTGTACAAAATAACTACAAGATCGCAAGACGAATTACAATAAAGGTATATTATAAATTTTAAATTAAATGTTTTGAACCTGTATTATTACCATAACTTTAATGAAACAAAACCAGGCTTATAGAACAGCTGTAGTTATTTAATTGCAGCACTAACATGAGACACGAAATTAGAACTTCTCGCAGAAAATAACATTTGACACTTGTTTTTATTAATAATACGCTGCCCCATGACACGTACTGACTATATTAGTTATAATGATAAATATTGTTGCTTTTATTCTATTCAAAGAAGTTGTGTTATGTAATAACGTTGGAGAGAGGTTTTGTAATACTGTACATGAAAAATCACGGGCTGCTGAAGGCGCAGCGGTAATCAGCAGCACATTCAGAATTGTATCTTTTAGTTAACTTTCTAACCAGCTAGATAACTATCGTTAAATGATGACTGCGTGTACCTTTTTTGTACTTCTTGCCGTTAAACTGCAAAACATAAATTAACGAGATAAATGTTTATGAGGACTTTTAGGAGGAACATCACGTCCAATTTTCCTTGTTAACTCAACTCTATTCTCTTGTTAGCTCTTCTCAAAAAGGTCGGCCTTCTCAAAAACTACCAGTCGCAATTTGACATATAACGTAAAAGACAAATAACTATAAAGAGGAATAAATGCATTTACCATATTGCTGAACGTAAATAAATTTAAATATAATATTGGGTTCTCTAGGTATAAATAATTATGTTTAAGTGAGAAGATGTCACTCTACTGCTATACAATGAGTATTTTTTAAACGTAGTAATAATGTTAGTTAAAAATATAGCACTCGTAAATACTAAAGTAGACGTTGTTATAAATCTAATCTGATGTGGTAGGTTTTATACCTCACGTTGTATGCGTCAATTTGTAATAGAACAAATACTCTTGATGAATGTTTTTATTTGGGGTTCTGGGGTGCTATCTGCCCGTTTAGTTTTGTTTAAAATTTGTGATAACTTTTGTTTAATGTTGTATTATTATTGACATATCCGGTTCAATTCAACCCAGCGTTGAATCCAACTTGAATAAGTCCGGTTGATGCACTTGAAATTATTTATCGAAGTAATTTTCTACTTCTGTTAGTTTATTTGTACGGATGTTCTTCCGTTGACTCGTTGAAATGGTGGTGTTTGTTCCGTGCTGAAAACACAAATATTTTGCATTGACAATCACTTACTTGATGAGTCTTGTCGAACTTGCAGGGTCGTATCACAATCCAACTTGTATACGGACTTACCGTTTTTGTATTCGCCGCTGCTTGTCGAGTTGACCAATGAAATTTGTTCACCTGTTTTCAACTTAGTCTACTGAAATAAACTGACTGACTCTGTTTACTCGTGTCAAAGAATATTTTATTCAATTAATGTGCTCTCTTTGAATGAGCTGAAGTATCATATATAATAAAATTCAGAATAAATAGCATGAGACTTTGAGTTTTATAAAATTTGCCTCAGGGTGGCAGAACTGATTACTAAGTTAGTTTATCTAAATGTTCTTTTTGGTTAAAATAATTTAATACCTTTGTGGATTCTTTGAGCTGACAGAATACCAAATCATTGAATAGAACTATCATTCAATCGTTATTAAACAGTTTGATATTGACTACAATTCAGTCATCACTTATAATTAACATACAAAAATAATAACAATGTGTCAATTCTGGACATTACAGGTTAGCAGAATTATTAAATTCAATTGTTAATAAATGGTTGAAATAAAGTTAATTACAGTCAAAGTAATGCTTGATAAGATAATTAAAAATGAACAATAATATTATGTACTGAAGCAGTGTCATTTAGTAAAACATCTGATTCATTGCTTGGTTCTACATAAATATAATTGCATGGCTGTAAGTAACCACATATCTTAACAACCTTGGTTATTATTCATATCAAGAAAAAATATTGAAATGGTTATAATAGTAGATTCTTTTCCTAAATCATAAAGCATAAATAACATTGAATTATTATATTAACTTTTGTTAATAAATCAATCGGTTGACAAACCTCGGTCATTGGTAATTATTATGTATTATGTTATACACAATGCTAACTACAAGTTCCGTTAAAAGCAAATTAATAAATATTAAAAAAAGTCTGCAGTCAGCGTTGTAGTCAATATGAAAATAGAGCATGCAAAAATGCTATTTGTGACAAAATAACGTAATGTTTTTTTGATATGGAAGAAGAAGAAGAAGATATAAAAACAGGAAGAGGATGGTGCCAAATATTACTAATAACACTACTACATGAGCCAAATCTATAACAGACATTAGTATACACTGCCATACCATATGTCCACCAAATCATGCATGTTCTCAACTCAGGTTGTCAAAATTTACACACGCTACAAGAACGACGGAATTTATAGATTTGTCGGCTCCTCACTTTCTGTGTAATTATGCGTATGTTTATGTTGAATGCAAATAATATAACAGTTTATATTCTTTCCTACTACCTTACTTTCTCCTTGCCAACTGTTCGGTTTAGTGTGCCGGCTTTACTGAAGCGTAGTGCTCAATATACTGACTCCATCCCTAACGCCGGCAGTTTAGTCTGCAACCCCTTGTAGGTAAAAAGAGTTTTCTGGTATAATTTTATAAACATAAATAGTTTTATTTTCGCTCTACTTAAATTAAATTCTAACTGCAGACGCCATGCATGAAGATATAATGTATGTATACCCTTCCTAATGTATTCACTGTGTTTATTCTCTTTAGTTTAGCAAAAATTTGATTGATTTTCCATCGCCTTAAATCCGCGGTTTATTCAAAATGGGAAAGCAATAACAAACCATTACAGACCAAAGAAAAACTACTCACTGTACTTTGTAACAACAGAATTTATTACAGTACAACACATCTATCAGTAAACTTGGTTTAGACCGTTACAGGTTTGTAACAGAGCAGTTTAAATGCTGCCACACTTTAACTGCCAATTACAGCGGTAAACGCCATTAACACAGTTTCCAATCTAACTATTCAGTCTTTGATACACGGCACGTAACTTTCAACGTCATTTGTAAACTTGTTGAGTACTGAAGACGTAACAGTTTCTCAGTATAGGATTCTACACACTACACTTTACACCTATTGAATAATCACTAGAAACTCAGGTGTGAATAATGTATGACAAACATTTCAAATCCTATTGACCATTTAGACCTATTGTGTTTTGATGTTTATAATCAAACTTTTTTCTAAACCAAATCTTAAGTAGCATGAAAGTATTTGATGTCAATGGTCCATTCATTAAAATTGAATTGCCTTTCTAAAATAGTTTAGATTGCTTTGTCGTCGATTGGCTGATAAATATGGTACGAAAGTAAATTGAACTCTTGCTGATCCAATATAGTTAATAGCGTGCCATTTTAAAACGTTTTGGGTAAAAAATAATATTTAAATCATATTAATTTTGCTACTTCATATTTGCTACAACAAAATTTTCTTGTAAGTATTCATTAATAATTTTGCATAACTGAAAATTAAGTGCTTCTGAATTGTAAATATTGTTGACTAACAAAGAGCATTGCCTACAGAAAGTCCCTGTTACACCCATTACCCTAAAAAAAACCAAATCATATTTATTTTATTGTAGACCATGTAGCGTGGTCTCACATTTGGTTACAAAGCGGAAAATTTCCGTCTCTGGCTGGACTTTGTTTAACAATTGCCAACAGTTTGCAAACCTGGGATATCCTTGCCGAAGAAATATAGGTTTAGCTCTGCCCAACTGTACTGGACCTAAATCTTCACGACGTATAAAAAAGTGGCTAAGTTCATTTCTAACAAAGTATATTAAAGCAATTGAAATATAAAGAATTCCTTCCCCTCGTCTGTGGTCACATTCTCTTGTAGTGAAGATTAAAGATTTTAGCATCAAATATACTAATAATTTTAAAAAAGGCGTTATTAAAAAAAACTAATTTTTGATATTGTTTAAATTCATTAGATACCAAATAACCATATACAGTCAGTAGCATGGTTGCCGTAACGTGGCCTAATGGAATGTATTCCTATTACATTATTATTATTAATATAACATTACTAATTAACTTATTACATTATTCCTATTAGTTTCCCTTACAACAGTCAGTGTGTTTATAATGTAAACCCCTCCTTCGCTCACTGGCATTATATTTGTGTGTGTATTTAGTGATGTATTAGGCTTGAATTTATGTTTGTTCTTTTGTTTGTATACTAAGCAACGAATCAACGCGACAAGTAATATCAAAAAGGAAAAGGAAAGAAGTTCATATATATGCCTCTGGCTTGTAAGTAATACGAGTACAGTATACATACAAACACCTCACACATTACATATTACATATTTCTGCCTTATTGCACCCTGTACTTTTTATAATAAAGTAAAAATGACCAAATATTCTTTTAACGGCACCTCGTTGAGTATATAAGTAGCATGCGTTTCTTTTAAACTAGAAAAAAATACCAAAATATTGGAAACTATATCAATTACATTTGTTTTCTATGGACAGAACCTGTACTTAGTTTTGAAAGTTGGTCATCACCTTTGAAACGTTAGAATTAAGTTTCCAGCTCATCAGAAACTTCCAAAGATGATGTTAATAACGTATTTAAAAAAACGTAATTGGGTTATAGAGAATGAATTGGCGGTTTCTGACGGTTGTAACAGATTAAAGCTAGCTGTAAACGTATTGCAACTCTAGCACAGCTAATAACTAGCTCGACAAATTCTGCAGTCAACAAATTAATTTATATGTTATGATAAAGTAGAGACCGTATTGTATCGGTGCCATGGAAACTAATTTTAACAGCAATTTTCAGCGAATAAATTTACCCCGTGAAGTGAAGTACTTGCCCGTGCTGCAATCGAGATTACAGTTCACTAAGTGATTCAAGCATCGTTTGCCATTTAACACAATGAAAAGTAAATACAGATTAGTAGATTTCTATAGGAGCAAATACAAATTCGAGAGCGAATTTAAATGTTATAATATATTCAAACATTAATAATTATTAATAATGCAATAATTAGTGGTAATGTCATTACCGTCTCGCTGTGTTAGTGTTAATGTTTATATTAAAGTACACATGGTAAAATATTTTTAAAATTTTTGTAGGAAATGTTTCAGCTATAATTGTTAACGTAACATAAACGTTAATGCATAAGTGTTTCTAAGTATTTAGTGGTTTGTTTTTGTACGTCTATACAGGCTAAGGCAAAGTGTTTTTTCTAAAAATGCTGGCGTACAAACAACAGACGTGGTTACTGGTGATAACGGTATTCATAATATGTGTAGACAATTGTCGACTAGAACAAGCGTACTGCTGCCATGGCTTCAATTCCTATTTAGTAGCTTTATAAGTACCATAATGCAACGGGTATGACAATATTTACTAGATAGAGAAATCCCTTAAGAATACGTCAAAAATAATTCGCTCAGCAGACAGGATACATACACTCAAGGTACATACATACACTTATGGTGACGATGATTATAAAATAATAATTTACTAATTTCTGCAAACTATGAATAATTGTGGTCATTTACAGTTGATGACGGTCACAGGGTTTAAGTTATGTTCTTCTGCAATAGATTTCTATTGATTAAAATAGCTATGGTCGTAATATATATTACCATAATGTTTATTCTATGATCTCAAAAGAGTAAGTTTATTCGCTTCAGTTATAGATAAAGTTACTGATGTTTTAACTATTACAAAGAGTGTAAAGTTCATTGAAAGATAGGTTATATTAATTTATGAGTACAATAATAAAGTAGAAATATCCACTGACATTCTGTAATATCTCTAACTGATTAGCCAATGGATGCATTTGTAGATCAACCATTTTAATAACACATTGAACATAATCAAAATTCTTCTCTTTATTATTATCCTTTTTCTAACAATTAGTTTTTATTTTTAGAGGTTAGTATTATGGTTTACGATAATTTTCAGTTAATACAATTCTGTATTGTAATATTAAGCACATCTTTTCAATATGTTATCTAATACCGCAAGTATTGTTGGCGACAGGAATACTTTACAATAATTTACAAGAAGGCTAGAGGTAGGAGGGGAAATTAATATACAGAACTGAGGCTCCTTACACAGACGTGACTGCAGCGGTGCAGCAGCTGGGAACGTCACAACCACTACACCGCCCACCTGAAAGCAGATCGGTTGCCGAGACATCAAGGAGTTTTACTACATGAACAAAAATGTTAGTGCAATAATGTGTACGTAATTATATGATACAATTTAAACGCCTTAAGACTATAATTTCTATTGTATAATATTTTTGTGCTTAGTATCACAGGATTAGTAGACCTGTATTTATGCGCTTGGCATAAGACATACAGATTTTTGCATTTAATTTCTGGGAAGCACCATGCACCTAAGTTGGTTTTTAAGCAGAGATAGGCAAATCTGTACAAAGTAGTAAAAGTAAAGTAATAAAAGCCGGCTGAAGCATAGTAGTGGTGATATTACTTTTCCTTGTAAACTGTACAGGAAGGCTCAAGTTGCCAGCCTAATATTTTATCCTGTCGTTCAGGAAAGGAAGGCAAAATGAAATCACGCTACGAGTGCAAAGGAACATGGCGAATTTCCTGCAAATGCTTTAGACAATTGTATCGTGAAAATTAAATATTTTTTCTTAATCACGGGTCCAAATCATTTTGTTTTTGTTTGATATCTAGTCAAAATATTTCAGCTTTCTTATGTTTCAATGTAAAAATAGTTTCAGCGCTTATGCAAACATAATTAATCATGTAAAATATTTATTTACAACAATCGCTATAACATATATTGTAAAGCATTACGAAAAACTCAATCAATACCTTAATGACATATAACAAAAATTAAACTATAAAACATGTTACCCGTTTATAACTTAAAGAATTTATATCTCAACACGTAAGATAATTAATGTTTTCTTCCTAACATACTGAAAACAAATACAACAGTTATTGTATAAATGGAGCATTTTATTCTGAGTAATATAATTTTACCTTTAAACCATGAAAGAACTAGTAGGAAGAACATAATTTTAGAAAAGTCACTAAATGTTTATAATTATATTTTCCTCTATCAAGTACTTTTATAGAATATTGCTATGCTATAGATACAGGTAACATGAGTGGCTAGGTTGTATTTGCACAAGTTGTGTGAGCACCGGGATGACGAAAAGCTGTTGCGCATTCTAAAGCGTGCTGTGCCTTCCAGATGGTGGTGGATACGGTTTTTTTGCTATACTACTTCACACAGACGAAATATAATACAAAAGTGTTTTGAAAGCGTCCGTTCGATTGTTGTAGCTTGCAATTTAATGTGTTATGTTTTTGACCGCATTTTAGTGTAAAATGATATTATTATTTCCTGTGTGCGGACATCTGTAATTAGTTTTTTGCATTATTTATTGTAATAGTGTTTTTGTATTATATTTATTCTTTGTAACATTAATGTGTGTTAGGCAGTCAAAAAACCTGGAAGAATCATTATACTGTATATGTGTGTGTTTGTTTATTGAATCTTGTGTTAAGTATTATTATTTATATTATTATTAATCTATCAAATTAATACAAGTAACGAGTTCTTTAGTCTTAAACTGTTTTATTCCACTGTTTAAAGACAGCGATTTATGCAACTCCCATAACAATAATGCCACTTTTTATTTTTAACAATAATTTTCCACTTTTATTTAAATCTGTCTACTGTCGCACTGATCCTTCTATAATGACGACAGGTACCTAGCAAGCATTCTTTCTTGTGTATTTTATGCGCTCAAGATAAGTCATTGTTTCTAAATTTTTCAATTCTACTCTTCCAAAAATTTAATTATATTTTCAGTTTCCCTTATGTTTTAAACGTAATTTAGTTTTAGTGTACTTTTGTCAATGTTATACACAGTGTAAAGCCTACAAAATAATAGCGTAATGAATTTGACATATAAACACGCTAATAAACAACACATGAATTTGCAAAGAAGATTACATACTAAGCTATGTATAAAATCTGAAGAAATATTAGAGTTTTACCATATAACAACAACAAGTTATACCATACTTAAAAATATGTATTTATTACAACACAAACAACAAATAAAGAAAGTAATGTTTACTATTCAATAGAAGTTTATGGCGATTATAGAACAGCAAAACCCGCAAGAAGACACAAACGAAATTCCGTCCAAGTTTTTAGGCGAAGCTTTCGATAAAATTTTATCAATAAGATCACGGAAGGAGAAATATTGGAATTTAAAAACATGTTGAAAATAAAAAGCTTAATAAAGTAACTCATATCGCTATTTACAATGTATCTAATACAATATTTACAATGTTTTATCCGCTATTTAGTAGATTAATCCAAATCAATGTAACGGACTGCTTGACACAAGTCAGTAAGACATTGTGAATATTAGATATATGCTCGTTACAACCATAAAAAATGATAACTAATGTTGACACTTAAATTTAGTGAGCAAAGATAAGAAAACTTGATCGGGACTGAACTGAGACTCCTGGGACATTTGTCTGAATGGCTGTGAAGACGTTTACACTGAATTGTCTGTACAGCGTCCAATAACAATAATATACGACGCCACTTGTATTTACTCATCACCTATGTAAACTATCATAGTTATACAAGACTATTCTAGCAACTTTTGCAAGGAAACGTTTGATTCATAACCGCACTCAAATCTCTATATTTGAACGAGTACAGATTTCGTGCTTTCTCCGGTGAATATTACATAACATCTGATAAAGTTTATTAATATAAAGATTAATAACACACTGAAAAATTTCTAAACGGTAAACGATAAATTTATTGCAACAAACGTTATATACGCCTATAAATGATGTAGAATGGAAAAACTTACTACTTGCTAATAATGGATTTGTAAATTTTAAAAATTGTAAAATTTTTCAAAATAATAATTTTAATATTAATTTCAAGTAATTTTCACGGTGTTACTAAAAATTATCTCAAAATCTTTTTTTAATATATTATCAAATTTTCCGCTTTGTTTGTGTAGTGAAAACTAAATATGTACATAAAGAGAAAACAGTTATGAAAAGTCTACAATATATATGTGTGCGCACAATAAGCAAAATAAATATTCATAAAGTTAACTGTACGGTCACAAATAGATTCATATAGTCTTTCTGATCAAAAAACCTAAAAGTAAGAAATTTATTACCAATTAAATTATTTAAAATATAAAACTTTTCATATTAAATTTGTATTATTTTGCATAAATTTATTAAGATAGGAAATTATAGCAAATAGAAAACTTATAACTTTCTACAATTTGAAATTTAATGTAAGTTGGCGTAATTTAAAACATTGGGTAGAATGTCATATATGTCTATCAATACAGTAAATTCAAATTGCAAACCGTTAGTCAACTTAAACAAAACCAAGTATATAGTAAGGAGGGGCAAGAGTCCGCACTTAAAATACAATAACAAATTCTCAGCTACTGAACCAAAATAAAGTTTATTGAAAATTACTGACTTATTTGTTACACTATATATTAACAAATGTAATGAGTACACAACAATTTTCACTACAGTATTTGGTAAACAAAAATTAAAAAACAAAAGCATGTAAAATAGGAAAGTTGCCCCAACTTTGGGGCAAGAGTCCGGTCTGTGTAGGGTAAGAGTCCTACTGACACTTATCACACAAGGAATGGCCCAATCCACTGTAATTCGTGCACGGCTCTTCCCACCATGTACTACACTGACGACACATGATCGAGTCTATAGGGGGGGATTCGTAAAGGTGCCCACAACCTCCGCAATAATAATCAACTTTCCTGAAACACGATATTTCTCTTCTTTCTTTGAAATCAGCGGGACTCCCCAGCACACACTTCTGGAACGCTTAACAACAATTGTAAGCCTAATGCAAGATTTATTTAATTGTAATGTGAAGTTTGTTTATGTTGGGTAAGATTCCGCACAGGAGATCAAGAGGACTCTTGCCCCCGGAAACTTGCCCCACTGTGTTCTATATTTTTGCTGACTTATTATGATTCAATAAAATAAAATTGACCACTAACTTTAAGTTGATATGTAACCTCAGACTTACCTTTTAATAATGTACTGTCAAAAACAAATAATAAGAAAGTATATATTTGTATAAATACTCTTAAATTACACTGTAAAATAAATTCAGCTTCCACAAAATTAAACAACGTTACTGTTCACTCACCGTAATGGCGGGAGACTCCTTGTTTGCTGTGTCCACCCATCAGAATGCACTTCTTCAACAGCCCAGACACCAACTCACAACATCTATTAAGAGAACTAGTAACTACGACGTATTAGGACACTTGCCCAATGAGAACTCTTGCCCTGCATTACCCTACAATAAAAAATTAGCAGTGTTGTAACATACAGTTTGGTCTGACGCTGTCTAAGGGTATTGAATATAATTAACTAAATCCTGCCGAGAATAATATATGCAATACTGTAAAGAAAACAAAAGTGGAATATAGTATGTACGAGTGGGAAATAGTATGTTAGTACTAAGTAGGAACTCTAGTTTCTACGGCAATTCCTACCATTACCATAGCATTTACAATCCAACTGACAGACTTTGCATACTCTTCGGGTTACGTAAATTTAAGTTGCTTATAAATTATTTATCTCTCGAAATCAAATTCAAATTGTAAAGGGCGCTAATTTTGAATAATAAGGATGAGTTACCGGAATATTGTTTAGTGCCAGGTTCACTCATTTTTAAAAACCTTTGTACCTCCAGGCTCACTGTCAAAGAATATATATGTACAAACTCATGGTGCACCCCCGCCCCACACACACACACACACACAACCACAGGACCTAGAAATATTGAGGTTGGTTATGGATTTGGGTGTATATGTTTTTATATGTTAATTGTTAATACTGTACTCCCATTTTTATTTAAATTATACAATTAGAATAATTATTATTTTGATAATTAGTATTTTTAGAATTACAAGTTGATGTTTATAGAATTCTTTTATATTTAGGTTTTGATTCTGAATTACCACATTTTAAATTATGGCAATTTTCATCTTGAAATTAATATATCTTGATAAAAATTAAATAGCTTTATTGGACTTATTGTAGTAGTTGTTTCCGTTATTATTTTTATTATAAAAGAAATTTAGTAAAATCTGTATTATTTTAAAAACATTCAATTAGGAGTATAATATACAAAGCGCAACAGAGAATAAGGTATAACAGAGCTTATATTTATAGTGTAATCATATATAAAGTGTAATTATATAATAAATTGTTCCAGTTTTACGTTGTTACCAACCAGTAAAGTTTATTAGAAGTAAGTCCAAGTGTGCGTTTTTTGTTGTCACTACAGGCAAGACGTAGATATGTGAGACGTAAATGTATCGAGACGTAGATGTGAGACGTAAACACTTTTTACCTAACCTAAAAGTATTTTTTACTTTTTTAATAAGTACAGTCTCAGTAGCACTGGTTCTGTTTCTTCAATTTTACATTGAGAGAATCCGCCAAATGTTTTACTCGTTTATATAAAAAATGATTTGTTAACGTTGAAATTGTGTCAGTGTATGTCCAAATAGAATATGTTTAAAGGCGGCTAAAGGACAACATTACTTAAGCTTAATAGGGGAAAACATAAAAGGAGATTTAAAAAAAAATTGCCTGTGTATTCTTCTACAAACTTGAAACACTCTCTACGTAGATTAAAGGACGAAATTGTCGCCAATGTGTCAAGAAATCGCATAGAAATATGAAGAAAATCTTCATGTTTACAGCTTTGTCAAGGCTACTTAGTTCACGCACAACGCAGATTGGTATGAAGCTTCAACATTGGTTTACTTTGATACAATTTAATTAAATCACAACAAAGTTTTATGTTTACTGCATACACTATATTGTATGGTGTAAGGGGCTAAGCGTCTAAAGTATCTTCTTAATTCAAACAAGGTTTGAGCAAGCTATATTTCTGACTTCTTTATAGCCTGTTACATATTTTTGTGACACACAACCTGTGAATACAATGTTAGTAGATCAATGTAAAGGTTAGTGTTTAGTGATGTTATGCTAGTGAGCGATTTCAACGTATAAATCTTATTAGTTAATAATATCTAACACTAGTAAGTGCACCACTAGCGAAACACTAGTAAGTGTGTATTGAATAACTCATGTATCAAAATTTCTCTACTTTGTTCTTTATTTGTCATGAAACTTGACTGAACAAGACTCTAAGATGGTTTTGCGGGTTTCTGCTTCTGACCTCTGTTTTCATTGTTTCTCAATATTTTACTGATTAAACGACTTGCTCGATTCAGGAATCCCCCTTTTCTATTCAGCCTCTCCTGGTTAACAACTCATTACCACTTCATTGCATCGCATGCTAGACAAAGCTGATTGCCCTTTCTATGAATGGTTTGCAGTACACACTTTCGATTAATACAATATATATTTCTGCAAACATCAAGCCTTGTTTTGCGAAGCAAACATACTTTGTGGCCGTTATACTGCAACAGAACGCAGTTTCACTCTATCCTGACAGGTACTTTATAGCCGATTGCGTTCTATCTCTAACTATGATGGTTCATATGGAACGACGCACCATACCTAAGCTATGCTGTTGGTTCCACAATGCTGGGTGGACACAATAGAGATCTTCACTGCAATTATAATCTACAGTAGGATGCGACAAGTTAGGGACTGCACTATTATAGAAACGTGTCGTTCATTTGAACCAACTCCATGGTAATTGGTATATTAGACACTATAGGTTTGAATAAAGTAGAATAAGTGAGAAAAAGACACGAATCAAAGGGCACTAAATTTTCATAAGAGAAAAGAACATCAGTAAAAGTAAAAAAGTTCATTACAATGGTTCCAATTGTAAATTATTCCTAATTATAAATTACGAATAATATCCCTTAAAATCTATCTTGTAACAAGATGAATTAAATTAAATAGTTAACCAAGATACTGAGTTATATAGCAACGGTAAAATTTGTATCAATAATTTACCATGTTGCATATTCAAATTATAACAAACATAAAATAAGAAAAATTTTATTAATACTATATATATAGTTTTAAAACTAAAATATTAGAAAAGCATATCACCAAATATTAAGTGAAGGGGGGATGAGATATCTGTGTGCGTATTGTTGAAAACTGTAATTTCTCAGCGTGTGTGATGCCGTTACTGACAGCAATAGTAGACGCAAACAAAACCATAAGTTTTGGAATATTGTGCAAAACCCAATTATTGCAATTATCGGCCTGTTCAGAACGGTATGCGCTCGTGGACTCACGCGAGTGCGAATTCATGCACGTATAAAGTGACAGTGTAATTATTTGTTACTGACTCTATTACACAGCTAATTACTGTGAAAAACACACTCCCAGGTAGTGAAAAATGTCGCTAATTAAGAGAATTTATTATATTTGCCAAGAGTGTTTTACGTATGATGAAAATCGCCAATAACGTAAAATAATTTTTATGTTGTGAAAGTGGCGTCAAGCTGTTGGTACAGTCGTTGACAAACCAAGTAGTGCTTAATCAAACTTCGACAGGTTTGTAGTTCCAGGTCTATATAACTCGAGCCTGGTAATCTATATTCTCTCTTGCAATCAGATCGTCACAAATTAACGTCATGTGTTTCGAGACTTGTGCTTCTTATCAAAATATCCGATGAACCTGAAACGCGCGCGCGCACACACACACACACACACACACACACACAAAATAGCACGTCCAACCGTTAGGAGAACTACCATGAACACCAAGCACACCAGGGTAGAGCAATCTACAGCATCAAGAGTTAACGAACCAAATTGTTTAAATGAATTAAATAAAGTGCATTAATAAATCAGAGACAATAATAAAAGATCTGTAAAAACTATAAAAATATAGCTGGCCCATATAAATTTTAACTAAAAGTGATTTAGAATTTTTATTTAAGAGTATAAAGTAAGAAATGTTATTAAAATATTTAATTGACACGCTAAGCGTTTAAATTCTTTACGTGCATATTTTTGCTGTTGCATTGATGTTCTTCAGAAAATACTTATTTTTAACATTTTGAAGTGTTAAGTTGTTCGCTAAGTTGCTTATTGTAAATAGTCAGTAAATCTTTAATACCCAAGTTCTCAGACACCTAAAGTAAAATAAATTTTATATTAGTGGTACATAACGTATTTAAGTAAAAATTATTACATACTGTGATAATAAATAAGATATGCACACTTATGTGCAGAGGCATACATTAAACAAATTTTCGGTTTATTTTTTTAAAGTAAAACACAATTTTAAGGAGTTTAAAACTCATCTTAATTATTTTATCTTGCCATTCTCTTTCGTCCCTAAAACTGAAATAAGCTAAAATTGCATGATTTGGTGGGCTATATAAATGTATTATAGATAATGTAACTCACAAACACGCACGCACCAGAACGTAACATTTCAATGTTTAATCCAGTCTGTATCCGAGAGCGCTACAGAGAGACATAAACTGCACACATGGCATTAGCTCCATGCCTGCAAATATTTCATTTTCACCAAATATTAAGCGTGACGTTTTTATCATCATCCGTTTCGTGTTACAAGGTCGCTTAGAAGAGAATAACCTTTTTTATATTCAGAAGGTTATGCGCGTGGTTTGCTTTTTGCTTCTAATTATCTCATACATCATTCAGCAAAGCCCACAAAGTGTTTTTAGTAAGCATAAGGGCTGCCCTTACATAGTTCCCTACGTACATTTGTCATTCCTAACACCCCCATACATTGTACATACGACACGGCATTCAATATGAAACTTGAAGTCTAATCTTGCATTGTATTGTTTATGTTTATGTTTATTATCGTTTAATATTATTACTAAATTACAGACTTCTACAAAGAGCTGTAAATGAAAATCAGCTATAAAAACGGTATCTTACTCCAGTCTTATATATATTATGGGAATTTACATGTATGAATAATAATAAATGTGGTTGTTCCATTAAAGTAGAATTAACATATAGTGAATACATAATATATAATGAATACAAATTTCAGTTGGAATTATAAGAAAATACGCCCTGATGCCTTCACACTTTTTAAAGGCAACAACAGAATGTATGGATAAAAATTTAAGTAAAATTGTAAAGATAAAATATTGAAACTGTGTTCCTTCTAAACATTTGCATTCTTATACATTTTGCTACAGGTCAAATATTTACTTGCTACCAGTCGCAAAATCTTAAGTTAAAAATGATGCTAAACCTAGCAGACACGATGCTTAAAATCCACGTTACCTCCATTTTTTACTTCCATGTTCCATAAGGAAATGGAAGTATGGTGATGGCAAAAAAAATCGTGTCTGAGATTATTGCAGATTCTAATTGTACTACCCTCAAAACATGAAAAAATTCATTTTTCGAAAAGAGTCTGTGTGTGTGTCTGTGTGTCTGTGTGTCTGTCTGTAGATTTTTTTTTTGGCAAACGATAACAGCCGCAAATTCAAACAGAATCAAATAAATGTTTGCATACAGCCCTGATTTGTAGAGTACTCAAGACCTATTGTTTTTCGTGAAGATCGGTTAAGGAAAAGGGGTAGTTTACCAGCAACTTTTTTTTTTATCAAAGGTAATTTTTTTATGGCAAACGATAACAGCCGCAAATTCAAACAGAAACAAATGTTTTGCATACAGCCTTGTTTTGTAGAGGTCTCAAGACCTGTTGCCTTTGGTGAAGATCGGTTAAGGGAAAGGGGTAGTTTACCTGCAACGTTTTATGTTTTAACATGGGTAATTTTTTTTATGACGAACGATAACTACCGTAAATTCAATCAGAATCAAATAATTGTTTACATATACAGTACGCCTAAGATGTAGAGGACTCAAGGTCTATTTATTTTGGTGAAGATCGATTTACCCCTTTTGGAAAGTGGTAGTTTACCAGCCACTGTTAATGTTTTAACAAGAGTAATTGTTTCTATGACGAACGATAACTGCCGCACATTCAAACAGAATCAAATAAAGTTTAGCATGCATCCCTGAATTGTAGAGGACTCAAGACCTATTGATTTTGGTGAAGATCAGTTAAGAGAAAGGTTTAGTTTACCAGCAACATTTTATATGATAACAAGGGTAATTTTTTATATGACGAACAATAACTGCCGTAAATTCAAACATAATCAAATAATGTTTTGCATACTTCCCTACATTGTAGAGATCTCAAGGCCTGTTGATTTTGGTGAAGATCGGTTAGGGGAACGGTAGTTTACCTGAAATATTTTTTGTTGTGACAAGAATAAAGTACTTAATTTTGATGAATAAAGTATCCTGATAAGAATATCTTAATAATCCACTGTAGAAACGTAGATGAAATATGTATAAATGAGGAGGCTAGTTGAACGGGGTGGGGGTAATTTTCTATAAATGAAATTTATAGTTGAAGTGGGAGGGGATAATTTTTTATATATGTATTACGTTATCGGCAACAAAGAAGTTGTTTGTGGTTAAAATTCCTTCCCGTCCTGTTTGGTCGTACACCAAAGTTTTCTGCAAATCCAGACGTTTCGGCAGTCCCGTCGACTGCCATCATCAGTGAAAATCGAGTGCGATAACGTGTGGTGGTATACGTTAGTGACCACAGTACTGTGGTTAAGACTGAAGCAATAAGTGGAAAGAAGTAGTTTCTATGGAAACATTTCATTTCGTAAATGATTTAAAATATAAATCTTAGAACATCGAAGTCATGTATGGTTCTCCATACCGATATTTAAAGTTTATTAAGTTCCCAGTCTTAGATGAAAACAAGAAGAGTATCACATAAAGAAGATGAAAAGTCCGTAAATCCATTCGCAAAGGATTAAGCAACCTTAATTTTTGTAAACGTAAGTAGCGTACTGAATTATGTAGGATGTACGGAATAGCTGTACAATAAGGGATGAGGTCTGTAAGTGGTGGTAGGGTACCTGCCTCTTGTAACCGCAGCCTCCTGTCCCACGTTATCGTTATTAACGCCACACGTCATGGTGGCGTAGCCTAAACAGCGAGGTTGGTGAAAACTTCATTTCACACCGGAATCAGTAAAACAATCACAAGATCGACCATTATCAGAATTGCATTTAATAAATTAATCGTTCTATAAAGTACAGAAAGTCATAACGCATTATGCACAGAATTAGTCTCTTAGGTTTTTAATGGCAGTGTGAAACAGCTAGGCCTATGTCTTTAATACGTATCGTCCTAAAGACAAGGTATATTTAGTATTCTCTTATTCTCCTTGTCATCAGTTTCTTGATTAATTTGATGCGATTCTCCAGTTATTTGTATCGAGACTCAATTTTGAAGCTATTGGTTTGGTTTTTCTTGAAACACTTTTATTATTTACTTTACTGTCAATAACTACGACACCGTTAAATTAGTGACTTTGCCACAAAACATATTTTACAGTATATTTTAAAAGACTCAAACCTAACACAATACCAACCTTTAAAAGAAGATGCAATATTATGTGATGGAATAAATGGGATTTTATAAGGGTAGGAGTTTAAAGGCATAAGGAGCAATACACAATCAGAGTATCATCAACAGCATCAAATGTATTTCAAATATTCGTAGTGCAACAATTTATTAAAAAAAGGTGTATTTTTTTGTTACATACTGTTACAGCTGCTACTGTTTGTGTGACATACAAATTGCCATTAATAATTGTTTATCAAAGTAAAAGTTTTTTTGAATTTTGTAGCAGAGATACGCCAGTGCAGTATGCCTATATAGCGGTTCAGCCGAAGCACACCAGTGAGAAAATTAATATAGATGTGCAGACTCAACATCGTTGAGATCACGTGTGTCGATGCTTCTGCGAAAAGAGTTTTCACACTAGAGGGGAAAACGACAGATGACGGCTACAAACTTCAGTTTTAGCAACAATCTCGCATATGTTGTTCCCTAATAAGAGACGACACAATGATGGCTGCTATCATTTTTATCAAAATAATGTTAAGTATGCCTGCTTTATCCTAAAGTAAGACTTACAAAAGTTGTCTAAACAAGCGCTCTCATTACTCCTAGGCTACCCATTGGATGGTTTTGGTCTCGGTGTAACGACTTGCACATGGGCACAATGAATGCAATCTTCCCTACCACGTAAGAACATTCTTCGGGGCAATATTGTTTATAAAATTAATAAGTACAGAATGTCTTATGTATTTAACTTGAGCATTAGTAATACAGTTTGGTGCTAGAGGACGGTCTAGGTACTGTAAGAATGCTGACTTTTTGCTGAACCATGGACAATGAAAAAACAATTTAATATCAGTTCATCGTGCAAAAGAGAAACATAAATTGAGTTAAATTGGTAGTCTAATAAATCATTGAGTGCAACGATACTTAAGAAAATGTTAATTGGCAAGCAGTGTTTATATTTGCAATCGTGCGCTAGATGTGGGTTTCTAAAGATCTAAGGAACTTGAACTGTCAAGACAATATTGTACACTATAGTTAAAAAGCAGAACTGTGCTAGCGATAAGGCGCTTCCTTTAACGCGCTTTAATACAGAGTTTCCAATATATTGGTCTGCGTGATTAACGTTGTCTACAATTTCAATGAACAATATTTCACCTATAACAAACTACATAACGTACCACGTAGTCATGACCGTACATCTAGCTCAAGATATATGATATTCCAAAGTATTTACTTAACACTGGACAGCTTTACATTAAAAAAACTGAGAAAATACATCACGAATAAGTCTTCCGCTACACCCTAGTAAACGCCCAATTTAAATAACTTATAGTCTGTTTTATTATAAATATAAAATATTAAATATAGTCACATAGATTGAACTAGAGAATAACACAGCATATCGACAATAGGATGACGGTACTTTGTATACTATGGGCCACATCGCTTTTATGGGACACATGAATGTGATATGTAGCCAATTGGAACAAGAAAAGAGAAGAATTGAGGTACTGGAAATTGGATGTTATAAACATTACTGAGATAAGATAGATCGACAAAATTATTAATGATTAGATTCTGACTAGAAATACAGAAACAAAAAGTTTTTGCCAAAATATTATGAAGGGAAGGGTTTAACTTATTGCCCTTATTATGCGTCACGAAAATATGATAAAAGCAATAATAGAATGGTATGTTAAATGGAAAAGAGGAATAGGAAAGACCCATATGAAACACATTAGTATGTCGACGTCTACTTGTGATGACGTCTAGTTCCTACACAAAGATGAAACAGAAACCACAGAGAAGATGGGTATGGAGAACTACTAGAAACCAACGTGCGGATTGCTGACTAAAAAAGAAGCAAATGTCGGTAACTATTTGCTAACATGCTTACCTTTTTATACACGTTTCCAACATTGACAATTTACATAAACTACGAGATCGTTTTTATGAACCATAGAAGGTATAGCAGAAAGAGCTGACGCCTAGAAAAGTAAATATTATAGGAGAAGATTGACACTTACTAGGCGGTTTTTCATTTGTAACGCGATCAGTAAGATTACAGGTAATTGGTTCTTTTGTTGTTAGACAAATATCAATAGACATACTTTGTACTGACTAAAAACTGTGGTTAACTCTGTGCCACAAAATGCTAGCTACTGACAGAAAATGCTTAATCCCTTATTAGTGCATTTCAAAGGCGCTTATTGAGAATTAGTGTTCACATGCAACTAGTATTTTGTAGTTATACATATGTAGAAACACACATAGTTCATATGTTTTCGAGTCATAGTAAGAGGACAATTACTTAAAAATGAATGACAAACGGTCTCTGTTTTCCTGATGCATTTCTATAGTTTTAATAAATCAAGTATTTAAAGATCGTGTGTAATTTACACACGAAAGGTTGATATTTAATGGAATATACAAGTTAACCATTATTATTGTTAAATGCAAGTAACAAAATACTAGACAAAATGGAAATCATAATCTAATCTTTTGTTGAAATATCAATCGCTTCGTGGTATGGCCAAATTTAGGTAACAGTAAAAAATCACGAAGTATGACGGAGGAATAGTGATACAGTGAGCAGAATAAATCAGTTTAGAATAGTATTTAGCAAGTTACAAAGAATATTGACTGCAATCAGACAAAGTTTTCAAACTATGGACGCGTTTTGAAATCCTCACATTTTGTAAGATTTAACAGAGAAGCGAAAGGGACTGAAAAATTTTGAGATATGGTGTAATTAACCCAAAACACACTAATTGTTTGACGTATATATTTAGTTTTGTCTGTTTAGAGATTTCGAAGGGATATCCTTTACATCAAATTTGCGCTGCCAAATAACCATAGGAATTACTGCATTATGGACAACAAGACAGTTATATAGAATTGCTACCAGTAACTATTTATTCAAGAATGGATGAGCGAAGAACGTCACACACATACACAGAGAGAATAGAGCAAGGCCTAGGCTGCAGTACATTAGGCGCATCGTGGATGACGTTAAGTAAACAACTAAAGAAATAATGAAGAGGTAAACACAATATCCATCTAATGTGAATGCTCCTCCTAACCAATCGCTGGATTAACAAAGATAAAGTTACTGTTAACACGCTCAGATTTTATGTGTTCAATGCAGCCAACAATTTCCAGCCAGCAAGATTACTGTGACAATGTGCAAACAAATTGAATAACTTTAATTTTCCTTTACGTCATCAATGTTTATGTTAAAATCATAAAGAGATTCTTCTTATATGACTATTCGTTGTAAATTTCCATTTAGGCTACGTTTGTTGTGCATTTTGTGTTGTAAATATTAGCCGTCTTGTTTGTTCACCATCTTCTTTCACAGCACTACACTTTATATAGTATAGAAACTTTCTCTTGTAAAAACTTACTTGTCTTTTCCGTCGAACGCGTTTCGGCGTCGTATTCGCCTTCGTCAGCTTAGAACAGACTGCCAGAACTTAGTAACGGTTGTTGCTTGGAAGGTATAGTGGGGGTGGTGTTTAGAGGAAGGGGATGGGGATTGACGCGGGGATCCAAATTATTCTTGTTTTATGTATAATTGTGTCGAAAAGTGTATGTGATTTATATTGTAATTGGTCGTTTAGTATGTTGTTTGGTTTTGTTCAGTGGTGTTTGTATATTTCATACTGTGCAGCTGTGTTGAGTTTTCGACCTTTGGGTAAGAGGTGTAATATTTCAAGATTAGTATATAAGTTGGTGTATGTGTAGCTATTGTTATGTGTGTGTATGTGTGTGGCAAACGCAGATTGTATATTGTTGTTGGAGAGGGCCTTCAAGTGTTCAGAGTAACGGGATGAAAAAGATCTTCCCGCCTAGCCTATGTAGAAACTATTGCAGTTATTACAATTTAATTTGTATACACCTGTTCTATTGTATTTGTCTATGTCTGTGTTTGTATCGTTGATGTGTTTTTTGATGGTATTGTTAGTTCTGAATGCTACTTTGTACCTGTGTTTTCTGAACGTGTTGGCAAGTTTGTTTCTGTTGGAGTTATGGTATGTGAGTGTGATGTATTTATTGTGCTGTGTGTTGTTGGTATTTTGTGTTTTGTTATTTTTGTTTTTGATGCGTTTGTGTAGTTTGTTTATTAAATTGGGGTTCTAACCGTTTTTCATTGCTATGTATTTGATTGTGTTGAGTTCGTCAGTATAATCCTGTTTACTTAAGGGTATTTTAATTAGTCTATGGAGCATATGGTTGAAGGCCGCATGTTTATGTTGTGTTGGGTGGTTTTATGTGTTGTGTATAACCATGTCAGTTGTGGTAGGTTTTCTGTATATTTTGTATGTGTGTGTATTGTTAGTTTTGTTAATTGTTAGGTCTAGAAAATTTATACTATTGTTTTGTTGAATTTCCAGTGTAAATTTTAATTTGTGGTGTATTGTGTTTATGTATTTGTGGAAGTTTTCAACTTGTATTGTGTTGCCTTGGAATAAAAGTAATATGTCATCTACATACCTGTGCCAGTAAATGATTTTGTTGGTGTATTTGTTGTTGTTTATTATGTGGTTCTGTTCTATGTTGTGTATATATATTTCTGCCAGTATTCCTGATATGGGGGATCCCATCGGGAGACCGTCTGTTTGTGTGTATATCTTGTTATTGTATGTAAAGTAATTTTGCTCAGTTATTATTTTGGTAAGTGTGATGATCTCTTGTATGTGTGTTTCAGGTGTGTTGTTTTGTCTGAGTAATTGTTCTAGTGTTTGTATGGTTTCTTCGACTGGGACATTGGTGTATAAATTGGTGATATCAGAAGATGCTAGTGTTGAGTTGTGTGGGATGTGGATGTGTTCAGTTTTCTTAACTAGGTCGATGTTGTTTTTGATAGATGTGTTGTTACTGAGATTAATGTTTTCTCTGATTATTTTGTCTAAGTGTTTGGCGATTTTGTGGAAGGGAGCTTGTGTGTTATTTATTAATGGTATGATGGGAATGTTAGGTTTGCGTATTTTTGGTAATGCATTTAGTAAAGGGGGGTTAGGTTTTATTTGTTTTAGGTACTTGGTGCTTTCAGGTTTGATTATATGTTTTGTGTTGTTTATAAATTTGTTAATCTGTTTTTGAAATTTTAGTGTGTGGTCTTTATTTATTTCCGTTATATTATTTTCGTTGAAGAAATTTTCAATTTTAGTGTTAAGTTGATGTTTGTCTATTATGACGTTTATGTTCCCTTTATCAGCTTTCAATAGTGTTATGTTGTGTTCATGCAACTTTTGTTTTACATTGTTAAGCGTTTTTATCCCTTTGCTGTGTCTTTTCGGTTGTATATGTATGCGTTGGAGCTTACGTTTTATGTCGTGACGTATTGGGTCCCGGTCCTTAATATGCGTGTTTTGTCTTTTCTAAGGTGACGAAGGCGAATACGACGCCGAAACGCGTTCGACGGAAAAGACAAATAAGTTTTCACAAGAGATTGTTTCTATATTATATAAAGTGTAGTGCTCTGAAAGAAGATGATGAACAAACAAGACAACTATAATACGCAGACAGAGCGTATTTCATCCATAAGTACAGAAACGCCAAAAAACAAGAAACAAAAACTTCCTTGCACATAGCCTTCAATAAAACTTGCCGAAAACACAACATAATACCAACACACGCACAAGTTACAATAAAACAAAACACACATACAGCACTTCAAACCAAACGCAAATTAGAACTATTTAACCTAAATAACATAATCAATTATTTATACCATAAAAAAGACACACGTAACAGACAGGCATACAACTTACACGTGAAACTTACACAAATATTACACCACACAGAACTTGAAAATGTAATACAACACACACAGGACAACATAGAAAAACTCAAATTGACAATACAAGATCGACACAACAAAAAAATAATGAACCTCACAAAACGCGTAATTGAATCGATCCCTGAACCGGCACACAAATTCCACACACGCACAGTTAACACAACTAACATTAATTTCACAACTGATGAAATGGATTTATTAAACAAAGGACTGAAACATAATTTGAATAAATACAACTAACAACAAAAATCACAATAGACTCATACGTGACATAATTATAGACACCGAAACAGCTGTACAAAACACGCATATTAATGACCGGAACCCAATACGTCACGACATAAAACGTAAGCTCCAACGCACACATATACAACCGAAAAGACACAGCAAAGGGATAAAAACGCTTAACAATGTAAAACAAAAGTAAAACAAAAGTAAAGTAAAAGTAAAACACAACATAACACTATTGAAAGCTGATAAAGGGAACATAAACGTCATAATAGACAAACATCAACTTAACACTAAAATTGAAAATTTCTTCAACGAAAATAATATAACGGAAATAAATAAAGACCCCACCCTAAAATTTCAAAAACAGATTAACACATTTATAAACAACACAAAACATATAATCAAACCTGAAAGCACCAAGTACCTAAAACAAATAAAACCTAACCCCCCTATACTAAATGCATTACCAAAAATACGCAAACCTAACATTCCCATCATACCATTAATAAATAACACACAAGCTCCCTTCCACAAAATCGCCAAACACTTAGACAAAATAATCAGAGAAAACATTAATCTCAGTAACAACACATCTATCAAAAACAACATCGACCTAGTTAAGAAAACTGAACACATCCACATCCCACACAACTCAACACTAGCATCTTCTGATATCACCAATTTATACACCAATGTCCCAGTCGAAGAAACCTTACAAACACTAGAACAATTACTCAGACAAAACAACACACCTGAAACACACATACAAGAGATCATCACACTTACCAAAATAATAACTGAGCAAAATTACTTTACATACAATAACAAGATATACACACAAACAGACGGTCTCCCGATGGGATCCCCCATATCAGGAATACTGGCAGAAATATATATACACAACATAGAACAGAACCACATAATAAACAACAACAAATACACCAACAAAATCATTTACTGGCACAGGTATGTAGATGACATATTACTTTTATTCCAAGGCAACACAATACAAGTTGAAAACTTCCACAAATACATAAACACAATACACCACAAATTAAAATTTACACTGGAAATTCAACAAAACAATAGTATAAATTTTCTATACCTAACAATTAACAAAACTAACAATACACACACATACAAAATATACAGAAAACCTACCACAACTGACATGGTTATACACAACACATAAAACCACCCAACACAACATAAACATGCGGCCTTCAACCATGTGCTCCATAGACTAATTAAAATACCCTTAAGTAAACAAGATTATTCTTCGTATTGTTTAAATTAGCAGCCATCCTTACTATTTCTTTTATGAATTTGTTAACTGCTATAATTTTTGTTGTTCGACTAAGCTTTTCGTCAGCACTGACATCTTCAGGTCTTAAACAACCTCTTTTATGAATTTGCTAACTGCTATAATTTTTATTGTTCGACTAGTTGTTCGGCCACGGTTGTTTAAGACCTGAAGATGTCAGTGATGACGAAAAGCTTAGTCGAACAATAAAAATTAAAGCAGTTAGCAAATTCATAAAAGAAATATTAAACAAGATTATACTGACGAACTCAACACAATCAAATACATAGCAATGAAAAACGGTTACAACCCCAATTTAATAAACAAACTACACAAACGCATCAAAAACAAAAATAACAAAATACAAAATGCCAACAACACACAACACAATAAATACATCACACTCACATGCCATAACTCCAACACACACAATCTTGCCAACACATTCAGAAAACACAAGTACAAAATAGCATTCAGAACTAACAATGCCATCAAAAAACACATCAACGATACAAACACAGACATAGACAAATACAATAGAACAGGTGTATACAAATTTAATTGTAATAACTGCAATAGATTCTACATAGGCCAGGCGGGAAGATCTTTTTCATCCCGTTACTCTGAACACTTAAAGGTCCTCTCCAACAACAATATACATTCTGCGTTTGCCACACATACACACACATAGCCATAGCTACACATACACCAACATAGATACTAATCTTGAAATAGTACACCTCTTACCCAAAGTTCGAAAACTCAACACAGCTGCACAGTATGAAATATACAAACACCGCACCACACAACCAAACAACATACTAAACGACGAATTACAATATAAATCACATACACTTTTCGACACAATTATACATAAAACAAACAATAATTTGGATCCCCTCGCCAATCCCCATCCCCTTCCTTTACACGCCACCCCCAATATACCTTCCAAGCAACAACCGTTACTAAGTTCTGGCAGTCTGTTCTAAGCTGACGTAGGCAAATTCGACGCCGAAATGCGTTCGACGGAGAAGACAAGTAAGTTTTCACAAGAGAAAGTTTCTATATTATATAAAATATTAGCCGTTTACATTTTTGTTCATAAGTAGCCTATACTGTAGTATATAAATTTTCTTCATCTGTCAATTTTTCTGCCATTTGCTCCTATGTAATGCATGCATATATGATAATTAATATTTGCAGGTTCTTTATGGACGTTTCTCTCTTTCTTCACCGTTATTTTTTGTTTTATGTTCATAAATTACCTTGGATATCATAATTTCCTATTTGGCCAGCTGTTGTTAATCCTGTTATTTTACACACAATTGTCGTCTGAGGCGCCCATATTTCTATAATTGGTCACAATTAGGTAGTAAACTGGGAGTAGGAGCATAAGAATAAAATAATTCAGTAGTCTTGAACAGGCGCTATGAAAAGTGTAATAGAAAAGTATATCATCTGATACTTACGTATCATGTTTATAGCAACATTTCCGTCAAACCTTAAAAATATTTGTATTCACTGCAAAACATGTAGCTGTATATAATGTTTAATTTACACTTCTTCTATTTAAAAGTCAATAAATGAAATGGTTAGCTAATAGTGGAACTAAATGTAAATAATGAGCAACTAACTGCTTTGTTGCAACTGAGATATATATTCAGGCTGTTTGTTAATCCGAGCACGTCAATTCGGAGTTCTACCGGATTACCATTACCACCTGAGTTGATCGAATTCAACCGAATGGTTAACCGCAGTCTGCTTAGACAGGTGTAAACGTACTTGGCCACAGAGCCGTAGTGCGGTCATCCGATGACGATTATGATTCTTCAATTTAGAAGAAGAGGCAGCGAGTGTTTATTAAGTTAACACTTTGAAACATGACAGTAATTTCCAATAATTTTTTTGGTAGTTATTACAATAACTTAAAATTTAAGTGATTCAATTATTTATCCATCAGAATGGCTATAAACACCGTAATGACTACGCATTCAACTGAATTTTACTGATAACTTGGATTTACTTTAACGTGGTGAATTAAATACAGATATCAAAGTCAAACGTATTGGCGTATTCATTCCCAGTTTCGAACCTCTACTTTTAGCAACATAATTTTTAGGTTTTGTTTTTCATGACTAGTATATTATATATCCACGTGTAAACTATTGAGTTTTGCACATAGGCCTAAACGTGATTGCAGAAATTGAATATTTAGCGATGATTTTTACATCTGTATTAAATTCATATGTGATAATAGCAGCTTCCTTCTTCTAACAAAACTACTACAATCTGTTTCGTCTCTTGACGTGATACAGTTTATTTTTTTACGTAGTATAGTTTCTTTTTTAACATATGCGCCTGCTAATTTCTCTTAGCGAATACTATAATTTTCCAGATTGTTTTTGTGGTTACATTTTTTATTCCGCGTGTATTCTCTAAACTCTCCTAATAGTCTTATTTCAGTTAGCCAAATGTGACAAAATGCCAGAATTACGCCCATTACTGCGTCTTTTGTAAAGATATTCTCACAGCACTGTAAATAGAAGCATCTGATTACCTGACGCCACAATGGTCGGAGCTATTATCATGTTGTCCCGTTGCAATTATACATTTCTGCTGTGTTTTGTCTTGTGCAAAGTAAATTGAAACAAACAGCATCAGTATAAGAAAGAGTTTGTTACAGCTTTGCGGACTAACAATTGTGTCTGTAATGCCGTTACGTGAGATAGTACATTAGCATTCTACCTCTATATTGAAAATTGTATAGACCTCTATATTATGCGATACTTTAGAAAATATAATATACAGTAGACTCTCGACTATCCGGCCTCCGTACTATCCGGCCTATTTTTGAACCTACGTGCTGTGTGCAAAACACAAGTTGCGACATGAAAAGCGCGGAGTCCCCCCCCCCGCCCGGCTACCTACTCTTTGTTTCGTCAGTTGTGTATCGGATGTCAACAAGTGCGGAATACGTTTATCACTGTTCTTGGTTTCGTTCGTAAATTGTTTTTTGGTGAGCTTCGTTGGCGAACTTGCTGAACGCGTTTATAACAGTCATAAAATAGTTGTAGCCTTTGTTCACCTTAGCGTGCGGTATCATCTCCACCAAATCGGCTTGGTAGAGGTCGTACAGTCCCTAAAGTTCGACCGCACGTCTCACGAAATTCCTTCTCACCGGTCTGTGCAGCTCCTTCGCGACCGTCTTGCGAACCGTTTCCATATTTTTGTTGTTGTTGTTGACCTTCTTCTTCTTCTTCTTCCTCATGTGTTGCATACTTGTATCTTCTTACGAGTTAACCGAAACAGGATTCACAGTAGTACGGAACAGGATAGAACGTCAGGTTGTCACTAAACTTGTGACGATTTAAATAAAAGAAATAATCAAGAAAATAAAAATTTAAAAAAAAATTAAGGTTGCGAGCTCTTAAGCCATTTAAATCTCACTGTATTAACATAAAATACCTGTATGTACTCAGTATGAGAGGAAGCAGTAATTAATTAGTTATAAGATACTCTAATAAAAAGATAAATTGTAAAGAGTTATTAATATCGTATTTAACCCTTTGCTTGTAAGCAGGCGCTGTCCTGTTGATTCCAGACTCGACATGCTTTCCGAGTCTTGTGTGAGTTAGAATAAGATAAAAAAATTAATGTTAATAATAAAAAAATCTGAAGACAGAAATAGTCGCTAAAACAACTGATTTAAATTATGTATATTTGTTTAGGGATAGTTTGTATAAATAAAAATGTTAACTTAAATATAGGTTAGGAACTATATTCTCGCGCGGAAATTGTCCCACTAACTTTTGCCCAGTACCAGGCGAAGGGAGCGGAATTTCTCTCTCTTGCAATGGTGACTTCGTACAGTATAGACGTAGGAGCTGTGCGCTTAAAATATGTTAACTATATTTTGTCTCACCTTAAGATGGTGTACCAGATGTAGCTGTTTAAAGCATCTGGATGTGTTAATTAATATAGTCATGTAAATAGACAAGAAATTTAAAGTAAAAAAATCGAAACGTAATAAAAAGGAGTGTAACACAAGATGACTTAGTGCTTCAACAAATAACAACGATTCCGAAGTCATACCCGGAGATGTGAACTATCAGAAGCCACAAACTCTACTGCACGTGACAGAATATGCAGATCAGGACATCCGAGAATCTACAAGATCATCGTAGATATCTACACGACATGTTGTTCAACCTGCGAACTTTTGGAGCCCTTTACAGAGGAAGGCCAGACCGAGATGACGACGTAGCTGTTCCTGTTTCCCAAGACGGATACCCCAGGACGAGTCTTCTGCATACCAATTAAAAGGTGACTCGATAGCCTGTCTATCGAGGGTTAATAATATTTGTCACACAACACTTCTTGAAAGAGACTTTTCAGAAACTATTAACTTTGTAAAGACTTATAAATTAAATCTAAGAATTTCATGTAACTATTCTAACTTCATACGTTGTAACAGTTTATATGCTAATGTAGAGTAATATAATTCAAGCAATAATACCATTCTTCCAATGGTTGAATAAAAGAAAGTCTTGCAAGCTAATATCATGGAATGAGTATAATTAAAAGTCTTAATTACAGAAATACAGAAAGTTGACCCGGATCCGAGGTATAGCTATATAAAATCAAGTTTGATCTCAAAGTTTAAAGAAACCTTTCAAATAACTTAATAATTGAATTAGTAATGTCATGGGATCTGTCAGTATATGTTTTTTAAATGTTAAATAAAGAGAAGTCTTCTTGTTACACACATATGAGGAGTGCTTAAATCAATTGTATACCTTGCCATTGTTTCCTTACACAGTTAGTAAGTAATTTGTTACATTAATTATTTGTGATCAATTCTGTTACAACGTAGGCAGCCCATCTAATTAACGGAGTTTAATTACGAGGGGTTCCCTGGATTTGTAACGCGGCGAAAAGCAGTTACAAAAGTGCGCCACTCTGCTAAATTTTATAAAGGTGTTTTAAGCAAACAAAATTGCGTCACAAACAAAATTGCATTCACTATGCGTGGATAAATTGTAAGATCAATAACTAAATATATAATATTGATATATGCACTCAGAAAGTTACTTTAATAAATGTAATGTTCAAAACATATTTAATAGTGTATTAAGTTACGTAGATGGTAGTATTTATAAGTAAAATGTCCTTAGCGTCATACAATGCATGTAGCTTTTGCATTCTATAGGCCAGTAGGAACCTGCATAATTCGATATAAGTACTTGCATACATGAATTGTGACCAAGCATAACAATTTTGGTCAACCGAACAATCTGTAACAGGTTTGTTTACGACAATCTATGACCTGTTGTTTCCTGAATCATTCTGCACAGTGTATGTCCAACTATCTAGCTTACATACACTAGTATGTGTTATAAAAAAAATTGATTAAAAATAACTTTGTTAATAATAATAAAGTAATTAAGTAGAAGTTCGTGATTTAAAAACTTGTGAACAAAATAAGTAATTATTTAATTAAGAAAAGTTTATGAATGAACGGAGCCAAAGTGTTGCCAAGCGTAGTAATAATAAATGTGCTGCATAAGATTGCGCTCCCCTTCTCTCGTGTTTATACCGGTTTAGAGTACGTATACAGTAGTTGTGTTATTCAGTCGCTTTGTGGAGAACAATAAGAGTAAAACCCCCTTTCTCACTGACACACCAGTTCCTTTGTTAACTAAATATGTAGGCCACCCTCTGACCTACATTCTAGTAAACAGCTGATCGGCTATTTAACCTTGAAAAATATGTGTGTGTGATTTCTGTCTCTCCCTTAGAAGAGAAATTGTTCTTTTCTAATTTGTGGAAATTGATTACTTATGAATTTATTATATGTATATGTAATATATGTGTAATATACTAGTATTAATTTTAAGTACGTGCTAATGTGTTAGAACAAAATGGCCCAATTTAACCCGCATTTTTATTAAAAGACGAGCTGTCTTACGAAGCCCTTTTGCGTGGACTACCCCATGCTGATGTAACAGTCGCGGAATTACGACGTTCAATTCGCGAATGTGGATTTGATGCGCCCGTGCAATTAAACAATCTAAGCCAACTCGATTATGAAAGCGAGAAAGAAATTTGTAATGCCAAGTATAGTGAACTATACTTATTGTCTCAAACACTCCAAGACGAGAAATCACCGGCAAAAATTTTGCGGACTACCCAGAGAATAGAGCATTTAACCAGGCGAATAAAAAATTTGTCAATCTGGCCGAATCTCACAGAAATACCCGTTGATGTACACAAGCTAGCAGACGAAGCTCTACGCCGCTTACCTTCAATTATCAACGATTTAAGACGAAAATCCGACTCATTCAGGATGGACGAAATAGAAAAATCATTAATGAAATTACACATCTCCCCAGTACAATCCCCCACCACTGGTTTACCTCCACCTAACTCGGATCGGAACTCACCTATCGTATCGCAAGTGCAAGCGAACCCAGAACAAAATACTGATACAGATGTAAATGTCCCTCCTCCCGAGCATTTTCAGTTTCGTCCCGGAAGTAATGAATTGACCAACACCCCCAATGAATCTAATCACCCTCATCGAGGAATTACCCCTATGAACTATAACGCAGATCTATACGGAAAAATGACTCACCCTGTGGAGAAGATTTTATCCGAAATCCCTTATACAGATGGTTTAAATGTTTCCAAGTTACTAACATTTATTAGTTATCTTCTTCAGATAAAGGATCTACAGCAGCTGAATGACTGGCAAATTTTACAAGTTCTGTTACCAAAGTGTAAACCCCCGTTAAAAAATCGTGTGCTAGAAGCCCTAACCTCTACTTTCCCAGTAGAAGAGCTACATAGCTCTTTAATAAAATACTTTATTCCCACCGGCATCTATGAGGAAATAAAAAGGAAGACAGTACTCCGAGTACAAGGACATCAGGAGAGATTAGCTCACTACACCTCCGATATTAGGGAGTCCTCTCGACTACTACGTGTAAGCTGGAATGAAACACAACTGGTGGACACCATTTTAATAGGAGTGTCACCCGAAGAAAGATCTCGACAATCATTGATGAATAGACCCAATACAATTGCTGATCTAGAACAGTGCAGTATCCATTCTTCAAATGTATGGTACTCAGATCAAAATAGAGAAGCAATGAAAACCTCTGGAACTAATAGACATCAATTGCGAGCACTACTGCCTGATGTAACAACCTCGTATGAAAGACAAGTTTCTAGTAGACCTCACCATGTGCGCAAAGCTGGTGAAGTTAACTGTAAACCCAGATAAAGCGGAAACCAAGTACCCACCTCGCAGAAAACCCACCTGTTATAATTGTGGCAAATATGGGCACATAAGAAGAGAGTGCAAAAGTAAGCCATTGGAACGGAATAATCCCAATTCAAAAAAACATGTAAGGCAGGGAGACCCGAAAACCTGTGTCTTCCGCAGCTACTCAAAATTGGGTAAACTAAAAAAACCAGTAATAATAATAAGAATGAATTATTCTGTAACCAAGTGAAAAACAAAAAAGGTGCGAAAGATATCGACCCCTATGTGCGAGAATTTCGTGAAAAGTGTAATGCGATTAATAGATGTAAATGGAAAAAAAATCTACTACCATTCTAATACGAGTCGACTTAGGCGTTACATCCCCCATCGCCTTAATTGATTCGGGATCTAGTAGAAGCTTAATCAGCCAAGAATTAGCGGACATGTTAGCTAAACATCATCTAGTAAAACGGAACCAACCTGTGAATATAAAGTGTGCTACCGCTGATAAACGTAAAATAAATATAAACCTGAGCATTACCGTTAAGGTTAAAATAAAAAACCTAAGTTGGATATTTACAATGTTAGTATGTAAAGAATTAGGACCTGATTTAATATTAGGTGCAGATTTTATTAGTAAGACAGGAATGATTCTTGACATCTACGAGCGAGAATTTTATTTCAGATTTGACCGTGCAAGAAAACATAAATTTGATAGTAATGAAGATAAACGTTGTTCATCTACTGCACATGTAATACACCAAGATTCAGATTTATCTCACCTAGAAGAAGAGTCAAAATAGTAAAACTAATAAAAGAATTTTCCTCGGTTCTTACACCAAAACTAGGACTGACGGACCTAATAGAGTATAAAATTAATCTGAGTGATCAGAAAGTAATACGACTACCCCCGTACAAGTTGTCGCCCCCCAAGATGGAAGTCATGCGAAACCATATCAATAAGTTATTGGATCAAGGAGTCATAGAACCCTCTACGTCCCCATATTCTTCACCCTCCTTTTTAGTACCGAAAGGACCAGATAAACACCGACTAGTGGTAGACTACAGGCAATTAAATAAAAGAATAGAATTTGAATCAATCCCTCTTCCAGACATCCATAGTGCGTTTCATTATTTTACTAAAGCAATGGTTTTTACGGTAATGGATCTAAATCAAGCTTTTCACCAGATACCTCTTTCAGAAGAATCCAAACGTCTAACCGCGTTTGCAGTTCCTTTTAACTTGTACCAATTTACTAGGGTACCCTTTGGAATATCTCAAGGAAGTTCCGTATGTAGTAGACTATTGGAGAAGATATTTCACGACATTAAATTTAAATATGTGTACCACTATTTGGACGACATCGTAATATACAGTGAATCAATGGAACAACATCTCAGACATTTGCGTGAAGTGTTATCTCGTTTACTAAGAGCAGGATTAACGGTGAACCCAAATAAGGTAAGTTTTGCTGTCCCTCAGTTTTCTTTCTTAGGACATATAGTGAAAGCGAATGGAAAGGTAAGCATTGACCCCGAACGTACCCGTGCTATTAGAGAATTTGCACCCCCACGAGATGCAGAAGGTATAGCCCGATTTTTAGGTATGGTGAATTATTTCCACAAATACATTCCCCATCTTGCCGAAATAGCAGCACCCCTAAACTCCTTACGAAAGAAGGGAACAAAGTTCGAATGGAGCTCATTACATCAAAACGCGTTTGAGCAACTTAAAGAAAGCATTATATCTCCCCCAGTTTTGCAATTAGCTGATTTCACAAAACCATTCGTCGTGCAAACCGACAGTTCCAGTGTAGCGTTAGGTGCAGTGATATACCAAGAGATAGATAACTGTAGACTACCAATTAGTTATGCATCACGAACACTGAGCGATCAAGAAAGAAAGTATTCTGCATATGAATTGGAATGTTTAGCAATTGTTTTTGCATTCGAAAAGTTTAAACCCTTCCTAGAACATAAGGAATTTCTTTTAGAAACCGACAATCAGGCGTTATCATGGTTATTGAATCACCCTAAACAATTAGGACGAATTGGCAGATGGATATTGAAATTAAACTGCTACAAATTCAGAGTGCAGCATATTAAAGGTACTCAAAATGTAGTCGCCGATACCCTGTCCCGTATGTTCCAGTCACCCACTAAAACTTCCGAAAACGTAGTGAAGCCGGAAATAGCAAGTGCGAACGCCGTAATTACTGAATTTCCCCTTGCCTTTACAAACATTGCCCTATATCAACAACAAGACCCCTTACTGAAGCCTATTATAGAACAACTTACCCAAGGTATTAAATTCGAGAAGTACGTATTGAGTAAGAATGTACTGTGTCTCAAAATAAGAGACGGAAAGGAATTAAGAATAATAGCCCCGGATGTAATTAAGCCCATGCTAATGGAATACTTCCAGTCATCTACCATAGGAGCCCATATGGGAATCAATAAGACGATACATCGTATTCGAAAGGAATATCATTGGAACAATATGAACTGCTAAATAGCTACCTTCGTAAAAAAATGTTCATTATGCGCCCTTAGCAAACCCGCCAGAAATACTCAAGTAAGCCAATTGATATCAGAAATCCCAAAGACCCCTTTTTCGAAACTTTATCTAGATTTCTCAGGTCCGTATCCACGATCCAAATCAGGAAATACCATGTTACTGATATGTGTAGATTCGTTCACCAAATTTGTTTGGATGTATCCCATGCGACGAGCATTAGCGTCGACAACAGTTAAAATACTACAGGAAAGATTATTTAAAGATTACGGTACTCCAGTACGTATAGTATCTGATAACGGCCCGCAGTTTAAAGCAAAAGAATTTAGGAATATGTGTTTCAAGTTAGGGATAGACCATATAACCACTACAGAGTATCGACCGCAAGGCAATATTGCTGAAAGGTATCTACGAAACCTCAAATCTGCGCTAATAGCCTATCATGCGGACGATCACACGTCGTGGGACCAAAATCTATCCTGGATCCAATACGCTTTTAATTCAGCTTACCACGAAGGTCACAAGTCGACCCCGTTTGAGTTACTATACAAGTATAGACCAAACCACCCTTTGTCCACAAGATGGAATATACACGATCTGCTGCCTCCGCAAATAACGGATAAGCAGACAAAGCGAATATGGAACAAAGCCCGCTCTAACTTGAGAGCAAGCTTGGAAAAATCCAGAAGATACCACGAGAAAGGTAATCATAGCAACTCAGTCAGGTACCAAGTAGGTGACTTAGTAATGTACAAGACTCACCCCATTAGTAGTGCGATTGATAAGACCACCTCGAAACTATCATTCAGATGGTGTGGCCCTTACCAAATCCAAAAGTACCTAACGCCAGTTACAGTAGCCCTGTGCGAACCTGCAACTCAGAAATATGTGCGGAGAACGCATATTTCGCAACTAAAGTTGTATAAGAAGAAGTGACGGTATAGTATAACCCAAAAAAAAAGAAAAAAGGATACTAGGCAGTAAAGAAAATTATATTTCTGAATCCGCGTAAGAAATGTAAAACGTAGAGTTTGGAAACGAGGCCTGATCAACCTGAGTTCCAGTTCTGCGAAGCATGCATTAATGAATAATCATTAACTAGATGGGTACTAACACTCATTAACTACATGAGTTATATAGGACTCACAGAAGAAAAGATAGAATTCTGAATAGTAAAGATTTAGAAAGTTACTCTATAGAAGAGAGAGTAAGACAAACAAAAAAACCGGTAGTAAAATTAAGTGATAGAGATAAGAAAGAGTTTTGTGTTTCAATTGTGTAAATATTTAGTGTAAATAGTAGGTAAAAAAAAAAAGGTAGTTCATAAGAATATAAAGTGTACTGTGTTGTAACTATAGGTAATAACTATGTGGACAACGTTGTAAAGTGTACGACAACTATGTGAAAGAAATTACACACACTAACCCCATTCAATTTCCCAGTGCCCAATAGTGAGTTAGACTCAAAAAGCTTAACCGTAGCGTGCAATTTAAGCGGTGGAGTATGTGACGATTTAAATAAAAGAAATAATCAAGAAAATAAAAATTTAAAAATAAATTAAGGTTGCGAGCTCTTAAGCCATTTAAATCTCACTGTATTAACATAAAATACCTGTATGTACTCAGTATGAGAGGAAGCAGTAATTAATTAGTTATAAGATACTCTAATAAAAAGATAAATTGTAAAGAGTTATTAATATCGTATTTAACCCTTTGCTTGTAAGCAGGCGCTGTCCTGTTGATTCCAGACTCGACATGCTTTCCGAGTCTTGTGTGAGTTAGAATAAGATAAAAAAATTAATGTTAATAATAAAAAAATCTGAAGACATAAATAGTCGCTAAAACAACTGATTTAAATTATGTATATTTGTTTAGGGATAGTTTGTATAAATAAAAATGTTAACTTAAATACAGTTAGGAACTATATTCTCGCGCGGAAATTATCCCACTAACTTTTGCCCAGTACCAGGCGAAGGGAGCGGAATTTCTCTCTCTTGCAATGGTGACTTCGTACAGTATAGACGTAGGAGCTGTGCGCTTAAAATATGTTAACTATATTTTGTCTCACCTTAAGATGGTGTACCAGATGTAGCTGTTTAAAGCATCTGGATGTGTTAATTAATATAGTCATGTAAATAGACAAGAAATTTAAAGTAAAAAAATCGAAACGTAATAAAAAGGAGTGTAACACAAGATGACTTAGTGCTTCAACAAATAACAACGATTCCAAAGTCATACCCGGAGATGTGAACTATCAGAAGCCACAAACTCTACTGCACGTGACAGAATATGCAGATCAGGACATCCGAGTATCTACAAGATCATCGTAGATATCTACACGACATGTTGTTCAACCTGCGAACTTTTGGAGCCCTTTACAGAGGAAGGCCAGACCGAGATGACGACGTAGCTGTTCCTGTTTCCCAAGACGGATACCCCAGGACGAGTCTTCTGCATACCAATTAAAAGGTGACTCGATAGCCTGTCTATCGAGGGATACTAATATTTGTCACACAACACTTCTTGAAAGAGACTTTTCAGAAACTATTAACTTTGTAAAGACTTATAAATTAAATCTAAGAATTTCATGTAACTATTCTAACTTCATACGTTGTAACAGTTTATATGCTAATGTAGAGTAATATAATTCAAGCAATAATACCATTCTTCCAATGGTTGAATAAAAGAAAGTCTTGCAAGCTAATATCATGAAATGAGTATAATTAAAAGTCTTAATTACAGAAATACAGAAAGTTGACCCGGATCCGAGGTATAGCTATATAAAATCAAGTTTGATCTCAAAGTTTAAAGAAACCTTTCAAATAACTTAATAATTGAATTAGTAATGTCATGGGATCTGTCAGTAGATGTTTTTTAAATGTTAAATAAAGAGAAGTCATCTTGTTACACACATATGAGGAGTGCTTAAATCAATTGTATACCTTGCCATTGTTTCCTTACACAGTTAGTAAGTAATTTGTTACATTAATTATTTGTGATCAATTCTGTTACAACGTAGGCAGCCCATCTAATTAACGGAGTTTAATTACGAGGGGTTCCCTGGATTTGTAACGCGGCGAAAAGCAGTTACAAACTTTACTCTCCTCTAGCCTCGAGGTGTGTTACCTTCGCCTTCTATCGTGCCACTGTCTTGAAGCTTCCAGTGTCTCGGACTGTTATACCACTGCCGGAGAGCTGTTGATGTCACTTTCTGGTCAGAGTCGATCGTGACTCGTCGTCTTCGTCAATCAGTATTCTCTCTCTCTCTCTCTCTCTCTCTCTCTCTCTCTCTCCCTCTCCGTGTTGTGCTGTGTGTCTACTTGTCTGTTGGTGTAGGTCGCTCGGTCCTTGGAGAGATGTGGCTTTGACAACGGCGAACAAAACACTGATCCAAGTCGGCGCCGTGTCGCTTGTATTAAAGGGGTGGTAGGCTTGGAGGCGGTGGAGGCTAGGAGGGGTAAAGTAACGAGAAGGGGGAAAAATAATACTTACATTGTAATTCAATACATGGGACACATTGCTGAAAACTAGTGCTTTTCTAACCTAAAAAAATGTGTGCTTTTTTCTTATTACTAATTTCGTAAAAGGCATAGTATAGAACCATGGCAGTATACGCAACTCGTACAGTCGCGCTTAACGGGAGTGTAAAGACAATAAAATATATCGAGTTTGAAGACGGAGTGATTATTAAAAATAAATATTATCCTTTCCGGTTGGAATAACGCGTCACTTTCCTCTTTTTAAATGCTAAATGAAGTGTGTCATACTAGTCCCAGAAAACGGTGTGCAAATCCGTAGCTCTAACCACAGAAATGAAGGGAACTAAATAATCGATTTCCAGATAATCGTGTGTGTGTGTGTGTGTGTGTGTGTGTGTGTGTGTGTGTGTGTGTGTGTGTGTGTGTACAGGAAGATTGATGTTAAATATCCAAATTATCATCATCAGCCGTGGCTATACAACCCTTGGTGGGTCTTGGCCTGCTCCCAGAGTCGATTCCATTCCTCCCTATTGCAAGCCCTAGCTTTCCGTTTCCGTATGTACAGCTTTCCTAGGTTGTCGTCGTCGTTGTCGTTGTCGTTGTCGTTGTCGTTCTAGTTGTTGTTGTTGTGCACACAGAGAGCATCAGGCAGTCATCGGCTTGCCCGGACGCTGCCGTCACCGGAGTATGCACTGTATTGTGCCCCTGCATCTGAATTCTGGATTCTGGATTCCGCTGATTCATAGCGATTACAGCATGATTCTGAATCAAGACGGACTCCATATGAAGACGAGGGAAGTAATCACTCACCGCCGAGAAGAGCTTCGTCTCATCGAAGCGGATCCGATGGTTGGCATTGGCGAGCACGTGCTCAGCCACGGCAGACTTCTGCGGCTGTCCCAATCTACAGTAACGGCTCTGTTCACCTACGCGTGGGCGGACGCTGCGCTTCGTAGTTCCAGTGTACACCTGGCCGCACGAGCAGGGAACCCCGTACACACCGCACGTCGACGGACGCCCTTCGCCAGCTTCAAGGACTGGTGGATCTATCTTATCGGCTTAAATATTGGTATCACGCCGTGCCGACAGAGCAGCCTACCAATGCGGTCCGTCATCCCATGGATGTTGGGCAACGCCACGAAACCGACTGTCTCCCGTAACACCACTTCCGGCCTGGCCGTTCTTCTCGTTCGGACCGCTCGTCTCACCTCCCCGACGGAATATCCATTGGCCTGCAGCGCTAGTTCGAGGTAGTGCAGTTCCTCGTCGAGGTACCGAGGCTCGCATATCCTCCTAGCCCGGTCCAACAGAATCCTCAACACCGCCCTCTTCTGGCTTGGATGTTGGTTCGACTGTATGTAGATAGCGGTTAGTGTGCGTCGGTTTTATATAAACTTTATGTCCGAGGCTGTCATCGGTCATTCTAAGGACCAAAACGTTGTAGGTTTCTGGGTCCAGCAGCTCCCTATCTTCCTTTGGTAGTCCCCGGTGTTTAGTACAACCGTAGCGCTCCCCTTATTTGCCGGTAATATGATGATAGATTCATCCTGCCTTAATGTCCTTAGTTTCCGCAGCTCACCCACTTGTATGTTGCATAACGGTGGTTTTCCTCTTGCCAGGATCCTCGAAGCTTCGATCCAGAATTCATCTGCCTGTTCACGGGGCAATCGCCGCACTCCAGCTTCAACGTTGGCAATGATGTCCTCCATTGGAATCTTCTTAGGAGCCACTGCAAACTTCTCCCCCCTCGCCAGTACTGCAGTTTCGGTGGTTGTAAGCTAGCGGTCCGACAAATTCACCACTGTCCTGTCCGTCTCTAAGCTGCTTCGCTGATGTTCCTGGTTGTTCTCCTCGGGGCTATCTCTCCAGTACTTGTTTTCATTGTGCTATCGAACACTCTCGCGAATGGCCTCGGAAGCGCTAGAACGTAGACTATCAACCAGATCCCAGTGGCCAGGTGGCCAACAACACGACGTTCTATCCTGTACCGTACTACTGTGAATCGTGTTTCGGTTAACTCGTAAGAAGACACAAGAATGCAACACATGAGGATAAAGAAGAAGAAGAACAACAACAACAACAACAAAAATGTGGAAACGGTTCGCAAGACGGTCGCGAAGGAGCTGCACAGACCGGTGAGAAGGAATTTCGTGAGACGTGCGGTCGAGCTGTAGGGACTGTACGACCTCTACCAAGCCGATTTGGTGGAGATGATACCGCACGCTAAGGTAAACAAAGGCTACAAGTATCTTATGACTATTATAAACGCGTTCTGCAAGTTCGCGTACGCCGTCCCGTTGAAAACTAAGACGGGAGCGAAAGTGGCGCGCACTTGAACTGATACTCAAAACCAACAGAATGAAATATCTGCAAACGGACAACGGTAAAGAATACTACAACAGCGCTGTACAGTCTGTGTTGGAAAAGTACAAGTTAAAGTTTTACTCGTTGTACTAATGAAAATTTGATGGCGTTCGACTACATCAACGCTGACGACTTGGAAACCGGGAAGCTGTATCAACGGGAATATTTTATGACCAACACGTTCGAACACGAGTCGGGCGCGTTCGCTTCGATAATCGACGACACAACGACGGCGGCGGAGTGTCCCAACGATCACAAAAGGTACGTCTTGTCCGTATCGAAAGAGTATAGAGGAGTGTTAATCACGGAAGCCACGCGAGCCTTATACAAGCGTTTTGTATGAGTTCACTTCTGTTACGGCGAAAGGCGGTCATTCGCCTTGAGAAAAAATGGTACTCTGTACAGGCTCTGTGAAAGGGGCAAATTACAGCGAACTATTGCACAATAATTGTTCTCATTCTCACGATATGGTGGGCCATGTTGTTTTTATCGAACATCGACAAGTGAGTGCTTCACACGGATAGAAATATCTATCGCTCCGTCCTCAGTACGTTTGAAGACTCCGTTGGGTTAACACGTCTTGTGGTGTGCTTTTTCTTTGTATTCTTATGCGTAATGGAATTATATTTTTTGGTAACTGTGTTGTTGTTGTTGTTGTCGGGCACATATACATCGTCGGGTTCCAGCCGGTAATTTTTTCTTCTTGGTTGCGGTAAGTCTGGAGGCTTTATTCTTTAACATAATTTCGCCAACACAGCTGAATAGTACTGCTAATATTTCATTTTTTATAGTTTGTAACTTTATTGTTATAGGTATTTTCTAACTACCACCCATTACAGAATTATTTTGTTAATTAAGTGTTTGGTGTTACTTTTAATTTATATAACACAATTTTATAATTCTTTTTTATAAAAGATTCCTTTCACTGTTTCCATAGACATAAAATTTCAACTTGTTTCGCTTCCAAACATATATGTGTGTGCGCGCGCGCGTGTGTGTGTAGATTCAATAACCGACTTTGCAGCAATTAAGTCCAAGAAAGTTACATTTTAAAGTGCCTCGTTCTAAATATTTTTTATGTATGTATGTGTAATCGCTATGTTTCTAGACTGAACACTACTTTCAGCTTTTGGTTAAAATTTTCCCTAATTTGTTAATACTTTAAGTTTCAATTTATTTTTTGTAACAAATTATATAATACAGGTATATGTATAGTACGTATATGATACCAGGTAATTGTACGTGTTACTTTTTGGAACGGTTTCGTTCGTACCTGTTATTTTCAAATACTAGTTTAGCACACCTCTAATGTATACTAAAAACTAGTCATAATATTTTGCATCGGGCGGATGATCGCGAAGGTTTTATTGGAATTCTAGGTAATCTCCGTAATCTTGACTTCCGTAAAAGCCATGTTGTTTATTATATTTTTATATTTTTCATCTTTTATGGTTATATGATACTAACGTTTTTGTCATTACTTTGTGTATATTTTTGTATTTTTTGTGTATATTATTTTTGTAATATCTACGATTATTTTTCTTAATTATACTTTTTAAAGGGTTACCACCTTTTTACATTGAATAATATTAGATTTTTGTATTTTTGTCTATATAGCCTATAACTTTGATATAGTCTACTACTATTATACTACCACTACAACTACTATTATTTATTATAAGTTTTGTATTTTTCATCTTTTTAGTTATAAGAGGTTGGTAATACGATTTACTATCTTTGGACGGGGTAAATTTTGTATCTATTGCTTAATTAGTTATGACCGACCGAGACCGAAATGACCGACCTACCGACCGAGATCGAAATGACCGAAGTACCGTCCGAGACCGAAATGACCGACCGACCGACCGAGACCGAAATGACCGACAGACCGACCGAGACCGAAATGACCGACCGACGGACAGAGACCGAGATTGATATGATCGATATGAACGAGACTGAGACCGAAATAACAGAGACCGAGATCGATATGAACGAGACCGAGATCGATATGAACGAGGCCAAAATCGATATGAACGAGTTCGAGGTCGAAATGACCGAGATCGAGACCCCCCGAGATATCTTGGAGAGAATCCTAGGGCAGCTACGCCATGACCGAGACCGAGACCCCCCTGAGATTTTTTGGAGAGAATCCTAGCCCCCTTTTTGGAGAGAATCCTAGGGTAGCGACGTTATGACCGAGACCGAGACCCCCCCCCGAGATATTTTGGAGTGAATCCTAGATCGGCAACGTTACGACCGAGATCGAGACCCCCTCCCCCAAGAGACCGAGACCGAAATGAACGTGAACGACATAATTTGCGAAAAAATTTACATACACACACACCAAGACCGAAATGAACAAAAACGACATAAATAGCGAAAAAATTTGCACACACACAGACCGAGACCTAAATGAACGAGTGCGAAATATTTTGTGAAAAAATTCGCACACAATAGGCGATACAGAAACAATAACGCGAATAAAACAATAGGCGCTACTGAAACAATAGCATCGCTAAACAATAGGCGATACGGAAAGAATAGGCGATACGGCAACAATGGCGCGAATAAAAGAATAGGCGCTACGGAAACAATAGCATCGCTAAAAGAATAGGCGATACGGAAACAATAAACGATACGGAAACAATAGACGCTACTAAAACAGTAGACGACACGGAAACAATAAGCGATACGGCATCAATGACACGAATAAAACAATAGACAGCCTGCCCCGCCCTCCCGGTAAAAGTTGGAGAGGATACTGGGTCAGTATAACATAGTTGTCATTGTATCACAATCTTAAACTGATTGACAACTGTCTTTGAAACATTCGTACTATTTGTATACCGTTCAATCATGTATACTAAATTCAATTCCAGCTTTTACCTACGTTAAAGCTGTTTACTTCCTTATTTACGCAAAATATTGTTTTGTTGTGCAAACAAAATCTTATATTTTTCAATCTTAAAAAATGGAATATTAACCAAAAGTTACTCAGTTAGCTGTCGGAAAACTATTATCCAAAACTACACAAACTTGGACACTATCACAGACAGGTCTGTCAACATTACAAAACAGTTTTTAAATCAAACGTTTGCAGAGAGTGAAATTCAAAAAGTACACAACATTCTTCATAAAATCTAGAATTTAGACACAATATAAAAATAAAATCTACAAATGGCAGAGAATGGGAAGCTGTGCTAAGCGGAAAGATCCAGTACTTCGTAGCTCAAAAGATATAAGGTGACGGCAAGAGATAAGATAATAAGAGTCAGAAAAGGTGAAGTCGTGGTGAAGGGAAAGTAGGCAAACTTGGAACTGAAAGAAAAGAGAGTGGATGAAATGAGCCGTTAGCGCCACTATTATTTTTGTAACAGAACTGTTGAAAAGAGTGTGTGTAATTTAATGTGTGTAATTGTGTGTTAAGCTCAACAATATGATGAAGTAAAGGATAAAGCAAAAAAATATTTACTACGCCTGTTACTTTATAATTATTAATTAAAGTAATTATTAATTTTACTTACATTGATGATATAATTTATTACATTTAAATTCTGTAAAATATTGTTACGGGGATGCACCCATTGTCTTGTTTAAAAAGTTGAATAAAATTAATTGAACGCTACACATTCGTTACTTACAATTTTAATACCAGCTTCAAAATATGACACTTGTATGAAACACTTCTTCACTTCTTTATGTTTACAATTGTTCATCACAATAAGCAACAAATTTCACGTAGGCCTACTTAACACTTCCGTAACTAGTACCACTTCTTATGACTAGGACCCCTTGTAACTAACTCGCGATCCCTGAAATTATTACTCGGCAACGACTGTATAAAAACCATATCAAGAACGTTCGGCTATGTTGTTGCGTAATTAGAAGAAATGAAGGCACTTGTTAAATCCAGAACCCACGAGAACGTTGTAAATGTGCCGTCCATTCCTTTACAGCATGCGTACGCGTATTTGACCAACATTACCAAGCTCTACGCCAGTTTCCATAACTCTACGTAGCATATGATTTTATTTCTTCTGTGGCTCGTTACCAATATGACAAAAAAAATATTGCAGGCTTCATTTATGAGGAATCGGGACTTGCCGATGTTTCTGCAGACCGACGCCAGCCAAAAGGGGCTTGGAGCAGTGCTTTATCAATGCACCGAAGACGGAGAGAGGCGTATCATCTCGTACGCCAGTGCCAAGCTCCGCGAGGTGGAGGAGAACTACCACTCCAACGAACTGGAGTGCTTGGCAGTCGTCTGGGCCATCAATAAATACCGGTCATACTTGGAGGATCGCCATTTCACCCTGAGGACCGACAACAAGGCGCTAACCTGGCTGAAGCAGGCGACCGGACAGAAGACGAAGTACGCTCGCTGGGCTCTACTGATACAGAGCTTCAAATTCACTGTCGTCGACTGTCCGGGCAAGAAGAACGAGTTGCCGGACTTCCTCTAGAGGGAACCTAGGCTTGAAGATACTGCCGGCATTCAAGAAGAACCACGGATGCAGCCTGAAGAGAGGCCACTTCGCAGTGTTGCGGCAGCTGCACTGCGACTACAAGAAATCACGGCTGTCGGCATTCATCAGGCAGTGCAGGAGGCGCAAGAAGGCGACCAGGAGTGCCAAGCTTGGAGAAACGACCCTGCGGCGGCTACAGCGAGAGGATACCGGGTGGACAACGGCTTGGTTTGGAAGGATAGACGCAACCAGAAACCAGGATTGTACGTGCCGCCGAGTGTCCCCATGGAGGTCATTAGGCACTTCCACGACTCCCCTGAAGCCGGTTTTCCGGGGGCCGAAGAAACGTTTCGGGCCATCGGCAAGGACTTTGTCTGGACCGGCCTAACCATCGACGTCAGCAGATACGTTCGGAGTTGCAGAATATGCGCCCTCCACAAGCGCGGCGCCAATCCCGAACTGGACCAACAGCGACCTCACCGTCCCAGGAGATGTTGGAATACTGTCTACCTGGACGTCATGGGACCGTATCCGCTGACTCGATCTGGCAACCGAGAGTACATCGTAGTGGTCACGGATATGATGTCGAGATGGGTGGAAGCAAAGGCCGTGTGCAAGGCTCGGGTTGTGATGTGATGTTTGAATGGAGTCTACCTCGAGCTGTTGCCAGGGTAGGCTGTGTTAGTTTTTGCTCCGCAAAAATTGATTCTAAGTTTGTTCTACAACTGTTTCTTTCTGTGAAGTATTAGTCTTGCTATTGGTTGAGTTGCAGATTGTTGGATATGCTACGGATTTCAGAGTAAAGATTGTTGCATTTGCAATGAGCAGTGATTTTTAAATACAGTTTTCAATGGGATTTTATTGGTTTACGAGGTTCAAGTTCACCAACGAATAGAAACTGCCATATATATTGTAACAAAATAATAAAATGAAAAAGTACCAAAAATGGAGATTTTTAGATTTGTTATGACGCACCTCTTTCAAAAAAATAAAGATTGATGTTTGCATTTGTGTATATGCTTGTATACAATGATTATTGTTGTTTGTATACGAAACCATATTTACAAATTATATTTTATGAAATTTACAATGTTATAAACCAAAAAGAATAAAGCTCTAGTAACAAATGAAAATATTAAATAGTAAAACATTATAATTTAAAAATAATAATAAATATGGTAATGGCTGTAAGTGGCAATAGTTTTATATACATTTGTTCTCTTATGAGTTTGGCTTTTATTGTGTTATCAAAGGAGCACGCCCTGTTACTGCTGCACATATTTCTGAGGACAAGCAATGGCTGTCATCGTTTCTTTCTAGGAAGGAATACATTTCTTCCGTAGCTGCTGAAGTTCTTTACCTTTACTTGATGTATAATGTAAGAAAAACTTTGTGTAAAACTCTAGGTGGTGTATGCTTTCAGCAGCTACTAAATTATTTATGGATAGGGAACCCACAATGTCTTCTGCTTTTTTTCCTTCCTGTTACTTGCTGCATAACAAACCTTTTCTTTTACCATGAAGTTACGAACATCTTATACTTCTATAGTCTGTCCTTCAGTTTCTCCCTCTATCTTTCCTTGAATTGTTTGTCAATCACATCAGTACAAAAAATATTTTTCTTTGAATTAATAAATTAATTTACCTTCAATAATCCGCCTTGTGACTTCTTGTAAATCTCTTCTCTTACGCGTTTCGGAGACTATGCTCCATCTTCAGATATTAAATAAAAAATAAAACTAAATCACTCTAACGATAAAACTATATCGTTCATTTTTATTATGTGACTATCTCGTATAGTAATATAGTTTTATTTTTTATATAATATCATTTTTATACGGAAATCATATACTTTCCCGGTTAGCACTTTTTAAAATTTTCAATTTAGCAGTATCTAGCGAACTTTTTAACCTGTGTTCGTACGCCTAGTAGACCTAACGTCTAAACTATTACACGCCTCCACACGCTTTCGAGTTCACAGAGAGACCTACCGTTTAACAAGAATTAGAATTCAAACGAAAATTCGCCTTAATTTGCTTACGCTGATTGGTTAATTCGTAACCCTTCCTTTCTTCCGTGGTCAAGATAACACTACATTTGCATAAGACTGTTTAAAAGTAATTTCCGGCTTTTCCAAAAACCAATATAATTTTACAACTTATGTAATAGGCCATAAAACTTTCTTTGTTACAAAATTTGTAGAAAGCCGATTCTGCTCCCTCCGCTTTACTTTAAAATTATTGTTTAGATTAAAATTTAAATTCGATTATTATTTTATTATTATTTATGGTTTAATTGTGGTTTAATTGAATTCTTGTTAATTGATAAATTGTTATTCGATTTCCTTGTGTTGTTGAGACGATTCGGCTAAGTTGACTTTGCCATTGGCACCTGTTGATTTTGTCAGACGTCGTAATTTTGGGTTAACAGTTTATAAGTTGATTTCTCACTGAAATTAGATTTTATTTATTAGTTCAGCACTTACTTTTAGTGAAGGTCTCACTTGTTAATTGTCCTGTTAATAAGGCAGAGCTGAGATGACATTTTAAAATAATTTAAATTATCTCAATTGCCGCTGCGAGTGGAGCCAACTGTTGTGAGCGTTTCACGTAACCTGTAATCGTCTAGTCTAATGTAATAATTTGGTTAACTCTTTTATGTGCTAAAAAATATTGTTTATTGATCGATAATACTCATGAAACTATGTTAAATAATAATTAGATTGATAATCGCTCATTTTACAATAATGGTTAACTTTATAAAAATCTCTTGTCTCAGGGTTGTTATTCTGATTCTAGTAACATAACATTGCACGTTGTTTTTTGGTTAAAACGTTTTATCTAAATTGTAGGTTCTTTTAGAGTGCAAAATACAAAAACTTGAAGAATTATACTACCATAATAACTGAGTAGTAGGAGAGTGATAACTTAAAAAATAAATCGTAAGTACTAACATAAAAATTAAAAAGATGTCTGGCGTCGACATTGTAGGTTAACCTGGCGTATCTGAATAGTAACGAGTGCAGCAGTACAACCATTAACTGGGCATGTACTGTGCATTGCCAAAATAAATGAAATAAATAATAAAAATAAATAAATATGAATTAATAAACATGATTCAGATTACCTAAGCTGGATCGTAGTTAAAATTAGGGAGAGCAGAATTCATGCATGGACATGCATTTTCGTCACGCCTGTCGCTAGCGTTGTGTACACGCGTATTTTGTTTATGTGTGTGAAGCCTGTCCGTTCCTGAAATGTAACTAACCCTTTTCAACTAGAATAGTTGTATGTATTATTTTAATATAAGAAAAATATGTACGATAGGGTAAAACAAAAGACACGAAAGTGTATAGAAAAAAAGGTGAATAAAGTGATAAAAGACCGTACCGATGTGGCGAAAGTTGCAATTACTATACGTAAAAAATGAATAGCTTTTTTTGTGATTAACATAAAGAAGTGTAATTTACGTATAGTAAACATATAAAAATTAGTGATCGATTGAGCATCGAGTGATGTGAAACAAACTTCGTAATTCGCGTAGAGAGGCGAAAATTTTGAATTGAACCAGAGTGGGAGAAGTAACGTTCCGACAGAATCTGACAGGTTAAATATTGTTCAGACATGAGTTTTTGCACAACCTGACTATAAATACTAGGTCGCGCTAATAAAGTTTCTTCTTCTCGATTCAACCGTTGCCACAAGAGGCTATGTCAGTCAACTAAGCTAATTCACGTCTATAGTAAGAGTCACAGGACAAACTAGATGTCCAACCAGAGCAGCAGAGTACATACGATGAAGTCTATGGACACACCGGCAGCATATGATGTGAGGCGAGACGAATATTAAACAATACATGCAGTGGAACACGACCAGAGGACCAGAAGGACACGGAGGACACGACCAGAGGACCAGAAGGACGACACACGGATGATTAACCACGTCAAAGGAGGTGATAAAAAACCATTGTAATTATAGACATTTGAAAGACACTAATTAAAGTTGGAATGAAAGACATTCAATCAGTATTAAAATAAATACATAAAATTGTACATATATATAAAATCAGAATAAAAGTTAGAATAATATTTCTTGTATTAAAGTTAGTAATTGAGAGTAACGTAAATGATAAAGAGAAATATTTAATTTTTGAATTAACGTAATTAGTAAAGTCTTGTTGATAAAGGAGAATGCATATGCAGTAGAAAGTTAAAACAAATTAATATAAAAAAATTTGAATACACGTAAACTCATTATTGAAGCAAATTAATCAGCAATAGCAAAAAAATGTGCACACAATGAGTAAGCCGAGAGCAAAATAAATATTTAATTAATTAAAATTAGATAATAAGATTTATGTGTAACTTGTGTATGTAATTTGTTAGCAATAAGTTGCGTACGAAAGATTCGTACAAACGATATAATAATGAGTGAATATTTAATATGCGAAATGAAAGATTTTGTTTAATAAATAAATAATGGAAAAATTTTAAACGTAAATAACGTATCATCTTCTTATTACGATTACACCCATGAATTCAATACATTATATAAATGCAAATTATGTTGTTATACCAGTTAACTTTAAATTAATAATAACTCTTTTAACAGCATACAAAATACAAGTAGAATACGGTTATAAGTTCTTTTAGTGTTCATAAAAAACTTATCTGATTTGTTAGATTGGGTAAATTTAATCAGGTAAATTGATTCTTGTAAGCATGGTTAACTTGTTATTAAATATTTTTATCAAGCAACAAATTAATTATTGTAATACCGTCCAAAACTTTTTTAATGTTCATTATAAATTATCTTATTCATTATCTCTGGTAAAGTTTCATTAGTTAAATTGATAACTCTTAAAAAATATAATCAGCTGTCGTTAAATCTTTATAACTTTAAATAAATTATTTGATCCAATAAGGTTCAATGCACTCTTAGTGTTCATTTTAAAACGTCTCCTTCATCATATTTGATGCATTTTTTCAAATAAGTTAACAACTTTTATAAGTAAGGTTAAATCTCTAAAAAAATAAACAAAATTATTCATTCAATAAGGTCCAAAGCCCTTTTTGTGTTCAAATTAAATCATCTTATTAATTATACTCGATAAATTTTTTAACCTATAAGATTATAATTTCTTTAAGTATGATTAATTGTCCCTTTATTTCAGGCAATCGCAATTTATTGTACACTTTGCAATTGTTGTTGCACTATCACGCTTTCATTAAACTTCGTTAATTAAAATTTTTGTAACACTTTACAAAAATTTCGTTATGTTGACCGATGTCTACTTTTTGATGCCCGCACTGGTTATAGGTTAATTCGCGACATTTTGGCGTACGGAGCTGTCGTCTGTCTTGCTTCGTCGACAATGTAAAAGTCTTTTCTAAATCTGGATTCGGTGTTCTGACCACATCTCAATTTAACTCTTCTGATTGGTGGAAAGGTTGAGGACATTCCTTCGAGCGTGGCTACCCCCTTTTCTAAATTATTTGAACGCTTGGGTTTTTGGGGTGAAGATTAAAAAAGTGACGCTCAAATTTTGTCTAAAATAATGCAAATATATTCCAACTGATATAAAGCTCTTACGTTACTTTTAATTGCTGATGTAGCCTTACCATGATATGGCAATTGTCTGGCTCATTATTTATAGTCCTCACATGAAATACTTCCGTCCATTATTAACAAATATAGTTTTTTGAACTTACAATTAACACATTTTTTACTGAATTTATATATTTTTTAACTTAAATTAACACATGGCTATCATATCTCAACGAGATGATGCTTTTCAAGTCTTTTTGCGCCCTCTTTACACAGTATTTGTATACAATTAATTATAAAATGCATAAGCTATGCCTATGCTTTACTAGGCCTATGCCACTACGAAACAGATTCACTTATTATATCTGAATAGTAGTTTCTGAACAACTTCCATTATTTCACAGTTACTCTGAGATGTCCATTACAACTTCTGATCACCTCAGTTTTTGTTATTGCATCTTTCCTTTGTTGGTTTTAGTCTTTAAAGTCACCCATAGTTTTGCACTATAGGGTGTTACCTGAATTACCTTCATTATAAATTACATAGCTGTTTTTAAGTCATTATTTCTTACATAAATGATCATTACAATAACTATAAAGTTTACAATGTTTTGGTTTGCACCAGGATATTCCCATTTACTGTTAATTCATCAATAGTTCTTGCATCTAGTGCTACATGACAAGTATATTTATTTTACATTATTATGACTTAATTTTATGATAATAATTATTGGTTTACATCATATTAGTTGTATTAGACATCATTGACTATACTGATATCAATCTCTTTCTCTTTTATTAATATTTGTAAAGGTTTTTTAGATTGGTTATTGGGTAAATTCTATGCTGTCCATTTCAGTATGTTAATTTACACTAATCATAATACAAATCTTTCCTTTGGAAATTAATCATGTTACTGGTATGGTTTTTATAACATCCAGTTTAAATACAGTATAATAGAATATGGTTTGATAACATTTTTATTATTATTTCTTGTCATTATAAGTGCAAAATGCTTGTTGAGCTAGGTTATGTGTGTCCCTACTCTGGTTTACAACAATGGGTTCATTTGGTGGTTTGTTTCTATATGTTTTACTCAATTATTTAATTGTACTAATACTATTAATTACTATTTATTGTTTGGTATTTATTTTCCAGTTTATTTTTTATTATATTTACAACATTATTGGTGATTATCAGTTTTTCTGATATCCCTGTGTCTATATCACTTACATAAATAGTAGATAAGACACAATCTTCTTGTTACCTTTTATACCTTATTAAATCATACTAATACAAGTTTTAATCTCACTCTCCTGATCATTATTGATTATACCATTATTTCAGATTAGAGTTATAGTCACAGTCAAGTCACCTAAAATAGTCTGTCAATGGTTTGATGTCATTAATAGTCTTTTACTCTGTAATTCACTTATTTTATTTTATTTATCTCACTGTTGTACCTCTTTTGTTGTAGATTGTGGGAGATGTCTTGTCTCTTCCTTTGTTTATCTTTTTATTTGAGTTCTAACATAATGTCATTCACTTCTTTCCATTTTCATTATCTCTGTTTTTTTGTTTACTCACTTACCTAATCTATTGAATCATTGGGCCAATCACATTTAATATTTTTTCTTCTTTGTTTTGTTCTCATTACTACTTATATTCATTATTTGTAGATTCGTTATTTAGTTATTAATTCTTTACCTGATTTCAAGTAAGTACACAATTCTTAATCCTTGGTGGTTCTGGTGTCATTTATATGTTATGTTATGTTATGTTGAAAATTTGGTTCAGAAGTATGGTGATGATATGTAACGTTCCAAATCATATGTACTTTAATTTACTAACAATTACTAACATTTGATAGATCTTTTTATTAGGCGCATTCTGGTACAATTTTCATCTTACAATTCTATATAAGACAAAAGTTATTTGAATTAATGTTTTTTATTATCCCGTAAATAATTAAATATTGTTGCACATGGGCACTAACTACGCCCTTACGCATCTTTTTGCAATATTTTACAACACTAACAGATGTTTTACTGTTTAAAATACTTAAAGTAACAATATGAACATGTCTCTTACCGACTAACATAAAATGTCCCAACCTGAAATCTTTACTTATACATATTTACAGTAAAATATGCTTTGAGTCCCAGTAACATTTTATATGTATATTGTACTTATTAATATAAATTATAAGTGTAGATTTTTTCTGGATGTAGAATTTTTGAAGTTTTATGAATCTTCTTCGATCAGGGAATGACCTGTTCCGGTTCCAAAGGAATATATCCCCTTCACCAACGCTTTGTAGGTCTTCTTATACTTTGTTGCTCAACAGGCTAGAATTGCCAAACTTTCTTAGGCAACCTGCCATCTGGCATCCTATTCAGATTATCTATCCATTTTGCTTTGTTCTCTACAATGCAAACTTGAATATTTCAAAAACCTTCAAACTCTTTACGAATGGCTTAATTGTAGAGTTTATCTCTTCGTGTGCATCCTTTCACAGATCGCAAGAATCTAATCTCCAATGCCAGTATCCTATTAAAATTATTTTCGTCGGAGCCAAAGTTTCAATACAATAAATTGAAACCGGCACCTTATAAAATTTTTGTTGATTTTCTTTCCTTGTTTCCTCGAGAGGACTCAACGAATTGTGCTGCATACTAACTGAAATTTAGCAAACATATGATCCATCATAAGTGATGTCACATCCAAGATTGAGGAAATGTGCCGGTAAATGCCATAGTTTTTGTCTTCTGCGGAGAAATTTTCGTGATGTAATTTGAACAGACTTGCTGTAACTGAAACATTGATCTCTGGAGCTTGCATTCGTTTTTTTGGATGATTACTTAATCATCCACAAAGAACATTGTATTCATGTATGATCTATTATTTATTTTTATTCCCGGATATCATCTTTGTCATCATTATTATAGTACTACATAGTAATATTGCATATTTTAAATTTTATTAGTATATGTAACACCTGACCCATACCAAGTAATTTGTATATTCCGAGGTTTGAATGTGAATTACTGAATTATAAATTTTAATTCGATTACAATACAAATTAAAAATTATTAAATTTTTGTCGATTAATATTTTAAAATTTTCTTTAATTTTTTACTTTCCTTAGTATTTTTCTAGCAGCCAAGGGGATCTTTCTGCCCACAGTTTACACACTTTGATGTTTACCTTTCTCTTCCTGTCGCTAAACTGAATATTTATATCTACATCAACTTAGACTTTATTCAAGAATTTTTTGTACTAATAAAAATTAAAATACACTTGCTAAAGTATTTTATTATTGAATACTATAATAAACACAGAAATACTGCAAGAAACGTGAATCAAGAATTACTTAAAAATTAAATATAAACATTAAAATACGATAAGCAGTTTGCATATCACGTAACTCCATTGTTCTCCCATTTGTCTCCAAAAAAATAGTTGTATTTGAAGAAATGCGTATTTTCAGTCTTGGCTGAAAAATTAAGTTTGAAAGTAAATCAAGCTTTCCCCGCTGCTGTCGCATCAACATTTCGACAGCTGCTCTGAAAAAAATTGTGGCAATTGTGGAGCGAAATTAAATGTTTATTTACAGTGAAAACTTAATTTGTCATCACGACAATGAAGAGTATTGCGTTTAACAACACATCAGATCTTACATAAACCAATTAATAAATGTATATGTGAAGCGCAGTAATTCTACAAGGGTTTGAAATAGACATCACGTAGCTGTTAATATTAGGGTATTAAATATTATCCAAAATAAAAATATATAATTTTATAAAATAAAATGGCATAAACTACTAACTGTAATTTCGTAATGATGGTAATGATATTCCCTGTCGGAGCGGTTCTGCCCTTGTAACTATTCGCCTCTGTCGCTAAGCTGGAATGTTAGCAACACTTCAATAAATTTTGCATATAGTGAAAAGTAAACTAAATAAGTCAGTACAAATCTCGTTGGGAAAGTACTTGATTTAATAAAAATAATACGAAGTGGAAATGGTAAGGAAATAGTTAATACAAAGGGACAAAAATAATAAATAAAGATATGATAAAAATAAAATTAGGTGATTAAGGTAATGTTTTATAGGAATGTAGGGCACAAAAGTTGAAGGTTTAGTAAGAATTCGAGATGAAATTAACTACCAAAACCGCAACTTAAATGAGTCAATAGGCCTCAATAGAACGCGTGCCTGTGTGTGTATATATTTCACTATATTTGTATTTGTTATGGGTAATTCTAACAGTCACCTGCCTTGACGGGGTCTTCTGTTTGACTACAATTTAGTTTTCCTTATTCCACACACATCAGTTACTAAATGCAAGTACTGACTGCAGACTCAACTTACAAGTAAATACAGGTCAACGATTGGGAATACTCTCTAGAATAATTTACAAATTTCAAGTAAGTTTAGTTTATCGTTTGTAAAAAAGTTGACGTTAAATATATTGTTATTAATAATTGTTTGATAAAATATTGAGTAGGTACCAATCACTGTATCAAATGAACAGGCAACTGAATGACATTCTGGACCTGTTCATTTACCACAAATGTTGTTCAGTTGGTGTACTGCCTGGTTATGGCTCTGGAAGATATCAAAGTGCTACTGTTTACAGAAGTACTACTGTCTACAAACACAAGGGCTAGAGTTTTCAGAGTTAACTGTACTATCAAATTAAACATTTGTTTTGAAACAAGTTGGGAACACATGTATATCGTATCGAGAAATAGAGAGGTAGGTTACAGCGGGTAACTGTGATCTCGGTATTGTCTGAACAGCTGTTGTTAATAAAGTCACACCAAACTTTGCACTTCTGAACACCAAACGCTTTCAAAGTAAATGTGAACGTTGAATTAACAGTTAGTTGTTTCATGTGCTATAATATGTAAAGTTTTAAGTAACATCGACAACCTGAAGCCAATAACGTAGTGGGTCGCGTACCTACTACACTGCGCAACCTAGTATCGAATCTCACACTACCGTAGCTGCTAGTTTTGGGTTTCGGCTTATTACACAACCATTTTACATGAAGTAAATGCAAGCCGTATTGTGACTTTGCCTGCCAGGAATGTGGGCCTCCAGATGCAATCGGAGGCAGTGCACTGATATTTCTCGGAACACAAATTATAGCAAGTCATAACCTTTACCATTAAAAACGTAGGGGGACGGAGTTGATTTCTACTCAGAAAAAAATGTGATATCATTTCAGACGGTTGATCTAATTTAAAAGACAATGATGAACCATGAATCTGTCTCTGATAAGTAATATTTTTGTATACATTATTTAACACTATGTAAGTAGGTAAATATTAAGAGCATTGAAAAATAAACAAATGTATTGCTTTGTGGCGCTGTTTTAATGGTAAAAGAAATCGAACACAAAAAAAAATAAAACGAGTTAATTGGTGTATTCTCACTTCTCAAGTTAAGTGGTACACCCTCAGGCGGTTTTGATTATTATTCGGTTAGCTGAACTTGTAATTTTTGTAATTCCTTTAGCAATACACATACCTAGGTTATGGTTAACCCAGGTGTTATTGTTATTTTAAGTATATTTCACAATACAAAATAATTTTAATACAACATATAAAAGTAAAACGCAAATGCATTTACTTTCGATGATACAAATGTAAACAGCAAATAACTATTCAGAATACTTATTGAGTAGTTCCAATAGTTAAGTTAACTTTCATATGAATGTTTGCAAAACAGTTGGGAAACATTCAATCTTTACAGTATCTTCTGAAGTTTTTATGCAGTTTTGTGCTGAAGTTTTACTTACGTACGCAAATAGATTCTCATTAGTGTTAGGTAAAACATACAACTGCTTTAGCCTAATAGCCACGATAGACATAAGAGGTAACTATTTAGTTTGATACGTGTAGGATTCTTGGATTCGGAGTCTTACATAAACTGTGCTCTGCGGTATAACGTTCATTGTAGTACGTAATTAAACTAAGATTTAACTAAAATAAATCACAGAGATTAAAATTGTGCTGTCCCCTCCGTGCTGAAAAAGAAATTAAGTAACCACAGTGATTAATGTAAATTATTTTGCTAGAGTATTGTTTCATTACAAAACCTGTAGTAAGGGAAAATTAAATTAATAACAGATTTGATAAAAAAATACAAAACTTTACCTAACTCTTTTATCAAAGTAACAATTATTTTAGCAATTCTTCATCGCCAAAAATTAATTTTCCCACAATTTGCACTAAATGGTAACATTCACTAAAATTTCGTGATTACCAAAATCATAAAAAAACAAGTAGACATTAAATCAAATATTCAATTGCTACAATAGATAATTAATAACAAAAGTTAAATTACTTACTGACTGTCCTGCGATCCGTCTATTGTTGCAACTAAGGTCACTAGGACTGGGTGCCATGAGACTTCTCCCAGTACGTGTGAATGTCTAGTGCGTACTGTGTAAGGCACTGGATGTCATTACAAAACATATTTTGGAACACGCTTTACAATATTAATGTTTTAATTAAGTTTTCTCTACTTTAATATGCTACGATTTTCTCTACCTCTACGAAATACTAATATAAAACATAGAAAACATAAATGTTACCACATCATTTACCTGCACGGTTGCGCCTGGCCTTCTCTTCACAGCGACATATCCTGTAATGCACGTTGACTACCAGCAATGTGAGCAGTGTTTTGCACGGCGCCACACAATCTAGTTACTTGTGAATTCAAGTTATTGAATTAAGTGAGTTTTGTTATAGGCCTACTTATTATGACGTATTATGAATAGCGTATGTTTTATTGTTATATCGATAGAAAATAATTATTTTATAAATAGCAAAGGAACGTTATGATTGTTTCATTGTCTTACTGCTATTGTATTTTCTACACTCAATATTAATGCTACGTTCACTCTTCTCATGTAAAAAACAAAATTTTTTAAACTATAAAATGTTACTCTTACTTTCAGTTTAAACGTTTTAATGCATACTTTTGTTTATTTAATGCATTGCTTACATAATATCACTAAATTGAAATATATGAGCAAATCAATCTATTACATTATGGGCATAATGGGCCTGTTGTTATGGGTTTTGTATATCAACAGTAACGATTAAGTGGCATAGAAAATGCGTTCTATGAATGTTACCATATTTAACAAAACTCAAGAAAGTGATTTCTGACAAAAACTTAGCAACCATCAACTTAGCAAAAAAAAAGCAAGTCTGTAACCATCAAATAATTGTTACTGTGTTTGTGTCTTTACATCCGTAAAATGCGGAGTCCGTATAGCGCAGAGAAATGTTTGTAACTAAAATTAAAAAAATCTCTAACATCGTATGAAACGTAAAAAATTCATGCTCTGAAGTATGGATAAAAATGGGGTCGAAGTGTTCAGCAATATTTTGCTTATATGTTAAAAATATTCTGATGATTAATCGTTAAAACTTGTAAGTCAAGGCAAAATAAATTTGTAAATTTCTAAATACAATTTAATGAATTATTAATAATTTAAAATACAAAGGATACATTATTACACATGCCTAGAAATATATTTTTGTTACGCGTAAAATTACATGCAAACGTGTCTTTAGTCTATAAATTGAATCATAAAAAAATGTATGAAATAAAAAAATCTTGCCACTTTATTTTGAATCTTACATATTTTGTAACAAAATGGTTTGTATGTCCAATCTGTAGATATATACATAGGTTTCAATTTAGGTTTCGTTTTAATTTTATAAACAAAACCTTATTACTTCAGAGCAGCCACATTTTTATACAATTGAAATTGACGTTTAATTGTCATAGTAAAGTCAGATACAAGAATAACCCTAAATATATTTTAAAAAGAATTAATCTACAGACTGTGTGTATGGGCGCAATAATGTTTTTAATAAATTTTATCCTTTTCCCAAGGGAGTAGGCACAAAAATTGGCATATTTTCCCGTTACTGCGTGTTACCTTATGACCCCTAGTATGTTAATGTCCTTGCACAATTCAAAAAAAGTATGGAATCAAATATGCTGAATGTAAAGAAATATAAAACGAGAACAATTTATGCATAGATAATTGCGCAAACAAAGTTTACATAATCTCAACAATCCGCACATGTGCCGTGGAATGATTCGAATATTGTCTAACAGACTAAAAAAATTGTTTAGAAAGTAGATTACACAGCCTAACATGTGTATAGGGAAGTATTTAGTCTACTGTCTTCTGCAAGGAACAGTTACTGACGCAAAGGAGGATGGAGATGAAGTTAAGTGTTTGAGGTCTACGGAGTTCAATCAGAAGTTGAAATATACAGGATGGCCCATAAGTCAGTTGGCAAAATTGCAAATAGCATTTTTATTGTAGAGGTGCAGCAGGGATACAGATACAGATAACGCATACAGATAGTTAATAGTATAGTTCTCATGATCTACAAGAAATGCACAAAGTGGCCTCCATCCTTTTCTGTGCAAATTTGACATCTTCGAAGCACTGAAGCACAAATTATACATACTGCTAGTGCCAACTGCCTTATGAGCCACCCGGTATATTCGGTTAATGTGGTATAAAGTACTTTAATTTGTAATTAGATATTTTAGATAATTAGATAATTGTAATTAGATAAGTGGCTCTGACGGGAATAGCGATTTAAACAGCGACTTATCATAGCATCGGATGTGGGAGAAAATCAATGTCTGTAAATCAACTATATATCTCGGCACAATTAAACAACCGTCTAATTTGTCATTCCTGTGCTAGACATTTAACTAAGGCATGCACGCACCTGTAGAACACACAAGCGCGCGTATATATTGAACTCCTTCTCCACTATGCGGAGACTTACCAATATATGCTTACAATTACATGCAGTGAAAAACTGGCTGATTGACTCATTTTTCTCTGCCGGTGGTGGCTCATGAGTTGCATGGCTTGGCTGCGGGGGTGTGTCGTAACGCGGCGCAGACCTATCACTTGAAGTAAGAAGAAAAAGAATTTTAATTTTACTGAAGCATGAGTATTTTTATTTTCATTTCAACAATCCCAACTTGTCTGCAATTTTGTTGTGCCTAGTTACTGTTTAACTTCTTCAAATCTGTTTTATTTCTGTACTCGTCAACGTTTATCATTACAGAGTCAACAAGAACTACATAGATATTGTTTTCAACTACAGTAAAAATGTAGAAGTTTGCTATATTTCATTGTTTCAAGTCTATAAAAGTGTAATTAGACTTTACAATCCAAAAAAGTGTTGTCAAAAAATTGCATTCTCGTATAAGATAATCGTTGATTCTTCTGTGTTCTGGTTTAATGTATTTCCATTTTTGTACCATTCGGTCAATGAAAGCCTTGACATTTGTATGATGGCCAACATTACAGAAATTATCCCTAAGAATGTAGGCCTATCATAATTGAGGCTGAACCTGTACTTAATATCCGTACTTGTTCTGTATTCCCTATTCTGTTTTGTTTATACTGTCATTTTTAAAGTGTTTTTTTTATAACAATAATTATAATTGTATTCGTTTTCATTAATTTCTTTGTTCCAATTTTTGCAAAATGTTATCCGATACCAGTATACGTACTCTTTTCTCGTTCGTGCTTATTTTGCCTTTTTACGTCCACAATCCGTAGCATTTATGGTGGATTTAATAGAAACAAAATTGCAATTAATTTATTTAGTCAAACTTCTATTCTTTAAATATGCGTAACTTTGCCTTGTAAAGTTTCCGGTATATTTTCCAACAAAACCTTTGTTATTATGGAATTTGAAACTTCTTGCTTTGTTAAAGTTTCTAGGTAGATCTTCCTAAAAATTAACACTAGAACAATAGGAGAAGACAGACTTCAAAATTTTTAGGTAGGAATATAATGGATACCTTATAAAATTTTACAATAAAGTAAATTCCAAAATATTTTTTAATTTTAATAATAATCTATATTTGAAGCATTTTGCTTAATATTCTGAGTTAGTTGTAAGCCTTTAACAATAAAAACACTTTAAAAGTTAATTTCAAAAGTCTTTATAACAGTTGATTGCAGGTGTTTAAGTGGAATACAATGAAAGGTTTGCACAAAGGTAAGTTGACTGGCCACGTACGGTCCGTTAGCGCAAATAACGCTTCCCCAATTGGTGGTAAACGTTACTCCAGCAATACCAGCTGTGTGCAACTGGCTGATAGGAGTACATCAATTCAGCTTAGCAACGAGCGAGTACGAGGAAAACACAACACCTTAAATTGCATTGACCCAGGTGAGTGCTGTTTCCTTTTCGACCTTAACGTAATGAGACTGTATCGTGTTGTTCCTAAGTCGGTGCCAGGTGTATGCGACACGTTGATAAGAAGACTTCTATTTAGCTTAACTACAAGTGAAGCAAGGTAAAACAAAGCAAATGATAAATACAGTGATTTAAGTGAGTGTTATTTCCTTTCCATTGTTAAAATAGTAAGCTTGTGTAGTGAATAAATATTATTTTGTTAAAGTTTATCTTTGTTTGTTTGGGCCATAAAGGTTTTTTGATTACGTGTAACAGTTTTTTATCAGAAAAAGGAATGGCCAAGAGCAACAGTTCAATCGGAACAGCCTCACGCAGTTGAAATATTGATATGTAGATAGCAAAATACAGTGTTTGGGACAGAACTGTCACGAGGGCTAGCTACAAAACCAACCAGATATACGATGGGAAAGAGTCTTGGACGAGAAGTCTAACGTTAAAATACGTGAGTTGTACTGAAAAGATCAACGTGTTCTAAAAACAATTTATTTTGGCAAAAAAATTGTATTATTAACTTTTACATATTGTATAAAAAATATTGCTACGACTATTACGTAAGGCTCTTGAAAAGTCCAGAGCGCCATTCTACCCGTTTCTCGACTAGCCAAGCAGATGAATTGTCTCCGTCAAGGCCGGGCACACGCGTAGGCTCCAGACTATTCGAGATCTTGTATCTACGCAAATTGTGTCGGCAGGAGAGTCAAGGGAACTTGGGGAGGTAGCACCTTTGCTGCTGGTTGACTGGGCACTAGTCCTCACAAGTCCCAGGGTTGGAGGAAGTGATGGCGCCCCACTGGAGCCCCTAGCTTCTATCCAGCCAACGCCGTACTGCGTAATGAAGAGCTACATCTTACACGAGGTGACCCTGTTTTCGCAGTACAGTACGGGTCTAGACCGGAAGGTGGGTAAACATTCCTGTTGATGGCAGCAGTATCCACCAGTACCAAGTTCAGGCGCAAAGGAAGGAGTCCTGGAACGGCTTATCTTTGGAATATCGCAGGAGTGAATCTGGATGATTCAGACGGTTGTAATACTGCAGAAAACGAGGAGGGGGACCTCGAAGCCATGGAGAAGGAAATCTCTCTAGGACTAATAAAATCCGCATTACATTTCCTCCTCCAAATAGAGGTTGTGCGGATAGGGCCAGTAGCACACCTACATATAAAGTATCTGACGTACAGGATCTATCAAAAAAAGCCTCGAAAATGGTTTTAATGAGAAAATAACCACAGAAAAGAGATTAGAACTATACAAGTGGATAACGGACCTACTTAAGATTACTACCTGGAATGTGCAATATAAGAAATTTGAAATGGTGAAGATTTCAGAGGACAGAAATATAAATCTGGCGTTAATAACAAAGACAAACTAAACTAAAAAAATCAAAATATGGTAGGAACTATAGTCCTACTATGTTTTATACCGGTGTAATTCTGAAACAGAGAGTTTCATTGTTTACTGACAAACAGTGTAAATCATTAATGCGAAATTAAAACATAACATGGGGTTCCTTGTTATTGGGGTTTACGCTCTAAAATAAGGGAGAAAAGGAGAAACAGAAGAATTTTATAAAACTCTGCAGCAGTTAGTTGATAAATTTAATTTGAGGACATCTATTGACGTAGGACATGAATACTACAGTAAGAAACATAGGTACATACACCAAAAGTAATCGGAACATGTAGCAAATAGGTAAAACACTCAAGTTGAGAAAAATTGAGAGAATTTGCAGCTTTTAATGAAGTAACAATTTCTAATACTTTACAAAAGAAGAGAGGTACACATAAGTATACTTCGAGTGCCATAGGTTGTAGATTTGTAGTTGATTGTGTCATAGGTAATAAGAGAATAGCTTATAGAAGACACTACAGGAAAAAGTGGATGCAAATATTGGTTTTGACCATTTCTTAGTGGTTGCTAGGGTAAAGCTTTGTGCAAGGTGGGGAAAAGATAGGAAGCCGAGGGTTGCAGGGAATAATACTGAGAAGGTTTATAAAGTATACCTTTTTGATGGTTAGATAGTGAGACATTTGTATCATATTAGGATAAATATGGCAACTCAAGCTTATACAACAAGTGATGATATTGAGGAAGAATGGGAAAATTTACAGAAAATAGTGCAATAAGCAGCAAATGAGGCAGTGGGAAAAAGGAACAGCTTAGGAGAAGAAAATGATTGATGATATGGACGGAGAAAAAAGAGGAATCTTCACCATTCATTAAAGGCATTTAAAATATCTTGACAGCCACTAACAGCAAAACAAAGAAGAATATAAACAAGCCAGGGAGAAGCCAGGAAAAAGCCAGGGTACTGTCAAAGGAAGCTCATAGCCACTCATGGAAGAGATTTATTGGATATTTTGAGCATGATTTGTATGGAAGGAAATCACTGGCCTATAAAATATAGTTTCAAAGATATTTCCGAATTTAATGTTATTAGTAGTCTGCACAGTAACGTCTTTGTTTCCTTTTTTTATTGATTGAGTCCTGTAAATTTACTTTTTGTTTTTCAATATTCATTTTGCAATGGTTTAGCACCTATTTATAGAACATCATAAACAGTAAACCAGGAATTAATTTTACTTAAAAGTTGTAGCCACAAAGATATAGCAACGCACACTTCAGTGATTTCTATAGCTAATCATTTATTGTGGAAAAGTTAATATTTGGCTTTGAACAAACGCCAATTGCATCGTATCAATCTATCAGCTATGAGGGTACGTTGGCATACTGTTGCACCTATAACGATTGCAGACATGCGAGTAGTTGTAGATGGCTGCAAATTAACTAAGCCTAATTATGTATAATAATATAAAAATATTATTACGCTGAGGATATATTGTTCCACTAAAATAATATTGTTACACTGAGGTGACAGAGAATATATGAGGCACTTTACACGTTGTTCGTAATGAGAAGGATAACGCAACGCTCTTTCAGATTCTCGGCATCTCTAAGCCTTACAAAGGTTGTCCGCTTTTTGTACACGCATTGATGACAACTTGGCATCGCAATTCGGCGCACAGGCTGAGTATTAAATATTATTACTCTGAGGGTATATTGTTCCACTAATATTACTACACTAAAATAATATGCTACACTGAGGTGACAGAGAATATATGAGGCACTTTACACGTTGTTTGTAATGAGAAGGATAACGCAACGCTCTTTCAGATTCTCGGCATCTCTAATCCTTACAAAGGCTTTCCGCTTATTGTACATGAATTGATGACAACTTGGCATCGCAATTCGGCGCACAGGCTGAGTATTAAAAGGATTGTACCCAACTGTATCTAAATGTAGCCAGTCGGAAACGGTCAGGCAGTCGTTTTAATGGGCTGCGTACATAAAATTGAAACGATATGAATTTGTTATCAGTTGTTATTCTGACTTGGGATTTGGTACATGTTGGAAAATGATTTAGTGTAGAACAGATAAATGTGAATTATTGTGGGCGTACTTGTGTGAATGGTGATTTGTATTATTTTATGACAACTACGTTGGCTAGCTGATCTTTATTGTTTCTTACACAAGTGCATGTTGGTCAATCGTAAACATGAATAAATGCATGTACAAACGTTTTTTGGTTTATTTAACGGTTATGAGGTCGCAACTAACCATTTTTCAGTTCCTCAACCATTTTATTCTACTATTTCAACACGAAGTGAAATGCTCTGTCACCGTAGCAATATAGTACAAAAGGAAATAGCCTAGGAAAGCTGGACAAGAGGCGTCTATCAACAATTCTCAACAATTCTCTCAGACAATAACAGTACCATCACTGCTATATGGATGCAAGACCTGGACTATAAGTAAGAAGGACTGGTGGCAATTACTGGTCGAAGAAGTGAGCTATGGTATTTGAGATCGGTAAAGGGATATACCCGACTCGATCATATACAAAACGAGTATATCAGACGAGAACTTGATATAGTTTTCCTAAATGTACTCTTTTAGAATTAGAGAAATTGCTGAAAACAACATCTAGAAAGAGCTAACAATACCCGATTTTCAAAGTTGGCTTATGAGTATGAGCCGGTTGGAAGAAGTTCTGTAGGCAGACCAGTAGGCAGGAATCATATCCATGAAGTGATGATGACGAGGAGGAAGAGGAGGAGGAGGAGGAGGAGGAGGAGGAAATAGCCTTAACGTCTTGGTGGAATAAGTAGTAACATTGGATTGCTTTGCAAAATGCTAGTATAAAAACGCGTAATCTCGAAAGAGTCGGACAACATGGAAGGAAGGTGTCTGGTACATGCTCCAGACGATAACAACTGTACTTGTTATTTCACAATACATCTGAAGTTTCGAGTATTCATTACAATGTCAATCACTGTTACTAGACAGTATGTACTATGTATTGTGTGAAAATTTTGCTTATTCAAAAAAAAGTAGGACACAATCAATAATAAAAGGAAACAAAGACGTTAATGTGCAGACTACTAATAATATTATATTCGAAAATACCTTTGAAACTAGAGACAAATATTTGGACACAAATCGTGTCCTGAAGGGACATAAGATTGTAAGGCTCAGGGGAGGAACTGCTCTGTTGTAGAAGCGTAATCTTTGCTGGCATCATACGATTGGATTGCTGTCGTTCTATCGTATGCATACGTAATTGGGTGTTCTACCGAAGGTGAGTTCTGACGTAAGCGTCAGTCTCACAGGTAACATTTTTTAAGTTTACAGTGACGGTTGTCTGTATTAAAAGCTTCAATAACTTTAACATGTAATCAACTAGTTTAACATGCCTGAAATGTCAGCAGTCGTCCTAATAACAAAAATGACGTCCAAATATAATATATAAGTACAGTATATTGCAAAAGCAACACTATTATTAAATCAAAATTTTATCTTCTATACACTTTAGATTTTTGTTGCATGACGCTACGTTTACAGAGTCATTTTGCTTTTTAGTTCTCCTTTCAGGAATCCGACTAGAGTTTGGCACAAAGACATCTACGAACTAATGAAGCTATCATTTCTGGTGCACGAAGTGTATTTTGGCTCTGCCCTCAAAACTATACGGCCTGCCCAAGATGTCTAAGGAGGGAACGATGCTTCGTCCGACAGTTAGTACTAATGACCTAAAATATTAATATTTAATATCGTACTGGAAAGGAGCGATTGTGTTTTCGTGCACAAAGCGTAACGAAAACCTATGCATAACAACAAGATATACGATACACTATCCACGGCAGAAGCTTGTAATGGTGAAGCCGCCGTTCACTGGTTCTCGCCCGATAACTTGCTTTGTTGCAACACCTCTATACTACCCTAAAAGTCAGTGGTTAGCGGCTAGAGAATTGAAGTGAACGCTTCCGTTGAAAAAATCTGACTCGGCCGACCGCGACCGTGTGGCCTGATTGTCTTTTTGCCCGACTTTCTTGCCCTATATCGAGGGTACGATGGAACGCGTTGGTTGCTAGAGGGAGACGACGTTACCACGTTGGTTTGCAGCAACACCTACTGTCGGTAAAGGCTGAAGGCTGTCTATGAATCTTCTCTTTGCGTGTGGGTTGTACGGGGTTACAGGGGCCATGCTCGTATACCCCCAGTTTAATCAAATACTGGAAGACGAGATGGAAGAGTCTTTGTACTTTCAGTGCGACTGTCGCGTTTAACTAACTGAGATTTTTTTACCTCAGCCAAACTATTCAGTTTCTACAAAAAGTAATTGTAAACGTTTGAAACTGCTCACTTTTGCGCCAAACTTACAGCAAAGGGCAACAAATGAATATCATTCATAGTGACCTCTCTCCCACTGAGCTACCCGAATGTCAAACTAAATTAAAATTGAACTACAATATATTTTATAGTGAAGTAAATAAAATGTAAACTTAACTAATTTAAATTAGGTCTAAACTCTAGTAAATTGTTACTGCTCAGCATTATTATTTTTATTTACACCTTTTAATAACTTACTATCAATAACCGTCAAACACGATACGAGAAATCCTCGTACAATAAGTAAAGAGAATTCCAGAATCTGGAAACTTGATTACTTTTCCTCTTTTAATATATCATGCTAACAAAAATGATAATTATGTAAAGTGTATCAAAATTATCACGTTCACTACAAAACATTACCTATCTTCATTGCGGTCAAAGGGTTGGATTTGTAAAATAAGGTCTAACAAGAGTTTAAACTTGTTGGTGGTGGGTTATTATTTTGTTCTACAGTAACATGTTTCAATGCTATTCTAGGTAAGTATTTTTTATTATTTTTACAAATTAATATATGTATAATACATGTATGTACTTATACATGTATGTATAATAATGTATTTAATAAATATCTTTCTGCAAATGATATAACTTAAAACATAAGTAACAGAAAAAATAATTGGGTGAAAATTAGCTGTGAAGTTTAATAATTTATGTAAAGTCTTGTACGAGTATAATATAAAGTAACGGTACAACAGTAAATTGTGTGAACAAACTAGATTTTTTATAAATACATAAATCTTGGTTATCCCAATAAGATAGAAGTGAGGGCGGTATTACGGTTGAATGGTTTCACAACAACCACGATTTATAAGAAATATTATTGCATTCATGTTTTCAGAAAAAATGAAGGAGTCAATGTTTACCATCAAGTTGCTATACGTAATGCAATCTGTTTGCACCTTCGATCGCAGTGACCTGTATAATTTAGACAAGTTCTGCAACTCGGCGATTTTCCAACTTTTTAAACTACAAAATGCCAACAACAACAAATTCTCAAGTTGGTATTTTTGTGAACAAAGTGTAACAGGATCCAAGACGTAAAAGAATAGTTCGTAATAAAATACTTATATACGCAACTATTACTTCGAAATTATAAAGTACTTAGTTTTAGTATCTTGTAAACTTTCAGGCCTATTCTAAATATATAGCCTACAGTAGCGGCCATCTACCACTACCGCAGTTTATCGCAATTTGTGAAAAACGTAAGAGCGCTCATTACAAGAACAACTGTGTGTGCGGTAGTCACAGGATAATTTGCCATTGCAATGTAGGCAAGACTCGCTGTGTCACAGACAGTTGCTATCAATTATATGTTGTTCCAGAACATTGTTAGTTGCTATGTAAAGTAGAATAAAAACAAATTGCGATTTGCTGTTCCCGAGCAACTGACCGGCATCACCTATGCAGCAACTCATATCTTGAATCTAACCACCCTGTATAATAAATCATAAATGTGGAAAGTCTTTAACGTAGAAGACTCGTACAAAAAACTACGACTTGGTGAAAGGTCTCATTGTTGTTAATTACTTTATGATAATTTGAATGTAGTTAAAGATGTTGTTGTTGTTGTTTTCCAATGGCTCCCCCTTGGCACATTTAACCCATTTGGTACCGAGCTTGCCAATAAAGACCACTGTAATTTCTGAGTTCTTGAATTTCCCGGTTCAGCTTCACACACTCCAATAGATGGTTTATGTTCATTTTTGAGTATTCTCTTCTGCACAATACACATTCTTCTGTGGTGGAAATTTTTAATTTGTAGAGATGCCCTGCGAGACAGTCATGGCCAGTTTCCAGTCTAAAGTTGGCGACTGCTTCCTTCATGGGTTTTCTACAGTTGTTATTCCATAACTGTTCAATCCCTGACCATGTTTTCCTTTCCGATATATTTCTTGCTTCTTCCAGGAAGCGAGAGTTTGTTTTCCTTGTCATCAGTCATAGGGTGCTGAAGTCGTGGGTACATTCCCGGTGGTAGAGCATTGTCCCTCGCTTTGCCAAGGTGTCCGCTGTCTCATTTCCCTACATGCCTATGTGAGATGGGATCCACTGAATAACTATCTCCTTGTTAAGTGCTGCAAGCCGCCTGATGAGTCGTCTTGCTTCCAGTGTGCTCCTGGATGTTGCTCCTGTATTACAGAATGTTGCCTGGATGGCAGACTTAGAGTCCACTAAAAGGACAGCTTTTGAAAAGGAATTTGGCCTCCGAATGAGGTTTTGCAATGCCACTTTGATAGCCTCTACTTCAGCATCATAACTTGATTTATTTTGTCCCACTGCAATGTAGTGAGAAAACAATCAGGAGATTCTCCTGCTCCAGCACAACCCACTTTATCCAGCAAGGATCCATCAGTGTATACACGTAGCCAGTTTTCCTCCGGAAATCTCTAATTGATGGTTGTTAGCGTTATCTGTTTTAGTTCGTCTGGAGGTCTTCTTCTTAACATTTTTTATCAGACTGAGATGTAATTCATACCTATGAAAGTCGAGTGGATTTTTTCAAGGGGATCACTTTATTAACTGCTGTTGGTATGCTGTGGTATTGAAGGTAGTTGCTACTTTGGTTTAGCCAGATCTTTTGCGTTTTGAGTCTCTGTGGTTCCATCCGCTCATGAACCCATGACTTCTCAGGTAGTGATTTAATTCTGAGATTTAGCAGTGCTGCCTGTTGCTGAATTTCCTCTGTTATTGGTTTGTTGCCTGTATATAGTTGTAACGCTGTAACTGGAGTTGATTTGACGCCACCTGTGATGAGTCTTAGGATGTTGGTCTGCAAACGTTATAGTCTGCTTTCATTTGCAGTAGTGCTTGTGATGGTTTCTTCACTGCTATAAGTTATTACTGGCTTGATGTAAGTTCTATACGTCATGTTTAGAACTTCTTGTGAACATCCCCATGATACTCCGGTGAGACGTTTTATAAGGTTTGTTCGTTTGTTTACCTTCTTAGTTATGCTGTCAATGTAGTGTGTCCAGTTAAGCTTATTATCCAGGTTAACACCCAGGTAACGAGTATTTTCAGATTTCTGTAGGAAGTTCTCGCCTACTTTTAGTGAAAAGTCAGGGTTTCTATGTTTCAATGAGAAGTACTGGTAAAGGAACTTTTCTGCATTAATCTGCATGTTGTTTTCTTCTGCCCACCTTTGCAGGCCGAGGAGGGCTTTGTTCATGTTCTTTTGTAGAGTGATGTCCTGTCCTTTCTTGTTTTGATCCCCTGGCCCAGATGAGCACGTCATCGGCAAACATGCACATCTGCATTCCTTCAACCACTTTCACTCGTTTGACTAAGTCATTTATATAGATATTAAAGAGGATTGTACTATTCACAGCTCCTTGTGGTAGACCGATTTTTACTTGTTTGTACTTGGAATGGCTGTCGTTGTATCTTGTTGAAATCCATCGCTGTTTCAAAAATCTTTTCAACAAATAAAACATGTTTTCTGTGATGTTAAGGTGCCTTACTTTATTTATCGGTTTGTCCCTCCATACCGTATCGTATGCGCCCTTAAAGTCTACGAAGACCGCCAGGACATTTTCCTTTCTGTTGAATGCACTTTTAATGTCTTGTGTTAAACGGTCTATTTGGTATGATGTTGATCGATTTGTTCTAAAGCTTGCCTACTCTGGGGCAAGCAGTCCTTCTCTTTCCAAGTAATAGTTCAATCTAGTTGCTATCATTCGTTCCTGCACCTTTGCCAATTGTGATGTAAGGGCAATGGGTCTATAGGATGTTATTGAGTCTGCTTGTTTGCCATGCTTGATTAAGGGAAAAATTGTTGCTTTTGTCCACTCTGAAGGGAGAGATTCTGTTGAGTTCCATATTTTGTTACATATTGCTAATAATGTACTTAATGTGGCAGGCTTCAGGTTCTTGAGAAATTCAGGGTACACTCTATCTGGTCCAGGTTGTTTGCCATTTTTAAGCTTTTTTATTGCCTCCTTCAATTCTTCCATTGTACAATTTTGGACAAATAACTCCCGTATGCTTGAAAATGGATACAATAAAAATGCTGTAAACAAAATAGAAAATAAAATCAAATATAAAATAAAAAATGAACAATTAAGAATTAATCTAAATGAACAACACATAAATAATAACAACAACAAAAAATGGGCCACATTCACATACATAAATAATAAAATGACAAAGCTAACAAAACTATTTAAAACCACAGATATAAAAATAGCATACAAAACTAATAAAAATAATTTACAAAAACTAAATAGCTCACACAACAAAGATAATACAACAACTAACGGTATATAAAAAATTGAATGCTAATATTGCAATAAATGTGACATAGGATAAAAAAAAACAGCTGAAAAAACGTTATTTGAACACCTAAACGCATACAAAAAACCAGAAATATATAAATCCAATTTAGCCACACATGCAATAAACGCAGGACATGAATTCCCAGACATAACCAATGTGACACTAATAAAACATATACCACACAAAGGCACCATAATGAACATTTGGGAAAATTTACAAATATACAAACAAAACAAAAAACAAACTAATACCTGAACAAATACAAATCAATACAAAACATGACACAATATTCAAAGCACTCAACATCGAAAATACACAAAAACTAACACATACACCATAATCACACACAATAAAACCAATTTGAAGTACCAGAAGCCAACAGGAATCCACAATAATAATAGTCAACCAACACATATGTGTTTCACCAGACACAAAAACCGGAAGGTTGAGGGTGGGTACAAGATGGTACCCGAAACATGTTCCTAATAAGGAAAAAAATATATTTTGAGGTACATTCATTATAAATATTAAATGTAATATAAATATGTATATATATATATATATATATATATCATTTTCTCTATACGTAACTCGAAGTTTCTTGCAGTAATTATATAATGTTCTGAATTAAACAGTTAACTAATACTTTAAAAATAATTTTAAATCCAAATTATTTTCAATACAACAAACTGTACTATCAAACAGATGGCCTTGCTATGGGAGCACCAGCCTCCGCTATCATATCAGAAAACTTCCTACGAAAACTCGAAAAAAAAATATTAAATATAATAAAATTAAACGACCCATTAGGATGTTACTTTAGATACGCTGATGATACTCTGTACATTTCCCAAAACAATGGCATAAACATAAATAAAATATTCAACTCAATAAATAATTTGCATTTCTAAATAAAATTCACATTAAAAAAAGGATCTAATAATAAATTAAATTATTTAGATTTAACAATAAAGAAAAATGGAACAAATTTTGAATACTCAATATACAGGAAACCTTCTCAAACTGATTTAATAATACCAAATATACCAAATAATTCTAACCATCCTCCCCAACATAAAATGGCAGTATTTAATTCCATGATTTACTGAATGCTTAGGATCCCATTAAATAACAAAGAAAGAAACAAAGAAAGAAATATTATCAAACAAACTGCAGTTAAATATTGGTACAAAATAAAATCTATTAATAAATTAGAAAATAGAATTAAAGATAAAATCACTAATAAAATTCCCAAGTACACTACATTTAAAAATTCACCGACTAACAATAATATAAAATATTCAACCTTCACTTATTACGGAAATATAACTCAAAAACTAAATAAAATATTTAGAGATTCTAATTTAAAAATATCTTATAATACAGATAATATAATTTTTAATAAAATAAAACCTAAAATTAAAACCAATATTCACAATAAAAATGGAAGTTATGCAAGAGGTTATTGACGAGAACCAAACAGACGTGGTCCACCTAATGGTGTATAGATAGTGCATGACGCAGCGGGAGTCATTCCAGCAAAACTAGTGGTTGAGCGGGACTTTCATCTACCTCAGGACCTGATGTTCATATTACCTGAGACTCAGTCCTAAGAGCCACAGAACTATTCCTTGCAATTATAAAACCAACTGCGCGAAATGAATCACCTGTGGAATATACGACGGTAAGTCGTAACCGCAAAAAATGCTTATAATTTATTATAACAATAGTATACGTCTTACAGTTAGCTTATTTTTAAACATAGTCTCCTTGCTTTCTAATACACTTAGTCATTGTTGTACAAGTTTCCTGATGCCTTGAGAAACATTTTTTCGACTGAGCAGCAAGCCACGTATGCACCGTCTCTTGGTCCTTCACTTCTTGGTCTCCGGAGAATCGACAGCCCCTTAAAACATCTTTAAGTTGACAAAAAAGTTGGTAATCTGACAGGGCGAGATAGGGGCTCTATGCAGGTTGCTTCAAGAACTCGAAACCGCAATTTTTCAAGGTTTTGGACAATGAGGGAGCGCGTTGTCATGCAACAGAAGCTCTCTTTCCGACAATACCTTCAGGGTTTAGATCCAATTGCAGGCTTCAGTCCATTACACAGAATCTCACTGTAACTTGCACTATTTACAGTTATAACTTCACCTAGTACTGTTGCAGTATTGGCTCTTGTGAGTCCCAGAATACTGTAAGCCTTACCTTTCCTGCAGAGGGTTGACTCTTGAATTTCTTTCTAACAGGCGATTCGGGGTGTTTCCATTTCATGCTCTGGCGTTTGCTTTTAGGTTCAAAGTGATGTATCCAAATTTTATCTTTAATGACTATCACTTCAAAAAATCTTCACCTTTATTAGCATATCGGTCCAGCAAATGTTGACACATGGCAACCCGATTGCTAGTGTGCTCTTCAGTGAGCGGTTTTGGTTCCCATCTTGCATAGACTTTACAAAAGCCAATCCTGATATAGATAATTTCATATGCAGAACCATGAATGATTTTTAGATGGTACGATAATCACTCGTCGGTTGGTTTGAATCTTGGCATTAACTTGTTCAATAATGGCATCTGTAGTGGAAGAGGTTGATCTTTCCTCGGCCTTGACACTTGTCCAAACGTTTTTGATCCAGTTATATACACTTTGCTGTGACGAAACATTAAAACATACCCCACTTTTGTTTTGAAAGTTTTCTATAAATTTCGGCTCCTGATACACCTTCAGACCACAAAAAACCTATCACTTCGTTGGTGCAAACGGAGAGAGGGACAGCCATGTTTATCGTGCAACAATCTACAGATGACTAACGTGATGGATGGTGTAGCAGTCCAAAAGCGGAGACAACAGCACCACATGTCTGCGTACAAGCGCATTAAGTGGTACTGCCAACCTACAGATGAATATAACAAAATTGCGGATATTTATTGACTTTCACTCGTAGTATTTGTAACTCATTGAGGATCACATTATTCTTCCCGTCTGTCGTTGGCAAAATAAACATGTGTTCTCACACATACGTTACTTCGGTATATTTAGCTTCTTGAATAACAATGTTACTATATTAATCGGGTACACAGCAGATGACCAGGAAATGATTAGGAATTCTGTTAAAATACAGTAAAGATACGGATTAACAATGTTTGTTTGTAACAGTCGATAGAAACACTACAAACGATTGGTTATGGGATTGGCATCTGACAGTCCAAAAGTTTCCGTGTGTACTTTATACTACGATACCCGTAAATTCAGATTACACCTGGCTTCATACAAGCAAGTAAGTTGATTTAATGTAAAAATTAGCATTTTAGTTTTCATAAAAATGCTTTATTGAATTAAAGCATGGTTTCAATTCAAGACACACGACTTTGAATAGTAGAGGTCTTTGGTAAATAAGCGTACTGCCTCACACAAGCCAGCAAATTATGTTCTAGTGGAAACCAGTAGTGAACAGCCTGAGCAAAACAAAGCCGCCGTTAAAACATTAATGGCGGTTGTTGTCATAAACCAGCTGTTGTCGATAACAACACGTAAAAAGTGCATCAAATATCTGTTAGTTCATTAAAAAGGGTAATCCCTTACCAAACATAATGGCTTAGCGAAATTATCGAATGTAAATAATTATTCTTGACAGGGCAGTATAAAATAAAATACAGCTGAAGTTATTGTAAATACAATCGGGTTGCGATAACATAATTCCATTTTTTAATTTACACTTTAGATCTCGACTTTCCGTATAAAAAATGAAATGTAACTTTTTCATTATAATTGGAAATAAATAAACATGTTCAGCCTTCTGATTACATGTTAAAAACAAATATAGATTCTTGAATAACTTCTATAATATTTTAAACGTATATCTTAGCGGTATCAGGAGTGAATACAGTTGTGGAGGTGTAAGGAAGATGTTGGTTTTGTAATAACCTTGTTCATCTGATTAACTTTGAATCTATGATTTCTAGTAACTTTGGATTTCCTAATGCTTCTTTGAAATTTTTGGCCCTTACTTTTTGAGGAAGGCTGTTGTGAGTGTGTGTCTGTAAATGTTATCAGGTAACGTTATGCTGATGTAAGACGCTACCAATTTTCCGCTCCGTAATTAATTACGTATACTGAACGTGGACATAGACAATGTATGGTTACAATAGACGGGGCGACCACGAACAAGGCCAGTGCGTGGATGGACTTTGTGACAGACCTTTCCACAGCGATCAAATTTACGATCTTAGATGTGCTGATTTTGCTTATGGAGTACCTCAACCAAGAAGTCTGACAAGTTGTGGCAGCATATTAAAACTGAAGGACCGCGTCAGACCTTCCATCACCAATATATCGTCCCTGGCGATACATTGGTTAGGACAGCTGGCGAAATGGAATAAATGGTGAGCAGTAGTGGACATATTCCAACCCCACTTAGAAGATGATCATTTTATTATTAAATGATCAACTGAACTTTGGATCCAACCTCTTGTACGATACTGCCTTGTGTCTGCTCGCTAAGACTACGATAAAGTAACAACCGTTCAGTAGCAGATAGAACTTTAACGGGTGTACACCCAACATCGCGTACAGTTCATATGCAAATTGACAGTTTATTAATTAACGATCTCGTAAGAGTGACATAGTCTTATTTTTTATTTTACTATCTGAAGACAGAGCATAGTCTCCGAAACACGTAATAGAAGAATTTTATAAGAAGTCACACGGCGGATTATTGAAGGTAAATTAATTTATTGGAAATACATTTAGGCACCCTTTTAACTACTATTTGGCAGAGAGCATAATAATAACAAATAGCATTCTTTGTTAATGGTGTAATTTAATTTTTACTGTATTAATCCTGCCGCACATTTTGCATGGAGATTATATTTCTTCCTACCCTGTTCTTAATAATCATAACTTCAAACGGTCGATTTTATATGTCGCTATTCAACCGTCTTCAAGTTTTTAGGAATACATAGAACTAAAAGAACACACGTATAACCAACATTGACTAACAGTATATTTATCTTGAAAGTGCCTAGTTATTTTATATATTACATTTGAATGTACACAATAGATGTTATTTTCAGGAGAGAAAATGTCTTCATTTTCAGCCACTTTTCTTAATTTATGCAGGGACACGATGTATTTCGGTTTTACTGCATAGTAGTTTATTTACTATTGTTGGTCCTTTGATTATTCCTGTGGTCACTTACCTGTGGAAATAAGCTTGAGTCCCCTGTTTTATAGATGACACGTTTTAGTTATTTCATAGCTTACATTTTTTGAGTTACTATAAGAATTCATTTTTATGGTTGAAACAATATAGCATAAGAGTTTTTATGCCTCTTATAATTTTATATTAATTATAATTATAAAACAATTTTATTTTAATTACTTTGGTTCTTTCGCATATTTGCATACCGTTATTTTAAAAAGGTAAAAGTCCTTTTTTAAGTGTTATGGTTCATCAATATTTAATAGCCAATAAAAATTGTGTATCTATTTATAGTCAGTTAAAACTGCTTATTACAATTGTAAATAATTTACATTAATTAAATATTATAATTATTCATTTTATTTATGTAAATTAAATGGAGAACAAAATACAATAAAGATATGGAGTTATACCTATAAAAAGTATTTGAATGCTTTTTATTAGTATTTTTTACAGAATTTCATAACAAGTGTGCTTTTCCGTTAAAAATTATGTTGAAATTGTTAGTGCATTGATATCGTCTTTAATGTAACCGCTACAGAGCTTTTTAAATATTTTAGAAAATTAATTTAAAAATTAGAATTTGATTTATATACGAATGACAAACGCCTGTGTAGTAACTTGCCTTTAGTGGAGAGAAAATCGTCTTTAACTTAGCTAACAGGTGAAATAATAGTAAAAAGTTGAGAGGGTTTAGAGTCAATTTAATCTGGATTCGTTTTGCCTGCTAACAGCGAAAACAAAATGGTACACATCTAAGCGACTGTAATTTATTAGGGGGTTCGTAATTAATACACAATCAATTATTGAATTTTAAAGTAGTACAAGTAAAAGTCCTAACTCGTGTAAACGTAATTAGCGGTAAGTAAGGAATAAGGGATAAAGGAAGTAATCTGCGGCACTAAAAGGCGTCTGTAAAGCAACAGATTTTAGCTTTAACAAATGGCAACCACGCTTCCGCTTCCGGGTCATAACACTCACAGGTGTCGCAGCAACAGTCCCGTCAGGTAAATTACCTACAATCCTTCCTTCCAATCACCAAACATTTTAGTATCACTTAATAACTAGTCCCACACAGCACAAGCTTATTTAGCTATCTACAAATGACAAGTATTATACAGCAAGCTCTTACCTACGCCGCTAAGTGTTTAAATGTAATTATAATGTAATACAGTCAACAAATTATTTTACATTCAGCATATTTTACATTACATTTACTTAGCAGTACTGAACAACACTTTGTAATTAACATGAAAACAGAGTTTAAAAACAAATAAAATTTTTATTAAGCAATCTCATACCAACCACAATTTCCTCAAGAATTACTCTACACGAAAACGATAATCCATAGAGTAGTATTCGCTATCAATAATAATATTAACTTTAGTCATTAGGCTAAGTTTTATAATTTTCCAATTGCAATGTGTTACGTTTGAATCAAAACAGTAACTACTGAGCCTTCTAAGTACGTTTAAATCCTGTGTTAGTGCTAAAGTGACGGAACAAATTAATACGGATCAAAGTTACACCCCATATGGCACACAAACATCAGTAATATTAATTATGCTTCATTCTTAAAAGCGTTACGATATTAATTACCAAATAAAGAAATGTTTAATCTGCTTGAATCCGCTATGAATAATTGATGGGGATTCAAGTGAATGGCAATAATTGTGCACTGAGATAGGTTTGGCTCTGCAAAACGGGGGTTGTACACAGTGAAGTATCGCTTGTAGAGCCTAATTAAGAGTCTCCACGTTCACTGTGTTGTATTTTCCTAGAAACGTGGACAGAATGTACATCGCCTAAAAAAAGGAATGAGTTTACTATCAAAGTTTTAATGAGACTAAACATCGCGGCGTGTCATGCGAAATGGTAGAATGAACTGACTCAGGCTGCAGCTACTGTGATTTTAAATTATAAGGGCCAAAACTGTTGTTGGTTGATACCTCCTCTTGAGTTTGTACATTTTAGTATTTCTTTATTTTTCTTAAAATGTTAGATTCCTTTAAAACTTGAAAATCGTGTAGGATTAAGGCAATAATAATGTAAATGTTTGTTAATATAAAACGTTCATTTTGAACAAATCATGCTTTCTCACTCGAATGTTGAAATGATTAAAAAAAAAGTGTTAATTTATATACAGGCGCACGCGCGCGCCCACACACACACACACACACACAGTACAAATATAACAATATAATACAAATTTAAATATAGAGAAACAATTAGTTAATCTAGCTATGTTTTGTGTTAATCAAAAGTGTTTCTCACATCAAACAACTTTAAAAGCAAAAATAAATTCAAGATTCAATGTATACGATATCTGAGTCATGTACATGAACAAATAAAATTACAAATTCCTATATATTCCAATGGCTGCGAGATAGGCAACTAGCGTTATAGTGCTGTTTTGCATATACATAAATTTTGAGCGATTTGGCGACTAACGTTAATTGTTCTGGGTATTCCTGGAGATAACCTGCGCCTTTAGTTTTTCAGAATAACCTCAATTTGTTGGAACTTTGAGCAATTTGTAAGTTTGAGCAATTCACGCCGACGTACGTATAAGAGACCACCATACTATAAGCGAATCGTTTGGGCACTACTAAACAACGAGAGTAAAGATGTGTAAAGTTATTGTCGTGTATTTTTGTGTGCGAACACCTGTAACTGGTAATTTACGTTAGTTGATGTAGCAGTATTAATTAGATGATATTTATTGTTTATTAAGTTAGCGTGTGTTGTACAGTAGTAAACTTAAATAATTGTAATCAACGAGTTATTATTGGTGTTTTTATTTATTGGCATTGTAATTAATGTTGGGAATGAGGAGCTTTTCTTGTTCTATTATTTATTCCAGAGTCTAAAGGCAGCGGTCTGTGCAATCGTAGGAATAGTATTTTGCCACATTTGATGTATTCAAAGCACTAATGAACAGAGAATAAGAACTGAATTTCCACCAATCCGGATCATTGGTGGTTTATTCACAGTGGTTAATGACATATAATTAGTTACTTAAATTTAAACACTCATTTACTTTATTAATTTACTGTATGTTACTATTTGTCAGGTTACTACATAATGGGCCACTATTCCTTTACACACGACTATGTTTCCATTCTGTTGTAATACAGTAATATTTTCCACATAATTAAAGAAAAAAAGCTTATATACTTCTATATACATTTCAATCTACCAGAATCTACTACACTCAGTCTAGAATTTACCACACTCAAATGTCAAAATAATCTTTAAATTACATTGTATTGTTTAATTATTAATTTTCACTACAGATTTTACTTCAAACTGTAATGGCATACCAGATTAACCCGGTAAACCCCTGAGGAAATATTTGTTTATTCTTGTCTTTTAGTGGTTCCCTTATTTCCTATATAAAACCAAGCTTATCCTGTAATTAAGGATGTTCTGTAACCACGACTATTCCAAAACAAGCTCACCAGATTTCCATCACGTGAACATCTGATGATCCTCCAGATGTCATGAATGACAACACGTTCATGTATGATTGGATAATCTCAGATGTGACAATCGTAAAATGAGCCACTAAAATTGTGCATAAAGATTTGCTGTTTCTAGTCGACTCAGAACCTCATCAAGCCGTTCAGCATGTTGTTCCATCGTACTGCTAAATACGATGATGTCATCTAAATAAACTAAAGCTTCTTCACCTTTGATCCCCATCAATATAATATCTATTAACCTTTGGAAAGTTGCAGGTGCATCAGAAAGACCAAAAGGCATACTTTGGAACTCGTAATGTTGTCCCGGTATAAGGAATGCTGTTTTCTCAATATCTTTAGGTGATATTTTCACTTGATGGAAACCGCTGTACAAATCAAGAGTGGTAAAGTATACGCTACTATGTATGCAATCTAATGTCTCTACAATGTTAGGAAGAGGGTAAGCATCACCACGCGTAATGGCATTAGGGCTCTATAATCTACGCAGAAACGGTATTTAGGACGTCCATCGGGACTTTTTTTGCTTACTATAACCACGGGACTCGACCACGGTGATGTAGAAGGTCTTATAATTCCCTTTTTCAGCATATCGTCTATTTGCTTGTCAACTACTGGCTTTAGCGCATGTGGGAGTCTGTACGGATTCTTTTTGATAGTTGGGTGGTGACCCGTATCTATCTCATATTCAATTTTACTGTGACAGCCAATCTTACCTCGGGGTTCATCAAATATGTGTGAGTAACGATACAATATCGGCAATAGCACTTTACGCTCAGAAATACTTAAGTGCTCTAATTTGCTTTCTATTTCTTTAACTACTTTCTCGTTTTCTACTTTGCTGGATTTCATATAGTTCACTGTGCACATTTTCTTAAACCGTTTACTACTTCTGTCTACTGCCTGTCTACCTAACCTACCTATGGGACTCTGCTATACCTAACGTACACTTTTTCGGCAGTGTCAGTTTTTCTTTGCTAAAATTAATAGCTTTCAATACTACATGCGGGACATCTCTTCCCACTTTACTAAGAACTCTGGCGACTCGTACGCCATGAATATTTAACTCAATTCGCTGTATAATTACTTCTTCTGGAGCTAATACTTTCTCTTTTGCGGTAACTTTCAAGCGTCCCTGAATGAACACTTCAGACATAGGAGGCAGAGGTATATCTCGGGTGGTTGCAACACACCATACTATAGCTGCACCATACAAGGTCATAGGAACATTGTCACTAGCATCGGGGGAGAGCCGGCCGTGCTCTATAGTCTCGGCTGCTTGCGACTGAAACCCTGACTCGTGTATCGTACATCTATCTACTGTATTTCTATTATCTATATTTCTACTATCTACATGGTAAACGCTATCATGTGAGCACAATTTTCCTGTGGACAAGTCTAAGTTAGCTCATATGCGCCTTAGGAAATCCATTCCTAATATGCCGTCACCAGGCATCTCTAATGTCGCTACTACGAATTCATGTGTAAAACTACGTTTTCTACTAAGGGTCACAGTAACTTCCTGTCTACCGTATATTTTCAATACATCACCGGTAACACTTTTGGCTATCACGTCACTATTATAAACTTTCTTTCGACTAATACCCCTTTTTATTATCGATATTGTAGCACCTGTATCTACAACGAACTTACATGGTTTTCTTCCTATCATGACATCTAAAATTATTTGATCATCTACACTATCATGGATAATATTAGTAATTCTATGTTGGCTAAATCTGTTCCTAACTGGTCTTAATTCCAGTTCGACAGGTTGGTGCTGTCTCCTGCCGAACCTTGCGCGTTTGGGTAATTCTTTTTCGAGTTTCGACAATCTTTTGCTATATGGCCAAATGTATGGCAAGAATAACACTCCATATTACTTTTATTACTGCTGGTTTTATTTGTGCTAATTTTGTTGTCTTTACCGGGCTTATGTGCACTTTTATTTAGGATATTCTTGTTATTAGGTTTCATTCTACAATCTTTAGCTATATGGCCAGTACGATTGCAGTTGAAACAAGTCACTTGAGTAAAGAACACGTTTTTATTTGGGTACGAAGGGCGACGTGCCTCGACCGCTGCTACAGTAACCGCTAACTGGATAGCTTCTGCCATAGTTGCAGGCATTCGATATCTAACTTGTTAACCCACGGTTCCAAATAAACCATTGGTATATGCGGCTAACATCCTTCTCTCACCTTCGTCGTTTATGATGTTTTGTTGTTCCGCATCAGCAACTTGTCTAATTGTTTTAGCGCACAGCCTTTTGCATCTATCGTCAAAGGCTTCGGGCGGCTCGTTTTTATGTTGGGCGGCATTCTGAAGGGCAACATAGTGAAACTGCTCTAACTGTTTGACACGAAAGCGCTTGGCAAAAACGTCTCGCAATTCTTTAAAGGTTATGTCTACTCTTTTCAATTCTGCATTACTATTTAGAAACAACGTGGCTGGCCCTTTCAGCTTAAGTTTCAGTATAGAGGCTTTATCCGTTTCGGTACAATTTTCTACTTGTGCCGCTCTTTCGATATTCTCAAAAAACTCATTACCTGGCACGGGACCATCGCTTCGCCAAGCATCAATTAAATTCGCGGTAGTTAGACCTTTAACTCTTGTTGGGACTGCTGCTGCTTGAGCTTGTGCCTTGAGTTGCTCTTGGGCTCTATAGAGAGTTTGCCTGAGCTCTTGTACCTCTGCACTTGGAGTTGTCATGTCGATAATAAAGCAAAATATTTAAAATGCGTTATTATATTTTAATCAATATTTTCTAGTGTTATTTACTTCTCTAAATAGGCACCACAACAGGGAAAACCCGCATGAGTTGCTTCTCCAGATAAGAATTATCTCGGTTACTATACAAACCACAATACCCAAGATAACGCAAATTAGGGATTTTAGTGTCATTTAAAAGAATATTATCTTTTACACTCTTAATTATAATACTCTATTTCTAGTTTTATAATCTGTACACGTACTACGTTATCGTCGACCGTGTAATTGGAGTATCCGTTAATGTGTCGTTCTATAATGCGTTGAACCAGGGTTTTGAGCAACTTTTCACATCCCTCTAGAAGAACGTCAGTGTCGGAAATAGGTAGGTAATAGATAGGTCGTGAACTCATTTCTGATCGAGGAACATCGTACACAGGTTGTTCGTTAATAGGCAGAACGCATTCTAACTAAGGTGTTTTACTCACTGTTGGAAGCTCTAATGATGGTAAAGGAGTAGAAGTGTCCGATGGATGTCTCAGACTGGAAACCGGAGGAATATGTCGATAATAAGCTGTTATAGTACCAACACGAGTACCAATTTTCATAAACAAATCAGGAGTTATAAGTTCTCTCGTTACTAGCTGACCAGACGGACTTCCGAAATTTCTACGACTATCCATAAAATAATGATCACTAACTTTATGTCTTTTCCGATAACTGTTTCCCATGCACGTATTTCGTATTTCATTAAATTTCTTAAAACTAACTCAATAGTACTTAAATAACTTAGCATTAACACACTTAAAATGCACACAAAACATAATATCTTGAAATATCTTGAAAATTGTAAGTTATAAGTTCAAATAAGTTTAATTATTTCCCTTGGATTTACTTTGTCTAGTTGTTTGAATGACTGAGTTATTAAACGAAACTTTCTTTAAGACAAAACAACAAATTTTTCTGCAGCTACTTTCAATTACTACTTTGATTTACCATAGATCTCTCATAACCAATAAGATTCACTGTTCTTGCATTGGAATCCCACCGCTGCCACCAATTGATATGCCGTGACCGAGCTTTTCTGGCTTACAAATGGGCGAGGGTGAGAGATTTATAGCACAGCAAGTGTAGTTAAAGTACATGTATATTGAGGCAAATAGTACATAAAGTTGACTTACACAGTTCCATGGTAGCGAACAACAACACTTACTACCTAGACTTAACCGAAAAAAGATATAGTCACAGTGATAGTCACATCTACGTCAGAAATCTAAGAGTGAATTCTTACCCCTTCTTCGAAGGTAAGTAGTTTTATTGAATGTACCACCAACTAAGGTATCCCGCCCCTTTGGATCACATGACTTCTTTCGCATACTTTTAGTGGCTCATTTTACGATCGTCACATCTGAGATTATCCAATCATACATGAACGTGTTGTCATTCATGACGTCTGGAGGATCATCAGATGTTCACGTGATGGAAATCTGGTGAGCTTGTTTTGGAATATTCGTGGTTACAGAACATCCTTACTTACAGGATAATCTTGGTTTTATATAGGAAATAATGGAACCACTAAAAGACAAGAATAAACAATTATTTTCCTTAGGGTTTTACCGGGTTAATCTGGTATGGCATTACAAAACATTTTGTAACTTAAAATAGTTAGGTAATTTATAAATCTCGGTATGATTTTTCTGCTCAAGGTTAATGTCAGTGGAGAACAAATACGATTATATAACTATTAACTTCAGTGTATTGAGTGTACTTGGATGGTGTCATGTCAAGCTCTTCCACTATGCAAAGAGTTGGTACCTTAATTTAATAGGATTGATGAATATACACATAAACGTTTTATGTAGTTCATATTAAACACATGCTGAAGGGGATTGCTACTGTATGTAGCTGAGTACTGTATATATTGAATACTCTAAAATATTGTTGTGTTAATAACCTACTTTGTGTAAGACCGGCACTATGGAGAAGAGATATTTTTCTCATCAATATACTGTACGATGTGACAAGAACAGAGCCTATTTTCGTTTGTACTGCATTCAAACTAGTTATTTTACTTCAACTGGTAACATAGTATTGATTAAATTATTGTAGTGAAAGAAATATTATTACAATTTTCCTCTACCTGAAAAACAGATATGCGCAACACAGTGATTTGCACCATCATCTTCTAAGCCAGGTGTTGTTGGTTCGAACACACCTTAGGTTGGATCGTATTTGCTGATCTTTAACCAAAGGCACTAAACTCAGTCAGCTTTAAATATTGAAATGGTAAAGTGGCGACATTAAGATCCAAAAAATTATCTTGTTATTTAGTTTTTATACTGAAATCTTGAGTAGGGCTACGCCTTAAGTTTATTTATTAAAAAGAATGACGTCAGTTATTTATGACGTTAGTTATATATGAACTCAGAAATATATTTTGCTTTTAATAAAATAAAATATCATATTCTGCATCTGAAATAAAATACAGTATTCTTCAAAGACTTACTAAATGTAAATTTTCTATAATATCAAAATTTTCTATATAAGTAACTCGACGTTTCTTGCAGTAGTTATATAAATTTGTGACGTTATTCAATTTGTTTCTTCTGCAAGTAGTATAATTCGTATATTCTTTTTTATATTATATTTCGTATATAATTTAGGTGTTAAAATGAATACACGAATTATACTACATGCAGAAAAAAGAAATTGAATAACATCACAAATTTAATATCAAAATTATATTTATCAAAAATAAAATAAATATAATTTTGATATTATAGAAAATTTGCATTTAGTATGTCTTTGAAGACTACTGTATTTTATTTCTGGTGCAAAATATGATATTTCATTTTATTAAACGCAAAATATATTACTAAGGTCATATATGTTTAAACTGACGTCATTCTTTTTAATAAATAAACTTAAGGCGTAGCCCTTCTCAAGATTTCAGTATGTATAATAGCAAGAGATAATAATCATACTACGAAACGATAAATCCAACGTGCATCGTACACATTGAAGTTTACAAAATTACCTTTGAAAAACAAAATTTTATTAAACTCCCATCTGATAAATGATAAGTGTAGTCTGCACATCGATTTAGCAGCAGTATGGCTCAAATTGGATTTTCCCCAAAGCGACTGTTTTCATAAAAGCCAATCCCTTGAGACTTAAGAATAAGGAGTCTTTGCGATAAAGAGAAAGACATTTATTTTGTTTTTGTTTTTTTCGAAATTTTGTTTTGATTGGTTTTGTTCATATGTAATTCTATCAGCTTTCCTCTCGGATTTTTAACTCTTGCTTCTCCTGAAATAATTGTTCCTCCGCCCATTTATATCAACATAACAAACAATTAGTCTCCATAGTTTTAGTGTTAGTAAGCTGTGTGTTACTTCTCTCAGCGTAAGTTAAGTGTTCTATTGTGCCTATTTTCATTACATTTTTCTTCTAATAATTTAATAATCATCTGTACTTGTAGACTGCAAGTCATATGTAAATACATAATTTTGAATAGTGGCAGTTGCCTATATTACTTATTTATTTTCTGACTAAAATCCAGGTATAAATAAAGAAACGTGTTATGAAGATAAATCTTCATCATCGGGTGTTACGGAACTAAATAAATTTATGGTAGTTCCTTGAGTAAATTATTATGTTTTCAACTAAAAATATTTTTTTAAGTACTGCGGCAGCACGTACCTTACTGAACCTTGCGACTTACCTTAGTGCCCATCAACGGACTGTTTGCAATCTCGACTATGAGTAAATAAAAAAATCATGTTACATGAACATAAAATAAAATTGCAGGGCTGTTAATAAGACAAGCAATTACCAACATTACTTAATAAATACTTAGCGTGGACTTAAAATGATAACAGGAGAAATATTCGAGCGGCTAAAAAGCTAGAGTTAACTAAGACAAAAGAGACCAAAGACTTTGATAGGATTATAAAGACACGGAGAACAGAAATTTGGCTATACGAGTAAGCAAGAAACCATTAAATTCTTGGAAACCCTTCTAAAATGGGAACCGCAAGCTGGAAAAGACAAGGAAACATAAGGTATAATGGAAGGTTATGAAAATTACGAAAAAGTGGGCGATAGAGAATGAACGGTTACATCCGGAGAAAAGGGTAACAAAACGGGAACGAGATTAACAAAGATAAGAAACATAGAGAAATTGTGAGGAAACAATGAAGTGACAACGAAATGACAAGTTATTGACATTGGTACCAGAGTCCAAACGGGTTAATGGCGCGCCTAAAAATCCACAATTGCACAAGGATTGTGTAACCCAATAATAGTAATAACAATGAAATATTTATATATTTTTCAAAAATACAATAAAAATATAAAGTCTATTTTGCTTCTTTTATTTTCCTACATCCTTAGCATAGGGTTTACTACAGGTAATACCATTAGATGTTAACAGCCGTAGGTGTATGTTTGTAATTACAGAAGTATCAATATTAAGCTTACTATCCAGAACTCTCTAACTGGAACGGGGTTTTGCTTATTACAGTGATTGCCCCAATGCGTTATTAGGTCTGCCCGAAATTTTCATTGCATATATATTTTTTCATTTCATTATTATATTATATTCTATCTTCTGTGTCGATTAAATGGAAGCGATCTCATTTTCTCTATTTTGCTATTTATCAAGTACACCCTTTCCATGCCATCAAAATGTGTTTCAAGAACATTATATACAACTCATCAATTACGGTAATTATATTGCGTATTTGGTCCCGCGTATGTGAAAAGCTAGGATTGTTTTCGACTTACTTAGCTCAAAGTCAAATTCTGTGCCATTTTTGATCATGATATATAATTTATTAATTATTTAAAGTAATCAAAAGTGTATCCGTGATCGGTCCATAGTGGTGTTTCAAGAAGAGGTTTTGTTGACCTAGTGTCGCCCAGATCTGTAGACCCGTATCTCTTCTACCAACCGCCAACACGAAATGCGTTTAAGAATGTCTTGGTTGCAATATGTTAAAAATAAAATTGAGTCTGTGAAAGTTTACATTATTGCAAAATGCAAAAACTAAACTTCGTATATAAATAATGTAATTAACTCATACACCATGAACGTAGTTCTCTATCTGTATATGCTTTAGCAAAGGTCTCGTTAGTTTGTTTCACGTGCCATGTAACCTGCCACAGTTGACTGCACAACGAATTATTGGTGTCCTACACACATACAATATACGTGTGTATTACTAATTACAAACAGTATGCTGTCACGTAGTTCTAACCGATTTGATATCTTGCCAGCAATCACATCTCATCAATGGTATCATGTAAACTTTAACTCCTGTACACTAATTAATTCAGCACAAATATTCTAAATTTTTAAACTTCGTCAAAGATTCACTAGCGTTTAGTCATAGTTACTAAATCATAAAGGCATGGAATTTATTTGTTCTTTTTATTTGTATCAAAGTACTTTAATATTCCCACAATTGTGGCTAAAATAAATTACAGAGAATTAACAGAATATCGCGCTGGAAAAGATAGAAATGAAAATAACGTACAACACTGCAAGCAACAGGAGCAGCAGAACTAGAATCGCAAATGTAGTGGGAAGTTACGTCGTCACAGTTAAGGCTGAATTCATAGTCTCGTGGAACGTTATTGTTACATTGGTTTTTCAGTAACCCTGTATTCAAACATTTCTACATATTATTTTGTTACTGCTTCTTCTGTTTTACGATAAAAGCGACTACTTCTTTTTGTATGCGCCTTGTTGATTACTGTTGGCCACGATATAAATTTATTCGGTCATCTTCTATTTAAATACTTAGTATAATTTTAAATTATGTTAGTATAATTTATGCGACTTCACCTCCAACATTACTCGGAGTTTATGACCATTTCTGTAGCACTACATTTACGATACGTTCACTGAAATATGACAGTTATTTTCTGTTATTATGTTTGCTCAAGTGGTTTAGTGCTCAAATCACTAGCTTTTTCTTTCTCAGTAGGCTTTTTCGCCGTCTGTACGATAATATTTTAAAAGATTGAAAGTAAGACGGCTTTCTTACTTGAGAATTTAATAGCCTCTGGTGAGCTCTATAGCAGCAGCATGCAGAATTGCTAACAAGACGTAAATAATATGAAAATGACTTACCGTAATCTCACGACTGGGTAGATCCTGACACTCAGGCAGGATGGACTGGTTGGGAAAAGTATAGGTTACATGTACGGAGTTCTACCTGTCGAGGAGTCCCGACCCGTGGATGTTGACACTAAGATGGCTGGCGTGCGACAAAAGCTACAAGTCCATATGCATGCATAGACCCTGCAAAACCCATAGTGCCAACTTCGGAAAATAAAAATAACGACCAGTTCGATCCGAAATATCGAACACCGGCCCCCGTTGACCGCAATGGGTCAACCACCAACTACACTAAAAGACATGGCCCAAAATGCATTACAAAAATTTGGCTTTTGGTGAACAGGAACACTCTCTGAAAATTACCCTCCAACATAGGAGGGGGTCACACGCAAACACAAGAAAATACAAACATACAAAAACATGCAAAACATGCAATGAATTAGAAAACCATGCCGAATAACTACGCCGCGGGCGCAACGACCAGGCGAGCAATTCGAAAGGTTCGGGTAGAGCAGACAAAACCCAATAACATAAATAAACAATGGCCCAGCCAACCACAATGTAAAACTCAGCAAATCAACTTAGTTAGTATTCCCTAGTTTTTACATTTTTTCCTTTTTTATATATTTTTTTTTGTTCCCTTTATTCCCCTTTTTTATCGTTTTTTTTTACTTATTTCTGTTGTTGCTGATCTGTTGAGCATCCATAACTCCCAATAAACTGGCACAACGCCATGTCAGAAACCTTCCACAATGTAAAATTCACTGCGGACAACAGCTGGCAGGAATCACCTGGGAAATCCCAGAAAAGTGTCAAGTAAGTCCACAACAATCATTGAAACTAATTCTGCTCACCCGAAAAACAAGATAAACCCAATCAAGAAGATATAGGCAACCGGTATAATTTAGGTCACCCCCACTTCTAAGGGCCACGACGACAAGTGCTCAAACAATTCCACCCGGGGCTCCTGAGTGAGAAACGAAGAGACCTTGGTCTCCAAGGCAACATCCTGCACGTCGTGATTCGGGGGATAATTAATAGGGGGCACGTGCAGAGCATCAAGCTTTAGCCAATCTGGCCCTGACCACCACAATGTCGACGACCGGAGGCTGGAGAGGGACGCACCTCTAGAGGCTAAATCAGCGGGGATAGAAACACCATGAACATGACGCCAAGATTTAGTATCGGTCCACTCGGTAATGACAGCCACCCGATTAGCAATAAACGTCTTTAATTTAAAAGTAGGCATATTCAGCCAATCCAAGACAATCGTCGAGTCCGTCCATAAGAAAACTTGACTCAATTGAATACATGACGAGAATAAGCCAACATAATGACGAACAAGTTTGGCTAAAAGATAAGCTCCCAACAACTCCAAACGTGGGATTGATAAAGTTTTAAGAGGTGCCACTTTAGTTTTAGACGATACCAACGAAACCACCGGAGGGCCAGAGTCAGTATAAATGGACAGATAGAGGACAGCCGCGCAACCCAACTGGGAAGCATCACAGAAACCATGCAATATAACCCTTTCAATATGCCCACCTTTGGGGAGGAATGGCCGGGAAATAGTAATTACCGAAAGATGATTCAAAGAGGACAGGAATTGACTCCAATAATCATTTAAGTCATCACTTAGAGGAGCATCCCAGTCCAAGCCCTCAGCCCAGAGTTTTGGAAAAAAGCCTTGGCCCTGAAAATCACTGGCGAAAGCCAACCACATGGGTCAAATAATTGTGCCATCTGGGATAACACGACACGTTTGGTAAATTGAACCTGAGTATTGCTGCAACAGGCCAAAGGAGGAAATGGAAAGCAATCGGTTGAATGGTCCCAACTTAAACCCAGAATATCCTTATCCTTAGCAACGACGGAACACTCGGAGCGGCTGATTCAGGTAGGCAGTCGGGTTGATTAGTACACCATTTTTTTCAAATTGAACCCTCCTGAAGACAACAACAGAATTAATTCTCGTTGTAATTTGCAAAGCTCTGACTTTGAATCAGCGCCAGCAGCAATATCATCCACAAAAATATTACGGCTAAGTATCGCCGCTCCCGCAGGAAAATTAACTGCCTCATCCTGAGCCAGCCGCTGCAAGGTTCTCAACGCCTGAAAAGGGGCGCAAGCCAGCCCGTAAGTAACGGTACGCAAAGCGAAAACCCTTAGTGGGGCGGTAACCTCCTCACGCCATAAAATACACAGGTACGCCGAGTCATCAGGATGCATAGCAATTTGGCGATACATCTGTTCGATGTCGCACGTGAAAACATGGCTAAACCGCCGAAACAAAGTCAAAACGTCGGACAGTAAAGTCTGCAACTTAGGGCCGACACATAACACGTCATTTAAGGAAATCCCAGAGGACGTCTTCATGCTGGCGTCAAACACCACCCTTGTTTTTGAAGTATCACCTCTAACCTTAAAGATACCATGATGAGGGATGAAATATTTTGGAAAATTGGGGTCAGACACCAATGACATATGCCCCTGAGCGACATAATCCGTTATAAATTGTACATACTAGCTCTTAAACTGACTGTTCGCCGCAAATTTCCTTTCTAACGCAAAAAACCGAGACATGGCTCCCTTAAGGGAATTTCCCAAAATAAGAGATGAGTTTTTGAAGAACGGCAAGCGCACCTGGTAACGACCCGACGGCAACTGACTTGTTGACTCCATGTAAAACCTTTCAGCAAAGTGATCCTCTTCAGATAATTGGTGGGGTACAGCTGGAGGCTCTTCGACCTCCCAAAAACGATGAACTTGCTCAAGTAGGTTTGTTGTATCCGTTGATAACGTTGTGACGGAAGGATAAAAGTGGTGGAAATGACAGTGAAGCTGATGTCCAGATACTAGATCCAAAGGAAGGCCAGTGAGACCGCTAGCACAAGTCAATGCACAATTAAGTGAAATTGGGGCTCTACCCATAACCACTAACCCAAAACGTGTCCTAACTGCAACAGGCAAACCTGCACCCAAAGGAATAGTCTCTCCCATAAGAATAGCCGCTACAATATCGGCTCCAAACAACGCATCAATTGGGGCTGCTACATCGAAGGTAGGGTCAGCTAACAAGAGATCTTTTGTAGCCTGCTTAACTTCAGGCAACACCTGGAAACTAGGTGAGTCCGACGAGATCTTAGAAAGAATTATAAAGGCATGGTTAGATGCCACAACCTCGCGTTTTAAAGTTTCCAAGGACAGATGGCACACTTTTTGCTTTGGTGGCAATATCACCTACCCCATTGACACTTACTGAAGCGTCAAAACAAGCACACTTTAAGCGAGATGCACATGCTTCAGTTATGAAACAAGCATGGGACGCGCTATCCAGGATGGCCCTAACTACAATATAACCACCATTCGGAGACGACAAGACTGCTAGACAGGTGGCTAACAACCCCTGCAGGATGGGGCAGAGACACGGTCAGAGTAGTGCTAGACAGATCAACTTGGTCAACAAGCGATGACCCCGAAGCCTTGAGTTCAGCTGTGTCAGAAATCTGTGAACGAGACGGAGACGGACGGGCATTTTTGAAATGAAGTAAAGTGTGGTGGTACTTAGAGCCACACGTTTTGCACCTATTTTTGCACCAGCCCGAATGTTTATGTTGGAGGCACTAAATACAACATTTTTTTATTTTTAAGACTTTGAAAACGAGCCCTAGGGTCCCTACTCAGCCACGCCGGACACTTGAGAAGCACATGGGTCCGGGAATCGCAATGCAGGCAACGTGAACTAGATGCATCCCGTTGCGTAACCTCCGCAGATAATGTAGACACAGCAAGAGTAGTAGCCTTAGAAAAGGAAACCTTCTGGGTTTTCTGGTGGCTAGTGCTAGGAAGAACAGGTAAAGCCGATTCCAAAGATGCCTATTCTTTCTGTTCCGCCATAGCGGTTAAAAATGTCATAATTTCTGTTAGGGCAGGGAGATTCTCTTTGTCCGTAACAGACGCCTCAAAGCGTTCACGCAATGATAGATCCAGCCTAGACAATACAAAAGACGCATATATTGCTTGATATATACCAGCAATGTTTAGAGCTGACAACGCTGAAAAGTTAGCATTGAAGCTGTCCACCAATTTTCTAATAGACGTAGCTGATCGCATAGAAGCGGCTGGTAACTGAAGCAGATTGGTACAATAAACCCGAGCGGCCAAACGAGGATTGTGATAACGACTTTTAAGAGTTGACAGTGCAAGTGAATAACTATCATCAACTATGGGAAGCGCGGCAACCTTCTCATAAGCCTCACCCTTAAGATGAGTCAGTAAATATAACAATTTCTGCTTTGGAGTGAGGGCAGGACTTTCGTCCACCAATGTGGTGAACTTAGACCAAAACTCGGACCAACATTTGGCCTGGCCATCAAAACAAGGTAACGAAAGCTTCGGCAACTCATGAACGAGAACACCTGAGTGCCCGCCACTTGCCGATGAAAACCGACAGGAACCAACCGGTATCTCTGGTTTTGTTAGTTTGGACGCTAAAATGCTACCCCGGACATAAATATCCTCAATTTGCGCTACCACTGAAAAAATGTGGTCCTCGTCCAATCCCTCGGGCAATGACTCTGCCGGATCCACCTTACCGAGAAGATCTTGATATTTTTCGGACAACCTGGAGGCCAAGATACCGGCTTCATGTTGATCCACGACCCTTAATTGCGGCAACCCTTCCAACCTATTTATTAAATGCTGCAACTCAAGTATTCCCACCGAAGTGGTCCGGTCAAAAGCTGCCAGCGACAATTTAGCAGGCATACTGAATTAAAAAATATCGCGCAACCGACAACCACCCTCAACAAGAGAATTAGAAATTGAACAATAATCACGACCCGACCTAGCCTAACCGTGATCGAGATAACTAGGCGTCTCACACAACTACTTTTCATACACAATACCGAGCAAGATAAATACAAAAGTAAATTAGTGCAAGGCAAAATACAACTTACACAATCCAACAGGCGAATAGTACAAAACACAATAAATTAAACACGCAACAAATTAATTTACACAGTGCAAAAGCACGACAACAAAAACACAAGTTGCACAAGATTACAGCACATACGGTGCAAAATAATGGTACACAAAAGTGCACCCAAAAACAAACGTGTATAATACCAAATAGAATAAATACACACAAAACACAGCAAAGTACAATGTACAACAATTCACCAGTTACCGAACCAAACACAATAACTGGGACACATTAAATGCCAAAATTGATGGTCAACGCGGCGTGTATGGACAGGATATCGCATGTGCAAAATATAAACCGCACCTAAAGGTAATAGTCATGCCAAAAAAAAATTAAATTAAATACAAAGGCAGGCTATACCGACCCCGGATAACCTAAAACCAACCCGTTCCCTTTACGCCTGACAGTCGCAAACACGTAGCGTAATTTCACGTGGAACGCAGACGTTAACAGGCTCGGAAACAAACTTCACCAGACTTGACCCAGTAATCAAACGATTACCCACAAAACAAGGTGCAAAATTTTGACACAATATTTGCCCACCTGGCCATGCACACACGACGACACTGCTGACCACAAGCAACAGCATTGAAACGCAAACTCGTAGTTCACATGCGTACGTATTATACCAACGTGCTTCCGTGCAATAGCATGCAAATGACGAACATTCATGAAATTTGAAAAATTAACGGCATGCAAAACAACCACGAGCAGGCACAAAACCGAAACGGCACGGCACGTTGGTAATTAAAATAAAATCACGCAGCCAAAACTCACTTATAACCCATTTACTCACTCAAAGCACCAGCAGCAACATGCACAAAATTACGAAACACGTGCTCCCAGTCGTGACGGCAAGCAATTTAATTGAAAAGCTAGCAACCTCATGAAACCTCTGGTAGTAAATAGATGTACGATAATATTTTAAAAGATTGAATGTAAGACGGCTTTCTTACTTGATAATTTAATAGCTTGGATTTCGTTGTCCATGACGTGTCCGTTACTTAACTAAATATCACTATAATATTGACGACTCGGAATACAAAGTTTTTTATAAGTAAAAACGTAAAGTTTTACCTTACAGCCTAAGCTAAGCTTACAGCGTAAGTTTTAGCTTAGGCTGTAAGGTAAAACTTTACGTTTTTACTTATAAAAAACTTTGTGTTCCGAGTCGTCAATATTATAGTGATATTTAATTTAATAGCCTCTGGTGAGCTCTATAGCAGCAGCATGCAGAATTGCTAACAAGACATAAATAATATGAAAATGACTTACCGTAATCTCACGACTGGGTAGATCCTGACACTCAGGCAGGATAGACTGGTTGGGAAAAGGATAGGTTACATGTACGGAGTTCTACCTGCCGAGGAGTCCCGACCCGTGGATGTTGACACTAAGATGGCTGGCGTGCGACAAAAGCTACAAGTCGATATGCATGCATAGACCCTTGCAAAACCCATAGTGCCAACTTCGAAAAATGAAAATAATGACCGGTTCGATCCGAAATATCGAACACCGTCTTATATTTTATGTTTATATTCTATGGCTCTATAGCTTCTGTCATTTATCCTCTGTATGGTCGGCTCAGCATGATACTTCAAAGCATAAAAAATTGTCTCCTGCGGTATTTATCAGTGCTACTTTATTCAAAGCCACAGTTACAGCACAAAAGGCTTTCGGTGATTTCACCTTTGTCGACAGCACTTCTTTTGGTTCAAATTATGTTATATTGGTATCGTCATGAATATCAATATACGTTTCTAGCCCTTATTTAAACTCGCGTCATGTTGTACTGCAGAATTCTCTGTCTTATTAATGCTTTCATTGCATTCTTGTCTTTTAGATTTTCCTTTATTTTACTCTGTTTCCATTCATCACTCCCTTACATAGAAAGTCATTTTTTAGGACACAATTATCGTTGTTTTCTGTTTCCAGTTTATACTTATCTCTTATTTCAATACTTGTATTTGCTATCACCGGTACACAAAAAAAACAATTTTTTCCTATCTCAAAGGTTTTATTTGCTGATGTATACAGTATTTCATACGTTAAATTAAGCGTATTTCCTTTTACCGCGTAAGGTGTTTTTGTGACACATAAGTAAAAATTTTACATTTATAACATTTTCACATATGCTACTGAACATTATTTTAAATAATTAAAAGGTTGTAGTTGAAGGCTTCCTGGAATATTTTGCTTCAGAAATGTCCCTTTTGTGAGACCAACAGTCATCTGCCGACATACTTGAAGGACTGCTTCCCTCGATACCTTCTTTCTATGCTTGTAATATCCTGATGAAATCGTTCACCGTGTTCGTTGCTCACAGCTCCCAGGTTTTCGGGAAAAGAATCCAAATGAAAATGGAGAAAGTGGATTTTAAGGCTCATATTACAGCCTAAATCTTCATACGTTTTCAGCAACTGATTAATTAGATCCCTATAGTTGTAATACGTTTGTTACCTAAGAAATATTTTAGTCATTTAAAAAAAACATGCACTTTTTCTAAGTCATTTAACCTGCCTTGAGGCTTTTCATCTTTCATTGGTTCATTTCTCTGAGGCTATCAAAAATTAATTCTTCAATTTATGCATTGGTAATTTTAGGGAACTTAAATTTCAAATGTGGAAAACCTCGTCCATTCTTGTCTATGGCTTTCACGGAACTATTCATTAAACAGAAAATTTTAGGACTAGCTAGAGGTTATGAGATTTACGCAAATAGCATGCTTTTATTTGAAATGGTTCTACGATCTCTGCTACCTCATTTACAAAGGAAATAGCAAAACTCTGTGTGCCAAGCATGCAAATCAAGTATCATAGCAATCAATTCAAGATCTTCACATAAGTTAAGTTCCATGAGTACTTTTCATACTAAATCTTGTCTAGAATGAGTTTTATATTCACATAGGTCTCTTTCATATTGGTAGCATGTGCTAATGCTATTCCCTAAATTGAAGGGAATTTATTTCTATTGTGAGGAAGAACGTTCCTTTAGTCATTTAAGGAATCTATAAATAAACGCCATTTCCCTGGTTTATGTTGTGTCTTAGTGACTGCTATTTAGTGTAGTTTATTTTGTAAAATTAAGTTTTTAACATTAAAACCGATAATCGATCATTATTTATATCTAAAAGCTACACGTGTTAGAAAAATGCGATTGCAAATTTGAATTTTAAGCATAAAATACATAAGAATCAGTTGTATTATGTATACATAAGCATACATAATGTATTAGCTGCGACAAAACGTGTCTACCGGAGATTCTATGTCATCAAAATGGACAATTGGACGTGTAAATAGGCCTATTATGAGCCCCTCCATGCATGTGTGCAACATATTATTGCCTTTTCTTTGTTTTCCACTAAGTTAATTTAACTTTTTGATTACCAAATTTTTGTCATATTTTTATGACAAACATGACGGTGTAAATTCCATTCTTAAACATGTTTAATATTATTTATTCTTTTACATAATTTTGCATGTTTATATATTAATCGACAATAATTACCCACCCGTAAGCTAAGAATTCTTTGTTTACATTATTGAATGTAACAATTCTTTGTTGACTACATGACGTCTACCGCTGATGTATAAGAAATATCAAAATAGGAAGAACAAAAATGTAAAATTTAAGAGTGTTTTAATTCCGTGTTACAAATTGCATATATCTATAAATTATACAGTTACAAATAATAATAATTTTCAGAAATGGGTCAATGAAAACTTTGTTACTGAATACATAATCTACTATATTTTTATGAACATTTCATCATGTAGGGCCTATATTTGATATTGATCTACTGATACAGATCTAATTATATATTTCAATAGCTCTATAAATTTGCTAGTAAATCAATAAGTAAATCACTTACGTGTACCCGTATTACATTGGTAGTACGTGTTTACCAACGTCACACCTCTGTAATTTATACATAATCATCGAGAAACATGAGTGTTAAATTAACGAGTTATTTAATTTGAACAAATTTTTAAATCTAGATTGCTGTCTAAAAATCGAACTAGTAAGTCAATAGTGTACTGTCCTTTCTATCCACGGTTATGATCACTTTGTATAATTTGGCAAAATTGTACTTTATATTGGGGCAGAGTAAAATTATAACTTATTTTATATCGTCAAGTAGCTTTTTCTATTACTTCTTTTATTGTACACAATTTAAAATCACCGTATATTTCTTCGAAATAGCAAATTGTAATGAAAATAATTGTTCTCTACTGTACGACAATCACGGTTAATTAATACTGTATTCAGTATGTTTGAAGTCGCTACACACACACACACACACACACACACACACATACACATACACGTACAAGAATGTCGATGGCCTATATCCATACATTCGAAGGCGTCGTTGCTTTCTGTAATGATACGGTTCACTGGTGAATTCACATTGACTAGTTAATGGAATGCCACCGCTTTGGCTTCAGGCCATCAATCTTCCGCTTAAGAGAAACAGATAAAACAAAATCTCTTGTAGCTTTACATTTACTTGCTGATGTCAATGTACACATAACGCGGCAGTTTAATGATCCTTAACAGTTTGTTACCATGTTTAGATGCATAGGTATATGGTAATCTAAGGGTTTGAAGGGTTTGAACTGTAGTAAACTTTACACTAGATACTTCTTTGTTTGTAGGCTATATTGTTTATAAAGATTATCATATTTAGTTTTTCCAATGATAATTTTTTCCTGTGATACGACTACATGCTGAGCTACTGAGGATACTTTTCTTACCTTACGTGAAACGTTTCTCTCTTCTTCTGTGTGTCTTGCCCGGGTCCCAGGACGTTGGTGATCAATACAGCGAGAGCTTGACAATTTTCTGCAAGTCGGTAGAGTTAGTTATCTAATACTGCTTTCTTTTGATGTATTCTATTATTTTCAATTCACACTAAGTTATGAGACCTTGTGTTTTTCACCTCGTAATGCATGCCGTAGTTATTCAATCTTACTGCATTTAATGGTTCTAATTAATGGTAAAGTAGTTTTGTTTCACAGTTTGTACTTTTCAATACATGTTATTAACGACGTGTTTTACCCATGATATATTTACATCTTTTTCTATGCAGCAACCTGTCTAGAAAGTCCAGCCGTGTGTAGTACAAGACAACAGTTATAACACTTTTGATTCCCTGACTACTGAACATTGTGTCTACGATAAAATAAGGTACTGAACCACTAAAGGGTATCTTTCTTACTGTAGGTGAACCCTTTGGATCAACACTTTACTCAAACTATGGTATACTTAAAAAGTGAACACCTAAGTATACAGATTCTTAAACGTAGCCAAAACAATGTTTTACAAGTACACAGACAATGTGTATTGTGTATATGTGCGAGGTGTAAGTGTTTTATAAAATCATAACAACATTACGTGTCTCTACGCAGTATAGGTAGTAGTGATTTTTTAAATAATATTAAGTTCTTTTTCCATTCATTTGTAACATCTCTGTATTTCTATCCAGTCGGTTTAGTAAACACTTTACAGTACCTTTCAGTTCTTAATTTATAAGAATATTTTCTATGAACATGCTCTAACTATATGTCACTATTTAATTTTATAAAATTTACCTCCTGTATAATTCTTGTTTATTTCCAAATGTTCTAACTTTCCTTTCCCTTTACACTTTTTGTAGCATTATTATTCTACGTATTTTCTTTGCTGAAGTAATATAACGCTTTTAAAAAGAAGGTACTTTAATACATTATTTCAAGTACTTACCTGTAGTGTCTGGCATGCAAATCACTCATTATATCTGATTTCATCGAGGGATGCGTTAGAAAAGTACTATCAGGTGTGATGTCTTGTAAGAGTTGCTTAGGGGGTGCTGATATTGGGCAGTTAGCAGCTGCATCAATTATTCTTCCATCAAAAGATAAGCCCATCAAAAAAAGCAATAGAAAAGTCTGAATAACTACAAACCGACAAGAAGGAGGTAAACACCGTATTTCGTGAGTTCTACGATTGGCTAAAGATTACCATAATCTAGTTAGTAATATTCTGTCAAATATCATCTCCTATTTTAACAACTAAAAAAAATCAAGAGAGATTTCATGCGTATATGAGAATGACGTCTGTTACATTTCATTATATTTACAAAACTATAAAGACAAAAATTAAAAAATGCAAGAACCATACGAATCTAATTTTGCCATTAGAAAGGCTAGTCTTAACAATAAATAAAAAAAAAATGTTTAATTAAAATATATATATAATTTTACAAATACTGTACAATAATTTTTTAAATAGTAAAAACTTTTCAAAATTGTATGCCTGAAAATGGTTTGCGAAATAAAGTACGGAAATGAAATCTGGTATAGACACACTAAGTGTACCACTTCATATACGGAGAAATCAAACGGAAGTAGTATTATCTTAAACAGTTTTAAAATAGCTGATATAAAATTTAAACTCAGTTATATAGCTGAATTTAAACTTAGTTCTAAACTTTAAAAACTTAATACTTACATCAAATAATGGCTTACTATATAAACAACTAAACCACTAGCTGTTACCCGCGGCTTCGCACGCGAATATTTGACATTTAATAAGTATTTTAATATAATTTTTATTATCTATGTTTATTTGGCGTTCTCTCAGCTTGTATAACAAATTTGTACTCATTAGTCAAATTCTTACCAAACCTGTTTTTAACACTTGTACTATTTTAACTTGTAGTATTGGTGGAACAGCCTTTGGAGATTTAAAAGTACCCGTTTGTGAAGCCTTTCGAGATATTTATAAAGTGCCTGTTAAATCAAAAACGCTAAATTCTTTACTTTCAGTGTTATTATGTTAGAAGGATTGTATAACACATTAAGCTTTATGTTTTCCTCAACCATGGCTTTTATTTATTTCAGCAGTAAACTAAAAACCAAAAACCGTTGTCACCTAACCTCACAAATGAAAATAACACGTATTTTCGATTTGCATTAAATAATAGGACAAATTACAATTAGTACACTTTCAACATCGTAATATATCGATACACTTGCATATTATATAAAACATCAAAAATGTACTGGAGGAATGGATAAATGTACAGTTCCGATGCCGCTAAATAGCTTTTGTTTATTTGTTTGTTACTATGGTAATTAGTTCTAGTCTTCATGCTGCTGTTGACATCTTTAGTAGTAGTACTTAATAAATTTCATTACTTATTCATTGCATCATCAGAAACACGTATAAACATAAATTTTATAATCGTTTAAGACAGTTAGAAAATATATAGACGTATCTTTATACAAAATTACAAAATATATCGATACAATCGCATTTTAAAAACATTAAAAACTGCAGGAACGGATAAAGGTACATTTCCGAAGCCACTAAATATCATTTGTTTATTTACTTGTTACTATGGTAATTAATTCTCTTCTCCATGGTAATGTTGTCACCTCTACACGCGTCAACGGAAAGGCATAAATAAATGGCCTAAGTCGTGCGAACGGGGTAAAATATCAAATTCCATGATAGACAGTATTTTTTACCTTGTGCCAAAGGCTACCTGTGCAAAATTTGGTGGCAATCGGTGTAACGGTGTGGATTTGTATTCAGTACTCACAAATCCTCAGACTTTGAGTTTTATGTATATAGATTAGCCCTTTTATTTGTAACGCAAGAGTATCTCGTTCATAAAATTTACTTAATTATAGGAGAGATAATATATTTTATTTACAACAAAGCATTTAGCCTATATTCCTTATAAAGAACGTCTACTTCCAATTACATTATTGTATCATCATTAGTTGCGTTAGTAGTTATTTGAAGTTGCTGTACAGTAGGTTGTTCACCATGATTTAACAATTTTTAGTTCTACAGTACTTAATCCAAATGGCAACTCATTCAAACGTTTTGTTAGAAAGGCATTATATTAGCTATTAGAAATAGTTTTTATATGATTTACAAAAACAGTAATTATTTTGACTAAGAGTAAGTAGGGTACTTTTATGTTATATACATTTCTTTTGGTACAGTACCGAGTTCTGTAAAATTTACAATTTCTATTTTTAACTTATATTTTTACAGTTACTGTATACATAACGTTTTAATGAACGCAAGAGTTCTGATTATAACGGGATGCAATAGGTTAGTCTTTAAAACTTCACTGCCTGCATCATTATGGTTATTCAAGAGGAATATAATGATTGTTTGTGTGCGCTTGTATGTTCCAGACTCAAAAAAGAATGTTTTAGTAATGCGTTTTTTGTATACAATTTACTTCACTCATTATATAAAAAATGATGTCAAAAAACTTTCAGATCTCTATTACACAGGGACAAGAAATAAAAGATAATTTTGCACGTAAATGAGACTGTATATTGCAACATTACATTTTATACATTATGTAGTTGAAGAGTACTCAATTTAATTATCCAATAACCTACCATCTAGGTCATGGGATTTCTGTCCTTTATAAATTAAGTTACCTTTTGCTGCACAATAAATTTTATACGAGAAGAGGGGAGAAAGGTTTTGTGCGTGGAAGAAATGATAATAAAACATTGGCTTATAAAGAAAACAAATTCTTTAAAAATTAAAAGAGACGTGTATTAAAAGTTACGTTTTAAAAGAAAGTTGTTTTACAGGCAATAGTCGTAGTATACACATTATAAATTACACACAAGTAATACGCAAACAACAAGAATAATACACAGATATGAAAGTATAAACAACGAAGATAAAACTAATATAAAAAACAATATTAAAATTGTTTTCATGACTTGGGTGTCTGATAATAAAATATAGAATTCAAGTAATTATTTTCAATTTTTCAAATCATATATCAATTTAATATTCATTACAAAAACGAAAAGTATATTTGTAATATTTTTATCAAAACTTATATTTACTTTATTTCAATAAATATTCATTATTCTGCATCCCTTTTAACTAACTAGAAAAATTACTAGAAAACAGGTGTTTAAATTACATGCTTAAAATATATTATTTATTCAAATTTGTGTAATTAAACTATGAATAATATTTTCTTTTTTCTTTTGTATACCATGATTAAACTTGTTTACTGTTTTTGGTTATGAAAATAATTGTTCATTTTTTCAGTGTATTTGTTATATTGAAAAGGACAGTGTGAAAACAAATAATAAAGACGTCACATACATTAGTTAATTAACTAACAGGTTGAAAATTATATTAAATCAAAATTATTTTTAATATAATAACAAACTATACCATCAAAAATATGGACTTGCTATGAGAGCCCCAACCACCGCTATCATCTCTGAAATCTTTTTACAAAAACTTGATGTAGAAATAATAAATATAATAAAATTGAACGACCCATTAGAATGCTACTTGTGATACGTTCATGACACTCTATATATATCCCAAAATAAAGACATTCATATTTCTAAAAATATATTAAATTCAATTAACAATTTACATAACAAAACAAAATTTAGAACACTAAAAGAATCGAATAATAATTTGAATTGGTTAGACCTAATAACGAATTGAAAATAATTTTGAATATTCGATATACAGAAAACCATCTCAAACGAATTTAATTCAAAATAAATTTAATCATCCTCCCCAACATAAAATGGTAGCATTCAATTCATTAAAATACCGTATGTATAGGATCCCATTAAATGAACAAGAAAGAAACAAAGCAAGAAATATTACCAAACAAATAGCAATAGACAATGGATACAAAATAAAAACTATCAATAAATTAGAAAATAAGATGAAACATAAACTCACCAAACAAAGATCATTACAAACTTTCAAGTAAAAATCCTTCCACTAATGATAATATAAAATATATCAACTTTACTTTTCACGGAAACGTAACTCGTAAATCAAGCAAACTATTTAAAGGTACAAACTTAAAAATGTCTTATAATACAGATAATAAATTTTTTAGTAAAATAAAACCTTAAACTAAATACAACATTTAAAATAAAATGGAGTATACAAAATAAAATTTTCCAGATTGCAATAAATTTTAAGTAGGCCAAACGAAAAAAAAGGTCCGAGAGATTCATTCAACATCGCAATGCGTTTTTAAAACCTAATATTTGAAATAAAATTTAGCCACACACTGTGTAAATAATAGACATACTTTTCCAGACACTGTAAATGTCAAATTAATTATAACAACACAAAAATGTAACAAAATGAATATCTGGGACAATCCTAATTTTTACAAACACACTAATATTATCTACTAATTAAAGAACAAATTCAAATAAACACGAAACATGACGATTTATTAAAAATTATGGACTTATTAGAATAATAAAATAAAACGTTATATATTGCAACGTTACAAGTATTTCAAAAATTCACACAAATACGTTACCCTGTACTCAACGCAACTATGAAGTGTATTACACTGGCCAGGTCGCAGGTGTTTTTTTTATTCTCGTTGCGTCAAGTATATGTAGTTGCACAATAATTAAATAATTTTCAAAGAGGAGTGAGATGTTGTTGACATGAAATAATTAATTAAAACCGTTTTAAACTATTCATTCTATGATTTATTAATATTAATAGAAAATATGCAAATATGCAAATATTAAAAAATTCGAATCTTAAATAAACAAAAATATTTATCTTATATAAGTTTACACACATACAATGTAACCTTCTATGCTGTTCATGACATATAAAATAAACAACGTATAAATAATCTTACTAGCTAAACAGACATGTTACACAAAGTATATAAATCTTTTTATTTCAGTGTGTCTGACTTTGACTCAAATTTTAAATAATAGCAACTCATTTACAAACAAAAATAATATTCAATCTGAAGAATAAAATTAATATTGCTCTAAACAAAATAAAAAATATAACATTTACTTATAACCTATTATTTATTTCTATTGACACACACAAATTTTAATATACAACAAAAGATTAGTATTTTTAAATTTTATTATTAAATTAAATTCTTTTCTTTAACTTCCCTTTAAATTTATGTACAGTAATTATATTTAAAACTTTAAATCTTTACTGTTCATATATAAGTTTCATTTTGAGAGTTCTTTTCACAAACAAAATATAATTGTTTATTCATCACCTGCATCCTGCCGACGTTACCGTTGCGTGTGTGTGTGTGTGTGTGTGTGTGTGTGTGTGTGTGCTTGTGTGTGTCCTGAATCCTGAGAATTTGTTGATGATGATGATGATGCTGATGCTGTGTTCTCTGTCTCTACGGTTTGTTGTTTGTGAAGGTCCAGAGTTCCTCCATAAATCTTCTTGTGTGTGATAAAGATGTCGATCAGTCGGCAGACCGACAGCGTGACGTTGGGTGAAGATTTCTTGAGTCTCTGAGACCGCCCCCAAATTGCCGGTGGCATTTATACTGGACGGCGATCTGACAAGTCCGAGACTGTTTCTGACATGTCAGATATTGGCACTTCGTGCAAAGCGTCTTTTTAATTACAAATCACTTTTTGGTTCATTTTCGCGATTTCGTAAACATCCTCGTAGCACGAGCGATATCATCGTTTGCGTAATTTTTTCCTGGTCACTCACATATAACACACATATTAATTACTATTTAATTACACTAGTAATTAACATTAAATTACCTGGCGTCTTTATTATTGCAAATTTCTGCAATACTTTTACATCACTATATTCGTTAAGAATTCCTTAATGTAATGATGTTTTATAATTGGTTTAAGTCTTTGTTCACAGGTTTAAAACGTATTAATTAGTTTATTTTTTTCCGGTTCAAGCCTGATTACAGAGAATTCGTACGCATCACCTTATCGTAGACTCTTGCCTGTCGTAGCTTGCGTTCACACACACAAACACCCAATCGCTGTATTCACTCGCGGGGCTATTGTACGCTTTCTGACTATTCTTATCCTGTATAATATTGTTAAAAACTGTTCATCATATATTTTTCTATTCTAAATATTTACGCACATACCGTCCTGTCCAAATATGCAAATATATGTATTGTTGTAATATATGGTTACGACATTACAGAACAGTCTACGTGTTTGTCGAATGTGCCAGAACAATATCGCTTTAATGTATGTGGCATACGTGACTGTCAACGCATCCGCGAGAGTTTTCTCGAAGCCGCCAGCCGCGCGGACTGTATCAAGGCCGCAGTTACTTACGTAGTTCACACGGGCGCTAAGACGCAATTAGGAACGTTCTGCCCTGTGAGCGCAGGTATAAATACATGGCGGCAGCGGCCTTAGTTTTCAGTATACTAGCGATATATTTACAGTGCGTTTCGAGTTTGTTGTCGGGCGATTACAAATGATTATCGGGCGACGTTACTTTGTGCGTTCAATTGGTTATTAGTTAAGTGTTGTGTTTTATAACCGAACGGTATATTGTAAAACAATTGTGTTTTAATATTAGGTGACTTTTATTTGCGTGTGAACAATTTTTATTTGATTTGTTATAAGAGACTGTGTTGTTAATTACGAACTGTGTAATGTGAAAATTAAAACTGGTGATTAGTGACTTAATTGGTGTCTTGTATTTTGTTTCCACTGTACTTACGACGATCAAGGAGATCGTCGTAACAATATATCATAAATAGCTGACTACGTAAACACTGCAAAAATCAAAAATAAAATCTAAGTAAAATCGACTATCCGTTAACTATATTGTAGGCGAAATATTCAATTACAGTTATAAAAAATCTCTAAAGATTAACAATGATTTCTGTGAAACTTCCGTCTGGTAAAATTAATCCTACTTGCAGTGTATTTATTTGTAGATAATACATGGGAGACCTGCAGTAAAAAAAGTCAAAAGAGTTTGTGACGATTTAAATAAAAGAAATAATCAAGAAAAAAAAATTAAAAAAAAAAAATTAAGGTGGCGAGCTCTTAAGCCATTTAAATGTCACTGTATTAATATAAAATACCTGTATGTACTCAGTATGAGAGGAAGCAGTAATTAATTAGTTAGAAGATACTCTAATAAAAAGATAAATTGTAAAGAGCTATTAATATCGTATTTAACCCTTTGCTTGTAAGCAGGCGCTGTCCTGTTGATTCCAGACTCGACATGTTTTCCGAGTCTTGTGTGAGTAAGAATAAGATAAAAAAAAAAACTAATGTTAATAATAAAAAATCTGAAGACATAAATAGTCGCTAAAACAACTGATTTAAATTATGTATATTTGTTTAGGGATAGTTTGTATAAATAAAAAAGTTAACTTAAATATAGTTAGGAACTATAATCTCGCGCGGAAATTGTCCCACTAACTTTTGCCCAGTACCAGGCGAAGGGAGCGGAATTTCTCTCTCTTGCAATGGTGACTTCGTACAGTATAGACGTAGGAGCTGTGCGCTTAAAATATGTTAACTATATTTTGTCTCACCTTAAGATGGTGTACCAGATGTAGCTGTTTAAAGCATCTGGATGTGTTAATTAATATAGTCATGTAAATAGACAAGAAAAGTAAAGTAAAAAAAAATCGAAACATAAAAAAAAAGGAGTGTAACACAAGATGACTTAGTGCTTCAACAAATAACAACAATTCCAAAGTCATACCCGGAGATGTGAACTATCAGAAGCCACAAACTCTACTGCACGTGACAGAATATGCAGATCAGGACATCCGAGAATCTACAAGATCATCGTAGATATCTACACGACGTATTGTTCTACCTGCGAACTTTTGGAGCCCTTTACAGAGGAAGGCCAGACCGAGATGACGACGTAGCTGTTCCTGTTTCCCAAGACGGATACCCCAGGACGAGTCTTCTGCATACCAATTAAAAGGTGACTCGATAGCCTGTCTATCGAGGGTTACTAATATTTGTTACACAACACATCTTGAAAGAGACTTTTCAGAAACTATTAACTTTGTAAAGACTTATAAATTAAATCTAAGAATTTCATGTAACTATTCTAACTTCATACGTTGTAACAATTTATATGCTAATGTAGAGTAATATAATTCAAGCAATAATACCATTCTTCCAATGGTTGAATAAAAGAAAGTCTTGCAAGCTAATATCATGAAATGAGTATAATTAAAAGTCTTAATTACAGAAATACAGAAAGTTGACCCGGATCCGAGGTATAGCTATATAAAATCAAGTTTGATCTCAAAGTTTAAAGAAACCTTTCAAATAACTTAATAATTGAATTAGTAATGTCATGGGATCTGTCAGTATATGTTTTTTAAATGTTAAATAAAGAGAAGTCTTCTTGTTACACACATATGAGGAGTGCTTAAATCAATTGTATACCTTGCCATTGTTTCCTTACACAGTTAGTAAGTAATTTGTTACATTAATTATTTGTGATCAATTCTGTTACAACGTAGGCAGCCCATCTAATTAACGGAGTTTAATTACGAGGGGTTCCCTGGATTTGTAACGCGGCGAAAAGACGTTACAAAAGTGCGCCACTCTGCTTACATTGTAAAAAAAAATAAAAGGGTAATTGTTTACAGAGTGTCACAAAAGTGACATTTCAAACAAAATTGCATTCACTATGCGTGGATAAATTGTATGATCAATAACTAAATATATAATATTGATATATGCACTCAGAAAGTTACTTTAATAAATGTAATGTTCGAAACATATTTAATAGTGTATTAAGTTACGTAGATGGTAGTATGTATAAGTAAAATACCCTTAGCGTCATACAATGCATGTAGCTTTTGCGTTCTATAGGCCAGTAGGAACCTGCATAATTCGATATAATTACTTGCATACATGAATTGTGACCAAGCATAACAATTTTGGTCAACCGAACAATCTGTAACAGGTTTGTTTACGACAATCTATGACCTGTTGTTTCCTGAATCATTCTGCACAGTGTATGTCCAACTATCTAGCTTACATACACTAGTAAGTGTTATAAAAAAAAAATTTTTTGATTAAAAATAACTTTGTTAATAATAATAAAGTAATTAAGTAGAAGTTCGTGATTTAAAACTTGTGAACAAAATAAGTAATTATTTAATTGAGAAAAGTTTATGAATGAACAGAGCCAAAGTGTTGTCTAAGCGGAATAATAATAATAGAATCTAGCGTCTGCGCTCCCCTTCTCTTGTTTAAACCGGTATAGAGTAGTTGTGTTATTCAGTCGCATTGTGGAGAACAATAAGAGTAAAACCCCCTTTCTAACTGGCACGCTCAACCCTCCTTTGTTAACTAAATATGTAGGCCACCCTCTGACCTACATTCCAGTAAACAGCTGATCGGCTATTTAACATTGAAAAATATGTGTGTGTGATTTCTGTCTCTCCCTTAGAAGAGAAATTGTTCTTTTCTAATTTGTGTAAATTGATTACTTATGAATTTATTATATGTATATGTAATATATGTGTAATATACTATTATTAATTGTAAGTACGTGCTAATGAGTTAGAACAAAATGGCCCAATTTAACCCGGATTTGTTATTAAAAGACGAGCTGTCTTACGAAGCCCTTTTGCGTGGACTACCCCATGCTGATGTAACAGTCGCAGAATTACGAAGTTCAATTCGCGAATGTGGATTTGATGCGCCCGTGCAATTAAACAATCTAAGCCAACTCGATTATGAAAGCGAGAAAGAAATTTGTAATGCCAAGTATAGTGAACTATACTTATTGTCTCAAACACTCCAAGACGAGAAATCTCCTGCAAAAATTTTGCGGACTACCCAGAGAATAGAGCATTTAACCAGGCGAATAAAAAATTTGTCGATCTGGCCGAATCTCACAGAAATACCCGTTGATGTACAAAAGCTAGCAGACGAAGCTCTACGCCGCTTACCTTCAATTATCAACGATTTAAGACGACAATCCGACTCATTCAGGATGGACGAAATAGAGAAATCATTAATGAAATTACACATCTCCCCAGTACAATCCCCCACCACTGGTTTACCTCCGCCTAACTCGGATCGGAACTCACCTATCGTATCGCAAGTGCAAGCGAACCCAGAACAAAAAACTGATACAGATGTAAATGTCCCTCCTCCCGAGCATTTTCAGTTTCGTCCCGGAAATAATGAATTGACCAACACCCCCAATGAATCTGATCGCCCTCATCGAGGAATTACCCCTATGAACTATAACGCAGATCTATACGGAAAAATGACTCACCCTGTGGAGAATATTTTAACCGAAATCCCTTATACAGATGGTTTAAATGTTTCCAAGTTACTAACATTTATTAGTTATCTTCTTCAGATAAAGGATCTACAGCAGCTGAATGACTGGCAAATTTTACAAGTTCTGTTACCAAAGTGTAAACCTCCGTTAAAAAATCGTGTGCTAGAAGCCCTAACCTCTACTTTCCCAGTAGAAGAGCTACATAGCTCTTTAATAAAATACTTTATTCCCACCGGCATCTATGAAGAAATAAAAAGGAAGACAGTACTCCGAGTACAAGGACATCAGGAGAGATTAGCTCACTACATCTCCGATATTAGGGAGTCCTCTCGACTACTACGTGTAAGCTGGAATGAAACACAACTGGTGGACACCATTTTAATAGGAGTGTCACCTGAAGAAAGATCTCGACTATCATTGATGAATAGACCCAATACAATTGCTGATCTAGAACAGTGCAGTATCCATTCTTCAAATGTATGGTACTCAGATCAAAATAGAGAAGCAATGAAAACCTCTGGAACTAATAGACATCAATTGCGAGCACTACTGCCTGATGTAACAACCTCGTATGAAAGACAAGTTTCTAGTAGACCTCACCATGTGCGCAAAGCTGGTAAGTTAACTGTAAACCCAGATAAAGCGGAAACCAAGTACCCACCTCGCAGAAAACCCACCTGTTATAATTGTGGCAAATATGGGCACATAAGAAGAGAGTGCAAAAGTAAGTCATTGGAACGCAATGACCCCAATTCAAAAAACATGTAAGGCAGGGAGACCCGAAAACCTGTGTCTTCCGCAGCTACTCAAAATTGGGTAAACTAAAAGAAACCAGTAATAATAATAAGAATGATTTATTCTGTAACCAAGTGAAAAACAAAAAAGGTGCGAAAGAAATTGACCCCTATGTGCGAGAATTTCGTGAAAAGTGTAATGCGATTAATAGATGTAAATGGAAAAAAAATCTACTACCATTAATGCAAGTCGACTTAGGCGTTACATCCCCCATCGCCTTAATTGATTCGGGATCTAGTAGAAGCTTAATCAGCCAAGAATTAGCGGACATGTTAGCTAAACATCATCTAGTAAAACGGAACCAACCTGTGAATATAAAGTGTGCTACCGCTGATAAACGTAAAATAAATATAAACCTGAGCATTACCGTTAAGGTTAAAATAAAAAACCTAAGTTGGATATTTACAATGTTAGTATGTAAAGAATTAGGACCTGATTTAATATTAGGTGCAGATTTTATTAGTAAGACAGGAATGATTCTTGACATCTACGAGCGAGAATTTTATTTCAGATTTGACAGTGCAAGAAAACATAAATTTGATAGTAATGAAGATAAACGTTGTTCATCTACTGCACATGTAATACACCAAGATTCAGATTTATCTCACCTAGAACGAAGAGATAGAGTCAAAATAGTGAAACTAATAAAAGAATTTTCCTCGGTTCTTACACCAAAACTAGGACTTACGGACCTAATAGAGTATAAAATTAATCTGAGTGATCAGAAAGTAATACGACTACCCCCGTACAAGTTGTCGCCCCCCAAGATGGAAGTCATGCGAAACAATATCAATAAGTTATTGGATCAAGGAGTCATAGAACCCTCTACGTCCCCATATTCTTCACCCTCCTTTTTAGTACCGAAAGGACCAGATAAATACCGACTAGTTGTAGACTACAGGCAATTAAATAAAAGAATAGAATTTGAATCAATCCCTCTTCCAGACATCCATAGTGCGTTTCATTATTTTACTAAAGCAATGGTTTTTACGGTAATGGATCTAAATCAAGCTTTTCACCAAATACCTCTTTCAGAAGAATCCAAACGTCTAACCGCGTTTGCAGTTCCTTTTAACTTGTACCAATTTACTAGGGTACCCTTTGGAATATCTCAAGGAAGTTCCGTATGTAGTAGACTATTGGAGAAGATATTTCACGACATTAAATTTAAATATGTGTACCACTATTTGGACGACATCGTAATATACAGTGAATCAATGGAACAACATCTCAGACATTTGCGTGAAGTGTTATCTCGTTTACTAAGAGCAGGATTAACGGTGAACCCAAATAAGGTAAGTTTTGCTGTCCCTCAGTTTTCTTTCTTAGGACACATAGTGAAAGCGAATGGAAAGGTAAGCATTGACCCCGAACGTACCCGTGCTATTAGAGAATTTGCACCCCCACGAGATGCAAAAGGTATAGCCCGATTTTTAGGTATGGTAAATTATTTCCACAAATATATTCCCCATCTTGCCGAAATAGCAGCACCCCTAAACTCCTTACGAAAGAAGGGAACAAAGTTCGAATGGAGCTCAATACATCAAAACGCGTTTGAGCAACTTAAAGAAAGCATTATATCTCCCCCAGTTTTGCAATTAGCTGATTTCACAAAACCATTCGTCGTGCAAACCGACAGTTCCAGTGTAGCGTTAGGTGCAGTGATATACCAAGAGATAGATAACTGTAGACTACCAATTAGTTATGCATCACGAACACTGAGCGATCAAGAAAGAAAGTATTCTGCATATGAATTGGAATGTTTAGCAATTGTTTTTGCATTCGAAAAGTTTAAACCCTTCCTAGAACATAAAGAATTTCTTTTAGAAACCGACAATCAGGCGTTATCATGGTTATTGAATCACCCTAAACAATTAGGACGAATTGGCAGATGGATATTGAAATTAAACTGCTACAAATTCAGAGTGCAGCATATTAAAGGTACTCAAAATGTAGTCGCCGATACCCTGTCCCGTATGTTCCAGTCACCCACTAAAACTTCCGAAAACATAGTGAAGCCGGAAATAGCAAGTGCGAACGCCGTAATTACTGAATTCCCCCTTGCCTTTACAAACATTGCCTTGTACCAACAACAAGACCCCTTACTGAAGCCTATTATAGAACAACTTACCCAAGGTATTAAATCCGAGAAGTACGTATTGAGTAAGAATGTACTGTGTCTCAAAATAAGAGACGGAAAGGAATTAAGAATAATAGCCCCGGATGTAATTAAGCCCATGCTAATGGAATACTTCCATTCATCTACCATAGGAGCCCATATGGGAATCAATAAGACGATACATCGTATTCGAAAGGAATATCATTGGAACAATATGAACTGCGAAATAGCTACCTTCGTAAAGAAATGTTCATTATGCGCCCTTAGCAAACCCGCCAGAAATACTCAAGTAAGCCAATTGATATCAGAAATCCCAAAGACCCCTTTTTCGAAACTTTATCTAGATTTCTCAGGTCCGTATCCACGATCCAAATCAGGAAATACCATGTTACTGATATGTGTAGGTTCGTTCACCAAATTTGTTTGGATGTATCCCATGCGACGAGCATTAGCGTCGACAACAGTTAAAATACTACAGGAAAGATTATTTAAAGATTACGGTACTCCAGTACGTATAGTATCTGATAACGGTCCGCAGTTTAAAGCAAAAGAATTTAGGAATATGTGTTTCAAGTTGGGGATAGACCATATAACCACTACAGAGTATCGACCGCAAGGCAATATTGCTGAAAGGTATCTACGAAACTTCAAATCTGCGCTAATCGCCTATCATGCGAACGATCACACGTCGTGGGACCAAAATCTATCCTGGATTCAATACGCTTTTAATTCAGCTTACCACGAAGGTCACAAGTCGACCCCGTTCGAGTTACTATACAAGTATCGACCAAACCACCCTTTGTCCACAAGATGGAATATACACGATCTGCTGCCTCCGCAAATAACGGATAAGCAGATAAAGCAAATATGGAACAAAGCCCGCTCTAACTTAAGAGCAAGCTTGGAAAAATCCAGAAGATACCACGAGAAAGGTAATCATAGCAACTCAGTCAGGTACCAAGTAGGTGACTTAGTAATGTACAAGACTCACCCCATTAGTAGTGCGATTGATAAGACCACCTCGAAACTATCATTCAGATGGTGTGGCCCTTACCAAATCCAAAAGTACCTAACTCCAGTTACAGTAGCCCTGTGCGAACCTGCAACTCAGAAATATGTGCGGAGAACGCATATTTTGCAACTAAAGTTGTATAAGAAGAAGTGACGGTATAGTATAACCCAAAAAGAAAAGGGAATACTAGGCAGTAAAGAAAATTATATTTCTGAATCCACGTAAAAAAATGTAAAACGTAGAGTTTGGAAACGAGGCCTGATCTACCTGAGTTCCAGTTCTGCGAAGCATGCATTAATGAATAATCATTAACTAGATGGGTACTAACACTCATTAACTACATGAGTTAGATAGGACTCACAGAAGAAAAGATAGAATTCTAAATAGTAAAGATTTAGAAAGTTACTCTATAGAAGAGAGAGTAAGACAAACAAAAAACCGGTAGTAAAATTAAGTGATAGAGATAAGAAAGAGTTTTGTGTTTTAATTGTGTAAATATTTAGTGTAAATAGTATGTAAAAAAAAAAAGGTAGTTCATAAGAATATAAAGTGTACTGTGTTGTAACTATAGGTAATAACTATGTGGACAATGTTGTAAAGTGTACAACAACTATGTGAAAGAAATTACACACACTAACCCCATTCAATATCCCAGTGCCCAATAGTGAGTTAGACTCAAAAAAAAGCTTAACCGTAGCGTGCAATTTAAGCGGTGGAGTATGTGACGATTTAAATAAAAGAAATAATCAAGAAAATAAAATTTAAAAAAAAAAATTAAGGTGGCGAGCTCTTAAGCCATTTAAATGTCACTGTATTAATATAAAATACCTGTATGTACTCAGTATGAGAGGAAGCAGTAATTAATTAGTTAGAAGATACTCTAATAAAAAGATAAATTGTAAAGAGTTATTAATATCGTATTTAACCCTTTGCTTGTAAGCAGGCGCTGTCCTGTTGATTCCAGACTCGACATGTTTTCCGAGTCTTGTGTGAGTAAGAATAAGATAAAAAAAAAAACTAATGTTAATAATAAAAAATCTGAAGACATAAATAGTCGCTAAAACAACTGATTTAAATTATGTATATTTGTTTAGGGATAGTTTGTATAAATAAAAAAGTTAACTTAAATATAGTTAGGAACTATATTCTCGCGCGGAAATTGTCCCACTAACTTTTGCCCAGTACCAGGCGAAGGGAGCGGAATTTCTCTCTCTTGCAATGGTGACTTCGTACAGTATAGACGTAGGAGCTGTGCGCTTAAAATATGTTAACTATATTTTGTCTCACCTTAAGATGGTGTACCAGATGTAGCTGTTTAAAGCATCTGGATGTGTTAATTAATATAGTCATGTAAATAGACAAGAAAAGTAAAGTAAAAAAAAATCGAAACATAAAAAAAAAGGAGTGTAACACAAGATGACTTAGTGCTTCAACAAATAACAACGATTCCAAAGTCATACCCGGAGATGTGAACTATCAGAAGCCACAAACTCTACTGCACGTGACAGAATATGCAGATCAGGACATCCGAGAATCTACAAGATCATCGTAGATATCTACACGACGTATTGTTCTACCTGCGAACTTTTGGAGCCCTTTACAGAGGAAGGCCAGACCGAGATGACGACGTAGCTGTTCCTGTTTCCCAAGACGGATACCCCAGGACGAGTCTTCTGCATACCAATTAAAAGGTGACTCGATAGCCTGTCTATCGAGGGTTACTAATATTTGTTACACAACACATCTTGAAAGAGACTTTTCAGAAACTATTAACTTTGTAAAGACTTATAAATTAAATCTAAGAATTTCATGTAACTATTCTAACTTCATACGTTGTAACAATTTATATGCTAATGTAGAGTAATATAATTCAAGCAATAATACCATTCTTCCAATGGTTGAATAAAAGAAAGTCTTGCAAGCTAATATCATGAAATGAGTATAATTAAAAGTCTTAATTACAGAAATACAGAAAGTTGACCCGGATCCGAGGTATAGCTATATAAAATCAAGTTTGATCTCAAAGTTTAAAGAAACCTTTCAAATAACTTAATAATTGAATTAGTAATGTCATGGGATCTTTCAGTATATGTTTTTTAAATGTTAAATAAAGAGAAGTCTTCTTGTTACACACATATGAGGAGTGCTTAAATCAATTGTATACCTTGCCATTGTTTCCTTACACAGTTAGTAAGTAATTTGTTACATTAATTATTTGTGATCAATTCTGTTACAACGTAGGCAGCCCATCTAATTAACGGAGTTTAATTACGAGGGGTTCCCTGGATTTGTAACGCGGCGAAAAGACGTTACAAAAGTGCGCCACTCTGCTTACATTGTAAAAAAAAATAAAAGGGTAATTGTTTACAGAGTGTCACAAAAGTGACATTTCAAACAAAATTGCATTCACTATGCGTGGATAAATTGTATGATCAATAACTAAATATATAATATTGATATATGCACTCAGAAAGTTACTTTAATAAATGTAATGTTCGAAACATATTTAATAGTGTATTAAGTTACGTAGATGGTAGTATGTATAAGTAAAATACCCTTAGCGTCATACAATGCATGTAGCTTTTGCGTTCTATAGGCCAGTAGGAACCTGCATAATTCGATATAATTACTTGCATACATGAATTGTGACCAAGCATAACAATTTTGGTCAACCGAACAATCTGTAACAAGTTTGTTTACGACAATCTATGACCTGTTGTTTCCTGAATCATTCTGCACAGTGTATGTCCAACTATCTAGCTTACATACACTAGTAAGTGTTATAAAAAAAAATTTTTTTGATTAAAAATAACTTTGTTAATAATAATAAAGTAATTAAGTAGAAGTTCGTGATTTAAAACTTGTGAACAAAATAAGTAATTATTTAATTGAGAAAAGTTTATGAATGAACAGAGCCAAAGTGTTGTCTAAGCGGAATAATAATAATAGAATCTAGCGTCTGCGCTCCCCTTCTCTTGTTTAAACCGGTATAGAGTAGTTGTGTTATTCAGTCGCATTGTGGAGAACAATAAGAGTAAAACCCCCTTTCTAACTGGCACGCTCAACCCTCCTTTGTTAACTAAATATGTAGGCCACCCTCTGACCTACATTCCAGTAAACAGCTGATCGGCTATTTAACATTGAAAAATATGTGTGTGTGATTTCTGTCTCTCCCTAAGAAGAGAAATTGTTCTTTTCTAATTTGTGTAAATTGATTACTTATGAATTTATTATATGTATATGTAATATATGTGTAATATACTATTATTAATTGTAAGTACGTGCTAATGAGTTAGAACAAAATGGCCCAATTTAACCCGGATTTGTTATTAAAAGACGAGCTGTCTTACGAAGCCCTTTTGCGTGGACTACCCCATGCTGATGTAACAGTCGCAGAATTACGAAGTTCAATTCGCGAATGTGGATTTGATGCGCCCGTGCAATTAAACAATCTAAGCCAACTCGATTATGAAAGCGAGAAAGAAATTTGTAATGCCAAGTATAGTGAACTATACTTATTGTCTCAAACACTCCAAGACGAGAAATCTCCTGCAAAAATTTTGCGGACTACCCAGAGAATAGAGCATTTAACCAGGCGAATAAAAAATTTGTCGATCTGGCCGAATCTCACAGAAATACCCGTTGATGTACAAAAGCTAGCAGACGAAGCTCTACGCCGCTTACCTTCAATTATCAACGATTTAAGACGACAATCCGACTCATTCAGGATGGACGAAATAGAGAAATCATTAATGAAATTACACATCTCCCCAGTACAATCCCCCACCACTGGTTTACCTCCGCCTAACTCGGATCGGAACTCACCTATCGTATCGCAAGTGCAAGCGAACCCAGAACAAAAAACTGATACAGATGTAAATGTCCCTCCTCCCGAGCATTTTCAGTTTCGTCCCGGAAATAATGAATTGACCAACACCCCCAATGAATCTGATCGCCCTCATCGAGGAATTACCCCTATGAACTATAACGCAGATCTATACGGAAAAATGACTCACCCTGTGGAGAATATTTTAACCGAAATCCCTTATACAGATGGTTTAAATGTTTCCAAGTTACTAACATTTATTAGTTATCTTCTTCAGATAAAGGATCTACAGCAGCTGAATGACTGGCAAATTTTACAAGTTCTGTTACCAAAGTGTAAACCTCCGTTAAAAAATCGTGTGCTAGAAGCCCTAACCTCTACTTTCCCAGTAGAAGAGCTACATAGCTCTTTAATAAAATACTTTATTCCCACCGGCATCTATGAAGAAATAAAAAGGAAGACAGTACTCCGAGTACAAGGACATCAGGAGAGATTAGCTCACTACATCTCCGATATTAGGGAGTCCTCTCGACTACTACGTGTAAGCTGGAATGAAACACAACTGGTGGACACCATTTTAATAGGAGTGTCACCTGAAGAAAGATCTCGACTATCATTGATGAATAGACCCAATACAATTGCTGATCTAGAACAGTGCAGTATCCATTCTTCAAATGTATGGTACTCAGATCAAAATAGAGAAGCAATGAAAACCTCTGGAACTAATAGACATCAATTGCGAGCACTACTGCCTGATGTAACAACCTCGTATGAAAGACAAGTTTCTAGTAGACCTCACCATGTGCGCAAAGCTGGTAAGTTAACTGTAAACCCAGATAAAGCGGAAACCAAGTACCCACCTCGCAGAAAACCCACCTGTTATAATTGTGGCAAATATGGGCACATAAGAAGAGAGTGCAAAAGTAAGTCATTGGAACGCAATGACCCCAATTCAAAAAACATGTAAGGCAGGGAGACCCGAAAACCTGTGTCTTCCGCAGCTACTCAAAATTGGGTAAACTAAAAGAAACCAGTAATAATAATAAGAATGATTTATTCTGTAACCAAGTGAAAAACAAAAAAGGTGCGAAAGAAATTGACCCCTATGTGCGAGAATTTCGTGAAAAGTGTAATGCGATTAATAGATGTAAATGGAAAAAAAATCTACTACCATTAATGCAAGTCGACTTAGGCGTTACATCCCCCATCGCCTTAATTGATTCGGGATCTAGTAGAAGCTTAATCAGCCAAGAATTAGCGGACATGTTAGCTAAACATCATCTAGTAAAACGGAACCAACCTGTGAATATAAAGTGTGCTACCGCTGATAAACGTAAAATAAATATAAACCTGAGCATTACCGTTAAGGTTAAAATAAAAAACCTAAGTTGGATATTTACAATGTTAGTATGTAAAGAATTAGGACCTGATTTAATATTAGGTGCAGATTTTATTAGTAAGACAGGAATGATTCTTGACATCTACGAGCGAGAATTTTATTTCAGATTTGACAGTGCAAGAAAACATAAATTTGATAGTAATGAAGATAAACGTTGTTCATCTACTGCACATGTAATACACCAAGATTCAGATTTATCTCACCTAGAACGAAGAGATAGAGTCAAAATAGTGAAACTAATAAAAGAATTTTCCTCGGTTCTTACACCAAAACTAGGACTTACGGACCTAATAGAGTATAAAATTAATCTGAGTGATCAGAAAGTAATACGACTACCCCCGTACAAGTTGTCGCCCCCCAAGATGGAAGTCATGCGAAACAATATCAATAAGTTATTGGATCAAGGAGTCATAGAACCCTCTACGTCCCCATATTCTTCACCCTCCTTTTTAGTACCGAAAGGACCAGATAAATACCGACTAGTTGTAGACTACAGGCAATTAAATAAAAGAATAGAATTTGAATCAATCCCTCTTCCAGACATCCATAGTGCGTTTCATTATTTTACTAAAGCAATGGTTTTTACGGTAATGGATCTAAATCAAGCTTTTCACCAAATACCTCTTTCAGAAGAATCCAAACGTCTAACCGCGTTTGCAGTTCCTTTTAACTTGTACCAATTTACTAGGGTACCCTTTGGAATATCTCAAGGAAGTTCCGTATGTAGTAGACTATTGGAGAAGATATTTCACGACATTAAATTTAAATATGTGTACCACTATTTGGACGACATCGTAATATACAGTGAATCAATGGAACAACATCTCAGACATTTGCGTGAAGTGTTATCTCGTTTACTAAGAGCAGGATTAACGGTGAACCCAAATAAGGTAAGTTTTGCTGTCCCTCAGTTTTCTTTCTTAGGACACATAGTGAAAGCGAATGGAAAGGTAAGCATTGACCCCGAACGTACCCGTGCTATTAGAGAATTTGCACCCCCACGAGATGCAAAAGGTATAGCCCGATTTTTAGGTATGGTAAATTATTTCCACAAATATATTCCCCATCTTGCCGAAATAGCAGCACCCCTAAACTCCTTACGAAAGAAGGGAACAAAGTTCGAATGGAGCTCAATACATCAAAACGCGTTTGAGCAACTTAAAGAAAGCATTATATCTCCCCCAGTTTTGCAATTAGCTGATTTCACAAAACCATTCGTCGTGCAAACCGACAGTTCCAGTGTAGCGTTAGGTGCAGTGATATACCAAGAGATAGATAACTGTAGACTACCAATTAGTTATGCATCACGAACACTGAGCGATCAAGAAAGAAAGTATTCTGCATATGAATTGGAATGTTTAGCAATTGTTTTTGCATTCGAAAAGTTTAAACCCTTCCTAGAACATAAAGAATTTCTTTTAGAAACCGACAATCAGGCGTTATCATGGTTATTGAATCACCCTAAACAATTAGGACGAATTGGCAGATGGATATTGAAATTAAACTGCTACAAATTCAGAGTGCAGCATATTAAAGGTACTCAAAATGTAGTCGCCGATACCCTGTCCCGTATGTTCCAGTCACCCACTAAAACTTCCGAAAACATAGTGAAGCCGGAAATAGCAAGTGCGAACGCCGTAATTACTGAATTCCCCCTTGCCTTTACAAACATTGCCTTGTACCAACAACAAGACCCCTTACTGAAGCCTATTATAGAACAACTTACCCAAGGTATTAAATCCGAGAAGTACGTATTGAGTAAGAATGTACTGTGTCTCAAAATAAGAGACGGAAAGGAATTAAGAATAATAGCCCCGGATGTAATTAAGCCCATGCTAATGGAATACTTCCATTCATCTACCATAGGAGCCCATATGGGAATCAATAAGACGATACATCGTATTCGAAAGGAATATCATTGGAACAATATGAACTGCGAAATAGCTACCTTCGTAAAGAAATGTTCATTATGCGCCCTTAGCAAACCCGCCAGAAATACTCAAGTAAGCCAATTGATATCAGAAATCCCAAAGACCCCTTTTTCGAAACTTTATCTAGATTTCTCAGGTCCGTATCCACGATCCAAATCAGGAAATACCATGTTACTGATATGTGTAGGTTCGTTCACCAAATTTGTTTGGATGTATCCCATGCGACGAGCATTAGCGTCGACAACAGTTAAAATACTACAGGAAAGATTATTTAAAGATTACGGTACTCCAGTACGTATAGTATCTGATAACGGTCCGCAGTTTAAAGCAAAAGAATTTAGGAATATGTGTTTCAAGTTGGGGATAGACCATATAACCACTACAGAGTATCGACCGCAAGGCAATATTGCTGAAAGGTATCTACGAAACTTCAAATCTGCGCTAATCGCCTATCATGCGAACGATCACACGTCGTGGGACCAAAATCTATCCTGGATTCAATACGCTTTTAATTCAGCTTACCACGAAGGTCACAAGTCGACCCCGTTCGAGTTACTATACAAGTATCGACCAAACCACCCTTTGTCCACAAGATGGAATATACACGATCTGCTGCCTCCGCAAATAACGGATAAGCAGATAAAGCAAATATGGAACAAAGCCCGCTCTAACTTAAGAGCAAGCTTGGAAAAATCCAGAAGATACCACGAGAAAGGTAATCATAGCAACTCAGTCAGGTACCAAGTAGGTGACTTAGTAATGTACAAGACTCACCCCATTAGTAGTGCGATTGATAAGACCACCTCGAAACTATCATTCAGATGGTGTGGCCCTTACCAAATCCAAAAGTACCTAACTCCAGTTACAGTAGCCCTGTGCGAACCTGCAACTCAGAAATATGTGCGGAGAACGCATATTTTGCAACTAAAGTTGTATAAGAAGAAGTGACGGTATAGTATAACCCAAAAAGAAAAGGGAATACTAGGCAGTAAAGAAAATTATATTTCTGAATCCACGTAAAAAAATGTAAAACGTAGAGTTTGGAAACGAGGCCTGATCTACCTGAGTTCCAGTTCTGCGAAGCATGCATTAATGAATAATCATTAACTAGATGGGTACTAACACTCATTAACTACATGAGTTAGATAGGACTCACAGAAGAAAAGATAGAATTCTAAATAGTAAAGATTTAGAAAGTTACTCTATAGAAGAGAGAGTAAGACAAACAAAAAACCGGTAGTAAAATTAAGTGATAGAGATAAGAAAGAGTTTTGTGTTTTAATTGTGTAAATATTTAGTGTAAATAGTATGTAAAAAAAAAAAGGTAGTTCATAAGAATATAAAGTGTACTGTGTTGTAACTATAGGTAATAACTATGTGGACAATGTTGTAAAGTGTACAACAACTATGTGAAAGAAATTACACACACTAACCCCATTCAATATCCCAGTGCCCAATAGTGAGTTAGACTCAAAAAAAAGCTTAACCGTAGCGTGCAATTTAAGCGGTGGAGTATGTGACGATTTAAATAAAAGAAATAATCAAGAAAATAAAATTTAAAAAAAAAAATTAAGGTGGCGAGCTCTTAAGCCATTTAAATGTCACTGTATTAATATAAAATACCTGTATGTACTCAGTATGAGAGGAAGCAGTAATTAATTAGTTAGAAGATACTCTAATAAAAAGATAAATTGTAAAGAGTTATTAATATCGTATTTAACCCTTTGCTTGTAAGCAGGCGCTGTCCTGTTGATTCCAGACTCGACATGTTTTCCGAGTCTTGTGTGAGTAAGAATAAGATAAAAAAAAAAACTAATGTTAATAATAAAAAATCTGAAGACATAAATAGTCGCTAAAACAACTGATTTAAATTATGTATATTTGTTTAGGGATAGTTTGTATAAATAAAAAAGTTAACTTAAATATAGTTAGGAACTATATTCTCGCGCGGAAATTGTCCCACTAACTTTTGCCCAGTACCAGGCGAAGGGAGCGGAATTTCTCTCTCTTGCAATGGTGACTTCGTACAGTATAGACGTAGGAGCTGTGCGCTTAAAATATGTTAACTATATTTTGTCTCACCTTAAGATGGTGTACCAGATGTAGCTGTTTAAAGCATCTGGATGTGTTAATTAATATAGTCATGTAAATAGACAAGAAAAGTAAAGTAAAAAAAAATCGAAACATAAAAAAAAAGGAGTGTAACACAAGATGACTTAGTGCTTCAACAAATAACAACGATTCCAAAGTCATACCCGGAGATGTGAACTATCAGAAGCCACAAACTCTACTGCACGTGACAGAATATGCAGATCAGGACATCCGAGAATCTACAAGATCATCGTAGATATCTACACGACGTATTGTTCTACCTGCGAACTTTTGGAGCCCTTTACAGAGGAAGGCCAGACCGAGATGACGACGTAGCTGTTCCTGTTTCCCAAGACGGATACCCCAGGACGAGTCTTCTGCATACCAATTAAAAGGTGACTCGATAGCCTGTCTATCGAGGGTTACTAATATTTGTTACACAACACATCTTGAAAGAGACTTTTCAGAAACTATTAACTTTGTAAAGACTTATAAATTAAATCTAAGAATTTCATGTAACTATTCTAACTTCATACGTTGTAACAATTTATATGCTAATGTAGAGTAATATAATTCAAGCAATAATACCATTCTTCCAATGGTTGAATAAAAGAAAGTCTTGCAAGCTAATATCATGAAATGAGTATAATTAAAAGTCTTAATTACAGAAATACAGAAAGTTGACCCGGATCCGAGGTATAGCTATATAAAATCAAGTTTGATCTCAAAGTTTAAAGAAACCTTTCAAATAACTTAATAATTGAATTAGTAATGTCATGGGATCTGTCAGTATATGTTTTTTAAATGTTAAATAAAGAGAAGTCTCCTTGTTACACACATATGAGGAGTGCTTAAATCAATTGTATACCTTGCCATTGTTTCCTTACACAGTTAGTAAGTAATTTGTTACATTAATTATTTGTGATCAATTCTGTTACAACGTAGGCAGCCCATCTAATTAACGGAGTTTAATTACGAGGGGTTCCCTGGATTTGTAACGCGGCGAAAAGACGTTACAAGTTTCTATTGTATTTTATAACACACTTGTTAATTATTCGATACTTTATTTACTTTCTACTTGAATTTGTTTAGTCGTAATGAAAAAATATTAAGTCTATTTCGCTTTTTGTGTTTTTTCATCATGATGTATGTTTTCCTTTATTTATTGACTTCAAATATATTATTCAATTACCTATAAGTTGTAAAAAGTACAAAAGTTTTCTAAATTTCTTTAAGAAACTAATATATTGAACTCTCCTTTCTGGGACAGAAATCACAGTCCGAACAAAAAAACTATTATAATTAATCATTTGGAGAAATTAGTGTGATTTTTTTATTTAATAAAACAAATGTAAAGACTATCGTCTCCATGAGAGGCATGGGAGTAACCATACTACTATTCATTGTCAGAAATAGTATTTCCAATTACAGAAACAAGTGCGCTTTACATGCCCAAATAATGTGTACAGTAGGCTACTCATTTAGGTTTCTACATATACAGAAGAAAGAAGATCGTAAAACCATACACCATAGATTATAATACCAGGAATACCAGAAATATTCAACTAATTATTGTATAGTTAGGCCTATGTATTAGAAGACTTGTTATTTATAAGTGCTATATTTAAAAAAATGGTCCTTAACAAAAGAGTAATTAATTTTTGTTCACATACGTTTACTGTCTTTAGTACTGACGTAGCCACGAGGCTAGACGTCAAGCGCCCACTACAATGGGAACGAATAATATTTAATGAATTTTTTATTGTCAGATTCATAAATGTTTACAATTTAGCAAGACAATATTTAATTTTTCTTTTCATTAAAAATGTTTAATTTAAAATGTAATCTATAAATTTATACGTTAATTCAGAAGTGTACTGATTTTTTCGAAGATTACTCTCAAATTTGCTAAATTTTTTCAATGAACAATAAACGAGAGAGTTAGAGAAAATTATAATTTTTTATGCATCTCTCACTAGTCTTTTCTATTTTTTTTCTCACTCAGTATATCTAAGTTTTACTGAACACATTTAAAAAATATTTACTAATGGAAATACATGTTACTCTACAGTACAACATTCATGGTTAACACATGAGGTTTGCGATTGACTGTTAAAGTAGCTGTACTGCCAGTATCGTAGGCGTTGCTGCTTTCTGTAACGTTACGGTTCACTGGTAAGGTCGCATTAATGGAATGTCGTCGCATTGGCTAGAGTCCATCAATCTTTCGTCTTGACAGCAGCAGCATTCAAAACAAACTCAGTTACATGTTTACATTAGCTTGTTGTTACCAATATAATATATATTTGACGGTGGCAGTGTATTTATCCCAATTAGCTTGGTATGGTTATGTAAACCATACGTAATGTAGTGGGAGCACTACACGTTTTGTAGTAGTTCTATATCGTCAAAAATCTGTGTTGTAGTTACCACGCTTTACTATTACTACAGCAATAATGTTTTCACATTTTTTCTTTTGGCCAATAAAAATTTTGCCTAAGATAAGATAACGTATTGACGATAAGCTAAGGTTGACGATGACTTGTGATAAGAATTATTACGCAAAAAGCTGGAATACAGTTTTGTTACTGTAGCATCGTCTTCCTAGTGCGATTTATTGAGTATACAAGAATTCGATCATCATCATTATATAAAATTGTTTTATACGTCAGTTGAAGTACACTATCCATCATCCTACTACTTCCCAAATCTACCTAATTCTTCAGGCTTCAAGGATCATCATGTCTTTATTTAGTCTACGTCTGTGTGACCGACTTTTCCTGTTTGTGTTATCTGTCAGTTACACTTTTAGGGGAAGACTATATTTATTTTCGTTCTGTGTTCTTTTCGCGTGTCTGTTGTAATGAACTTTTATTTCCTCAGCAGTGTTTTCGTTTTATAAAAACCATCTCAGTTTCTGCTTTTGTTTTTTCATAAGTTATTATCCCTAACCGGAAAAACTAATGTGTTTTCCTTTTAATAATGCGAATTTCTCTGATAATTGTTATCAATAAAGTTTTTCTAAATAATATATTTTGTAAAATGTATATAGTAACATGTTACACTACAGTATAATGTAGGTGCCTTCGAACTGTTATATTCTCATTTCAATTAACAGGATGAAATTGATAGATCGCTGAGGTACATATAGAATCTTATGTTTGCTTTTCAACTACATCTGTCAAACACAACCATCTGAAAACTAGAGCAAACTGTTACTGATTATGGCAGTAGAGTGTACTGTCTACAACTTAATGTAGGTTATCGTTTGTATCATAACATAATTTTGACGTCCTGTACATTTCTATTTTCAACATAACCGCATTTTGATTACAGCATCTAGACACAATGGACGATGGACGACTACTTAAGGTTGCTTTTCAATATAGACCCTTTGGTACAAGACATGTAGGAAGACCGACAGTGAGATGGAGAGGTACTCTGCGAAGACGGAACAGGCAAAGTGCCTACTCCATGAGGTGAAGAAAAAGAAGAATAAGATCAATATGATCCGCAAGCCACAGATCAATAATTTTGTCACAATCACTGTCAAGTATGAAAATTACTTGCAGTTCTTATGAGAAAGGACGAACAGGAATATGCTATTTCCTTTTCTAGCTATCACCAAAAATAATACAAAAATATTCTCAAATGTTGGCGTGTTGATATTTGATCTATCTGATTGTCTTCCTCCTTATCTGTCTGTCTATCTGTCTCTATCTCTGTCTGTCTCTCTATCTCTGTTTGTCCGTCTGTCTTCCTGTCTCTCTCTCTTTCTCTCTCTATTTCTCTGTCTGTCTCTGTCAGTCTATCTGTCTCTCTCACTCTCTCTCTTCCTTGAATTCTAAAGGCTACTCAAATATTGGCCCGATTTTGCCAATTGAACTATCTTTTCTTATGTACTGGCACTGATACCACACGTTACTATGTTATGCCTAATACTACTACCACCACTTACAACCATATGATTGTATAATTTGACACAAATACCTTACGCCTTAAAATACTAACATCCTCAGAACAGTTGAATACTGTTTCATATTGTAGTTTGCATACACCAGACAGATTTCTTAGATTTCTATGGGTGGCGTTTTGCAAGTGCCACTTACCGAAAATGACAAACACTGTACCTCCCATGTCACTTTGCTCTCTCTCACCTGTTACACTGTTATAACCAGGTATTTTTGGGACACCATACTGCTACGACATTACAAAACAATCTACGTGTTTCTAGAATGTTTCAGTGGAATCCGGCTGTAATGTGTGTGCGTACGTGATTCACAACACGTTAGCTAGACCTTGTAAGAAGTCGCGCAGCTGCGCGCACCTTGTGCAAGGGCGCAACTAATTACGTTCTGGTGTTTTCTAGTAGCGTTGTTGATGCGTAATATGGATGTTTCTGGATTTTCGGCGTGGTAATAAATAACGCTCAGTTTCATTTTTAGTGGCGATAATATATATTCTAGTGCGGTTTGTAGTACTGTGGCGAAGTGTTATGTGTTTTATATTCTTGCGGGACAATTGTAATGCAATTGTGTTTTATACTCGTTGACATTATTATTGCGTGTGAACCCTTATTAATTGATATGTTGTAAGAGACTATCTTGTATAATTGTGATAATTAAAGCTGGTGATTAGTGACATAATTGGTGTCTTGTATTTTGTTTTCCTCTGTACCGTACGATAATCAGTAGACCGTCATAACAGAGGTGTCAGAAGTGGGATAGAACCGTTAACAGTAGGAACAGTGGACACTTTGTACAAGACTAGTGTAATTTGTTATATTAATCCATAAACGTGGATGCCAGTCAGCTGATGAACGCTTTCCAAGCGCTGCTGTTGCAGGCAGAAAAAAAAGATTAGAAAGCTGAAGAGAGACAGAAAACCCTCCTGGTGGAAACTGACATGTGTCAGTTTTTATTGACCAGTACAGAAAAAATAGTTTTAGACATTATTTTCGAGAAATAGGTGATACTATTTTAGATTTTTCCTGACATAGGCCAAATTTTAACTGTTACAAAATATAGAAATTAGATTTCACCCAGCAATTAGTAATCATATTACAATATATGATCAAAATTTACTTACATCTAAAGCTCTATTTACTTAGCCAAATTGTAGTTAATGTATTCGCTGATTCATGAAATCTTCGGGATTTCGTTGATATCTACATTTTCCAACTGACCTTTCCTTACACGTCACTTGTCTAACCATTACTTTTCACTACTGTTTTCGAATTCCGATATGTATTAGACAAAACCATACAAGGCTTCTGCAACGTAACAGAATAAATCCTATTTTATTGAACTTCAGTTGTATTAAACATAATGTGCGTATATAGTTTTCGTTTCTCGTGAATGCTGCGGCAAACTAACTAATATTTTGTCTGTACCCGCAGCATCGAAAACGCAGGACGTGTTAGAGCCAACTGTCGGTAATGACGTAATGAAGTATCTTCACAATACTGTCAGATTAATTCATGACAAGTTAGTTCACATTGTGCTGAGTTATTATTTACATAAAACTAAGATCAGCTTCCCACCAATTTAGGCAGGTATTTTCTCTGTGCTGATATTACTTATATTGATTAGAACATTTTACTTCCATATTCCTTAAGGAATGGAAGTATGGTGATGGCAAAAAAAATCGTGTTCGAGATTATTGCAGATTCTGATTCTACTAGACTCAAAACATGAAAAAAGTCGTTTTCCGAAAAGTGTCTGTGTGTGTGTCTGTCTGTGTGTCTGTGTGTGTGTCTGTAGATTTTTTTTCTATGGCAAACGATAACTGCCGCAAATTCAAACAGAATCAAATAATTTTTTGCATACAGCCCTGATTTGTAGATTACTCACAGCCTATCGTTTTTGGTGAAGATCGGTTGAGGGAAAGGGGTAGTTTACCGGCAACGGTTTTTTTATCAAGGGAAATTTTTTTTTGGCAAACGATAACAGCCGCAAATTCAAACAGAATTAAATAATGTTTCGTATGCAGCCATGAATTATAGAGTTCTCAATATCTGTGGTTTTTGGTGAAGATCAGTTAAGGGAAAGGGGTAGTTTACCTGCAACGTTTTATGTTTTAACAAGGGTATTTCCTATGGCAAACGATAACAGCCGCAAATTCAAACAGAACAAAAGATTATTTGCATACAGTCCTAAATTGTAGAGTTCTCAAGACCTATTGTTTTTGGTGAAGATCGGTTAAGGGAAAGGGGTAGTTTACCTGCAGCGTTTTTTTACCAAGGGTATTATATGGCAAACGATAACAGCCGCAAATTCAAACAGAATCAAATAATTTTCTGCATACAGCCCTGATTTGTAGAGTACTCAAGACCTATTGTTTTTGGTGAAGATCGGTTAAGGGGAAGGGGTAGTTTACCAGCAACGTTTTTTATCAAGCGTATTTTCTATGACGAACGGTAACTGCCGCAAATTCAAACAGAATCATATAATTTTTTGCATACGTCAGTGAATTGTATAGGACTCAAGGCCTTTTGATTTTGGTGAAGATCGGTTAAGGGGAAGGGGTAGTTTACCAGCAACTTTTTACGTTTTAACAAGAGTAAAGTACTTGAAAATTCATTTAAACTTTTTCAAACAATGGTAATTGTTAAAAATAAAATAATTTTGTTGCCAGGCAATAAAATTATAATTTTTTCATTTTAATGTAAATCTGTACATAGTATAAAGTAATGTCGGTCCGTTTGCTCTCTGTGTTTGAAATCGCTAATCTCAGGAAGTACTGAACGGATTTTATTCAAGTTTTCGCCAATAGATAGAGTGTCTATCGAGGAACATTTATGTGTATAATTAATACATATATGTTGTACATTAGCTTAGCTATCACGGTTTATGTCAAGTAAGTGGTATAGTTTACATCTTATATATAAATATCGGTATGGAGAACCATACATGACTTCCATATTCTAAGATTTATATTTAAAATAATTTTCAGCCAAACAGCCAGGCTGTGTCTCACCTGCCTTTTTATTGTTGTATTAAATGAAAAATATTATATTACATTAAAATGAAAAAATTATAATTTTATTGCCTGTCAACAAAATTATTTTATTTTTAACAATTACCATTGTTTCAAAAAATTTAAATAAATTTTCAAGTACTTTACTCTTGTTAAAACGTAAAAGGTTGCAGGTAAACTACCCCTTCCCCTTTACCGATCTTCACGAAAATCGAAAATCGTTGAGACCTCTACAATTCAGGGACGTATGCAGAAACGTATTTGATTCTGTTTGAATTTGCGGCTGTTATCGTTTGCCAAAGAAAATACGCTTGATAAAAAAACGTTGCAGGTAAACTACCCCTTCCCCTTAACCGATCTTCACCAAAAACAACAGGTCATGAGAACTCTACAATTTAGGGCTGTATGCAAATAATATTTTGATTCTGTTTGAATTTGCGGCTGTTATCGTTTGCCATAGGAAATACCCTTGTTAAAACATAAAACGTTACAGGTAAACTACCCCTTTCCCTTAACCGATCTTCACCAAAAACAATAGGTCTTGAGAACTCTAAAATTCAGGGCTGTATGCGAAACATTATTTGATTCTGTTTGAATTTGCGGCTGTTATCGTTTGCAAAAAAAAATTTCCCTTGATAAAAAAAACCGTTGCAGGTAAACTACCCCTTTCCCTCATCCGATCTTCACAAAAAACAACAGGTCGTGAGTACTCTACAAATCAGGGCTGTATGCAAAACATTATTTGATTCTGTTTGAATTTACGGCAGTTATCGTATGCCATAGAAAAAAAATCTACAGACACACACACACACACACACAGACAATTTTCGGAAAACGACTTTTTTTCATGTTTTGAGTGTAGTAGAATCAGAATCTGCAATAATCTCGAACACGATTTTTTTTGCCATCACCATACTTCCATTCCTTAAGGAATATGGAAGTAAAAATGAATGTTTCTGTTTGTCCCGTATGCGTTCCTATACCATTCATCCGATTGCGATGAAACTTCGGTGAGTTGTTGTGCGCACGTCCGCGAAGGTTTCTTCCACATCTCCTCCTAAACCACTGTACCGATTTCAACCAAACTTGGCACAAATATTTTACGCAACGGGAGGACCAACATAGGATAGGTGTTTTTTCGATGGGGTTCTTTGGGGTCTTCCACTTCGCCTCCTAAACCACTGGACCGATTTCAACCAAACTTGGCACAAATATTTTACGCAAAGGGAGAACCAACATAGGACAGGTGTTTTTTTCGATACGATCCTCTGGGGGGGTCCTTTGCGGTCTCAAAAAACTATTAGATCTGGTTACTATGGCAACCCAATAGAATAGATTCTGTTCTAAATATATTATCGCATTAAATTGAAGACCACGCGAACGAAGTTGTGGGCAACAGCCATTTATGTTTAAGAAGCCTACTTTAATTAAACTTTATTAATTAAACTAACATTTTCATTACGTACAACGTGAAACTCCGTAGCGAAGCACGGGTATTCTGCTAGTCATGTATAAGAGAAAATATATCGTGCGTGGCAGGCAAGCATATCTCAGTTATGTACTGTTTACGTTTCCATTTTATTATTATCACTACTGCAATAAGAAGGCAGGGAAGACACACACACACACACACACACACACACACACACACACACACACACACACACACACACACACACACACACACACACACACAATTCGCGTTATTTCTGGCCTCATTCATGTTTATTTTCTTACATTTGCATGGTTTTTAAATGGAAAGTGCCGAACCTATACCAACATAACGCATGCAAGCCGAAAAAGTGTCCAGCGTGGATAGCGATTTGCTTCCTGTGGATCGCTGGGCAGTGTAACTGCACGTGTTTACAGAGGAACGATTCATAGACAGACTTTTCGTCTTTAGGGAATGAACCCTCTGCAAGATGCTGAGGGTCCATGAGTGACTTCGGAGCGCTCCTTCTTTTCCGCGTGTTTGTTCTGTGAATCGTACACTGTAGATTCGCAGATTTATTCTAAGCAACGCTCAATAGGAAATGTTGAAAATTTTTGTCCACGGTGAACCCTCATACACACTAAACCTGCTCTGATGTTTTAATTACGGACATCATAATATTAAAACTTTGGAAACTTGAGCACTACTTAATGGAGATCAATCATTAACTTATACAAGCCATTAATTTTATGCATATTTTTTATATATATGTGTACAACGTTATCGGCAACAAAGAAGTAGTTTTTGTTAAAATTCCTTCCCGGGATATTTGGCCGTAGTCCAATGTTTTCTACAAAACCAGACGTTTCGGCAATGCCATTGACTTCCATCATCAGTGAAAATCGAGTGCGATAACGTGAGGTGGTATATGTTAGTGACTACAGTACTGTATTTAAGGCTGAAGCAGTAAGTAGAAAGAAGTAGTTTCTATGGTAATATTTCATTTCGAAAATGATTTTAAAAATAAATCTTAGAATATGGAAGTCATGTATGGTTTTCCATACCGATTTTTATCATTGTTTACGTTGTCATTTGTAAAGTTAAAACATCGTATAGAAGACTTATAAGACCAGTTTCCTTTTCAGATCCCAGTTCATTCTGCTACAAAAAATTCCTCTTTTCCTATTAAACTCTTTCTTTCCTTCAGCTATTCTATTCTTAATCATTGGCCCATTGCTTTTCTTGCTCAGATTAACATGCTATCTTAGCACGTGTTGTTGAATACTGACTCTATTTACCTTTTTTGTACTTTATATTTTTTTTTGTACTTGTTGAATCAATTTGGTATTTCAATAAGGGCACTACTTTCATCCTCAGTGATTCTGTGAAAATGTGTTTTCTGATGTTGATATTACTTCCATATTCCTTAAGGAATGGAACTATGGTGATGGCAAAAAAAATCGTGTTCGAGATTATTGCAGATTCTGATTGTACTACATTCAAAACATGAAAAAAAGTCGTTTTCCGAAAAGTATCTGTGTGTGTGTCTGTCTGTCTATCTGTGTGTCTGTCTATAGATTTTTTTTTTGGCAAACGATAACTGCCGCAAATTCAAACAGAATCAAATAATTTTTTGCATACAGCCCTGATTTGTAGAGTACTCACGACCTATCGTTTTTGGTAAAGATCGGTTGAGGGAAAGGGGTAGTTTACCAGCAACGGTTTTTTTTATCAAGGGAAATTTTTTTTTTTGGTAAACGATAACAGCCGCAAATTCAAACAGAATTAAATAATGTTTCGTATACAGCCCTCAATTGTAGAGTTCTCAAGGTCTATTGTTTTTGGTGAAGATTGGTTAAGGGAAAGGGGTAGTTTACCAGTAACGTTTTATGTTTTAACAAGGGTATTTCCTATGGCAAACGATAACAGCCGCAAATTCAAACAGAATCAAAAGATTATTTGCATACAGCCCTATATTGTAGAGTTCTCAAGACCTGTTGTTTTTGGTGAAGATCGGTTAAGGGAAAGGGGTAGTTTACCTGCAGCGTTTTTTTAACAAGGGTATTTTCTATGGCAAACGATAACAGCCGCAAATTCAAACAGAATCAAATAATGTTTTGCATACGTCCCTGATTTGTAGAGTACTCAAGACCTATTGTTTTTGGTAAAGATCGGTTAAGGGGAAGGGGTAGTTTACCAGCAAAATTTTTTTATCTAGCGTATTTTCTATGGCAAACGATAACAGCCGCAAATTCAAACAGAATCAAATAATTTTTTGCATACGTCCCTGAATTGTAGTGGTCTCAAGGACTTTCGATTTTGGTGAAGATCGGTTAAGGGGAAGGGGTAGTTTACCTGCAACCTTTTACGTTTTAACAAGAGTAAAGTACTTGAAAATTTATTTAAACTTTTTGAAACAATGGTAATTGTTAAAAATAAAATAATTTTGTTGCCAGGCAATAAAATTAAAACTTTTTCATTTTAATGTAATATAATATTTTTCATTTAATACGGCAATAAAAAGGCAGGTAAGACACACACACACACACACACACACACACACACACACACACACACACACACACACAAAATTCACGTTATTTCTGGCCTCACTCATGTTTATTTTCTTACGTTTGCACGCTTTTAAATGGAAAGTGCCGAAACCCACACCAACATAACGCGTGCAAGCCGAAAAAATGGACATCAATTTGCTTACTGGCGAAGCTAGAAGTTAATGAATGGGTAGGCAAAAATCTTATCTTAAATTTTTTTTAAGGAATCACTAAAAGGACGGTGGGTCAAATCGGACGCTGAGGTAGAGTTTGCTGTAACCGAATGGTTCCACAAACAGCCGTAAGAATTTTACTAGCAGGGAATCTACAGGTTAGCGCAACAGTGGAACTGATGTCTTACTGTTATTGGAGACTTCTTTTAAAATCGTTGAATAAAAAATGCTTTACAGCTCTATACGTGTGTCTATTGAACAATCCTTGTATTAGTCATACACAATAATACAACTGATTGAACCTCAAATTTTTAAACTTGATTAGTTTCTATATATATGTTTAATGTTACAAATAATTCAAATAACAATCTTGATCATCTGTTAGTTCAGCGGAATAACAGTGACACTTTTAATAACCGCATAAAATAAACACTTAGAAACAACACAGGCGCTTTTACTTAACTGTTTGGACCACAGAAGTGAGGCATGCCTCAACGCTCTATGTGTACAGCGCGGGACAATCCCCCCCTCCCAACACTTCCCTATCACACCACTACATTGCTTACATACGATGTATACAAAAAACGCTGAGGCAAGTTCAGGTTGCCTCATTCGCTTTTAACGAACTATGCCGAATCTCACCTGTCACCATCTAGCGGTCGCTCAATAAAGCACGTTTCGGTTTAATAAATTTGACAGTCGCAGTAACAATGTATAATCTTTACGTTATGTAGTTCATACGTATTTATAATTTTTATTCTACAGAATTTTTTAGGGTAGGCATTGCCTCAATTGCCTCCATGTAACTTCGCAACTGATATATATGTGTACAACGTTATCGGCAACAAAGAAGTGGTTTTTGTTAAAATTCCTTCCCGGGATATTTGGCCGTAGTCCAATGTTTTCTACAAAACCAGACATTTCGGCAATGCCATCGACTTCCATCATCAGTGAAAATCGAGTGCGATAACGTGAGGTGGTATACGTTAGTAACCACAGTACTGTGATTAAGGCTGAAGCAGTAAGTAGAAATAAGTAGTTTCTATGGTAATATTTCATTTCGAAAATGATTTTAAATATAAATCTTAGAATATGGAAGTCATGTATGGTTCTCCATACCGATATTTTAATTATTTGTATTATTTGTCAACTACTGCACAGTAGAGGTGGTATGAATTCTTGAGACGCTGCCTGGCCAGTGAAAATCTGGGTGAAACAAAAACGAGACATAATAGGCATACCTGAGTAATTATTGGAAAAAGTATTTCAAGTTTCTTTATTTAATGTAAAACACAAAATCACATAAATTGTTTTGTAACAACAGCAAAGTCAGTAGGCACGCATAAGCTTCGGTAAGTATTATGAGACCAATATTATGTTAGGCCTACAAGAAGATGCCTACACACCTTTTTTATGAAAGAGAAACACGATGGTCTGGAATTTAATATTACATTTTTATAGACACCACCTCGACTTTTGCGATAAGGAATGGTACTATAGTGTATTCTTATTTTTATTTACTTAACCCTATGAAACTGATATTAAACAATGTTACGGAGAGATTAAGTAGCTGAATTTACGAGATGGCAGCAACTAGAAGTGCTGATGGGACGACCAAACGTAACGGATGACCAGATTGAGAGTACGGAGACAGCGATGGCCGTAAACAGTCTAGAGATAAAGAAAAGGAAGGCAATATATAAACTTAAATACAACACCATATGTGTAAAAGCAAAATATGAAAATAACACAAGAAGCTGACAGACAAAGAAATACCGTATTGTAACTAAATACCAATTATTAATGTTCCTATGGAGACATGGGAAATACTCTCAACAATGGGTACGTACGCTACACAGAGTGCAGCGTGTTGCCTTTCTGTTTTGTAGAATACTTATGTGCTAATTGAAACTTATTTTGAAACAAAAATTACTTTTGGTTGTCATGGTTACGGTATGTTTTGGTCTGAGGCTTTCTTAGCTGTTTACGAACAATGATGCAACGTATAATGTATCCGTGCACGCGCGCGCGTGTGTGTGTGTGTTTGACTTGACGTAGAAAATACATTTAGAAAGGGTTTCTGATTCCGGGTTCATAATTTCTCCCTACATCACGACCTGTATAGTCTGTAGATGTCATAACAAACCTGCGCATGTAACACAAATTTATTTTAAAATTTAAATATATTTAAGCGTATCTTAAATTATTTAGTCTACTGATTTGTATTAAGAACTATTGGTCGGACGAGACTGCTATAGTGAAGTACTGACGTCACCACGGTTTAGTGAAAGTAAATAAAGTAATTAACTATAACTAGCAAGGGATAAAATAAGAGTATATAACGGAGGCTGGTATCAAAATAACCTGATTATATTGTTTATAAATTGTTGTTTAGAAATTACCTTTATTTAGTAGTGATCGTCGATCAATGCAAGGTTTGCCGGGATTGATAAGTAAGTACAAAACAAATTTTACAATATTTGTGTCGGCATTTCGACAGTACTTATTACCATCATCAGGATCTGTGTACGGACAATACAGAAAAATCAGACACAACAAGATCAATTACATGAGTGAAGATGTTTGTGTGCGCGCGTGTGTCCGCTTCCGCTTGTGTGCATGTGTGGAGGGAGTTCAAACAGTTTGTTTTACAATAGTAAAATAATTACATTCCTCATATACAATGCATTAAATAATTACATAGTCAAAATTATAATTCTCAAGAACATAATTAATACAATATTTAAAATTTTAAATATAGACAATATAATGATCCCTTAACAAAATTTATAAACAATTATACATACAGTAATCATCGAACTTATATTGGAATTAATAGAGATGACAGTACACATCCATATATAGCATAACAAAATATGTTATTGCTAGATACAGATTTTAAAAATGTACAATTATGTATATATTATTATTTTTCACTCACTACTGGTATGGAAAACGCTATACATTCATTAGACAATTACGTAAACAATTAAATAAATACAAAATATTACAAACACAAAGATATTACACTCTAGTCTATCACATGACAAAGGATATTAGGCCTTCTTAATATTTATATTGTTGTAGAATTATATTTACCGACTACTAGGTCTATACAAAGTAATACAGTGTATTGTAAAATGATATTAATATCGACAGTCAAAACTCTCTCTCTCTCTCTCTCTCTCTCTCTCTCTCTCTCTCTCTCTCTCTCTCTCTCTCTCTCTCTCTCTCTCCCCCCCCCCCTCTCTCTCTCTCTCTCTCTCTCTCTCTCTCTCTCTCTCTCTCTCTCTAACTCTGTCTGTCTCTCTCTATCTCTCATCATCATCGCTCATTACACTCCTCCCCACCCCCTCGCTAACACACAGTCTAAAACACATACTTAAACAACACTTCCACACAAACACACACGCACTTGCATATGTAGGCATATACCTAAATACTCTACATTGATGTAAGCGTAAAATATGCAAGACGCTGATGACAAATGCACCGTGATGGGTCACTTGGACTAATGGCTTTTTGATACACCGTGTGGATTAGGTTGGTTTTTAGATGGATTGGATGACTGGAATTAAAATGCAGGTATCTGCTTAAGTTCGTATGTTTTATGAACCAATCAGTAACTATAGTGGCATCTGACTGTCTAATGTCTTTGGTAGCTAGAAAAGAATTATACATGTTGTATTTTGTCTGTTGTGAAGTGTATCTTTCAAAGTCAACTGGTTTGGAATTAAAACGCATTAAGTTGGTGTCAGGCTAGCCTTGTGGTATGAGAGCAATAATATCGTCAACATATTTATACTATAGGAAGGAAAGTTTAAATAGCAATGCTGAGATAGCCATGTGTAAAAATTGGTTCATAGTGATAATCAGGTCACATGGGACTGAGTCTACTGACCATAGCTGTGAAGTATGTTGTGTAAACAACTGCCCATTAAGTGTGAAATAGCCATTGTAGCATCAATTCTCAATTATACCCATTGTAGCAGCAGACGTTTAAGGAAGCTGTCTTTATCTAATGTTGTATGTGGCGAGATACAATTCAATTTTTTAGATATAAAGTTCATAATTGTGTGAATATTCACATTAGGGAATAGGGAGGTAACATGCAGTGAAATCAAAATATGGTTATGAGGAATTGCACGTTTTTGTTGTTCTAACAATGGTAAAGTTGTCTCTGATGAGGCATTTTTAAAAATATTAACCAGCGATTTAGATGTTTCATAGGTAGGGAGTTTATAAATGAGATTATAGGTCTGAGAAGGTTGTTTGTTAGGTTTGTGAGATTTTACTAGACCGTATAATATAGGTGGAGTTGGATCATGCGGAAATAACAGTTTATAGATTTTGTGGTGACTATGTTCTTCTTGTGAGCCTCCTTAAGTATTGAAACGGTGGAGTTACGTAAAGACTTAATAGGATATTTTGTTAAGATTAACGTATTATAACGGCAAAACGTTTCGAACAATATGGGATGTTCCCAGCCAGCCGAGCAGGTGTGTTTTTCTGCCAAGGCCACAATTAAGTATCCGCTACACTTTTCGAGTGCACATTGACGCGAATTATGGAACACATGCAGATTAAAGTAGACAACACTTGCCGCTTAGAAGTCAGTTAACGTTGAGCGATCTGTCAAGTGATATCACGTAGATGTTGGTTCTTTATATCAAGAACGGAATTCTTTATAGTTGACATTATTATTGCCTGTAGATAAATTTAAGTTGAATTATTGTTCGAGTTGATTACGAATTGTTATATGTAATAAAGTAAAGCTGGTTATTAGTGACTTCATTTGTGGCTGTATTTGTTTTCCACTGTGTACCATACAACTGGGAGGGAGATCGTCGTAACAATACAGTATGATTTCCACTGTGTACCACACAACTGGGAGGGAGACCGTCGTAACAATACTGTATGATTTCTACTGTGTACCACACAACTGGGAGGGAGACCGTCGTAACAATACTGTATGTTTTCCACTGTGTACCATACAACTGGGAGGGAAACCGTCGTAACAATACTGTACGTTTTCCACTGTGTACCACACAACTGGGTGTGAGACCGTCGTAAAATATACTGTATGTTTTTCACTGTGTACCATACAACTGGTAGGGAGATCGTCGTAACAATACTGTATGTTTTCCACTGTGTACCACACAACTGGGAGGAAGACCGTCGTAACAATACTGTATGTTTTCCACTGTGTACCACACAACTGGGAGGGAGACCGTCGTAACAATACTTTATGTTTTCCACTGTGTACCACAAAACTGGGAGTGAGACCGTCGTAACAATACTGTATGTTTTCCACTGTGTACCGCACTACTGGGAGGGAGACCGACGTAACAATACTGTATGTTTTCCACTGTGTACCACACAACTGGTAGGGAGACCGTCGTAACAATACTGTATGTTTTCCACTGTGTACCACACAACTGGGAGGGAGACCGTCGTAACAATACTATATGTTTTCCACTGTGTACCGTACAACTGGGAGGGAGACCGTCGTAACAATACTGTATGTTTTCCACTGTGTACCATACAACTGGGAGGGAGACCGTCGTAACAATACTATATGTTTTCCACTGTGTACCGTACAACTGGGAGGGAGACCGTCGTAACAATACTGTATGTTTTCCACTGTGTACCTTACAGCTGGGAGGGAGACCGGCGTGACAATACTGTATGTTTTCCACTGTGTACCTTACAACTGGGAGGGAGACCGTCGTAACAATACTGTATGTTTTCCACTGTGTACCATACAACTGGGAGGGTGACCGTCGTAACAATACTGTATGTTTTCCACTGTGTACCATACAACTGGGAGGGAGACCGGCGGGACAATACTGTATGTTTTCCACTGTGTACCGTACTACTTGGAGGGAGACCGACGTAACAATACTGTATGTTTTTAATCTCTCCCCAATAAATTCATTCTCTGTAAAGAATATGTTTTAAACTTTACAACAGTCTTGTTGGTTTTACCTCCCTTTAATACTGAAATATAGATTTATCCTTTTTGTTTAATAATAAGTGTTTGGTAGCCATCCATACTAATAGAGGACAACTGGTCGTGTTGTTGTTCCTTACGTTATTTATTTTTGTTTATGTATTTTGATATTTACGTTAAAGCACTCAGCTCTAACGATTTCAGAAATTTGACCTTCGGGCATATTATTCAGAACATGTTTCGCTTCTCTTATAATTTTTCAGTGGAAATACAATTATTATTAACCGGTGTTGGGGGGGGACATATTTTTGTACCAGAGAAAGAAAAGATTTTATGTCTGTAAGAAAATGCAAATGTCTATAATATTTTTCAGCTAGCTTAAATTAAATTCTGGATGATTATCATTTTTTATGAGGTTACATTTTGTACCCCTTTTATTTCGAATTGCTTCTAGCATCCGCTGTAACGCGATAGTTTGTTTATCTGTAATTCAATTGTTATAAATTCTAGTAATTATAATTAATAAATTATTTTTGGTCTTGTCTACTTTATATGAGGTTTACATATTTTACGCACATTTTGATTTCTGTATTCAGATAGTCTCTTAAGGGGAGCGGAATCGCCCAATCCCAACAATGTAAAATTAGTAATTTTTAAGTACATTTTCCTCAAAAAAGGTAATAGCTACTAATAGAAACATTTCTACAGTTATTTTGCCATATTATTTGCAAACGGTGCACCAAAGTAAACTTGATAGGATCAACAAACATATTTCTACAATTTTTTGAAATTTGGTTTAAAAAGTTATCAGTTTCATTACATTAAATGTCTATTATACAAACATAAATAAAGATAACAAATAATAATTATGGTAAGTATGGTAATTACCATAAATAATTATGGTAACAAATGTGTAAACTTGCATTATTAACAAACAGCTAAAGTATTAAGATTATATCGAAAAGGTTTCTGAGAGAAAGGAACATGAATATAATAAAATTGTAATTTTCGGTAAACTAATCGTAAAGTTAATAAAGACTGGTGATGGCATGTAGTTACTTGTTTAGAGTTAGATTAAAACATCCCAGATCCATAGTCTTAATCTTCTTTTTGTTCTTCTAATCTTTTTTTTAGTTGTCTTTTTTTTTATGGCCTCCTTACTCATACTTGTACTGCTACGTCTTTATAATCCAACTGTTTGAGTTCTTTATCTGCATATTTACTAATTCCTAAATTTAACTTTGAATAAACGTTTAGTTTGCTTTTATAGGCCTAACTAAATGTCAAAAGTGCATTATAAATTATAAATTTAAATGTAGTAAATGCACAACAATTTGTTTTGGAACTTTTGGCCACACAACATGATTAAAACTCTTATTAGGTTTTTGTGTGCGACCGTAAAAACTTTTTAGCATTTCAGCATTAGCAAGGTCCCAAGAAATACATTTTATAACAGACATTATTTTTTTCACAGACAGTGAACATGTTTCAATTCAGTACCTAATGGCTGCGCTCTATTACATTTACACCACGATTCAACTCCCTTCGGGCATAACCTCTGTTGTGATTCATCATTACTAGATAACTTATGAAAACTAGTACCAATACATTTTTTTATGGTTTCTAAATTGTTGCTACTACTTCTTATAGCCAAGTCATAGTATAATTGTAGTTTTTCTATTTCAGCATCTGTAAGGTGATTTCTGCCTTCAATTGGGTCCCCATCTTCCAATTTCTTGCTTTTCATATGTTTCCAAACACTCCAACCGACTACCCACTTTATTTCTTAATGTGTTCTACACAGAAGAACAGATTCACCAATTTTAACATAGTAAAATTTTCCAAGTCTGACAAAATAAAATTTCCTTACTAAACATGAAATTTATTTTATTTCCTTATGGAGAAAAATTCTTTTTCATAAAGCTCAAATAACAAACTGAATTTCGCATTTTAAACGTTCCAATAAGTGACACATTTTTGTGCCATAACACTCATTTAGAACAAAATAATAAATATATTCATAAACAGAATTGGATAAAGAATAAGAAAAAAGCAAAAAAAATTCAAATTTGTTTCATTTTTAGAGATTTTGCTCCCCTTAAATCTATTAGCACTATTATACTACACTATTATACAACTGTTCCGTGGCCAGACGTTTAAAGCTAATTTAGAATCAATATGTGCTAGAAATAATCAAATTTGTTGTTACTTAATGATGAGAAAATATGATGGTTGTTAATTGGCATGAAATAATAATATACAACAAAATAAAAGATTAATACTGATGATGATGATGACGATGATGACAGACAACAAAATAGTATATATAATTTAATATTTTTATAAAATATATTTAGTGTTAGTATGTTTTTCTATGCTACATAGACATATATATTGTCATCTGTATCAATTCCAATATGCATTCGATGGTTCCTGTCTCTATAATTATTTATAAAAAATAAGGAATATAGGAATAAACTATTCATATCCATTCAACGATTACTTTAAGTATAATTATTAATAAACATAGTTAAGGCATTATTACATTATTAATACTTACATTGCAATATTGTATTAATTATCTTCTTGAGTACTATAATTTTGACTATGTATTTTGTGACGATTTCTTTAATTAAAAAATAAAATTATTAATAAAATAAGAAATGTTAAGAGCTGAGAAATTTAAATTTTAATAAATCGCACATTTAAACTAATTTTTATCACTGTCATAAATCATAATAATATTTAATAAATAGTTTTAATGGCAAAAAGGGAATGCGAGTGTACAGATAGGGAAACCCTTATTAATTAACCCTGCATAGACATGCGCTAACCGGAATTAACTTGAATACCGACCCATAAACCAACTAATAATCCTTGTAAATTGATATTAAATAAATAAATAAACAAGACCACAGTAGTGTACTATAATGAAGTCTGTAATAAAGAATATCTTTGGATAATTAAAAGGTCAAACTTTAACCCCTTAAATAGAGAATAAAGGTGGAACTATTTTGTTGCGACCCGTAAACTCCGCGCGATTAACTGACCCGTCCTAACATAGTAATTCAATCGAGATGAAGCGCTCGCGTAGAAAACACACGCTTGAACAATGTCTCAGAGAACGACAAAATGTTTTTATTTAGAAGACAGATACAACAATGTGTAGCGAAAAGTATTGGCAAATTAGCACGCTAATAAGTTTAAATTTAAAAATCAAAAGGAATAAATTACTGTGTCAGGGATGATATCTCATTTGTATAATTTGTAAGATCTCTATATTGTTTTAAAATAATATGGTACGAGCTACCTAAAGTGAGATCTTTATAAACAATAATGTGACGTGTGATTCTGCGACAAACAAGAACATTTACGGCACTTACACTACTAACGATGTTTAACTACTAGACTTCTGAGGACCTCTACGTTACTTCATTATGAACTAATCACTTCAGGAACTTCAACAGGAAAGTTAACTCCACTAAACATCAACCGCTGACGAACCCCACAAGGACCAAGGACCCGGACTTCGAGTATCTGGATATCACAGGTGACACGGAGACTTGTCCTCCGTGACTAATTAAAATTCTAACAAATGAATTGTTAAAGACAGTTTAAATAAATATATAAAGACTCTAATGATAATCACTTTATAAGATGTAGTATGTCTCAGGATTCAAAATATTTGTAGTACCAAGTAATGCTGATGTATATATATAAAGCTTCACAGATACAAAATTTTAGTATAAATCCATTCTTCAAATAGTATGACAATAAATCCCCCCCAAAATAGTATGACAAAATATGAATAAGTGAGCTTAACTCACAAACAAGTTTAAGGTCCCGGATCCGTGGATAATGCTAGCACTCTTAAATCCATAAGTTTTGGCCCCCTGTTTTTAACAAAATCTTTTACAAATTGTAATCGTTTATTAAGAAAAACTTAGGTGGGAATATTTATGTAGAACTGTTGTAGTAATTGTTTAGTAAAGAGATGTTGTTACTTTACACAAAAATATTGAGTAAATCATCAGACCCCCATGTAAAAGTTACTTTAGTTATAACTACAGCTGGTTTAATAATAATTAAAAGTTAATTACGAGTATGGCAGCCCGTGCAATTGATCTGAGGTAAGTATGCACTGGTTCCCGATGTTGTAACGTAGGTGATACGTTATAATTTAAGTAAAACATCATGTAAGGATTGTAAATATTTTGCTAATGTAACACAAGCTGCCTCAACTCCCTCACATACGCGCACACGCAAAAACATTCACTCAGTTAATTGATCTTGTAGTGTCTGGTTTTCTCTGTTGTCCGTACACAGTTCCTGATGACGACAATAAATATTTTCTGAACGTGCATACAAATAATGAAAGATTTGCGTTATACTTACTGTCCAGTTCTTGCTACACATTCCATCGTTAAAAAGTTACTAATAACACTTATTGATTAGAAAATAAGCCTTGTTGTAAAAGTACAAAGTTTCTCTAAATACAACAATGGGTAATATGCAGACTGTTGTAAAGGAGCATTAGATAATATGATATCGTACTTTCCTTTTTGGATAAAGTACAAAGAAGATATATAGAGAAGAATGATAGTGAAACAGTCAATAACTAACAGAATGTAGTTGGTGAAGTTCATATTTTTGTGGCTGTCTGTAAACCACTGGATTAGCAATTAATTTCTTCTATTACTTGCTTAGGGAATTTTTAAGTGTAATTAATTAGGAACATAGTAGAACTTCGAAATAGTTTGTAGTAAGGCTATAGACAAACATTAAGTCTGTCAATGTATCCTATTAGATACATTCACGATGAAGTGGTTATCAACATATCAGACCATTCACAGACATTCAATAACTTATACTACATACTACATGTAAAATTTTTACTGTATATGCAACCTGTCACTTTCCATAAATTACATCCAATTTGTTTAATGGGACGGTAATATACATGCGAGTTGGTGATTGACGACTGTGCAACTAATATTAGAATATATTAAATAGATATAATAATAAGTATTATACGTTGTTCAAACATATTCTTTGTTTGTGTGAATTTAGAAATAATTATTTATGCATATGACATAATAAAAGTAATCATCTCCAATATAATCTCAAATTGTAAGAACACACAAATTGTAAGAAAATGAAAAGCTCCTACAACGAACAATACAATTTTCCAAACATGAATTTGATATAAATTATTCATAATAAAATACATAGAAAATAAAACCACTGTACAAGAGGAAATCTTAAAATCGGTACACTGTAGTTATATATAGCTGGTCATTTTAATAACGAAATGTATATATAAAATTATTATGTATAAAAGAATATCTCTGAATCATATCTATATCTGTAATCCTTTAGTTAATATGTTCAAAATATATTAAGATAAATGAGACCATTCGCTTACAGGAAAAAATAAATATTTTTTGTATACGTACTCAATGTATGTTCTTAGGAAATAATAAGTTGTACCAAAAATAGAAATAGAGTATGGATTTGCAAAATATTTTAAACAATCAATGGTGCAGCTAGACAAATTAGTAGATATTTATAAATCCCAAATACATAATGTGTATACAGCTAGTCAAATAACGAGGAGTGACTTTGAAGAAGCAACGCTATGAAAATCTCCGCAACACTACACGTAGTCAAACGTCAGCCCAACTCCAAGTTAAAATCTTAGAAAGTTTGTAACAACAAACTTTAAGCCTTGTTAAATGTAAGCTGACGTAATCCTCTCTCAAGTACAGTTTTTTAATCTTGATTCACTCCAATTACAAACTCTTCTGCTGCGTTATTTCTTGATCTCATATAAACGTTCGGCAGATTACTAAGCACGTCAACAAAGTTTTCATGTTAATTTCAGCAACGCGAGAAATTTTTAATATAACCAAGAAACAGGAATATAAATCATAAGTTAATGTCAAGTATAACTGAAAAAAAGAAATACTGAACTAATTTGTTATACGAACCCATAGAATGCTACCTATTGTTATAAACTGTTATTCAAACCCATAAACTATTCTTACACAATTATATGTGTAAGGTGTTCTACTGCTTGACAACTCAGCATCATAAAATCATAAATACATTATCAAAGAAAGCATAAACTACAAGAATACTTTAACTTTGGATTTCTTTATCTGGTTTCTGAGAGCTCACGCCTGTGGTCCGTACATTAAGGAGGGTAAGACAATCAACAAGTGGAAAAGAATGTGGGTACACACACACACACACACACACACACACACACACACACACATATTGTTGTTCAGTGGCTGGGTTAATTTTCCAAGTTGTAGCCTAAGCCAGCCATCTCTTATGCAAACTCGAACAGTTTCGCGGTGTTTCCTAAGCGTTTAGTCCAAGATAAACAAAACTACTAACTTGTTTTACAGTTTTCTCACTTATTGCCGGTTTCTTTTTCAACATGTAAATCGTAAAAACAGTTATAATTTGAAACATAGGCTACTAGTTTGTTTTCCAATGTCTTGGATTAGGCTGCAGTGACGTTGTAACAAATAAACAAGTACACAGAATCACAATTGCATGAAACACTTCTGGCCCCTCTGCTTACGAGGTGATTGGTAAACACCGTGTCCAGTTACGATCGCTTTATTCTTACCACTGATATAATAAAAAACCTACATTACAAAGGTCGTCTTTACCCTCTGTAGCTTTTATCCTCTTCATTGAAAGTTAGTTTAGTAAATTTTATATTTTCCATTCAAATTATATTTAGTTTATACAAACACTTGAACTTCCCTTAGCTCCTGCAACCCCCTTAACATCTTCACTTCCCACACATGTTAGAATACATACCCTAAACAGTTGTCAACCACCCTCTTACATCCTCTGTTTAGTCTTCACTCATCTCTTTGACAATGGGTTATGAAGACGAAACAGCTGTCAGAGTTAAATAAAATCTGTGAAACTTACCAAGTGTTTATGTATTTTTAAAAACCTTTGTACTGTATTAATATGTTTCACCAAGTGCCCAACGAGTCATCAATTAACCTCCATAACGTTTAGTTGAAAGTCTCTAACCGGATCCCAGTACTATCCATTTAAGTGAAATGAACATGTTTGATAATGTATCAATTACGGTGTGCCCGCCATATTAACGTGACAGACTAAAATATCTTGACTACTTGTTAAACGCTCATACTACAGCCATATGAATTAGAGTTCATAATTTTAAATTTCGGTTTTCATTATGTTATAATTAACCCATATTGAATGGTTATCGTATAGCTATTTACTAAGAATTTTTGTTTAATAAACCCATAATAAACGCCTTTGTACTTATGTTGATTGCATGTTGATGTATTTAATTATTTTGTCAAATAATACAAAGACCCTATGTGTTCAGATTTAAAGTGTATTTAAAACAATTCGCCTGTTACGTCGGCTGCATGTCGCTTATCGCCGGATGGGCTAAGGTCAATCCGCCCTCCTTTTTCTATTGAGCAGTCGACTCAAGGAGTTTCAGGTAAAAACAGCCTGCTCCGCGTGTGTATTCATAAAACTCAATTTACGGCCGTTAACATGTGAATAATTCACTTAATTCAATTTAGAGTATTCCAAATTATCAGACATGCAGTGTTACGTGCACACGCGAATTTACTAAATCGCATAACGATGATTTAATCTGATTTTTGCAATATAAGTTTTATACAATCCATTTTTACCGTTTCTTTACATCTGCCTAAACCCAACCTATGGATTAAACTATGAACAGCCGTTACCCCCAAGCCATTCAAGTGGACAGCATGTTCAACCCAACACTTTGTACAGACGAGAAACCTACATTTGCAAAAACTGCCAGTTGACTTGGCTTATTACAATTTGACCCACAACAACGAGAATTATTTCTTTATTCTGCGGGGGAACGAGCAGTTTCTTTTAAAATGACGTCACAGACAGGGGTAAGTAACGTTTTAGAAAAATATTTTCGGTATACGAAAGTTAAATTTTATTCTTCTTTTATCTTGAAATAGCAGTAATAGCAAAGTAACACACTGTGTTTAAATTTTTCTAATTTAGAGAGACAGTGGGTAGAATAAATTCATTTCAATTTTGTATGCCATAAACAAGTATATTTTAATGGACAAAATGAAAAGTGTATCATTGAAGCTATTATGTATATGTAAGTATTACTTTATTTATATATTGTCGGTAAGATAGTAACATTTTTTGTGCTTTAAAAAATTATATAAATTCTACACCTAAGCAATAAACTAATAAACTATCGGTTGTACTTGAACTATCTCTGGTGTAGACTTCAATCCACTACATTGTTGTCGTAACCATGTATCTGCGATATAACGTCGTAAATGGCATACTTAAACCAAATAAATGCAAACACAAAGACTTGCAGATATGTATTTATTAGATACTGAATGACTCATGATATGATGGGGCAAAAATTTTGTATCCTTTATAATTTATAGTATTGAATGCTTAATTTTATAATTAGTATCAACTGAGCAATTTTCATTTTACAACCTATAAGTATTTGTGCACACATTACAAAAACTTCTAGAACTGATAGAAATCTTGTACCGGGGTACCACCCACTCTTCTCATAGTTTTAATTCTCGTGCATATAAAATTCCAACATAACAAAGAAAGTCCAGTTTCTTATTTACCGTATAAATTCATATCGATTTGTTAACTTCAGCGTGATTTCGTCCGCTGTGTTAACTAGATAAGTGTTAACCTTCAACACATTTTACATTTGCCAGCAGCCTACTACATGAATGTCCCCACAGCTCACAACAAACAATCATCGTCCGTGTACTTGAGAGAATTAACAATAATACCAATTAGACCCACCGATGTTCTTTCTTTTAGACCATTTTCCAGAGATTGTTAGTTGGCAATATATTATAAAGTTACGTTTTCCTTTCGAAATCTCTTTTTAATATGCCCGAATATCTTCAAACCTATTGCTACAGTAAATTATTGCACCATCTTTTAATTTCATCTTTGCAACTATTCCATCAAACATTTCTTGTAACTTTGTAGACAATAAAACCTTTCTCAACCATTCGACAAAAGTTATTCTTTTTTAATTCGTTTCTAAAATCTCTTATTTAAAATAGAAAAACCTTTTCAACAAGCTCTATCCAATGAGAGAAACGGAAGGGACACATACAAAGACTCTAGGTTAAGAGAATCGCATAGGAAGGGTGACAAGGAAGTTCTGACTATGCAGACTCAAAAGAAAAACCGTGTCGAAAGATTGCTAAAAAATGGTTAAACAACAAGATGTGAAGAAGGTTCCATTCTTTAATCCTTCAGTGGATAAAACAAGAAGAAATTATATAGATTTCTGTGTACGTGTAGACATTTATACATGTGTCTGTATTCTATATGTACCCATGGGAAAACTTGATGTATTTCAAAGCAAGTCTATGATCCAAATCTGAAATAAATATTACTTTTCAAATAAGTCAATCCCAAATAAATACTTAATTTTGTCGTTTTACAATGAAAAAATAAGATTTCACATTTAATGACATTTATAGGCCTATAGGTTTTCTGTAACTAGATGTAATGTAATGGGGTTAATTTTGTGATGTATGGTGTAACAACTTAGAACTAAAGTGTTACTGCTGAACTCTGTTGCTGCCGGCAGACACATGTTACAGTTCTCACAGACAGCCTTCACTTTGCAGACTGGTGTCGAAGAGAAACTCTTACGATAGTTGCCACGTGTTACATGTTGTTCAAAGTAAAGTAAAATTTGTATTTTTAGTTCAACGTTTTAGTAGCCAATGTAACGTAGCCAACGTTTTAGTAGTAAAATTTCATCTCGAATTTACATGAATTATAAAAGTAAGATGTAAAATTCAAAAGAGTTTTAACAGTGTTAAGATATTGCTTTATTGAGTGTAAAATTACCTAATTAATTAAAGAATGATACAAGTAGTACTATAATATTTATAATTACAGTTTTTAAATTTCCGTTTAAAAGTGTGTTAGAGCATATTTCTTACCTACCTTTTTGAGATCATTTATGTATTCTACCGGTGGTTTCAAACCAAACATCAGTGCACGCTTTTCATTCCACTATCAGAAAATACTTCGTAGCTTTTCTATTGTTCTCTAGGTGTTTATACAAGAGCCGTACTAAATATTGTGGTAGGCCCTGTAAGCATTAAGTAGCATTTTGCAAATTAATCACTGGCTACAATACAAAAAGTAACATTTATAATTTTAAAAATTGTTGTGTTTATTTTATTTTAATTTTTAAACATGCTGACAAAGATATAAATTTTGGTAATATTTTGATTATCTAGATTACAGTATATCTGCTTTTACAAATTTAAGAGGCCCTGAAGATTAGGTTTGAACCGCGGGGAGATATCAGGTCAGAACAAATTGTGGACAGTCGGACTATGTCGGTCTAGCTCTAAAAATTAATTCCAGTCGCACCCCAGCATAGATTAAACAACTCAGTGATATTATTGCACCATGTGGTAGCTTACTGAGGACATGGCACGGACGACTATAGAAATATACAATAGTCTAAAGAACCTTGCCTTTAGGCTCGCGCTGGGTACCGCCATATTTGTTGACACATTTGTCTAAATTTAAACTAGAGCAACAAATATCAAACAAAAGAAGTTTAATTGTAATTTAATGTCATCATCATCATAATCAATATCTTCACGGATTAAACCAAGGATGGTTTGTTCCAGTCTCAAATGGGCAAAGATTAGAGATGGTCAGTCCAGCGCTTCCTCGAAAGTCCCACACCTCTCCGCCCCCTCGGCCTACAATTTCAGAGCTGTTTGGGGATGCGGCAGTCACCCATTCGGCAAAGATGTTTACACCTGGGCGATCCTGACAAGTATACTCAGAATATTCAGTTCCTGCCGTATATCTGTGTTTCTTCAATGATCATGAAGAGTATACCGTGCCACGTGCCTGAGAAATCTCATTTCAGCCCCTTGGATGCGACTGGCCTCGCCTTTCGTTAAAGGCCATTATTCAGACCCATAAAGAAGTGTGGGAAGAGCCAACACCCAGTAGAATTTTTTGCGTGTTCCGTTACTTGCTGACTTCAGGGTTCGCCTAATGGTCTCGCACATAAGGTTGAACTTATGCAACTTACTCACAACGTCGTTGCTTGCATTATAAGACACAGTGTATTCCAGGTATTCAAAATTGCTAACTTTTTCCTGGACAGTAACATATATAACAATTTTTGCCGTACGGGATCAGTTCCACGAAAAGCCATCACCTTGGTCTTAAGTGTGGATATTTGCTATCCAGAGTTTTTGCAGATTCGATTCAACAAATGAATACCCATCTGCAATCTGTTTTCAGAGTCCGACAGAATAGTCTGGTTGTCCGCAAACAAGAAAGTGTCAATTGCAAAGTGACCAATCATAAAATGTTCTGGAAGACACACCTGCCAGTTTTGTATGACATCGTCAATATATAAATTAAAAAGAGAAGGTGATAATGGACACCCTTTTCGTACTCCAAAATCGATCAGGCTAACTCTAGCAGCTGTTCTCGGTCTCCCTGCTTCTATTAAGTTTTTATTCTTCACATAAAGATTCTATATTGCTCTGATTAGATGTTGTGGGATCCCTTTCCTTGCTATTACTGCCCATAGTTTTCTCCGACTCACTCTGTCTGTCTTCTAGCTATCGAAGTCGATGAAAGCTATGTATGTAGGCAGCTGATACTCTCTACGCTTTTCAGTAAGCTGTGCAATTGTAAATATAAAATCTAAACATGATCTGTCTGTCCTTCCTGAAACCGTTCTGGGCCTCTGGAAGCATGGTCTCCGTTACTGCATTCAGCGATGTTCTTAATATAGATGCATATAATTTACATAAACTATTAAGAAGGCTGACTCCTCTGTAGTAGCCATGTGCATCGTGTTCTATATCACTTACATATTTATCCAATGAACTTTCCTGGAGTTTCCTGACTTTTCTTCTGGCAATGCCACAGCAGCGCTTATACTCACACCTTGTCTAAGCAGTGTTTGAGGCTAGATGTTTCAGGTATGCCTGCTTTTACCATCTATTATTTGTCTAATATCGTCATCCCATACCTGTAGGCCTTGGTTTCCATACCTTTTACGTCTCGTCCCCAATGCTTCAATTGGTGCTTGTAATATGACGTCTCTGATGTTACCCCATTCTTGATTTATATTCCTACTTATGGGTTTTTGTTGAGCAAACTCACTCAACTGGGTCTGATACAGGTACTTTATACTTTCATCTTGGAGCAGGTGTACTTTAAAAGTTTTCTTAGAGCACTGGCGCTCTGTAGATCGAGACTTTCTCCACCTAACTGGAATACTAATTTCCGACATAAGCAGAAAATCGTCAGACTCAACATCACATCCTCTAAAAACGCTAGTATCCTCCACTAAATTTCCTAATTTTCCAATTACTAAAAGGTAATCAGTTATTGAACTAGATCCTCTTGCTTCCCAAATATATTTTTGTATCTTTTTATGTAGAAAAAATGTGTTGGTTATCCTCTAATTGTTGAATGTGCAAAGTCGATCCCATAATATATCTTATAGGAAAGTTTCCAACACGTATATTAAAATCGACTGCAATTATCACATAAGCATTCATGTGTATATAATTGACAACTTTCTGTGAGATCCTGTAAAATTCTTCTGAGTCTTCTCTGCGAACATCTTCTGGGCTATATACAGCTACCAATGTTGTGTACCCCTTATGGATTTGTACCGTGCTGTTAATATACGCTCATTTACAATCTGGTAACTATGAATCCTGTTTTTCAACCGCTACTTTTTCATTACTGCTGCTCCTACAGCTGCCCGCGTCCCAGCAGCTACACCACTGTACATTAATAGGTAATCCTCCAATTCGGTCGAACCTTTCAGTTTCTTCTTAGTCTCAGGAATGATGGCAACATCTACATCTATTAAATTAAGTTCCCGTTAAAATTCCAATTCCGTTGTGCGAGTCCTTTTACATTTCCTACGCCAATTTTGAATTGTTCCGCAATACCAAGTCGTTTTTCCTTTTACTCACAGCTGTGGTCAGCAACTTTTGTTCCGTCCGGCTAGTCCTTATTTAAGACAAATTTGTAATAATTACGTCCCCTGGATATGTTACTAGTATATCGCAGGGTAAAACTATGGTGGGGCTGCCACCTTCAGACTTAACTTTCAGCTCAATTTTTTTCCTGGGTTTTCTCCCATAAACTGGTTGTTTTACCAGACTAAAGAGACCTATTTTCCCTGTTAAGGTATCAATAAGGATCTTTAATGTGGTGGTTTCTCCTTGTCTCCTACATCCATCGCCGTTTGAAGGTCATCCGTCTTTAGGGGCAATTTCTCATCCCAAGGGCAAGAGGGTACCATAACCTCTAATTGACAGTGTCAAGTAGAGGAGGGACAGCTTATACCGGGTGTCACTCGGTCTCCAGAGCCGCGTTAGCCACCTGTAGGTGTTGCCCATCCCCCACCAGTTGGAGGTGCGGCTGGATATTTCCTTTCATCAAAGAATGAGAGCATAAGGCATTATTTATCCTCACTAGTAGTTTGGGGTACTGTAATGTAATGTATTCTAAATAAACTAAAAGGCTAAATTGTTATTCCCTATGGTTCCCGGGTCACTTCCTAAAACCTCGCGCTAGTGTAACGATATAGATAAGACAAAAAAGCAATTTTGCCAGGTCAATAAAACTTCTTTTTGCACATAGCTGACCAAAATCTCCCCAAATTTACAAATATGTTTTACTTTAAGAACCGTAACATTTTCAATAAAGGTAGAATGCTTTAAATTTGTTAATACAATTACAAGAATAACGTAGATATTAAAAGATAATTTTATTAACGAAAAAAATTGTACGGACATGCTCAGAGACCGAGGTGAATACTATTGAAAGTAAATATTACCCTAATATACTTACACAATTTCTAATTGTTAATATATATTTATTATGAGAATATATAAACTTACAGTTACACTTTTTATCCTGACAATTATGTTATGAAACAATAAAATATCTTACATGTGTATATTATGATGTGCATGAATCGCATAGAATAAGATGTTATTAGAATGAACTGATTTAGTAATGATGCTATTAATTTTTCAGAAAATTTGCTGTGCCTTTAATATAGTTTACAAGAAATAACTAATTTGTCTCTGTTAGCATTTGTAACAGAACGTAAAATTGAATTTTTGTTCAGTGAAATAAATTGTTATTTAGAAAGTTCTTTATAATGTTTTCTAAACTTATTACAGAATATTTACATATGTAATTTGAACTACAATTTCTCTTTTAAATAAGTGTTTTAGTGGATGGTTAGTGAGGATCGGTCAATAATACAAATTTTAGCTATTTTGCGTCGACGTTTCGACAATATTTATTGTATCTTCAGGATAATTGTTGCTGACGCCAAACACACAACAGTTGTGTGTTTGGCGTCAGCAACAATTGTCCTGAAGATGACAATAAATATTGTCGAAAGGTCGACGCAAAATAACTAAAATTTGTATTATCGACCGATCCTCACTAACCATCCACTAAAACATTCATTGATTGACGGTCACTAAAAATTTAAGGACTTTTAAATAAGTTTTATAAGTGTGCCCAAAATAATACAAATTTCCTTACCAGTAACGGTGACTGCAGATTCTTCAAATAACGATTTGTCCAAATAATATCTGAAGGATTATGTAGGTCAGTTAACTATGTCTGACCTCAGGGTCGATTCCTCGTGGGCACGATTACATAAAATTTCACACCGCGAACCGATACTATTACTGCTCAAACTGGTGTATTAGGCTTACAACTTTTCAGTTAGCTTGAAGTGTCTGTACACTCCTAAGCTGACTATCCTGCACTTCGCGAATACCAAACAATTATAAAATTGATTACAGTAACTCTACGTGATTTTTTTACCTTGCGTTCGTTACAACTGGCAGACCAAACGTTGGACCAACGCAGCGTCTACTCGTTATCGATTCCGAAGCAAGACTGAATATTCATATTCTTATTTTTAAACTGAATATCTTAGAATTTGATTGGTTTCTTGGTAACCTGTTCTCATGATGTTCTTACAGATGATAGCTTTACCCCAACAAGAATGTTAAGAAACAGAAAAATTCAATTTAAAAGACCAATTTATGACAGATTTTATTGGCTACGAGACCGTCTTATTTAAAAAATCCATACAGTTAGTTGCTAATTTTTTAAAGAAGTACTATCATCAAGTAGGTATTTTTATTACAACTATTCAGATATAAGGCCTATCACAAAATTTCTCATATTTTGATACATATTCGAATTAACATGTTTTCTTAAGAGTATAATATACAATAATCACGTTCCCTGGCCTAAGCGCACTACACAAGTCTAAAAATACTTAAAACGACTTAATTTTTACAACGTTTCTTACCAACTACTTTACAAGGTTCCAGCCTAAAAATTCTACTTTTCGTATACATTCTTTATATGCTGCCATGTGGCAATATTGCTTGCTATATTCCATATGTATTAATGATGTTCTCAGTGAGAACAAAAGAATCTTAATGGTATAAAGCATAAGGTTGTGACTTAATAACTGGAAGGAAACTCAAAGAATTGCCATATAGAGGAATAACTCTTCGTCCCCTATCCTTGATGAAGAGAAATACCCAGCCGCACCTCCAAGTGTTGGGAGACGGGCAATACTTACAGGTGGCTAATGCGACTCTGGAGACTAAGTGACAGCCGGTATAAGCTGTCCCTCCTCTACTTGTCATTGTCAAGTAGAGTCAGCGCACCTTCTTGCCCTTTGGGTGGGAAATTGCCCCTAAACACGGATGACCTACTGGTCAACAACGTAGGATGTGGGAGGCGAGGAGACACCACCTCATTAAAGATTCTTAGAGATATATCAACAGGAGAAACTGGTCTCTTTAGTCTGGTGAGACAGCCAGTTTATGGGAGAACACCCAGACAGAAGAAAATCGGGCTGGACATTAATCCTGATGGTAGCGTCCCCACCGTACGTCTTACCCTGCGATATGCTAGTAACATATAGAGGCGACATATTACAAGTACTAAATTTTCTGAAATAAGGACTAGCCGGATGAATGGATGACTGCCTCATCCCCAAACAATTATGGAACTATACGTCGAAGGGATGGAGAGGTGTGGGACGTCCGAGGAAGCGCTGGAGTGACCAGCTCTCTGGAGTGACTCTTTGACTGTTTGAGACCCGAGCAAACCATCTTTGATTTAATCCTTGCAGATGATGATAATGATGACGATGATAATGAAGCTTACACATTTAATCAATGCTTATTTACGACTCCAATATGTACTAATGCAATGGAAAATTGCCCAAGTAGTTATGATCTACAAACCTGGTAAACTGCCAAATAAGAAGTCATCATATCGGCCTATATCCTTGCTGCCAATTATACCTAAAGTGTTTGAGAAACTGCTCCTCAAGGGTCTCAAATCTATAATAGAGCATAAGCAGCTTATTCCAACCCACCAGTTTGGATTTCGCAAAAAATACCCAACTATTGAACAAGTGCATCGGATCACAGATGTAATTGAGTAATAACTAGAAGAAAAGAAAACATTCTCCGCAGTATTCTTGGATGTAGCCCAAGAATTTGATGAAGTGTGACAAGAGGGACTGGTATACAAGATGAAAGTAAACCTGCTAAACGGATGAGTTAACGTCTTAAATCTTTATCTCAGAACGTCAGTTCAGAGTTGTATGGTGATGAATATTATAATTTAAATGATATTTTAGCTGGTCTACAACAAGAGAGTGTTCTTTGACCTATCCTATTTGTTTTAAACAGGAGATAGGCTATATCTAATTGTGATGGGGTGACAACAACACTACATTCGCTGATGATACTGCTTTACTAGCTACTGGTGTTAGTATAGAAGCAGCAACAGATGCTCTACGATCAGCAGCTGAGAACGTCAAATGGACAAAAAAATGGCGCACCTATCTGAGTGAAACAAAATCTGCTCATATCAATTTCAACAACCGGAAAACAGATGTTTACCAATTGTAATCGAACAGCAAAGGTGTTCAAAGTAAGATGTTACACGCAAGCTGAGTAAAGTATTTGATCATGATTTTGGATGTTAAACGTAGATGAAAAGAGAATGTTAAGATAAAACGGGAGGAATTTGGATTTAAATTGAAGAAAATATGGTGGCTGTTTGGAAGTCACTGCATAACAAGCTGTTGTTATACAAAAAAGCCTTGAAATCGGTATGTGTGTATGGTGTACAGCTTTGGGGTTGTATTATTTTTAATATTAATAATATTATATTAATATTAATATTATATTTTTAAAATGTATTATTAAAATAATTCAGACTTTTCAAAATAATGTTCTTAGCGTATTGTTGATGCACCATGGTACGTAAGAAATGATGACATCCATGGGGACCTGAAAATGCCTACGGTTGCTGACGAGATTAAACGGGTTGCGGATAAATATGAAAGAAGACTTTATGAACACGTAAAGATTTAAGTGCTACAACTGCTTGATAATACTAGACATGTTGGCGATTGCAGAAACAGAAATCATTTGAACTAGTGAACTAAATATGTATAGTAATTCTCAGCACAGTAACAAAGTGTAACTGTACTGAGGAATGCTTCAGTGGGAGATTATATTACACACTGTTAACTTATGTATTAGAATAAAATTTCTAGATAGTTTGTCACTAGTTGCAATGAAGTGCAAAAAAATTCTATATGCAATTAGAATATCCATTGCAGCAATACATTTTTGCATATTAAGAGATGTTCGCATAAAAAATGTGCTAGTGTAACAGTGGGAAAACTATAGGGGAGAGTTGCCATCATTGGACCACATAACAGTTTTTAATTTTTTTTCATCACATTTTCAACTTAAATTTACTATTAAATATACAGATAGTCTCTCTATTACTTTCTGATTAGCCGTGAGTATTTACTTTGTTTTTAGATTTTTCAAATATGGTAGTAGGAACAAAAAACAAAATTTTAACAAACGGCCCATTGATAGCAACTGGTTGCTATGAATGGACCACCGAGTTTCCATCGATGGACCGATTACGAAAGTAAAGAAAAACTGTCTCTACACGTTTTATTATACGTATCTACTAGTCATGGTAAAACAAAACTAAAACGTATAAATTATGAAAAATTATCTCAAGAAGCCTGAGACTTAATTCGGGATGTCGCCGCATAAAATTGTAGTACCATTTTTTCCCAGCCGATCTCTTCTCTTTCCTGAATCTGTGTTAGATGTCGTTTTTTTCAGCGATTTGAAACGCGACTTCTCGTAAGTCTTTGGCTGTAATTCCAAAAAAACCTCTCTTCTAATTAAAAATGTGGTCTACTAATTCCTTCTCTACCTCAGGAGGCAGATCTCCTAAACTACCAATAATTTTCTTTCCCTCCAGAGCAAAATTGTTTTTGCCTTCTAAATGTCTCCTTAAAGTTGCTTTGGGCACTCCATACTCTCGGCAGACTTCATTCAAACCCATGTCTCCTTTACGAAAGGAGCGATAGCACGTTCCATTGTCTCGGTACTCCATTGTCCATATTTCACTCCTTTTGGCATTTTTCTGAAAAACGAAAATTAGTATGTTAATTTATAGACAAGCTACTACAATAGTTTGTGTATGTAGGCTTTTTTGCAATGATTACTATTTAAAATTAATAAATTTCATTTCAGCTTTTAAATACAATTAAATGTCTATCTACTCTTCAACCTGAGTGCCATACAACGACCATGTTAACAGTAGGAACCTAACGCCCTTATGACTAAAAGTGTAAGGCTATGATTTTATTAGTGTTATCATAGTACAGGGAGACTCAATATGTTTGTATTGAAATGTTTTTATTTTCAATTTGCTACCAATTGTTGCTATAAACTTATTTTCAAATGACTACAATATTCGGGCTAGAATATAATGATGTAAATTTTTCAAGGTAGTCTACAGAGTTTAAATGTTTATATGTAGTTGTAGGTTATACTTTAAGCTAATAGTTAGGCTATTTGTACAAAAAAATAGTACTTACGTTGAACACAGTGTATATTTGAGTATTATAACACGTTTTTCTAGACACTAACGCAGATACCAACTCGCACACAATAATACGCTATTTCCTCGCATCTCCTACATTCTTAGCGTTAAAAAAATTAATATTTGCAATTTAACAGGTTGTTAATTGCACTGTAAACCGTAGATTATAGGTTAATAAAATTTACTAATAGGCCTATCACAAAATATCAGTAATTGAAAAAGTACCAAGCAAACAAGCTTTCTGTGTCCCATGTAAGAGGTAAAACTTAAAATGATAAAATTTAGTCATACTTGTAGTCAAAATATAAAAGAAAAGATACTTAACGTAAAGCGTGTCAAGGGAAATAATAATAATTCAAAAATTTGTTCACGTTTCCATGAATGGACCACCTGGTAAACTGGTCCATTCATGGAAACGGCAAGTTGTCCAATGATGGCAATTCGCCATATTGGATTCCTTATATAAACACAGCCGAAATGACGATTAAAATTGGAACAACCAATATAAAATTTAGATCTTTAAATCTGCTTTTAATGTCAACAAATTGTGAAATTGTTCAGTAATATATAATGCGTGATAACTGATATTAAAGAAGACTAATAGTTATAGCACAGAGTACAGAAATCTTACCTGAATTTTTATCTGGCAGCGACGCAACTCCAACTCGTTTACAGCACTGCACACAGCTGGCGTGAAGGGAAGAAAGAGACTACAACTACTACCGCGCATGCTCACGCTTTGGTAGGGGAAATACGTAAGAGGTCCATCCATGGAACCGGTCCATTGATGGCAACTCTCCCCTACTACGATTACTAGTTTCGTGTGGTCAATAGTCGTTAAAGGACTAGTTAAGTGCAGTTTATATGTTTGACATTTAAAATTTCTTCGGCGAAATTTATGTTACAATTTGTACAGTGCATACTATAAAAACTCTGATGAGTATGCATAATTATTTAAATAAAATTAACTAATATAACATTAATTTTGTATTGAACAAATAATATTCCAATAGTTGCGTCAACGATATGAAGTTCATAATATCAATAGCTCACCTTACACGTCTCGTATTTACCTTCCTTCCCAATGTGGTATAACTTTAGGGCCATTTCTAATCAACCGTTTAACGCCATCAAATGCTTGCTAACGTTTGTGTTCCCATCTCAATTTCTGATTATCTTTACGTAATAACTGATGTGAGGGAACCGTAACGTTTGAATACTGTGCGGGGACGTTTGCAGGAGTTGGTAAAAAACGCGTAGTCATAAACTGTAGACAGTGTTAGCCGTGAGTATCCAGAATAATGCCCCCTCTTCATTGCCACTCGGTTGTGGAGGAAAAGATGAGAGGATTCGACGATGCCCCGTGACACAAAATGTTGGCTTCTTGAGCAGGAATACTCTGTGTCCGGAGTCAAAGTTGAATCTACTACAGATTATGAGGAGAGCTGAATGTTGTTTTGGTGAGATTAACTCAGGGGAGGCGTGCAGCAATCAGGCACGTAGTAATGATGATGACTTAACAATGTTTACACAAACTCAAATAGTTGGAATGCCTACAGTTACCTATGTAACGTTAAGCTAACGTCAACATACCAGACTATAATGGCTTTGAGCTACACAATTAATATTCATTAGCAAATTACAGTAACAGCTCATCGGATACAAAATATTCTACAGTGTTTACCGTTTTCGACATAATTATTTGTTAAGTTTTCTCACGTTTATTTGATTTAGGCCTACTATTTAAAATAATCAGATAATAATTACCTAAGGCTAAAGTATTGCACTATATTTTAATCGGAAAAATTCTTAATTTTCAATTGGACTTATTGTGTGTGTATATATATATATATATTTATAAATAGCGTTCAAATAACATGTCCAAACCTTTGAGCTGCCTGCCCCACGTTACAATTTGTCATATTAAGTATTCGGAGGTAAAGAATATACTATAGGCAACTATACATATGACAATATATGCCTCAGCAGATGATATTACTCTGTAGGATATTGTTGTAGAGGCAACCTCAAATGGATCTTCATTACAGGAACTCTATGCAATGGCAATGAATAAAAGTTGTACTGATTAATTACATAACAAAATAATTACATGGCATGTTAAGATATTTGAATGGGTTACTAAAATAGTTATGATGGTTCCTAATATACAAAATGTTCTTTTATACTTTGATCTTATAGACATTCTTTTGACGGAACACGATTCCTCGTTTGTATACTGGCACCAGTGAAGTCATCAAGTATTAACTTTAATTAGACCAAATCGACAGTTAGAAATCAACAAAGGCACTCTTATACAATACTTCAAGGTACATGTGACCAACAGACAACAATAAATGACACCTCATTACAGTTTCCCACTGATTAACACAATGATCACTTCTTACTGAATAGCAACAATCTCTTCGATCCGCACTTGTTAAATCGCCAGGTATAACTGAATCTCAACCGCTTAAAAATTCAGTAACTATACCTCACCGCCTTGCAGTCAGTTACATAGCGGGCCTGGATGCCGGTGGAGTAGTTAAGTAAGGTTTGGAAGAGGCATCTCGATTGACCTAGAACGTTACGCAACACTGCCCCGCAGAATGATTTCTAAATGACTTGGAACAGCGTCGCGCGCCACAGCATGCCAAAGTCACTTTGGCACTGTTGTTATTTTTCAGCTCAACATAGCAATAACTGACACTAAAGAAACTAATTTTTACATTTGACGGTAGGTTGTTTGTTACTTGTAGACCGTAAATCAAGAAACAGCAATTTATGTGCTACCTTCAGCAGCAGAAATACGCTCCGACGAGGTATAATTTACAGCTTACTGAAGTGTTGTGTTACTTTGTGTTGATTTAGTGCAGCTGACCGGACACAGTGTTATAAGCTGGCGGACACAGCAAACGATGAAAGTGTGGTGTTGATGAAATTTACTACTTCAGGATGTTACGAGAGAGACAACATGACATATATGCTTACTGCAATTGTAACGTTGTATAACCTCAAAAACCCAGTTTGAATAAATTTTCTAATGCATGTGTGTTTGTGCAGAACTGAGTAAAATATGAATAAACGGTGTCACTTGATGGAAAGCTATGAGTAACTAATTGTTTTTATTATAAGATAAGAACTAGCGCATTCTAAAAAAAAACTTGCGCCTTTTTGAAAATTAAATCTGACACGGAAAAAAGACTAATTGAAAGGAAATACAGAAGAGAGAATATAAGAATAGAAATAAACACAAGGAAATAAGTTTGACGCAAATTAACACCCAATATATATATGTACAAAATGCTACAACATGAAGTATGAAAAGGTTAGAAATGATCTAGAAACATTTTTAAACCGATCACAAAAATACCTAACTGGAAGGAAAATAGACAAAACATCTTGACAAACTGGATAACAATAAAGTTCTTAAAGAATTATAAGTCAGCGGGGGAGAGATAATCTGTCGGCAAGGAATAGGGAATACCAAACAGACCACTAGGTCTACACTCTTTTATAGGAGGGAAACGGAAGACAAATTGCTACCTTGACTACATATTAAAATGAATAACTAAACGTTTGCAGGCATTGAGTATGTGAAACCAGGAGACAAATTGTTCTATACAAAGAAAAGAAATGAAGTCTCTTATATATATATATATATATATATATATATATATATATATACACATACACATACATACATACATATATATATATATATATATATATATATAAATATTACAATTTCATTACCTAAGAAAGTATTTGGGAATCATCGAAATTCACTGTGATATGCCCATATAAAAATTTCTTTTATAATGTATACAAAAAACATAGTAGAAAAATCAGGAAAAGACACTAACGTAATAACCATTAAAAGATAATATTTCAATTAGCCATGTATACAGAGGAATAAATATTCTGTTAGTTAAATGTAAAGAAAATGGCTTTAATTAAAATATCATTAAGATGACGTTAGTTATAATTTATAATGACTTTAAAGGTATGTTAAATATTTTATATTGTCCTGAGATAAAGATTTTATGTACTCCAAGAGCAACCGGAGAGAATAAACTAAAAGTGAATATAAATAGAATTTTATAATTGTTCAAGAACTTAATTAATTAGAAAAAAATTCAAACCCTTTTAATAAAAAACATAAGTATCAAATTAATTCCTTGTTGTAGTAAAACAGTGTATAAAATTTGCGCAACAATGTGAGACCAAATTAAGAAATCTTAATACACGATAAAATTTGAAAACTTTATAGTATTACAAAATTGGCGACCAACCTGAGGGCTAGAAAAAGGGAAATATGGCATAAATAATTAGGTACTGGACAGGATTTTAATTTTAATTTCTAGCTGCCGATAATACAAGAAAACACAACATGCCAAGAAGAGGAACTTCTTGTAGGAGGAACAAGGCAGCCAATACTGAAGTCAATATAGAAGAGAATGAAGCAGAACCGGTACCAGAAGTAGAGGTGGAAGCCAGCAACTTAGAAGAAAATCAGCCAGATACACCAACATCTATGGGGATCATAAGCGTACAGGAAATTATGAGGTTCATGGCTGAACAAATGAAGAAATCAGTAGAAGGATTAAGTCAGAAAATAGAAAATAATAATCAACAATTGCATAAAACATTAAGTCAAAAAATATAAGATAACAGCCAGAAGATAGAAAAAGGAAAGACAAAAATCAATAAGGATCTAAAATATCAGGTAGAAGAGAGCCATAAGAATTTAAGGCAGCAGATCGTAGTAAATATTACTGAAATTAATAAAAAAAATTGGAACAACATAACAAAGTAATCAGACAGCAGATTTAAAAAAAAAAAACGAACAGCTAAAGCAGACAAGTATGGAACTACTGCAATTCAAGGAAGAGGTCGCCATACAAATAAACAATGTAAAAATAATAACATACTGAGAATGGAATCATTGCAGAGAGAAACTTCAGGGAAGATAGAAAAGGTGCAAGAAAAAGTAGAAGAAAAAATAAAATATATGTATGTCAACACGAACAGTGTAAAAAAAAACAAATAATAAATAATAGGAAGAAAATAGAAGAGATCAATCAGAGAGGATTAATGAATATAAGAGAAGAATTGGAGGTGATCAGAAATAAGACATTTAATATACGTAATCTACAACATTTTGACAACTGAAAAGTTATTAACTTCAAAAACTACAGGAAAAAACCCAATGGAGACGTGTCGAAACAGACGTGTCGACTAAACAAACTTTCTAACGAAATTAGTTATGTCTTGTCCGAATGGTTGAAATTTGTCTATATCTTAGAAATGGAAAGCGTGGCACATTTTACACTTCAATTAACTAATTCATTCAATACTCGTTGTATTAAATTTTATCAAACGATAATTCTAAAATCAAAATCAGTAGTTAATAAACTTATTCCTTATGTTGAGCAGCATTTTATTATTTATTAAGATCCTTGTGTGTGAGTTCATAATTTGCATAACCTTTCAATTTAGAATCACTATAACATTAATATGTCTGTCTCTGCACATTTACGTTAACATTTTCATCAAAATGCTGCATCAATATAAAGAATATTTTTAGTGTTTTATAGTAATTCACTGTCTTTATAGTAGTATTTTAACAATTACGTTAATCTTACTTACTTCTAAATTACCATGAAGAAGCAATCGTTTACTTCCAATTATTAATTTTGAAGATATGATTATTCTTGTATTATTTCGAATGTTCATCACTTTTTTCACAGCACTTAATAATTATTATTTAGATACTTCCACTTGTGAAAAGTAAGTTTTTCACAAGTGAAAATAATAGTGATTATTGTTGGTTTGTATCTGGTTGGTAGTATCTGGACTTTTACGAATGAAGCTGAACAATACTTTTTTGTAATGTGTAGAAATGAAAATAACATTAATCAGGATTATAATTGTAATTATTGGAAACACTTTTATTTGTATGCATTATAAACGTAGGCCTATTAGGGGATAAAGCGTAGTAACGACCGCATATACAATGTGACGTATGCATACGGCAGTGACTGTTAGACATCTGGTGTCAGTTTGCTGACACAGTTGAAACGAATTTAACTAACCGTAAGATGAGGCATCTGTAATGAACCAAACCGACTGTCAGTATTAAATGATTCACTTTTCTTATCACCCTATCAGATGAGTCAACATTGTGCGGACTCAGTTTTTTGAAAAACATATTTCTCTAGAAAATTTATGTTAACAAAATTTTAGAAGAAATAATTCGTAATGTATTAAATTAAACGCTTAATTTTTAGTATTTGATAATAGGACACAATGCGTTTGAAATGAAAAAAGGAGGATGATATGTGCCAGAAGTAACAGGAGGTAAATAACATTGTCTGAATATACATGATCTTGACAGTATTTTCTTATAAAAAAATTAATAAGAATATTTACCTTGTTTAATTAAATAAATTTTTATAATTTATCATTCAACTTAAACTTGGACATTACGAATTCAATAGAGTAATATGTTGTAAAAAATGAGCTTAACTCACCAGAATAGTAGCACAAAAGAAAGTGTCGTGATTGAGTATTTCTCCGAAGGAAGACACGTAACCTTTTATAAGTTAATGCAGAACTAGGGAGTGTTTTGTTTTGGATGTTTTTATTGGCCTATAATAGACTTCTACGACATAGGAGATTGGGCGGTGCAAAGAATCTAGCATTCAGTTCCAGTACCAGAAAGGAAATTTTTACCTACAGAGTTACAGAATATAGAGTCTAGGATGTTGATTTTTAAGAGGAGTGGATGTTTTTTAATTAATTTACATACTGCGTGAAGAGTAGGTGGCAATTGCAAGTAGTTACTAGAGAGTATGGAGTAGCAACAGTACCAAGCCAGACTCAGAATCGAACAATTTTTGCCCGGAAGGCCTTCACGTGAAGTAAACATAGAGATCAGCATCTGTTGACCTATTCTATGCTGAGATAATGTTATGGTAGCAGTGGAATAGAAGAGCTATTAACCTCTTCCCTTCGGCTGATTATATATTCTGCTGTTGTCCAGTTTACACTCCTTACTTTACATTTACATGTCTTAACATCTACTCTATTACATATGTTTCTCTATTTAATTCTTTGCTTAAATTTATTCTCCTTATCTGTGTTTCTCGTGGTTTATGATATCCCTGAATTAATCTAACATTTTTGACACAAAATTTTGTTATGTGGCATGCTTAATATATCTAGTAATTAAAGGGTATTGAATTTAGCATATTTTTAATATTTTTATTTTGTTATTAAATAATTTTGCATAACCATGTTTGCTTGAATACAGTTACATATCCTACAGGAACTCTTAAGTACACAGGTGTGTATATGCATGTATCAGGACTGACAAAAAACACTCAATACTCATTTAAAGGAATCCTATCTTTTAGTAGTAAGATTAAATGCTTGTCCCACCAATAAATTTTAAAATGAACGGCAACTGAGTTTAGCTATGGTGAAAGTTAAATACGAATTATAAACATATTTGAAATTACTGTTTCTGCTACCATACAGAGATTTGAACGACTGTTTTTGGGTACAGGTAAAATTAACATGTTTCTTATCACTGAAAGTAAATAAAAAAAATCAACTACGTAAAGGTACAGGCGTGGGCTACAAATACATACTTCTTACATTAAGAACGTAAACCGACAAAAAAGAAAAGTGTACATACGCGCGCGTGCGTGCTTCTACTTAATTAATAAAAATAATTATTATATTGCTAATGATCAATTGACTTTGATCAAAGAGATATTTAAATGTTACATTTTCCTCACTTTATATATTTGGAACATTCCTATTTTTGATCAAAATGTCATTTAAAAGCAGTGTGTGAATTAATTTTGCTTCTAAAAGCATCACTGAAAAAAGCTTGGCTTCCAAGGGAGCAAATTGCTTTTATCGTACATGTCAGCTGGTTTTGTCAGGTTCAAATTAAAAGAACTCACATAACCAAAGTTCAGTATTTTTTAAAATTCTACATTAAAATGTCGTAACAGAATAAATATTGTTGAACTTATTATTTTACCTTTAGATTACGATATAGATTTAGGTCATCGGCTATGTTCCAATACAGCTGTATATTTTTCTAGCGAAATTGTAAACTAACATTGATACTGCTCAGATGGTTACCGCAGTTTATTAATTTGAAGTTTAGACTATAATGTATTACTCACGTTCTCATATAAGATACTCTTCGAGGCACTTAAGTCAGTTTCATAAGTTGCTTAATTTCGACTTTCTATATCATGACTTGTTATTGAATGTGGGCAAGGGGCCTTAATCAACTTGTACTAAATTTATAGAATGCAGAGTACTATAAAAATAATTAGCCAGCTATGTGTCTCTTCTAAATGAGAACCTACAAAAACAATTTCGGAAATGTTTTATGTACACGACATTATAACATTTTTAATAATTTGTTTACGCATTCCCAATATGCTGGTGTAGCTATGTTGGATTCCACATCCAGTACTCATGCTGATGGATCTGTGTTTAAATTCCTTCCTTTGTTTTACACCAAGTTACCAGCAATTTGGTCAACTAAGACGTCTTGTATTGTATTTGTCTGGGTTTTCTCTTATCAAACGTTTGCTATAATAGACTTACTAACGACACATACTTCACCCTTCTCCTTCTCTTGTATTTCATCTCAGCTATTCCATACTTCTTCACCTCTTGTATTTTATTGACTAGTCGTACTCCACCCACTAGAAAACATCCTCTTTGTGGTCTACGTACATCATAACTCACATTGTACGTTTACAATATTTAACAGTATAGTCCAGAATTAAAAGTCCGCCTCCTACAGCGTCCAAGTTCAAGATACTGTTACGACATTACAAAACAATCTACGTGTTTCTCGAAGATCCAGTGAAATCCGGCTGTATTGTTGTGTGCGAACGTGATTCTCAACATGCGTTGCGAGATTGTTGCGCAGTCACCGGTTCGCGCCTGCTGTGTGCAAGGCCGCAACCAATTATGTTGTGGTGTTTTCTACTAGCATTCTTGACGCGCAGTATGGAATATTCTGGTATTTATTCTGGTATTTCGGCCGGGTATAAATACAAGTACTCAGAGACGCTCAATCAGTTTAAGTTGCGAGTTATTGTCGGACGATTACTCTGTCCCTTCAAGTGGTTATTAGTCAAAAGTAATTATTGTGGCAAAGTATTAGCCTACGTGTTTTATAATTGATCGGGACAATTGTAATACAATTGTGGTTTATATCAGTTGACATTTTTTTATTGCGTGTAAATAATTTCTATTTGATTTGTTGTAAGAGACTGTCTTGTTAATTACAAACTGTTTAATTGTGATAGTTATCGCTAATGATTAGTGACTTAATTGGTGTCTTGTATTTTGCTTTCCACTGTACCATACGACGATCAGTAGACCGTCGTAACAATAGTAACAGAATTGGTAATACCTCACGGTTAAAAATTAATATATTTTTTTAAAATTAAAACACAGGGCCTGTTAAAATAGTTTTTTAAAAAGCATATCAAACGTAACTGGAATTTAACAGACACATTTGTTCTTTCGTAACATGACTAATAAAATTCTGTAGATAGCCAGCGGTAGAGGGTAGGCTCTTTAGTTTTGAGGGACCCATTTTCTGCCATTGGAACTCAGCAAGATTCCAAACAACCTAATAGCCTCTTTCAGTCAGTTTGCAACAATATTAATTTGTCCATAAATTCAATTTAGAGATTGATTTAATTTATGAGTAATTTGACATTAATTTATGAATTAATAATACAAAAAATTGCACAGCTGATCAGAGTTTTCATTCGCAAAATCAATGCGTAATATAAAATTTGTATATTCCCAGTTAACACTGAATATATTAGTATGTGTTAGTCTAAATCAACGCTGCTACGTTATGGTTGATTTACAATTTCCTGTGTTAAAATGCAAAAGAGCTACGGAGTTAAAGTCTGACGCAACTGTAGTTAAATTGTATTCCCTAAAACACAATGTTCTCCGTTTTCAGACACATTGTGTTATGGAAAGCGATTCTTCTTATTTCCAAGCTATAATACAGTATCTATATCTAGGATACTAAAGTAAATATCCGACTGTATTAAACATATGTCAGTCTGTACCACTAAATAATATTAACATATTAGCGTTTATTAATCTTATTCAGTTTATATTTTGTAATCTTTTCAGTAAGTTGTATATATTTTATATATTCCTTTAAGTTACAATAATTGAAGTTGAAGTGTTATATGCAAGTAAGGTAGTGTGGCTAGTAGTCAATCATAAACCAAGTTAATTTCTCGTCAAGTGAGTTAGCTTCATAATGACACCAATTACAGAAAGATTTACACCCACCCGGTTTGATTGAATAGATACGTGCCGCTTGTTACATAGCATAAAATTATTGTTAACGTGATACTGACTGAACATGCAGTTTCCACAACGCTCCTTGAAGGTAAATTAAATATGTCTACTCCTTTGTCAGGTGTCGTGTCGTCATTTAAGCTGTCTAAATTCTTTAAAACATACAGGGTCGGCTGCAGTTTATCAAGTCAGTAATGCGATTTGTTTTATAGCAATTGGGGTGAAATATTGTTGTAAGTGATAATCCCTTTGTACGTGTTAAGTGTGCCGCAACATTGTACTTTACATAGTTAGTTACGTTATTGCATATTGTGTAGTCGGTATTGTGCAAACGAATCAACAAAAACCATTAACATAGAAATGTAGCTGTTATACAAGTGAAGCAATGAGTTTGTCACTGTTAATTTTTCTACTTTCAACAATTTACTCTATTTTCTTAGCAAGCCTAATTTTTCACACCATACAAGTAGCGCAGAAATTGTACTGGAAAGTAAATAATTCCATTCTACGGCTATCAAGACTAAACTAAAAGCTAGACTGAAATGTGTTTTACTGGATACTCTGAGTGAAGTCACACAAGTGCTAACGGAGGGAACGAAAAAGTCAGTTGGCATTTTAATTAAGATCGTATTTTGGGAACTGTATCAACACTTGTGCCTTGTGATGTAAAATTTGAAGAAAAATTTTTTCCTAATTGCTTGAAACTAGATTGTAAATTCTAGTTATTTACAAAGGTTTTTGTTACTTAATGTAGTTCAAAATCTACTTGTACATAATATCTTGTTTAAAAAAATTGTACTAAAAATTCGAATGACTGCTAACTGATAAAGTTTATTTCAGTGTGTAAAATGTGTTCAGTAGCTGAAATTGTCCCAAATTAAAGTATGTGCTAAAATGAAGTGTTTACTTTTCCAAGGCTTCTACTTAATGCGTCTGTTAACTTATTTTTATTAAGTAGAAGCATTTTACTTTAAAGTATCTGAGTAAGGAGAGGTAGTATAATGCTACTTAGACATTTACTGTAAAATACTTTAAATTAGATTCTATTCCATTAATCGGATTCTAATAAATCCAAAATGCCAGTACTACGAAGCAATATTTAGATGTCAAATTAATTTTTGTAATCATCATACTAAGAACGTAATTACTGAATACTGAAAGATTAAAGTATTTTCTGTAATCCACAAAATAAAAGCAAAAACGTCTTTATATGATTTTAGATTCAGGTAGCAAAACAATACTAAATGTGCAGAACTACATAATTAAAATTAAAGCCAAGTGAGTGGAATAATATTTCTTTGCAAATACATGAATTTACGCTGTACATATTTGAGCAATGTGGACGTAACAGAAAATAAACCCAAATACAACAGGATTTTGTTCGATTTACAGTTTGAAGTCAATTGTTATTGGCGGAAGCCGATTGTTACAACAGGAAGTTTATACTCAGCGTTTTGCGCTCACTGAGCTGCAATGTTTCCGATAAAAGCGTTTGGTAACAGGCAGTGATTTTGCCAGTCTGCTGACTCCGCAACATCCTTTCCTAAAATCTATTTAGTAGTTACACTCCAGTATATTAGGAAAGTTACAAAACACTACTTATACGTAGGTGTACACAAAACACAACTACTTGTATTTAATTCGATTTGCATAATTCCCAAATTCCATTAATACGAAGCAAATTTCTGATGACCCAGTCAAGTTTTATAATCGGAATATTAAGGACTGAATTACTTAGTGCTAAATGATACAAGTTTTTGTCAATTAAACAAAACACCAGTTACTCTTACAATATTATTTTACAAAAATTACTGAAAAAAAATTTTATACATACATGTGTTATTATTATGTCAGAGACAAAACATTATATAAAGAATTATGGTTCTTTACGTGTGATTTTTTATGCAATTTAAGTAAAGTAACAAAATAACATTTACTAAAGTATATATACTAAATACAAATACTAAAAGTTTGAAAGTTGCAAATACAACACAATAATTTTATATAAGCAGTCTTGTTTGATATATCTAATAATCTAATTCAATTTCATATGGCAGAAAAATTTGTGAAGAGCCAATTAATTAAAATTAAACAGTCTAAACGAAAATACTAAGTACTACTGTCTGTTATACTACCGTAAAAGTAGTATCCACAGCATATTATGTGAAAGCATTCTTGTCAATAAGTGTTTCACTGTGTCTTAGTTATCGCTAATATGCAGCTGAATTGAAAGCTTGGTGGGAAATACGTCTTTAGAGAAGCGTGTCAGGTTTACAACATATCGGGAAAACTATTGTTCATCATTGTGTTTTCAATTAGTGTAAATGGTGTTAGCAAAAGGAAAGTAAACGTTTGTACTACACCAATGTGCTGGCACGACACCAGAATTTTGCTGGTAACTGTTTAGATTTAAAGTATACTTGAAGTATTAATTTTTGTTTTCTAAACAAATTTTAATACGAGTTTTGAAAAATCTCTACACAGTTAGACATTCATTAAATACAATGATACTCTGTATTATATCTAAAAACAACTCGTTTTGGGCGACTGCATCGTAGAGATTTTTGTCACTCCATCGTACAGCCACAACATCTATCATTGTCTGTATAAAGTTTGAGCTGCGAATAAAGTAACTTCTTGAAAGGTTCTTCTTTGCGCTTAGATCTATCTACAATTTTCTTCATCGACAACTTCAAATTTTTGAGGTCTACCACACATTATATTAGTTTAAAATGTAGCTGCAGCCCTCACCTGTTTCTTTTTTCCTTCCATATCCTTCTTTTTCTTATCCTCCATTTGCATAATACTTATAACTGTGCCTAAGCTGCTCGTAAACTATGCTTCTAAACGCCTAAACTCTTGCGTCCGTTTACCAATTCTTACCCCCAACCACTTTTCGCACATCCATTTTATATAATGTGTATACTAGTTGTATTCTTATAATTGTTACCTTATCTATTAAACATTACTTTACATCATTCTCCTCATGAGATAAAGCCGTTTATCACGAGCGTTGTGCTTGGAATATTATCTTATCGTAGCTGATTCACAGTGAACTTCAGTTTCTCATCTGCTAACGTCGCGACGAGACTCCTGTTAATATTTCGTCAGTATCTGTATCCTTCCTCTTTAGTTCAAGTTGTTTTAAATATAATTACAGAAACCAATCTCATAAAGCTACAACCGTATTTCCACGTGCGAAAAAATGAGCTATATTAAAAAGATATCTATCATCACTATAGAAAAATAATAAATAATAGTAGTAGTTAAAAACATTTACAACTTATGTGCACAAAACGAGAGACAATTTTGATTTGTATTTGAATGATCACACCCCTGCCTCTGTGCCTGTGATATTTTAATGTTATCTGTAATTTTCGTTATAACAATTCATTTTAAACCTTAAACCATGGAACACAACGTTTCTTTGTCCAAGAACAAAACTCTAACAAGAAGAGACCATTAACAAGTAGATTGTGTTACAATTTCAAATTATGAAAATGTAAAATCTGTAAGCGTAGTGTGACATAGTCTGTGTGTAGCTGCCGTCTCAGTAGTATACTGTCAGTCGGAGGATATATGTTACTGCTGGCGAAGTAGTTTGTATTGTTGCCGTAACTCTACCCGTGCGTAAAATTCGCAAAACCCTCACAGCGGTATGTCAATATACGTATTACACCTCTCTCATAGTCAAACACAATGTGTTGGATCACGTACCAGACACACATCTATATTTAATTTTATTTCTTCATAAAAGATAATTTAAGATTTGTGGCATCTTTGGTTCCACAATAACCTGTTACTGCTGATTTGTAGAAAAGCATGTTATAACACAAAAATATTTGTTTTACGTCACTGCCGGGAGTGCTTTGTCGCATGTACGTATAAAGCAGACTATCTGAGAACAGTTACAATTAACGTATTGTTCTGCAAATAATGAATTCAGAAAGTGATTTTCGTTGTTATAGGTCTATGTACTCCAACGCCTAATTTAAAGCAATAAATAGGATAAAGTTTTGTGACTCCTGTATCATATTTTGCTCTGCAGTTATTGGAATGGCACACGTTTACTTGCATCATATGTGGCAGACAAATCGACATTGATGTGTTGTATTACATTATATTTCAAACAAAATAAACAACATTCGAGTAAAAAACTTATTGCTACCGTTAGACACAGTTTGGTTAATTTGTATTGTTTATAGTGTTGTGTTGCAAACTTGATAACGCCTTCTTCCACATTTGCCATAGTAAGGCAACCGATGATGTTGATGTTACGAAATTTTTGTAAAATAGTTTTTTTCTGTAACCATTTCGTTATGCAAAATTGCTCGAGCGCGCGCGCGCGCGTGTGTGTGTGTACGCATAATCTGTGAAGGGTACACAAGGTCGGTAATTTATATGTGGTACAATAATATTGTACAGTTTTCGTACAGACGGAACTTATTATTTTACTAATGACATTCAAGGCTGCATTACTGCAAGAAACGTCAAAACATCAAGAGTTGCTGTCAAGAAAAGTATGAATTTTAACAATTAAATCTCACAGTTTTGCCATTCCTGTAAACAAATAAGTACAATATCGAAACATAGTCATGTCCGATTAATTGCTACTGAATTATTTTAGAGATGTGGCTTTGTTTTATATTGTTGTTATTAATTATCTATTTTATTTTGTATTTTTCAATTTATTTAATTTTTTTGTCTTTACTCATCTTAATGTTTTGTTTTTTCTATTTTTTCATTAGATGTTCATTTCCCGAGATTTATTTAACACTTGAAGCCAAGTATTATTCTTTATATTGACATTTTGTACATGTATTATGTATATTTTAAAATCTTGGCTTTCAATATTTCTGTTTTTTGTTACTTTTTGTTACTGTTCATATTGTTTTCTTTTTTGGTTTTTTTGGTTTTTTATTCTTTATTTGTTCCTTTCCCTAATCCTTTACCGACTTTCCATTTCCTAGCAATTTGTGTGGATATTTGGTATTTGAGGTGTATTTCTGGTACGAATCTCATACGATTGATATACAGTGCACAATACTGTACCATGATCTTGATGTTCATGTCACTACAGTTTATATAGTAGATTAAAACACACCTTAAATATGAAGTGTATCTTCAATAGTGTTTTAAGAAGTACTATTATCAATGTCACTTATTAATAAAAATTTGACTGAAACCTTTAATTTTATTTTTGTGCAGTCCGTACCTCCTAGGCTCGAGTATTTCCAAAACAACTGTTGTGTTAAACTAAAACATATAAAGAGTTTTAGTAAAAACTCTTTTTAATAAAGTAAATTACTAGCTATGTTTTGGAGTTGGTAATCATAAAACTCTGTAACATTTTTAAAGTGTCTGCGAATTATTCTATCAGTATATTGAAATTAATTTGCTTCGCTACCTGAATACAAATTGTAGAGACCACCACAAATACAAATTGTACAAAACAATACAATACAATTGTACAATTTGTATTGTGAATACAAATTGTAAGCACCGCCACCGTCACTAAATTTGAAAGTATTCCAATTGCGTTCTCTAAACTTAGAAATATATCTTCTGCTTTTCTTAAACTTTATTCATAAAAAACACGTAATCCCGCCATGCGGATACATTTAGTTTTGAAATTTAATTTTGCAGGTTATAACAAGTTTATAATTTTTATCTCTCGTCATTAATTAGATTAATTTTTTAATTTCGCTTCTTACGTTTTAATTTCATATTGCAAAGCATAACTAGGACAAAGAACAGCATGTTCATAAAATAGAAAATTGTGTATAATGTATAGAACAATTGAGGAATAAATGTACGCTACCTTGCCGTATACGTGTTTGCCGTGTGTGTGTTTGCTCCTTGCATTGACGTTATATGATGCTTTTTAATTTCTGTGAAAGTTAACACTCGTCAACAGTCTACTTATCCAAACGTCAGCTGAAGTAGCCCCTTAAAAAATCTCTGTGCTCCACCTTGTCATTCCATGACGTGTATGTACATACACTACACAGCTGCTACATTTAACTCAACGCTGATCTACGTCGAGCTATTTGTTACATCCAACATAAGGAACAATTATAATTTGTCAAGAAATCACTTGATATGTAGACAAGTATGTACAACTGTCACTGACTTTACACTCTATCTGACATTTTGTAACTAAGTAGCATATTATCTCTGCCAACAGTGTGTGTGTGTCTCCGACAATGTGTAGAAGGCATGTCAAACGTTTGTTTGCTTGGCATTAACATATGCTTGCTTACTTTGTACATCTACCTGGATTGTTGACAGCCACGACCACATGTTACTTTCGTATAGAATGTTAATATTATTACGACAATCTCACAGAATAACTGACGCCAATGAAGTTACTAACTACAAACTTTAAATTGACACAAAGAGCAGACATAAATCAACAAATCAATCTTATACAATAATTTAAGTCAAATAGGTCAAAGGCTGACCTAAAGGCTGACCTTAAACACAATGTGCCTACTGCGGTAGGCTAGTCTCAAATTATCTACGTAATTGTCTTTTATCTGAACGTAGCAATACTGTAACTAACATTGTACTGGCCACTGCTCTTTCTCTTCATAAGAGCAAAACTTACCTACGGAGGTAAGTCAATAAGTACCCGCAATTTTGTTATAATCGTCTGTATATTATCAGTACTAGTTAGTGCTCTTATACACCGACAGTTGTTACCGTTGTCTTCACTTGTGGATTGTTAGACCGTCCGTTGCGTCACTCAGCTGAGGATTGTTGCACGATAAACATGGCTGTCCCTCTCTCCGTTTGTACCAACGAAGAACACAGTGTAATGATCCGGTATTTGTCGTCTGAAAGAGTATTAGGAGCTGAAATCCATAGACAACTTTTAAAGCAATATGAGAATAATGTTTCACGACACCGAAGTGTATAGAATGTATCGAAAAATAAAAAAAACTTTCGGACTAAGACAAAAAATAATAAAGACGCCCAACCTCTTCCACTACTAATGCCATTATAGAACAAGTTAATGCCATTATTCAGATAACCGAAGAGCGACTATCGACAAAGTGACATACCATCAAAAAGTTAGTCATGGTTATGCATATGAAATTATCCATAACGGGTTTGGCTTTTGTAAAGTCTGTGCAAGATGGGTCCCAAAACATTTCACTGCAGAGTCCGAGTGTGGCCACTGAGCTGGATGGAAATCTTGTGACCATCTGTCAACGCTTACTAGATCACTATGCTAATAAAGGTGAATCTTTTATGAAGTAAATAGTCATTAGAGGTAAAACGTGCGTCTACCAAGTTGAGCCTGAAATCAAAAGCCAAAGCGAAAAATGAAAACACCCCAAATCTCCAGTGAAAAGTAAATTCAAAAATTAACCCTCTGCAGGAAAAGTAATGCTCACAGTATTCTAGGCCTCACAAGGAAAAATACTGTAAGAGTACTTTGAGAAGGGCTCAACAGCAAATAGTGCAAGTTACTGTGAGATGGTGTCTAACAAACTGAAGCCTGCTATTTAATCCTAACGCCGAGGCCCATTGTCTGAATGAGTGCTTTTGTTGGATGGCAACGAGCGTCCACATACTGCCTTCCACACTGTTCAAACTTTTGAGAAATTGCATTTCGAGGTGTTGGAGCATCCTCCTTATAGACTCGATGTCTCCCCGTCGGATTACCGTCTCTTCGGTCAAGTTGAAAATGCCTTAAATAGCCATCGGTTCTCCAGGGACCAAGACGTAAATGAAGCGGTGTATAGCTCAGCCTAAGAATATTTGTCTGAGAGCATCAGGTTGTGCAATGATGTACCATCCGTATTGAAAAGCAAATGAGTTACCTGAAAAGCATATCACAAAATGAGTTACCTGTCAGATATGTCCAGTTGTTATAATAAATTATAAACATTGTTTGCAGATACTTATTGACTTATCATTGTACTAAGTTTATGCTAAAAAAAATAAATAAACTGAGCCTTATATAAAAGCTGTAACACTTTTCTTGGCACTGTATGTTGTACAGAACTTCACAGAGTTAAACATACCAGCTGGTTGTGTCTGCTAAGCGTACCAGCTGTCACACAAGGCGGCAGTGCATAACAACATTGTTTTGGATCCACTAGGCGGTATACTTTTGTTAATATATATAATTTAAAATTATCTTGTTGTTGCATCCTCTTCGTTCACTTATTAATTTAATAATATATATAATACTTTCACTTATGAACTTACTATTGTCACTTCCCAAACGTTTAAAGATGTTGTTTCTCTTCTTCAGTGGGTTGAGTACTAACTGTCGATTACAGAATAACCGTTACGGAATGGAGTGTGTGGTGGGGGTTGATGGTGGGAAGGGGTTGGCGCTGAGGTTCGAATTATGTATGTTTGACACACTGATCCACACACATAATTCGAACCTCAGCGCCAACCCCTTCCCACCATCAACCCCCACCACACACTCCATTCCGTAACGGTTATTCTGTAATCGACAGTTAGTACTCAACCCACTGAAGAAGAGAAACAACATCTTGAAACGTTTGGGAAGTGACAATAGTAAGTTCATAAGTGAAAGTATTATATATATTATTAAATATAATTTAACTCTACTGCTTGTAATTTACAAGCCACTTTAGTATAAAATAAATACAGTTTATATTTCTACTGTATTGGACTTAGCCACAGTAGTAAAATTTACTGACTGTAGACTTGTGTCAGTAAATCAGTCTTCTAAGCAATGATGATGGGCACCGATGAAGTGACTAAAATGCTTGCGTTTAGTAACATCGGACCACAGCCTGATAGCCCGGTAACAAGAAATATTAACAGCTGCGACGCCGGCCATCAAAGTTTAAGATAACAATTGATATTTATCTTCACTTTGTTAGCAGTACAGGCTGTACGGTTTGTACATGTTGATAATATTAACTGTTCAGTACATCTAACTCCAGCCACTCGAGGAAGTCTCACAAGACGGATGATGAGAATCAATTTTATTATATTTTAAGGAGCCTGGGTGCGTAGTAAATATTTTCCAATTAAATATTGTCAATTTTTGTAAATGTTTACATTTTATTTAATAAATAAATTAAATTTAAACCCAAGTAAATTGAAAGTAACAATCTTGGAGGAATACATATAGAGTTTGAAGGGTAACTTTGGGACTAGTCCTAGCGCGTTGATAGTATTTTTTCTTGGACGCTTGCCTGCACGGTTAGCGTGGGAAAAGATGTAATATGATATATTTAAACACTTAGAATAATATAAAAATAAATTTATACTGACTAGAAGACACTGAATTAAAGATACCATAATAAAGCATACGGTCTTTAATAAATCTCTTGGGACTTTACATTGAACTACAAATCCCAGCTAGCAGCTCCAGTAAATTCGATAATATATATTGGATATATTGCTTCCTACGGCAACAATACATGAGTTGTGGTTAAGGGTGACGTGATAAAGTTTGGACGTGACCGGCCTGCAATGTGAAAGCTTCCCTTCGCTGCCAGTTTATGAAGTCTGTAAATATTTACGCAATGTGCAATATGTCTAGCTAAAGCAACGTTGAATACAATAACATTTACTATAAGAATAAAACTGAATTACATTACAATATAAAATAATGTATTAACAAGGAATATATAGGTCAACTATTGTTGCGTTGAACTTGCTGTCCCCTTGCGTGGCTTGGGGTTAACGGCTGTTCACACTTTAAACCATAGGCTGGGTTTAGACAAAATGTAAAACGATAAAAGTGGACTGTATAAACGATTTATCATAAAAAACGGATTAAATGACATTCATGCGATTCTATAAATCCGCGCGTGCCCGTACGACTCCATATCTAACAATTTAGAATAATTTAAATTGAGTTAATTGAATCGTTCACATATTGACGGTCGTAAACTGAATTTTGCATAACACACGCGCGGAATAGGCTCTTGCCACTTGGAGCTCCGTCACCTGAATGCAAGAATGGAAAGGGGGAGTGGACCGACCTAGCTGGTCGGGCGATAAGCATCATGCAGCCGACGTCACAGGCGAATCGTGGCTTGAATACATTTTAAATCTGAACAACTATGAGGTATAAAGAAATTTGTACCTGAAAGATTAAAATGAAAAAAACCTATTTTCAAACCGATTTACTAAAACATACAATCAGTCAACAATCTCGCGTAAATAAAATAGTCTTAAGAATTTGATACAGTTAGTAGATCAATACCAACACCAACACCAATTACTTTATAAAGCAGTGACTGTCCAGCTACGGAGCATATCCCATGCACCGGTGGTCGTTCATCCAGACCAACAGTACAGTGGTAGAACAACGCTGTAAAAGACGCAATAATAGAAAAGCGACAAGCCCTAAACATGTATTAACTAGCGCCGACTAAAACAAATCTCTTTGATTTTAAGCGACTCCGAGCCGGCGGCGTTCGTGTAACTAAACTTACTGCAAAATGATTGAGCCGCGAAACCTACAATTTTTAATTGCGCCTTTACACAGTGCTGGTATTATCCAAAATGGATTACGGATGCGCGGTGTACTCTTCAGCCAGGACGTCGTGCTTCAAGAAGCTGGCTCCTGTTTGCAACGCAGCTGTGCGCTGTGCCACAGAGGCGTTCCGCATTAGTCCTGCACAAAGCTTATATTATAAAGCAGAAATAACGCCCTTAGATCTGCGACGTCAACTGCTGTTGTTGAGATATATAACAAAAATAATAGTACTATGGAGCCACATAAACCACGTGCTGCTGGCGAAAACTAACTTGCTAGGGTATTTGACCACCGTCCTTTGTTCACCAGACCAGGCGGAGTTTGTGCTCTCGAAATAGCCCGCCGCTACAACTTCGATTCGCCGATCGACCAAGCGTACATTCCGTGCGAAGTGCCTATCTGGCTGCTTCGCAAACTACATTTCAGGCTGGATGTCGCCAGTAGTAGCAATAAATCGTTCCACCCAACTGAACTGAAACTTTTGTTTAGATCAGTTCGTAAAGACTACATCGAGGAACACACCTTTGTGTACACTGATAGCTCGCGTGACGAAGAGCGAAGTGGGCATTGCGTTTGTCATCAGGAATGCCTCCCATTCCTGGAGCTTCCCCAAGGCGGCAAGTTTATACACCGCCAAACTGTATGCAATGTGGCAAGCTTGGTAATTCTGTAAACACCTAGGTGAAAGAGATTTGTTATTTTTACGAACCTAATTCCTCTGTAAAATCCGGGCACCTTGCACCCGTTACTACAACAGATAATGGCTTTATTCCATGCATTAGAAGAATTTAGTTCATATTTTACTTGTCTTTAGTGCCTCGGTCATGGAGATATTGAAAGTAACAAAGAAGCAGACGCTGGAGCGAGAAACGCTGCGAACAGCCCACAAGTCGATGCGATTGCGACACTACCTGGTGACGTCAAACAAGCTGCCACAAGCATCATTTTTAATGCGTGAAAACAGAAGTTAACACATGGAAGAGCTAACTTTCTGCCGTGAAGCAGAGCGTTCGTAAACGGAAACTACCAGGTGATGGCAGTCATCGTGAACAAATTTGCATCACGTTTGCGCATTGGGCACGCAAACTTGACGTCTTCATACCTCTTACAAGGACAAGAACGACCCGTCTGCACTTGTGGTGAAGCACTTACAATGAAACACATCATTCAAGACTGTAGTGCTCTTACAACTGAGGCAAACACACAGAATATAATGTAACCTGAAAGAAGATCTCGGAAACAAACAGTTAGCGATAGACAAAACTCTGTGCTTTCTAAAAGCACAAAATTACTCTATAGGCATTGAAAATGTCGGTTTGTGTTTTAAGGTGTACGAGTTTCTACTGTTGTTGAGTCAACTAACATGTAGCTGTGAAGACAACATACCGTCGAGCAACACTCCTGGTAGACGACATTTGGCTAAAGAGCTTAGTTGCCCAAACCCAAAACACTTAAAATACAATATTATCTTTACTTTACCAGGCTCTACATGCCTCATACCAGCAACATTTCTCACCAGCTGCCAAATTTTGTTAATCATATATCGGTGTAGATTTTTATCTATTGTTTTAATAACAAAATATCAAATATTCTGGTCTACTGTTTTGTCTATTTGATTAATTCGTATTTTGCATTCGTTCTTGCTATTCTAATATTATTATTTTTCTCCTCTGCCAAAGTTTCTAACACAGAATTGATCGTGTCTTTAGTTCACTGCATCTACAGCACTGTTGGAATACAACTTGCACTTACTTGAAAACTTAGTATGTGTGTGTGACTAGTTTGAAGTAAATTACTTTTTTTACCTAAGCTAATAGTTCTCAAAGTTTTAAAAAATAAATTATAAAATTTGTGATGGTTGAAAATCTGTAGCCAGGAATACTATTTGCATCTTGTAAACCGCCTAAGCCATTGTGCCTTTTAAGCTCTTAATTTAGAAGATAATTTGTTTTGTAGTTGGTCTTGTTGGTTACAATGTACAGTATACTGTATTCTGTGTCTCCGTGCAAATTCAACGCTTCTGTTTAGTCACAATTCACAGTCTTAAATTCGTTATTCCATTTTGAAAATTACATTGAGATCACATTACTCACATACACTTGCGCGCGCCTACCCAATACTGTATACTATAGAAACTCATATTTCAACTCGTATTTCGTTTAAAGTTAATTATAAGAAAAGATTCTTTCTAAAATGACACTGAAACCTCTCAAGATACAGAATACTATGTAAAACGTTTTTATATAAGCTATTATATATATAATATATATATATTATATTATATATTTATATTTTATAAAATTATATATATATAATTATATATATATTGCAACGAATCACAGGATCATGATAGGCGGGGCAAGTCATATATTACACAGACAATGGACATTCTTATTATATTCGTAGATGGTTAAGTTTGGTTGTTATCAATTGTATTTAGTAAGGTTAAGGGTTTAGTTTAGAAAAACTGTGCATTATTAGTTATGGTGATTCATGTACTGTGTTAGGGGAAATGTGCGCGCGTGTGCGTGTGGAAAACGTTTCCCGGGCGGTGCGTGAAGTATTATCGTTGTTTTGACATTAGCTGAACTGAGACATGTGTATCGCTACAATCCCTATACCTGTCGGACTATTGTTTACGTTCATGTATATTATTAATATGTAGGCAGCATGCATGAGATACGAGTAGTCTGATTACCGCTATGCATGCTGTTTCAAAGTAAATGCACTCTACTGCATGAAAAGTGCTTGGTCACTTTACTAACCATGTGACTTCCATCCACCAATAGAATGCTGACTGGTGGTTGGAAATTTTCTTATGCCTGTCGTTACACAGGCAGTTCTTCTACGCCATCTACCGCGAACGGAACGTGCACTCCTTGTACAAGAATTCTACCGCTTGCAAGGTGTTGTAAAAACTATTCGTCGTTAGTGACACGGGAAGACTCAGAACTGTGTGTGTAGTACATTTGCACACATCAGTGTTTTAACGCATTGTGCGTAAAATTACAAGCAGTTCTTCACTGCTGCTACCGTGAACGGTACATACAATTCCTTGTACAAGATTATACCGCTTGCAAGGATCTGTTAAGACTTTTCGGGGATAGTAACGCGTGTGACGCATAACAATTGATTTTATATCTTTACGCACGATATTAATATTGTAGTCTTACGTGTGTAAGAAGTGAGTGTAACTGTATCACTGTGCGAGATTTTCCGCAGTGACAGTAGTATAAATTGTTACGCAATAGTTCCATCAAGACGTTTCCGTGCTAGTGCAAGATTTCCTCATAGGGTGGTCTGCTGATCGCGGTAGACCTTGATATTCGCGAGAACACTTGAAGAAGCCGGAGAGGTATAAGCTCAATATACCGTTATTGATTAAACTCACTGTCACCTGAGATATTACTTGGTCTTAAACTCTATATAAGTTTTGCGAGTGATAAAATCCGTAGTACCGTTGTGTGTGCGAAGTGTCGGATTCATCGTGGGAATTGCAGGACATCAGCCCAGCTGTTACAGGACATCAGCCCAGCTGTTACAGGACATCAGCCCAGCTGTTACAGGACATCAGCCCAGCTGTTACAGGACATCAGCCCAGCTGTTATAGGACATCAGCCCAGCTGTTATAGGACCAGCCCAGCTATTACAGGACATCAGCCAAGCTGTTACAGGACGCCAGCCCAGCTGTAAACGTTTCTGGTGAAACGTCTGTCATTTGTAAGCCACACCTGACGATCCATCTATACCGCAAAGACCGGCCCTTCTCTTCAACAACATCATCGTGGGAGTCTTCTTATGTAACGTATCACGTCTTGCGTATGAACATTATTTAACATTTTAAAAGAAAGACTCTATATCAAACATTACATTCTGTACATTTCAAATATACCATATAAACTATAACTTGTGTTTGTACAATAAATAATCTTAAACCCTCCAATATAGACTTGTAATTTGAAATACGCATACTATCATATCCTATGCGCCAATAGTTTAGTAATTTGTGTTGTCGCATAGAGATATTTTGGCGCTTAGCAACGTAGGGCTCGTAAAATAGCGGTAATTTACGCTATTATATAATTGTCTATGAATATAAAATTTGTTGGAAAAATCCGACGTATAAATATAATTAACGTAATAATTGTATGTGTATTGTTCATGTGAAAAGCTGAGGATATAATTTTTCAAGTGTGCATATTCTCTTGTATATCGTATATGAACAGATTTTATCAGTATATTGGAGGTAGATTATTAGTTGTTGTATGTTAGATAAGGTATTTACATGTTGATATTTTGAACTGCTTTTTCTGCGTGCATATAAACTGGTTACCATATGTTCTAATCTTGTTGTGATAATAATAACTTGGTTTGCGTATAAATCAATAAATTTAAATTTACTAAATTTTAAATTAAATTTTTGAGCATTATGGCGGAGTCAAAAGGGATAGAGAATCTTTTAGCGGCCATATTAGCGAAGATGAAAACCATGGAAGAAAAGATGGAGGAAATTTCAGCAGAAAATAAAGAAGAGCGGAAAGATGATAGAGAAGAAATGAAAGCCTGGCGTGAGGAGATGAAAGCCGTGGAAGAAGGGATGATAGCGGGTATACAAGGAGTTTCAGAGGAAAGTAAAGCCAGGGATGAGGAGATGATAGCCATTAGGCAGAAATTTTGAGAAGAAATGGACGCCGATAGAGAGGAGAGGATGGCGAAACTACAGGAAATGTCAGCTGATATTGAAGTAGATTTATCTGTTGAGAATATTGTACCTTGTGATAATTTTGAAGTACCAAATGCCCTTGTGGAACATACTCTCAAAGAAAGTAATATGGAAGTTAACCAAGATGTGACATCTGAAGGATTAAAGGAGAACAGTAGCGTAGCAGGTGAACTTGAAAGTGATTATACAGAAACCACCTTATTAGGGCCTAGTAGTTCGTATCTCGGTAAAGTCGAATATTTAGAATCTGCATCGGATTGTAGTGAGGCTAACAGAAATGAAATTAGTAGTAACAACACTGTTAGTCTGGAACATACTTCAGGTAAGTGCTGTGGTGGGGTGATATTTGGTAGTGTAGCAGATATAGCATGCGAGAACCGGGAACATATGATAGGATCTGAAGCTATCATGGATGCGGACAGTGTATGCATAACACGTAAAATTTCCGAACCAGTAGTAGAGCCTGGAACTAGTATGGATACTAATGGTGCAGGTATTTATGACTTATGGCCTGATGATGAGGTACTAGAAGAATCAATATCAGGTACTGAGGTGTTTACTGAGGACGGAGAGGTGAATGATACTGGTGACAATAAGGTGACAACAATTATGGTAAATAATAATGAACCGCCGCGTAATCAGTTTCATGTTCAAACACCACAAAATCAGCCGCAATCACAACAACATAAAAATACAACTCAGCAATTTAATACCAACTTATTAGCAACAGTTATTGAAAATGATTTAGTTGAAAAGCAGTTCAATCAATCAAATATGAAAAATGTTAGTTATAAGAATGAAACTGTTATGTATGGCCTATATCCTGCCGAAATTAGGGATAATTTAGTATGTAATAATGATAATAGTAATAAACATGAGGGAAATATTAGGATTGAAAATTGCACCGACCTTATTGTCGAAGCAAAAATCAATGGTTATGGCGACGAGAGGTTGTCCGACAGTGGCACAGAAATATCGCTGTTGGACAAGCAGTTACGAAAGAGGTGTAAAAACCACTTTATACAAATGCCGATTCTGCCGGTAAATCACACAAGGGTAAAATCAGCAGCGTGTGAGTCGCAGATAGTTGAAAAACAGGCACGTATAACAAGATATGTGCAGGGAACGAAAATAGATGTGACCGTAATTGGAGTTAGAAAACTCGGACATAATATTATATTGGAAATCGACGAATTGAATAAACTGCCAGTTGGAGTTCCAAACCATACATTACGAGATAAGGTTGATAGGGTAGAGCACCTTATCAGACTAGGACGCTCGAAAGATAAGATAACGAATAACTCACCGACCCTCAAGGTTCAGTTAATGGGTTGCGAGATAAGGCAATTACGGTGTATATTAAGCAAATTCAAATCTGTCTTTCCAAGTAAACGTGTGCGTTTCAAAACTGAGAAAAATTTATACAAAAAACTCAGAAATGAATGTCAGGATATAGGGGTAAGAATGTGTAGTGATGTTAAATATGTCAAGTTCAGTTTTAAATGTTGTATGTAAGATGACTCTGAGAGTGAACAATAATCTAGTTTTGATAAGGAATGTTGTCTGTGTACGCTATGATCCTGCAGTAGATTTCGTTATCTGTGTGTCAAGAACATGTGTGTTTGTTTTGGTTTGAAGGTTACCACGTGTCTTGTGAATTGATGCTTCTGTCAAAGTGACAGTTGGAATTGTTAGTATTAATTGAGGATGTTTATTTGATGTTAGTTTGAGGGTATTATTATTATTTCAGGATTAGGAAGTTGTTTTAGGTATATTAGAAAAAAAAAATTTTATTTTTTGTTAGTTAACTAAAAAAAAAAAAAAAATTTTTTTTTTTATGCGGGAGGGAGTTAATCCTGCAACGAATCACAGGATCATGATAGGCGGGGCAAGTCATATATTACACAGACAATGGACATTCTTATTATATTCGTAGATGGTTAAGTTTGGTTGTTATCAATTGTATTTAGTAAGGTTAAGGGTTTAGTTTAGAAAAACTGTGCATTATTAGTTATGGTGATTCATGTACTGTGTTAGGGGAAATGTGCGCGCGTGTGCGTGTGGAAAACGTTTCCCGGGCGGTGCGTGAAGTATTATCGTTGTTTTGACATTAGCTGAACTGAGACATGTGTATCGCTACAATCCCTATACCTGTCGGACTATTGTTTACGTTCATGTATATTATTAATATGTAGGCAGCATGCATGAGATACGAGTAGTCTGATTACCGCTATGCATGCTGTTTCAAAGTAAATGCACTCTACTGCATGAAAAGTGCTTGGTCACTTTACTAACCATGTGACTTCCATCCACCAATAGAATGCTGACTGGTGGTTGGAAATTTTCTTATGCCTGTCGTTACACAGGCAGTTCTTCTACGCCATCTACCGCGAACGGAACGTGCACTCCTTGTACAAGAATTCTACCGCTTGCAAGGTGTTGTAAAAACTATTCGTCGTTAGTGACACGGGAAGACTCAGAACTGTGTGTGTAGTACATTTGCACACATCAGTGTTTTAACGCATTGTGCGTAAAATTACAAGCAGTTCTTCACTGCTGCTACCGTGAACGGTACATACAATTCCTTGTACAAGATTATACCGCTTGCAAGGATCTGTTAAGACTTTTCGGGGATAGTAACGCGTGTGACGCATAACAATTGATTTTATATCTTTACGCACGATATTAATATTGTAGTCTTACGTGTGTAAGAAGTGAGTGTAACTGTATCACTGTGCGAGATTTTCCGCAGTGACAGTAGTATAAATTGTTACGCAATAGTTCCATCAAGACGTTTCCGTGCTAGTGCAAGATTTCCTCATAGGGTGGTCTGCTGATCGCGGTAGACCTTGATATTCGCGAGAACACTTGAAGAAGCCGGAGAGGTATAAGCTCAATATACCGTTATTGATTAAACTCACTGTCACCTGAGATATTACTTGGTCTTAAACTCTATATAAGTTTTGCGAGTGATAAAATCCGTAGTACCGTTGTGTGTGCGAAGTGTCGGATTCATCGTGGGAATTGCAGGACATCAGCCCAGCTGTTACAGGACATCAGCCCAGCTGTTACAGGACATCAGACCAGCTGTTACAGGACATCAGCCCAGCTGTTACAGGACATCAGCCCAGCTGTTATAGGACATCAGCCCAGCTGTTATAGGACCAGCCCAGCTATTACAGGACATCAGCCAAGCTGTTACAGGACGCCAGCCCAGCTGTAAACGTTTCTGGTGAAACGTCTGTCATTTGTAAGCCACACCTGACGATCCATCTATACCGCAAAGACCGGCCCTTCTCTTCAACAACATCATCGTGGGAGTCTTCTTATGTAACGTATCACGTCTTGCGTATGAACATTATTTAACATTTTAAAAGAAAGACTCTATATCAAACATTACATTCTGTACATTTCAAATATACCATATAAACTATAACTTGTGTTTGTACAATAAATAATCTTAAACCCTCCAATATAGACTTGTAATTTGAAATACGCATACTATCATATCCTATGCGCCAATAGTTTAGTAATTTGTGTTGTCGCAATATATTTTTTAATATATATATATACATATAACTTCAAGTATTATATTTTCAAAAGTAATTTATTTCCATAATTAACACAAAACATCTACAAGAAATAACAACAGTTACTGAAAAAGAAAATATTCGCATAAAGTAGATATAAAAAAAAAAAATTGCTAATTAGCAACAGATAATTTAATTTGGCTGCGTTAAAAACGTATGTTTCAGTTAGTGTAACTTAAGCCGTATAAAGTCTGCAGCCGGGCATGTAATTAGCAGTGCTAATGAAGCAGCAGCAACAGCTAAGAAGGGGACATTTAATTATTTTTTTCCCTGCACCTGCATGGCAAATCGTACTGTTTTTGCTCATGTTAGCGTAATTGCATTACAGCCAGCCCAGCTGTGTGATACCGTGTTAGTTTATTAATCTCATCTTCATAGTGTAATACATATTTCATTCTGCATGTACAACAAACACATTATCAATTACATGAATGTAAGTATTTATTACATTGTGACGATTTACTAAGTTCATTAATGACATCAGTAGCTAAATCCTAATGCAATAGTGTCAGCTCTATAGTGTTATAAAGCTACGGTTTTGTTTTATTTTAGGTATGTTCCTAAGATTTATGATATAGTTTTGTTTATTCTACCCACACAGCGACGTTAAGTATGCTGTCTTTGGGATGACGCAACGTCTGTCACCTGAACTTTGTAATGGACAGTGCTGTCAGGAATCAGTACTATGACGTCTGATCTTCTGGTCAACTGCATACCTGATACAAATGGTACAGGTTGACTTTATTTCGTAGATCCTTCAGTTCTAAAAACTTATTTCCGTCAGATAAATTTGCCATTTATCTTCTTTTTCCAAAGATGAAAATTCACTTTTAACAGAAAATTGATTTTGTATTAAGTCAGTTGTTACAGGTTTAGTATTCTTTGTATGACTCTACAGTTTACTGAATACGTCAAAAATGTATTACTAATATCTCTGATACATCTGTTGGTCACGACCTGATGATTACATGTTATATCCATGTTTGCGTATAAAAATTGGATTTATTATTGGAATTCACAGCGCTTATTTTGTGATATGAAAGCAGAGGCACGCTGTATTCATTCAAATGTTTTTTTCAAAATTATATAACATTTTTCTGTACGAGTAGAGTAAACGGCATGCTGTACAGTCTTTGAACATTACAAACGGAATTACAGCTGTAGCTGCCACTTGGCTCTTCTAACGAAAACTATAAAAACAGGTACAAGTAATGTTTTAATTAAAATTTACGCAAACAAATGTTTAAAATAAAACGTTTCCACATCATAAAATCTGTTTTAATTTCAGCTATGAAAACATTATACACTTTGCTTAATTAGTAATATTTTGTGGTATTAAAGATTCTTCCAGTGTGTTTTAGCCAATACATATGTTTATCCACTTCTCAAAATATAAAAATTGTTTTTCCTACAACAGAAATATCTTTGTCATCAGAGGCTGATGCAAAAATTTATTCTACAAAAATTATTTTAGTCTATACAAGATTGAATTTTGGATAAGTTGCCTTGTCAAGTTGAAAAACGCTAATATTAACTTCTGCAATATGTTTTATAAACTGGCTGTGCACAACCTAATTGTAACTTTGTTTTAATGAAATTGAAAAGTTTTTAATAAAAAGAAATGAATCATTTGATTTTAAGTAAATAAATAAAATTAAAAAGTGAATTATGGGATAAAACAAAGTAGTATATGTAATTTCCAAACGTATTGTTACAGTTCAATAACTGGCTTTGATTTGTTAGTTACTACATGTTTATGGTTAGCGAACTTCATTACAATTCTCTGATACCAAAATTGCCATTTTTAGATATCACAGACATTATACAGATATACAGACTACCACATAACAACTTAGTATGCTTGGGTTGCACTTCTCTATAGTTACTTTAAAAGCAGCTTATATTATAATACAATTGTTTGCTGGAAATTAGGAAATATATCTTATACACTAGCAACTTAACACAATGTAATTTTACAATGTTTTATCTACGTTTATTTCCTAAATTTAACCTCAGCCTTTATGTATGCTTGTTGGTGACCAAGTAATATTGAACAGAATTATTCGTACACAAAATATCTATGTTGATTACTACAATAATTAACAGCAAGATATATAATAAAGCGTATTGGTTAATAAATTGTAGGTTGTGCATTAAAATATTGCAACGGAACACAGGATTATAACCTATGTTGTTTGTATCAGACCATTTACTTGTTTAAATTTGTTTTATGTAACATTTTGTCTTTTAGCCATAAGTTTTTTATTTAGAAATGGATAAACATGTAGGGTATACCAAACTCTGCGTAAGAAGGTGTTCTATATGGTCATGTATTTTTTGAGTGAATTTTTGCGCATGTGCGGGTGTGATAAATGTGATCGCGATATCTTCCGCGGTAATTAACCGATCGACGTGAAATTTTGACAATGAATTGTTTATATAAATAACTTCTATTTGTGTATACTCTGAGGTTCATAACTATTTTAGAAATATGGTTTTTTTAAGTGAAGAAAAACTCAATTGTAACTCTTATCAATGATAGGGTAATAAAATTCGTAGATAATTTCCATGCAGGCCTTTGCTAAATTATACAACGTTTTTCAAGAAATTCGTATATCTGTTTGTTCCATCAATCATGTGACTTGGGCTTAGCCAATCAGAATACACTAATTTCAGTAAGATTCATTCGTTGCAGAGCTAGGATGGTGACAGTTCTGCTTTAGCATCTGCAAGGGGAAGTTGTGCCCGGTGAAGAGAGTTGTTCTCTTACGAACATAGAAATATCATATATATAAAATAAACCTTGGTAATTCTTAACGACGTTTTGCGTTAAGAACCGAGTGGGTAAAATATTTAGGTATAAATTATACTATAATATAGTGCTGTTTTCGTGTAAGTTAAGATATCCGCTTAGGGAATTTAAAGACACTCAAGATATTGTGGAAGGTGTACATTAAAGGTACCGCATTAATTAATACCCATATTAACCCTGAGATTAAGGAAATATAAAGTATTAATTAATAATAAACTGTACAAGTGAAATTTATAATCATTGTGAGTGCACAATTTATGAAGAACCTAATAAATGTTAGCAGTCAAATATAATTACAACGAGATTCAGTGAAATATCGCCGCTGGAGCCGCCTGCCGTAGAAGAGGACGACAAGACGAAGAGGACGCCAGGACGAAGAGGACACCAGGAAAGAGTGACGCTGTAGAAGAGGACGACAAGACGAAGAGGACGCCAGGACGAAGAAGACACCAGGAAGGAGTGACGCTGAAGAAGAGGACGCCAGGACGGGAGCGACGAGAGGAGAGGAGGACGTTGCAGCAACCAAGTAAAATCGATTGATATTATCGAACAATAAAAACTATTATTGCTATTATCAACACATGACAATATATGATACAATATACATATTTAAAAACTATATTTATGTGTATAATAAAGAATTTTTCATCTCCTCCATATTGACGTGTTTGTAAATTTCACACACTCGCCATATCCTTATTAGTATAATCAAATTTGAACCGTTGCAATATATTATTATCATTTTATATTCTATGCTTACGTTATCTACACACGTATACTAATAGTTACAAAAAAATTCACAATACTTTACCAACGCTTACAAATATGTAAAAGTATTTACAAATTCTTAGGAAAGCATCATTATAAAGAACATTAGACTTTTAAAAACCCCATGGCCTATAATCCAGTAAATGTAGAAGTAATTAAAAAAATGTTATATTCATGAAGGGTAGTTATATCTCATTAAGATGTAAGTATCAATTCCATTTAAATTTAAATTTTATATAAATTGTTTTCTTAACTTTCCACTTATTTTGTTGTAAAAGTGTATGGTAAAGCATGTACGCATACATAAAGAAAATAAGAAATTTAATTGAAAATTTAAGTTAACGAATTACCTTACAAATCTGAATTCTTACAAACATTATCATTTAATGAGAATGTGCTAAATAGGCGAATTCAAAATAAAAGGAGCTCAAGTATCAATTAGAGTACCATCAGAGAATAAATTTCAACGAGTATTATCTTTAAACATTGCCCATGTTAGATAGTTTAAATTTTGAAAGGTCACGATAGACATTACTGTTTAAATCTTTTTCGGCTACACAAGAAACCAAGTTTTCGCCTACACTGGAAAATTGTTCACCATCTTTACGCAAATACATTTAATAATAATGGCTCTCTTTTGTAGTAGCAAAGTAGTTTACTTGTTACTGGAACTTAGTTTGACCAGCACTGCGCTTCAACTGGCCATTTTTATACATATATGTATGTAGACATGGCAGGCTACAATGCAGTGTGTTTTTATAGTGCGTCAAAGATTCAAACGCAGTAACTATTATTTTACTGCCTGACGCAATACCTATTTGTTTATTATTTCACAGTCAATTGGAAACATAATTATAAGGCGTTTCACTGACATATTACTCCAATTGCGATCAAAAAAGTAAGGAGCTACTTAAAAATTAATTACAAAAAATTAAAAGCACACTAATCTTTTATTCTCCAGTTGTCAAGTAAATAGGTAGTGTATTATAATTGAAAATAAGAAAACACATACACACACACACACACACACACACACACACACACACACACACACACACACACACTTAAAATCACAGACAAATAAACACAAAACCATCTGAACATCAAATTATTATAAATAAATCACCTTACATCCGTCGTGTGACTTCGTTACGTCGATTAAAATGACGCGTTTCGGAACATGTTCCATCATCAGATAAAATCGCTCTATTGAGGTCGTTAAACGTTAAAAACACATGTTACACATAATTGTCCACTATGTAATTCACTTGCTTCCTAAATGGTGCGCACCACGGCGAAGCCGATCGGACACTGAACTATTATCTGAGTGATTACACCTAAGCAGGTTCAAAGCTGTATCGTATAGCGGGTTGGATTTAAAATTTAAGTGGTCATTCAATATGAAGTCTCGGCTGTTTATGTTATTATATGCTTTGTATATTTCGAACTCTTCCATTGCGTCCATGTAACGGCCTTTGTTGCACAAATGTAGGGGTATTAAATTAGATTCAAAATCAGTGTAATTATGATTGTGAAAGATTAAGTGGCGGGCAAAGTTGGACTTGATATTATTTAACAAAGTGATAATATATAGGTGACGTTTTGGTGTGTGTTCTTTAAATCGTTTGAGGAAACCTCTCCCCGTTTGACCAATGTAAAAACTGTTGCAGTCGTTACACGATAATTTATATATGCCGGATTTCTTTTCTAAAGGTATGGGTTTTCTATGACGTAGTATTTTTAATAGACTATTGTTTGTTTTGAAGGTAGCAGTAATATTCAATTTATTAAATGTGGAGGCTAGAATCTTTGGCATTATATTTGTGTATGCGGTAGAAATAAATGTTATTTTTGTATCCTTATCTATTGGGGGGTTGGATTTTCGAATTTTATGTTTCTTGATGAGATTATCAATCAACGTGTTTTGGTAACCATTAGCTAAAGCTATATGTTTAATGGTATTCAACTCTTATTGTAATACATGCTAACTCTTATCATCCATTTTCGCAAAAGTTGGCAGCTTATAATTATTTTATCCGCAGATTGTTGGCAGTACCTCTCAGTGATTATGATTACCGTGAGGAGTAACCTGCTAACACAAAATCAGTTAACTGTGACACACAAAATATGTTGCTTGTGAAAATACATTTATAAAATCTTATAAACGAGAATAACAAGAAACACCTACTGAAAATGAATTTTCAATTAAGATGAAACCTCTCACATTTAATGAATGAATCACAACTCGGTTTCCCGACAACTTTATTATTAATCATTTGTAACCCCTCTTTGGATTGTTTATGCCTCATAAAAAAAATTGTTTTTTGAAAAATAAATTTTAAAAATTTTTTTTGGAAATTTTTTTTTGAGTTTTTTTTTGTTTTTTTTTTTTAAGAGGGGCCACTAGTTATTTAAAACTAGGCATAAGCCTAGAGAAGCTAAAAGGCGCTAGGTCCAGGGTGACGGGACTTGCAATTATACTCTCGGTTATAAACAAACATAACATTTATTGGGTCTTGTATTGTGTAACATATCGTGTATACTTGTATTTCTTGTTTATTATAATTTCAAATTTTGTGTATAAATTTTCCCAGTGCATACCCCACAAAAAGTGACACAAACATAAATCACAGATAATATGTATAGATATAAAACAATTGTTTTCTTTGTTGTTGATTTTTTTTTGTTTTTATAATGCAAATATATTTCATGTAAATATCTTCCCCGTACATACCCCACAAAAAGTGACACAAACATAAACCACAAATTATAAATATATATCTATAAAACAATTGTTTTCCTTTTATATTGTAATTATTTTTTGTGTAAATAATCTTCCCCGTACATACCCCACAAAAATGACACAACATAATTCACAAAGTATAAATATATATATCATTTTCTATATAAGTAACTCGATGTTTCTTGCAGTAATTATATAATTTGTGATGTTTTCAATTTGTTTCTTCTGCAAGTAGATAATATTGTATATTCTTTTTATACAAAAAAAAAGAATATGCAATATTATCTACTTGCAGAAGAAACAAATTGAAAACATCACAAATTAAATATATATATCTATAAAACAATTGTTTTCTTTTTTTTTATAAAGTAATTATTTTTTGTGTAAATAATCTTCCCCGTACATACCCCACAAAAATGACACAACATAAATCACAAAAAGTATAAATAGGTATCTCCGTCACATCCACATTCTAAGTCTCGCTATATCGATACCCAACACGCTTATAAGTTTAAAAAAAAACAGAGGCACTCGCCTATATACCCACCTTTTATTTTTATTGACATTTCTCTGCAGACATACGAAAGTATGAAAGTTAGACTGGGTCGAAAAAAATAAATATTTTTTTTTCGGAACGCTTTAGTTCGGAAAAGTTGCCTATTGTAATAAGAAGAAAAACGGCATTAAAAAAATTAAAATCGGTTAACACCTTCCATTCGCGCATCGTACTTAAGTTTATGAAAAATTGCAAAAATCACGACATTTTTGTAAATTTTTTATGTTAGTTAAAACTTTTAAAATAAACACGCTTTAGTTTTGTATGCTTGTTTTATGGTTTAAATAACCTAAATAAATTAAATTCTGATCAATAAACTAATTTTTCCGTTCGCGCAACGTCTGGTTGGATTCGGTTCTATTTTGAACGTTCTGTTTGGATTTGGTTATGATCCATCCGGAAACTTAAAAGAAATAGTTGGCTTCATCTTAAAATTATACATGCCTGTGTGGTTTGCCATCAAAAAGAGCAAATATTTTACTGACGGACCAAAACATGTCTTTCTAGCAATCCAAACATCACGTTATTTATCCGACGAATTACTTCAAGTTGTCGATCCACTAATAGAACGAAATTCGTTCTTTGCGCACCCAGATAATGTTCTACTGGCAATGGTTGTCGATGAAAAAGAACATATTTGGGAGCTTGGTTACAGAAGGATCTTAAAAGCAAGACAAACCGTCCCTAAGAAGAAGACTGTTAGAAATTTCGTACCACCGAAGATAAACTTTCAAGCTTCCGATTACACTGAAATTATTAATTGGAATTCTTGTGTGTTGTATCCTCCCCCAATGCTGCGGGACCTAAGTGAAGATGATATTAAATCACTCATCAATTCTGACACTAAGACCATCAGAGAAATACAAAAGTTTCCCTGTCACACCCAGACTGTGGAGAGGTGCGTCAAACGTGTGACAGAGGCCTCGAATAAAGTATGTGGATATGAAGCTAGAGATGGCTATATCCGAGCAACACTTAAGTCTAGATCGGTTATGCCTTATTTCTCCAAAAAATCGGATTTTATAGGTGTAGTAGATATAAAAAAAAGTAAAAAACACAGTAAGCCAAAGAATCCTAGTCTATGGAAAATCTTTGTAAATAGTTGTAAATATAATGCAAATACCACACCCAACAATTGGATGGTTGGTTGGGTAGGGTGTGGGTGGAACTCGACGTGCAACCACCTCCACGTGGTGAGTTCTGGGTCGTTTTGTTCTAGCAAAACGAGCGAAGAGTTGCACAGTAAAAATTGCGAAATACTGGTAAATTTCTGTTTCTTCTAAGAGGTTGCGCGAACGGAAAAATTAGTTTATTGATCAGAATTTAATTTATTTAGGTTATTTAAACCATAAAACAAGCATAAAAAACTAAAGCGTGTTTAATTTAAAAGTTTTAACTAACTTAAAAAATTTACAAAAATGTCGTGATTTTTGCAATTTTTCATAAATTTAAGTACGATGCGCGAACGGAAGATGTTAACCAATTTTAATTTTTTTTTATGCCGTTTTTCTTCTTATTACAATAGGCAACTTTTCGGCACTAAAGCGTTCCGAAAAAAAAAATATTTATTTTTTTCGACCCAGTCTAATGAAAGTGTCACTAGTTCTCCCACGAATCTGGACTGCCCAAAATGCCAGATGTAACATTAAAGAAGTCTTAAATTTGGTAAGATAAGAAACCACGAGTCTGAAAATTTGACTGAGGATGATACATGGGAAAGACGGTGAGCCACCATCTTTCCTTCGGCCGGAACTGTAATTGTGATTTGGCTGAGATAAAATGATTTATAATTTTAATAATGATTAATAATTTAACAATAGCGTGTAAAAAAATTTACAATAATAAAATGTCCTGATAAGTTATGTATTATGTTAAGAAAACTGGATTGGCCCGGGAACCAACATGTTCCTCAGCCTGGAGCATGCCTGTGTCTGCATCCAAGGCTGCCTATACAGGATTAAGCAGGGGCTGGACTGTTACTGATTTAGACACTTATAACCCTTACATAAACCCAAAAAAAATGTAATTTAAATTTGTGAACTGACAGTGGTAGACTGAACTATGTTGACAGGCATTACGGCTAAAACCTACCAGCCGGTGAGGTTTCATCCTGTCACACACAGAACTCCCCCTTACCTAGACGGAAATACCCCCCTTTACTGGAAACTAGAAAGAAAATACTGATTGAATTAAATTTGATAGGCCTTGGATACCTGCCAGCTCCCGGGCTTACATTGAATACCAAGTTATTACATTATCAAAAAAACCGCTCACAATTCTGTCTAGTTAAAGTGGGGCCTGATTAAAACGTTTTAAAGATGATCAACATTTGGCAATGTATCACTCGTGCTCCACAAAAGCTATAAGTTGTTGATGATCAACATTTGGCAATGTATCACTCCTGCTCCACAAAAGCTATAAGTTGTTAACAGCACAGATCCGGGTGTCTATGGAGATATAATTAATTATAATAATGGTTTGAGGTCACCTGGTGTTGTTGAGGTTACCAGTTCCAGGGTGAGAGTTGGTTGGACTAGGTCATGTTGGTTGTTGTCCTCTACGACAGGCGAAGTCGAAAGCCCTTTATTATACGTTCAGGTGGAGATGGTCATCCTGAGGCAGCGTCCACGTCTTAGACCAGGGGCCCGCAGTTTTGTGTGTGTTTATCTACTCACGATAGATGATAGAATTCCAAACAAAAAGACTTCGCTCTGTCGAAGTGGTTACTTGATGTTACTTTTGTGGCTGACCAAACGAGACAGGAGAAAACGTATTAAAATGCGCATTACTCAATTGCTGCATCAAGGCGACCGATAGGGCGCGTGGCGTGTACCGCAGCGCCTTGTAAATTTCGCCGTTCCGCTTAACGTTAAACGCACTAACCGCTAAACTGATTGTGCTTTATGAATATAATATCTATATTTAAAAAATATACCGTATTAGGTTTATTTTGCGTTTTTAATCGCCGGCTCGTAAAACGACCGGCACACATTCAGAGACGTTTAAACGTTTGAAGCCTATAGAATAATTCTTTTAAAAATTAAATTTTTAGTAATATACAACATAATAAATTATTAGTAGTTTCATTTAATATTAAACGATACAATTATATTCAAAAGTAATAAAAATGATAACCAAATAGATGCATTTTTGAAAGACATGTTTACAAAAATTGTATATTTTCATAGTAATGAACTTAAAATTAAAAACGAAATGTGTCACGAACTGAAAATTGTAAAAAACACGTCAAGTCCAAAAAAAATTACAGACAAAAACATGTAACTTCTAAATATGTTAAGTAGTAGGGTAGATATTCTAACCCTTACACAAAGAAGAAAATATTGTGTTAAAACATATAAATTCAAATTATAAAAGCGTAAAAAAAAACGGAGAGGATGAAGAAGAGATCCCCGAATTATGAAATAAGGAGATGCATAATTATGAGACACAATAAAAGAAAGCCATGTGAAGTGGTTCAACCAGAGTGTAGAATAGGTGACTCATCAAGTATGAACCTAAACATGTCGTTTAGTTGTCGTTGTAAAGTTGCTGAAAAATAATACTCAGAAAGACGGAGTACACTACAGAACTTACATCGTGAGCAATGGTTTCTAATTTTTGAAAGGTCTAATGATCTAATGATAGGCCGATGCTTTTAGTTATATATAGGGCGGTTATAAATTTCTTTCTTTGTTAAGATATATTTCATTGTGATTTATGAAAGATATCAAATATTGGTAAGTCCTAAGCTGTTTATTACCACGTTATTAAAATTTGAAACAATCTTTTGTTAAGTTCATGTCTACCGCACTATGATGATACGAGACACGTAATTGTAGCGTGTGTAATTAAAAGTTGGACACTTTAATAAAAACGAATGTTATCAGTAAAAAATATCTGTAGAAGAGAAAGTAGTATGTGACTGTTGAAACTACGAAACTGTTGGATCATACAACTTTTTTAGACAACAAGTAATTTTATAAATAACAACATTATGTCTTATCATTTGTCAGTTTAAAATTAAAATAGATAAAGCAAAGACAGTGTATGATCCTCAAACTGTAAAAAAGATCCAATTCTTCAATTACTTCTGCAAGGAGATTGCTAAAGTAAACATATTACTATTTGGCAAAACGTAAAATTTATTAATATTATTTAAACAATTAAAAATTTTCCGTTCGTACAGTAAGCAAAATATATAAAAAACTGAACACGTGTATTATTGGCAACACGAGAGTATTGCTGAATATAACGGAAGGACATACTGGCAATTAACTGAATATGTGTAGTATTGGCCATAGGAAAAGTTTCCAATTATTATACTGTATAAGAATGGAATACGATAGGCAATATATTCCCAGGAAAGTCTGTTCCTAAAGTACCAATCTCGTCTACAAGTCTAAAACCCTATTAGGCTAGACAGAATCCTCTACCAAGAGCCAACGGACTCCTTAGGGGGCAAACATTGGAGTACACGTACACATGTTATGACAAACATAACAAATCTAATTGTTTTCTCCAACCTCCTATAAATTACTTGCTTGTGCCAATGTAAAACCAGCCTGTCACTATCGCTATCGATGGGTCCGAGTCTATATTGCTCGTCTTACACATTTTTAACACATTCATTTCATGCATACTCTCTTCCGAAATTGATGTCCTCAAAGACACGGTTTCTAGTGGTTCTCAAGATCGCCAGTTTGTTTAAAGTCATCTAAAGTCACAGATTATTCTGGAAATCAGCAGGGTAGAAAGACAGCCATTCAGCGATGGTCAAGTTAGTTATTGTCGGGCGTTTGCACAGTGCGGTTTGAAGTATTGTGGCGAAGTGTTATGTGTTTTATAATCGTTCGGGATAGTTGTAATGTTAGTTGACATTTTATTGCGTGTGAACAATTTTCATTTGATTTGTTGTAAGACTGTCTTGTTTATTAAAAACTGTTTAATTTTGATAATTAAAGCTGGTGATTAGTGACTAAAACGGTGTCGTGTATTTTGTTTTCCACTGTACCATACGACGATCAGTTAGAGCGTCGTAACAATACAAACAAGTAATACGATTAGCTATACTTTTAGTCGTAACAATTTTTAAACCACGTTACTTGTAAATTATACAAAAATCGTACGTAAATTACACGTAAATACTACGTTATAAATACACATAGACTAAACTATAGCAAAAGCTTGCACAAAAGGGTGCTAATATTACGTGCACATATATAGAGGTATTACATGGTTGTGGCAGACGGTGCGACATTGGCTGCGACGATTGAAGAGGTCTGAAGTAAACGGAAAGAACCAAACCGGCTCTGACTATTAAATGAACCACTTCTGACTATCTCCCTTTGGGTGAGTCTGTACTGTACAGATCCATTTCCTTAAATTAAGTCCTGTAGTAAACTATTAATAAAATTTGAGCAAGAAAGATTCTTAACGTACTGAATTAAGCACATATTTTTTACAACGTAGTATAGGATACAGTTCTTTCTAAAACATATTTGGAATGTATATAAACACACTGTAAGTGAGTCACTTTACGTTTGTAGACTTGGATGCTACTGTATTTAGTTACCGATAAAGTAGGTATGCATTTACTTTGTTGTAATAAATAAATTGTACTTATCTACTATTAAACTACAGTTTGGATACCACTGATGGATTGGAGGGTCCCTGTGAAAAGGAGGGTCCTATTTGTTACACTGACTAGAATGTGTAACCGAATGGAAGGATCGTGGATTATTATGTCAGGAAATATATAGAAGTTGATATTATAAGTTGTAATTAGTACTGGTTTATCTCATATGAGATGAACGGTGTCTAAGATGTAAATGAGTAGACGAAACCACAGAATTACAAGAGTAGGAGACCTATCGCGATACTTATATGTTGTCTGGGACTTTCATTTGATTCTGTCGAAAACGTACAGACAAGGTTTAACCAGAAAAATTCTGCCCTTGAGCTTTCTTGCGGACTTTATTCGTGAAGACTGAGATCTTTTCCCACAATGAGAAAAACAACACTTTTAGGCAGGGTGCCATGAAAATGAATGTGGGGAGAGTAACACATACCGTCATCATGATGCTCGGCAAGAATTTTGAAAGCGACACGGGCAGTATCAGCCCGGCCACCAGTAGTATAATATAATATATTATAATATAACTTCCTGTCTTACCTAAACGAAGCTTCTGATTACACTACCGATCAGGGTTGAAGGTACTTCGGGTCCGAACATCGGTCTCTGTAAAGCTAAAGAGTTGTTTTCATTCCTCTATCTTCGTGAGGACCTGTTACTATGCAGTGCGAGAAGTTGCATATTATAGTACGAGAAGTAAGTAAAAAGTATAGGTAATTAAGATCGTCGTTCTTCCCATCTGGCCCAAGTGTTGCGTTTAACAGTCGGTAATAAACTTCTACTGACTACAGATTCAGCTAAGGATTCTACAAAAGTGTTGTATTTGACCTTGCAGCCCTTCTAGTTGTAGATACAATATCATGACAGCAAGTAGTCCTATTATTGACTGCAAGTCATTATGTACTATATATAATTGCGTTAATTACTCTCACCTTCTACTTGAAGGACGATTATGTCAAGTGACAATGAATGAAATAATACTATCCATTAAGGTCATGTGTGCAGGGAAAAAATTGATATAAAACAATTCCATAACGAGTTAGGCAGTGAGAAGGAGAAGTTGACAGCAGACAAAGGTACGTGCCCTGAGTCGTTGTAACGATTATCTTCCTCTGGCGGGAATGCTACTTATAACAGTGCAACTGATGAACAATTTGCACTATGCGCTTACTGTAATCGTCAAGTGAATGTTGTTTCTTGAATATAATACTGTTTATTTCCCGTCTGGTGAAATTCCATTTTTAACATTAAAAATAATCATGGTTAGAAACGTGAATCACTGTTAGAAATTTAATGCGTAACCTAAGTGTTTTTAGTTATTATTTTGATTTCATAATGTGAATTCCCAGACAGAAGCTATTCGCTGATGACTTACGCAAAAAATATTTAAGGAAATTCCAATTCCTATAATACTTGTGTTGGGTGTACAGAGTATTCTAGCTAGGTTGGGGAGTATAGTATCTGTACTATAAAGTATTACAGTACATAGTTATTATATAGTTAGTATAATATTACTATTATAATAATAATAGTATTCTAAATTTTCTCTTTGACTAAATTACTTTAGTAGAAAATTGTGTTATAATTTTAGAAAAATAGATGATACTAAATAGATATAACATTAATATTAATAGTGAAAAACACTAGTATATCAAACGTCTAATTTACAGGATACACGTGAAGCTATAAGTTGAAGATACAAAGAAAGAAAACAAATCTTTTTTATTTAAATGTTATTCATTTTTATTTTACTACTTTTTATTACTAAACCTCAACATCAGTGTCCAATAAATTTTTACCTATGAATAGTGTTTATTATTTACAAGTTACACAATATACTGAGTCGTTATTAGTTATGTTTGATAATCAAGTTAAATTAATTTAGGAACTGGCCAATTTTGAAAATACAGTTTCTTAGTGTTTACGTGACACCGGCAGAAGAGCTATATATATTAGGAGTAAGGTATTAGTGTAAGGCATTGTCATTTTAATGTATGGAAACAATGGAATAAAAAAATAAGAATAACTGATAGAACGGAAAGTAAGTTGGTGAGAGAGAGAGAGAGAGAGAGAGAGAGAGAGAGAGAGAGAGAGAGAGAGAGAGAGAGGGAGAGAGAGAGAGAGAGAGAGAGAGAGAGAGTGAGAGAGACTGACAGGGAGACAGACTGACAGAGTATACACTTAGGTGTTGAAGACATGCAAATAAGGGGTGACAGTGAAATCTGTAAAAGCAAAGAAAGAAAGGAAAGGATAACAGGAGACAGCCGCATATTAGACAAGGCGAGACATTGATAAAGTCATACAGCAGGAGACACTTATATGTATACATCGTGTAATTATGAAAACATCTTGTGTCTCTTTCTTGCTCCGTTATTATTTAAGTATCTAAAATATAACCTAAAATGCTCTCAAATAATTTTCTTGCTTTGAATATTTTATTCCAACAGGCGTATGCAGGACGTGTTTGTTACTTTGCATGTAACATCCAAGTAAATTATATGCTAGACATTATTTGTCATAAGAACATGAGGTCAAAGTATTTTACCAGTTCACTAAAAAATTGTTCCTATCGACTATAGAAAGGTGATCTTGAAGTAGTAAAGTGTTTGCAAATGAGAGTTGATTTAATTCCCAGCCTTATGATAAATCGAGTAGAGGTGACCGTGGAATCTGCATTATGTTTCCGCGTTATGGAATATAAACATAATTAACAAGGTAATAAGATAATAAAAATGCACCTTTTAAATTCTACCTGGTGTAAATTCTATCTCATGTAATAAAGTTACACTCATAAAGCCGTAACATTATGAAGAATTTTCCATGTATTTCGTGTTACTTTAAAATCTGTATATGGTTTGTATACTTACTATCTATAAGACTTAAACTGTGGACCACGTTACACATAATATTTACGTAGTGTATTATGCATTCTTGTTCATATGTGGAATGTATTTAAAAACTCACAAAGTGTATATGTGTTTTATAGCCTGATTTGTCAAAATTAAATTTACATCTTTTATGGGATGTATGTAGCTCATTACCTGAACAAGTTTATAACCCTGATTATATGTCCAATCTCTTGGACAAGCAGAAACTTTTATCGAATCTTTAACAAAAATGTTATGGTAGTGTTTACATTTAGTCAATTATATGTCTGTGTATGTTGTTACAGGGAAGATGTGTATACAATTTTATGAAAACCAAAATATAAAAATACAAATGATACCAAAATACCAGTAAACTTTAATTTTATAGTAGAATACTGACAACTTTATAAATGCCGATTTCAGAAGACAGATTTTTAAAACTAATTTTAATTATTTTTTAAATTCCTAACGCAAATATATTTGCAAATGAACAAATAGTTTACTTGAAATACATGTTGAATGCAATATCTTGTTTCTTATTTAATTGGTTTTTTACTTACTCATGTTAGTAAAATAACTTCAACTCTTGTATTTACTCAAGTTAGTAAAAAAAATTCCAATCTCTTTCTGCATATTGATGTTATGGTTTCAAACATACCGAAGTACGTATAGAGCCAGCTAAACCTCCAGGCCACTCTGAATTTCTCTGAAATCGTCTAGTTGGTGACTTCGCGTTCCAGAAAAAAACATCACGCATGGTACATATTGTTACGCCCTTACACAACATTCTACGTTTTCCTCGGCTATTCCATCGGGGCCCGGCTATAATGTGTGTGTGTGTGTGTACATATTGCTGCTACTGTGAGATGAAGGACAATTACGTGCAACTTTTCACGCGTCCGTAGCGAGAGTGTTCCAGACTTCACCGGTCCGCGCGCACTGTATTCAAGGCGGCAAGCAATATTACGCTCTAGTGTTTTCTAGTAGCGTTGACGCGTAGTATGGATTATTCTGTTACCTCAGCGGGGTATAAATCTAAGCATTCGGCGACACTTAGTTTTAGTTCAAGTGAGGTTCGAGTTTATATTGGGCGATTTGTCAAGTGATATCAAGTGCTTGAGTGTTATAATTATTGCGGAATTCTTTACAGTTGACATTATTATTGCGTGTTTGAACAAATTTAACTTCAATTGTTGTAAGAGACAATTTTATTGATTAAAAATTATTAATTGTAATAGTTAAAGCTGGATATTAGTGATTTCGTTGGTGTTTTGTATTTCGTCTTCCACTGTATCATACGACGATCGGCTAGACCGTCATAATAATATTACCTATGACGCTTCTTCTATGTTGAGAATCATTCATTCAGGCGTGATTTTCGCCTTGCTTTTGTTCCTCTTTCCGAACTATTAAGCTCGTACGTCGGAGTGATACACGCTCGGGAAGTAACCCTCCTATAGATGCTGTGCACACTATATACGACTATTTATTCATGTACACACATACTTCTAATCTGAATGTTTGGCATTAGTCGACACACATAATCAACAGCGGCAGGTTAATTAAAGGTTCTGCTTTACTTTAATAGACTCAATTCTAAAACTTTAAAAGTTATGTACTGGTAAGTTGCTAATGGACAGTTCAGGATTGACACATCCTATCCCAATTATTCCGCATTAATCTAAAAACTAAAAATACACCAATTAATAATGAAATATTTAGTAATTGTTCACAAAACAATTAATTTACAAAAATTAATTATGTTGTTATTTTTATGATAAATATACTGTAGATGCAATTACTTTCATTTTAGCTGGTACACTAAATGACGGTGCCAGTATATAGCAATATTCAAATCCGGTGATACTGGTAGAAGTTGATAGCCGCTAACAGAAAACTTGTGTTTAGCGTTTCGTTACTGCCACTTGTGTGAATCGTTTGCGAAAAACAGTTTGTTTTAGTCAATGAGTTCGCCGCCGTACTGTTGACTCTGCATTATAGTGAATTACTGCATTAATCATTAATTACACAAAAAACATGTTCAAAATAGACCTACTATAGATTAGGCACACTTTTTCAAAAAATCAACAGAACTTTACGTACCACACCTATGACTTACGTACCACAACTTTACTCTGACTTTAGTTTTTTGCTGTTATTATTTTATCACCAAATTATACAATTTTAACAGATTATTTCATTAAACTGCCGTCTATGTAATGCTTAAAAGTTATGCCATTTCATCGTAAATAATAAAGATATAACTATTAATACAGGTGGTATGCACTAAACCACTTGGAAGAATAAAAGTCCATTTATTTTTTTTAACGTTCTACGGTATCTGTAAATTCTGGAAATATACAAGGGGTAATTTTTTTTCAACCTCCGGTGAGTTGGCAAATCTGATTCTATTATCATAGCAACAATCTGATTGTTGATTAATGTTTTTGAGGCTTCGTTCTAACCTATAACCACTGGTTTTATAGTTATTTTGTCTATTACTGTGGTGACGATATTATAATTATGTCAACTACGATTGAAATTGCCTCCAAGTGTGAGATTCAGTCTGTTATTAGATTTCTTCAACCTGAAGGTCACAGTGCTGCAGAAATTCATCAAAGGTTGCGTAATGTGTATGGAGAAAATGTGGTGAGTGATGGTTCAGTTCGGAAATGGTGTCGAAAATTTAAAGGAGGGCGAATTGAAGTTCTTGATTGATATTCTTACTCAGAAGCTTGGGTATAGGAAACTCTATGCTCGGTGGGTTTCCAAACAACTCACAGATGTCCACAAGACTTGAAGAATGGGTGCATTGTTATCGTTTTTGGAGCGCTAACGTACCAAGTGACTACCATTTGTTCACCGACTTGAAAAAGTGGTTAGGTGGGCAGCGGTTTGACTCCAATGATGAGTTAAAGTCCAGTTTGGCAGATCGGCTGACTACTCAGGATCGAACATTCTACAACATGGGCATAGAAAAGTTAGTGCCTCGCTATGATAACTGCCTCAACAATGGTGGTGACTATGTAGAAAAGTACTTTACATATATATATTGTAATAAAATAAATAAAATAAATATATGTGTTGATGATATAAAGCTATTGTGGAGTATGTGACTCCGATGTAATCAAGTCCAATGTAATATGTTTAATTGGTGTGGCTCTCGACGTCTTACTGGCCTGAAACACTTCCTTAAGTTTCCCAGCTGGTCGAGTCCCAATGGTAGCAAGACCGGTCGAGTAGCGTAAAGTTGATGAAGAAATATATATGCTCAGCTTCACCGAAAGTTTCAAAACAAAAATTATTGTTTTGAAGAAAATTAAAAAAAAAATTATGTTTATAAAAAAAAAATAATAAAAAAAAATTTTAATTTTATTAATTAATTAATTAGGATCAATTAATTAATATAGGGCTGTGAAGTTTTAAACAGTGTAATGCTCTTCTGAAAATTTTTATTAAAGTTTTAGTATATTTTAAATAAGCTATCACCACTCATAAGACTGTCTGTAAACCAATCGATACTTGTTTACCTTTTTATTTTTTAGGTTATCTTCACTTACGGGTGGTAAAGTTCTTGTAGATTATCAATTAGAATTATATTATTGGTAATTAGTATTATTGAAGAAATAAAGAACTATTAAGTATTGAAAAGTATTAATATTTTATTAAGTAATAGCAATATTGACTCTTATCGATTAGTATCGATTCTCAGGATATCGAAAAAAGTTACAAGTATATGATATAAAAATTAAATAGGGTTCTTTAAACAGCCAGTTATTACCAAAGTCAGAGAAATCGGGCTAATATTTAAAAAGTATAACGTTACAATCAAATTAATAGTTATTAATAAACACAGACATTGAATAATAATTTGTAAATATAATAAATGTTTTCACCCAACAGCTGTTGAACTAAGAGGAGGCACTGGGATTGTCAAAGAAAGATGGCTGCCGTCAAGTCGATCAAAATGTTGCTCGTTCCTGCCGTGTTCCAAATAATGTATTTTGAAGCAATATTCCTGTTCTTGTGTCTGCAAATCTCTTGTTATATGTTGTGTAGTGACTGGTGTAGTGATCCTGGGTTGTATTTAGTATGTCTGTGTAATTATAAGTCAAACACTTTCTCCGATTCCGTCACTAATTTGGTTTAATGTATGATACAGTTTTCTAGTGTTTTATGGTGTTTTTCGGAGTAGATTTATATTGTTCTGTGTTATGGAGTGTTACTTGATCGTTTCTGTTATAATATGATAGTTTCAGAAGTATTTTACAAGTCACTCGCGATTTCACAATAACTCACTATACACTCGCTTTGTATGACGATTATAGGTTAGGTTATCCACGTTATCAAAGGTATGTCATGTTAACCTAACCGTTCAACTACCAATAATTAACTAACTGTTTCCTTCAGTTTCAATTAAACTCTTAGCCCATATAATATTATCCTTAACATTGTTCAAAAATATTTTCACATCCTGTGTACATTTTACTATTTCACTATATGAATGCCTAAACTTTGGTTATTTGTCAATTTTATTCACTAGATTTGATTTAAATTAATCTTTCAGTTCATTCTGGTTATTTTCAGATTAAATGATGCCATTTTATAGTGTTTTCTGTCCGAAAAATAGTAATTTTACTTTCAGTTTGGTATACAAACTGTTTGGAAGTCAAAACATTAAAATTTACTTCCTGTCATTATATAAATTCAGCCATTTTATCAGTTATATTTAATATTAATAATTCTATATTGTATTAAAAGGTTCCTATTCCCTTATTTTCTGGCAATTAATTGAATTAGTTGTATTCTGAAACATTATTCTGAAATATATGACTCCCATGTCTAAATTTCTGAGTTTAGTCATTTTCACTTTTATTCATAATTCTGAATATAATTTATTAAAATCTCTCTAAATGGTATGTGCAATTATATGGCATGATCTCAAGTTTATTTTGTCTAAACCCCTTTTGTTTATTTGCATTTAATTGAGCAATTTCTCTGTTTTGATGAAGTTTGGTTTCCATTCTTTTGGCCAATGATTTTTTAACAATTTTTCTTACAAAATAATTTACAAACAATATATGATGTGTGATACCCTCTCTGACTTTTACAAATAGTATTATAAATTAAACATGTTTTTAAATTACACAAAAACAATTAGTATTGGTTACAATACAAACAATAGTTAAAACAAATAAAGAATTTTTTTTTTTTAAATAAATGGTTGTCTTCAAGTCAGACATTTTGCAACACAATCCTTATTTCTAAACATGGAAATATGGCTTACAAAAAAGGTTTTTTACTAACTAACATCTTAATTACTCTCTACTATTTACAAGTGGTAACTATTTTTATAGTTCTGATTTTAGTTGTTTCAGACCCAAACAAATGGCCTTATATCTAATACATTTTTAAACATTCTTGTACTATATACATAAAAAACCTTATATTTATATTCTTATTTCTAACTATTATCATAAGTAGGATTCTACAGTTTTTATACCGTCTTTTACATTGTCTTTGGGGAATTGTACCCTGTCATTAACAAATAAATAGTATTAATTGTTCAAAAGGTATTATGAACTCTGTTTTTCTTTTTTCATGTAAAACAAAATGTTATTTCAAACAGATTCATGACTTATGAACAATATATTGTCACAGTACACATTTTAAGTCATTGAAAAATGCATATTTCATTGCATCCAATGTTTGTGATTGCCAAGAATGAAACACAAGGTTCATTTTTTATAATACCCAAAACTATCACTGGTTCACTTTGCACTTATATAATTATGTTAATGCTAAATGGTCGTATAGTCTTATTAACATAATAAATTGGTTAGCGTTTTTTCAATGGAGATTTGTTCCATGGGTACTATATTGTTGTTTCATCTTAGTTCACAGGAAACTTTTACTTTATACACTCCTCTCTCTTAAATTTATATACATGTGGTTTTTATTTCGTTATACTTTTGTTTTTAGATATTTATTTTGGGGATATAGGGATTTGGGTGTCTTTTATAAGAGCATGACATCTTCTTCAGGATGCTGCCCTCTTCTTCTTTCTTCAGTCTTCTTTTCTCCTGCCTTCTGGGACTGGTATCTTCTCCATCTCCTTCTTGTTGCCATCAGGTTTCTTGGGATCTTCTCCATCTTCTTCTTTATTACAGAAATACACAACCTGTATTGGTTGATCTTGGCTTATTTTAGGGTTTCTCTTCTATTTATTCTTCCTCGTTGTGGGTTTGGTCATATTGTGTACTGCTTTGTTATTTACTATTTTACCTTCCTGGGTTATACCTTGAAAACCTTTGGTTATGAGACTGGTTTTGGATGACTCATCACTAGTAACTCCTTTTATTTTAACTTGTATTTTCTTTATAATAATGATTTCTTTCCACAGTTGATATGAATTAATCTATTTATATTAGACTTAATGCTTTCTTCCAAATTTAAATATTATAACTCCATTATTCTAATGATCAATTGCCATTCAATATTATGCAAACATCTGTCACGCTACAGATTGCTCTTCTCCAGAAGTAATTATTTCAGACATGTTTATGGATGAAATAATTTCTTATGATAATTTCATCATTTCTTATAATTCATTTTCTTCTCCATTTGTACCGACTTTTTTATAATTAGAGTTTAATTAATTTTATATATATAATTATTTGTTTTACTACTGATCCTTTTCGGATAGTTAGTGTCTTCTGAGATATATTATAATTGTAATACATTTTCTTTCTATATCAACTCCGTGTTGTATCCTTGGGATATTAATTCCCTAACATTCCCTATCACGTGGGCTGGGGCAGATCAGAGGGGCACTGTACGCTACTTCTCTGCTGGCCATACACCACTTCTATAAATTGAGTACAGGGGCATATCCATCCCTGCTCAAAAAACATAATGCTGCTGGAATTATCGTCAGTCAGTCATCGAATAAATAAATAAAAAGTAGTCTCATTTTCGACTAATAAAAATATCTTTGGATTCTCCACTTCGTAGTCTCTCAGATTATCTCACATTTTCTATCTTAATAAATCTTCATAATCATTATTATACTCATTATATATATATTTTTTCAAAACTCTTAACTTGTCTGATATATTTATTTTAATTATGGTTGAAAACCTTTCTTTTAATAATTCTGGTTACTGTTTACAGTGTAACTCTCTTTCTTCTTCATCTGAATTCTCTTTATACTTTCTTCTGGTTATTCATAGTATTAGCATGGTCTCTATATATAGTCTTTCTTATTCATTATTTGAATGGTCTTAATATATCATATTTAATTTTTTTTTTTAACATTGTATCTTTACATTAGATATACAGGTTGTTATATTGATCATTTTATTTAAGCATTTTGGTTCTTTCCTTTCTCTTAGAAAGTTATTAATCTGCCTTCGCATTCATTAACATTAATTCATTTATATTATATTTCATGTGGTATTTATTCTCTTTGCATTTCATATAGGTCTTATTATTATCATTTGTTCAAAATCATCTACTCCATCTGTTTGGTATGAGTTGTTCTTCTTCGCTCTTAATTAACTGTTTTCATTATCGTTTCATAAGTAATTAGTCTCGTTGCTTCCAAATTTTTTCCTTCTCTGGCATATTACACTCTTTCTTGTTATTCTTCTCTACTCCTTCAAATGCTATTGTGAATGTCTAGCATTTATTCTGGATTAACGTTAATTCTCTTTTCTGAATTAACCACTTTATTTTCTTCTCAATTCAATCATAATTGACACATAATTATTTTTTGGAACTTGGTTAGTTTTAATGTAAAATTCAAACTATTCTTTTTAATTAATTGAAAAATATTTCTCATAAATCCTTGTAATATGTTGATCTTATCTTGTTTCAAAGTACTGACGTTCTATCAACATTCAAATTCTGTTTAATTCATTTATTCCCAGAATTGTCTCATTCAGAATTGTTTATAGTATTGTGATTTTACTATTATTTCTGAATGTTTTGGTATTTCTCCAAATTCAAATTCTTCTTAATTATTTACCATAAAGTTTTCTCATAAACTTAGTTATAGTAAGTTGGTCTTACTTTATTTTTAAATTTTTCATATATTAACTTCAAAATTCCTTTCTTCTTAATTCTTCCAAAATGTTTTTCTCATAATTCAGTGGTAGTAAGATGTACTTACTCAGTTTTAAATTTTCATAATTATATTTGAATTCAAAAGTCTTTCTTTTTCTTTCATAAAGTTTGTTCCAAAATTATTAGGTTGTAAGTTGTTCTTACTTATTTTTTAATTTTTTCAAAATATAAATTCTAAATTCCTTCTTCTTATAATTCTCCAAAATGTTCTTCTCAAAATATTAGGTTGTAAGATGTACTTACATTATTTCCGAATTTTTTAAAATTAATTAAAACATTCTTTTAATTCTCCAGAATGTTCTTCTCAAAATATTAGGTTGTAAGATGTACTTACATTATTTCCGAATTTTTAAAAATTAAATTAAAAATTCTTTTTCTTTTAATTCTCCAAAATGTTCTTCTCAAAATATTAGGTTGTAAGATGTACTTACATTATTTTTGAATTTCTAAAATATAAAATTCAAAATTCTAAATCTCACCACTCATTCTTCATAATATTTCTTCATAGAAGCTTGATTGTACACTCCTTTGATTTTTCCTGAAACGATTTCCCTCAACTCATATGTATTGTTATGCTTATCATTTACCACAACATATGGGCCAGTATATAGTAATAGTAGTTTTTTGGTTATGCCTTCTAAGGTGCTAGGCAGCTCTCTATTTTTTAGGAGGACTTTTTCACCCTCTTTATATGTTACAATTCGCCCTATTGCCTTCTGGTATTTGGCTTGCCGTTTTTCCTGATCTTCTGCTACCTTATTGTAAAACTTCAACTGGTTGAATTTCCTATTGTTGTTCGTTGGAAATTCAATGATTTGTTCAATGTCTCGGGGAGTCGGCTTCTCATACATGGCTGAGTACGGTGGAATTCCTATAGCTGGATGGTGGGCGTAATTTAGGAATGTTTCTGTCGCTGCTAGGTACTCTTGCCACTTTTTCTGTTGGTTGTGACAGTACGTGCGCAATATCCTACCCACTTCTCTTAGTACTCTCTCAGCCGGATTGCTACTTGGGTGGTAGACTGATGTCTTATATGTTTTGACCCCAAGTGCTAATAAAGTGTCTCGCCATCTCCTCCCCTTAAACTGTGTACCATGGTCGGTAATAATAGAAAATGGTCTACCGATCTCTGGGATATACAAATCAATAATCACCGCCAAAACCTTTGCTGTCGTTGCCCGATTAACCGGATATAGCTTTATATACTTGGTGTAGTGATCCATTATGATTACCAAGTATTTATATCTGTGCCGACCACCGCTACGGGGAAATGGCCCGCATATATCCAAAAACACTTTTTCCAGTTTTGCGTTGGAAGTTATCGGTATCATGATACCCTCTGTCTTTTCATTGTTTACTTTTGCACATTGGCAGATCTTACAGGACTTGATGTATGTTCTCACCTTGCGGTTGATATTCTTGATCTTACAATTTTCCTCTAGAGCTTGTATCACTTTTAACGCTCCCATGTGACCATACCTGACATGGTAATCGATGATGACCTCCTTTTCTATTTGGTGCGGGATTATCACCTTCCATGTCTCATCGTCCAATGCGGTTTTTATGAATAAAATTCCCTTGTTAAGGTGGTAATATTTAGAAATGGTTTCATCATTGGCTTCCAAACGACTCACAATCTTTTTCAGCTTAGGATCAGACTGCTGATGGATTCTGATGTTTATTAACAAAGCTTGTAAATCGGCTCTGGTCGTGAATATGTTATAAATTTTTACTAAGCTCTCCTTCTCTCCCTCGAAAGTCTGATCTTCCAGATTTATACGTGACAACACATCCGCTACCACGTTCTTCTTCCCTGGAATGTATTCCCATTTCAGGTCATATTCTTGTAGGGCGAGTACCCACCTAGCCAATCGGCCGTGACTCAATTTGCACCTACGAAGGAACGAGATGGATTTATGATCAGTTCGTACTGTTACTTGATATCCGAGAATGTACGTCCGGAACTTGCTGCATGCGAACACCACGCTCAACAATTCCTTTTCTGTCACACTGTAGTTCTTTTCGCACTGGTTCAGTGTGCGACTAGCGAAGCTTATTACCAGATGTTGTCCCTCCTCATCTTCCTGGTATAATGTCGTTCCTAAGCTTAGATCGCTAGCGTCACAGTTTAGAAAGAACGGTTTCTTAAAATCTGGGTGACGAAGTATGACACTCTCCAGAAACTTCTCTTTTATCAAGCGGAATGTAATATCTTGATCTTCACCCCAAGTCCATTTGTTTTTGGCAGATAACTGTGGTTGAAACTTGGCGGTCAACTCGGAATATCGGCTCTGAAACTTCCTGTAATAGTTACAGAGTCCGAGGAAAGATTGCAATTGTTTCCTGTTTCTTGGTTGCGGGAACCTCTGAATTGCCTCCACTTTCTCTGCTGATGGTGTAATACCTCGGTCGTCTAGGTTGAAGCCTAAGAATTGTACCTCGCGCGCTATGAACTTGGATTTCTCCAACTTCAGTGTTATGTTGTTCTGCGCTAGTTTGTTTAGTACAAACTCCACTCTGTAACAGTGCTCCTCCCAGGTTCCGGACGTAATTAGTAAATCGTCAACATAGACGGTGGTAAATTGGAGCGCTTCTGGTCCCAAAATCTGGTCCATGCATGCCACAAATATGGCGACAGAATTGACAAGTCCGAAGGGCAGTCTCTTGAACTGGTAATTGCGCCCTTCGAAAATGAGCGCTAAATACTGGCGGCTTTGTGGATGCAGCTCTACCTGCCAATAACCACAGACCGTATCCCAGGTGCTAATAAATCTAGTACCATGAAAACGCTTTAAGATTTCTTCTATTTCACCGGGAGAGGTTCTGTCATTCACAATTGTCTTGTTCAACTCACGCGCATCTAAACAGAGCCGGACTTGTCCGTCTTTCTTCGGAACAGCAATAATTGGACTAGTGTAAGGTGATTGACTAATCTCAATTATGTCGTTTTCTATCATCTTGTTTATCTCTGTTCTCACGGCTTCTTTGAGCGACTGCGCTATTGGATATGACCTCCGGTTAAACTCTACGTTTTCTTTAAAACGAAGTTGGCACTGGTAGTTTTTTACCTTCCCTGGTTCATCAGAAAACACCGCCTTGTATTTCTCATATATAGCGATTAGACGATCAGCCAGATGTGTTGGTATTTTCTTGTTATCGCTTCCGCACTGGAAATTCCGTATTTCTTGGATCTTAACTGACCATAAATCCTCTCCTCCATGATTGTATATTATGGGTTTGTAAAGATGGCTGTTTCTAATAACATTTATTTTACGAAGTTGTTGATGTATAGGGCTGGGAAGTATAGTTGTGCTTCCTACCAGATCTGCGGTCCAAGTTACTCCGTCTGGGAAAAGTGATACTCTATTTAAATTAAGATCGATTACTGCCGAATATCTACGAAGAATATCGCAACCGACTAAGATGTCAAATGGTAATCCGGTGGCGATTAAAAATTCCATGTCTAAAGCTATATCACGGCTAACGACACTTAAGGAAACTTGCTTCCTGATGGTTTTATTTTGGCGGCCAGTTGCACCTACCAACACAATGTTGTTGACTGGTAACATTGGCAAAGTTTTACCACATGCACTCTGTATTCTCTCCAACTCATTGGAGTTTATTATTGAAATATTAGCTCCTGTGTCTATCATTATTTTAGCGGGAACTCCTTCCACCTCCGCTGTTATATAAATTATCTCATTATTACTGTTGCTGAGACTCTTCTCGTTCTCTTCCAAAAGTTCAGTTCGTATGTCTTTCAAATAATGGTTACTGATAATAGTGAAGTTTTTATCATTGTTTGCTGGTTGCAAATCATCCTTTTCTAACCCAGGAAGTATAAGCAGTAACGGGTCATCGTTGTTCATTACTGCCTCCTCTCGTTTAAAGTATTTTGTTCATTGTTTGAGTTATTATTGACCGAGGCATCGTTCGGGAAACTCTGGTTTGTCTCCTGACGTTCTGTACCCTGGTTGATGTATAACGCCCTGTTCGGTTGTCTGCCAAGATCTTCCAGGCTGGTACTTCGTCTTTCCTGTTCGTATCTTGGGCCGTCTCGTTCCGCACTCCTCCATCTTCGGTCAGCGCCGTGGAAGCTGCTCCTCCTCGGTTGATAATATCTCCTGGGTCCGCGATCTTCTGCTCTTATAAAATTTACCCTAGGGCGCGACACTCGGTTATTACTATTGCTATTATTATTATTACTAATATTATTATTATAGTAATTTCGGTTAGGTGGGTAAGGTCTGTCACCATTATTGTTGGGATATGGATTTCTCTGACTGTATGGGACATTATTATTTTGTTGATAAAAGTGGTTTCTATTATTTGGGTAGGGGTTGTTATTCCTCACGCCGTTAAAATTTCCGTTAAACTGGTTATTACGCGGCTGGTTGTTAGGGCCGTCGTAATTACTGGGCTGGTTCCGGTTATTTGTATGGTTATTGCCGTTATTGGGGTAGGTAGTCGGCCTTGCTTCTGGTCTCTCATTTCTCTTCCTGCTCTGCCGATAATACTCCTCGTTCTCGTATCCCTCTAGTAACTCGGTCATTCCCTGGATCGTCTTGATCTGGCTACCTCTCCGGGCCCTGATAATGTCCTCATCATAGTGATAAGATATCTTATTCACTAAACATTCTTCTGGGATTGCTGGCTCAAGGTGTTTTGCCATACACACCTTCCCCAAGAAATATGCCGTCATACTGCTACCTAATTGTGACCTGTATCTTCCATTACAAATATTGTCACGTATCAAGTTCTGGGTGGTCTCAGACCAGTATTTTGTCTTAAACATTTTCCGGAACTGTTGGTAGTCGGAAATTTCACTCCGGTTGGCCATCCACCAATTATCTGTTATGTCTCGGAAAGACTCGTCGAATATCTCCCTGCTATGGCTCCATTGGGTAATTTTATGCTTGGTTAAATATTCTTCTACCCTAGCCAGGAACTCCATCGGCTTGCGTTTGTATTGCCGGAAGTTGAGCCACTCTCGGCTTTCGTTGACGGGCAATCCGGTGAAATGAGTCGGTCTGTTTCTAATCGCTTCCATCTCCTCTCGGCTTTGTCGCACCTGACCGGTGATATTGGCCATGGTCTCTTGTATATCATTACATCGTTCTGTGCCCTGGTTGCGTACTTTTCCGAATTCTTCTTGATTTTCCTTCCTCTGTTCTTCTACCTTCCTACGACTATGTTCTTCGATATTTGTGAACTTGATGTTCACCACTTCTTTAAACTCATTCACCTCCTTTTCGGTCTGGTTGCACTTTCCATCAATCTCTCGAATCTGTCGATTGACCATTATATTTTCTTCTTCCATCTTCTTATCCATCGCTTTTTTGTTAACCTTGATTTCCTTATTCATTTCTTCTCGCAACAATTCCATTCTTTCGTCCAGTTTGTCCAGATTCTCCTGATTGACTTCTCTTAATTCTTCTCTTAAAATTTGATTGTCCTCTCTCAATTCTTCCAGCTTCTCCCCCATCTTCTCTTCCAACTTCCTGTTATCTTCTTTCAACTCTCCCTTCAATTGTCGGTTGTTCTTCCCTATCTTCTTCCTGGTTTCATCGATTTTCTGATTAGTATTTTCAATTTTATTAATCAATTCTTCTTTGGTCACCTTGAATTCTTCCTTGAAAAATTGGTTGTCTTCCTTCAATTCTTCTAACTTCTTCCCCATCTCTTCTTCCATCTTCTTGCTGTTTTCTTCCATCTTCTCTTCCATCTTCTTGCTGTTTTCTTCCATCTTCTCTTCCATCTTCTTATTGGTTTCATCAATCTTCTTACCCAGGGACTGGTTGTCTTCCTTCAATTCTTCCATGTTCTTGTTCATCCCACTTAATTCTTCTTTCAAGGACTGGTTATCACTCCCCATTTTCTTACTGTTTTCGTCTATCTTCTTGTTATTATCGTCCATCTTGGACTCTAGGTTCTTATTATTTTCATTCATTGCCTGCATCATCCGCCTGAACATTTCTTGGTTTGTCATGTCCTCTGTTTGCGACGGTCTCTCCTTTTCTGGAACATTGACTACCCCTGTCTGTGTGGATACCTCCGGTTGTTCGGTTTGTTTGGACAACACCGGTGGTAATACCTCTTCCGCCTCTACTGGCGTCGCCTCCTTGTTGTCCATATCAGCTTCTATTTCTTTCTCGGCCTCCGCCGCCCGTTTCTTAGATGTTGCACGTCGTTGCATTTTCCCTCGAAATTCTCTGGCTTTGTAGCTGTTGCCTAGCTCCAACTAGTGATTGGGCAGAATGTATTGGCCTTCCAATCGCTAATTAAAGCCCCTAAAGTTGTGCGCCAATTTGTAATAAATAATTAATGATTGATGTGTGAATCTGTAAGTTGTAATTGGTGTGTATATGGTGTGGCTCTCGACGTCTTACTGGCCTGAAACACTTCCTTAAGTTTCCCAGCTGGTCGAGTCCCAATGGTAGCAAGACCGGTCGAGTAGCGTAAAGTTGATGAAGAAATATATATGCTCAGCTTCACCGAAAGTTTCAAAACAAAAATTATTGTTTTGAAGAAAATTAAAAAAAAAATTATGTTTATAAAAAAAAAATAATAAAAAAAAATTTTAATTTTATTAATTAATTAATTAGGATCAATTAATTAATATAGGGCTGTGAAGTTTTAAACAGTGTAATGCTCTTCTGAAAATTTTTATTAAAGTTTTAGTATATTTTAAATAAGCTATCACCACTCATAAGACTGTCTGTAAACCAATCGATACTTGTTTACCTTTTTATTTTTTAGGTTATCTTCACTTACGGGTGGTAAAGTTCTTGTAGATTATCAATTAGAATTATATTATTGGTAATTAGTATTATTGAAGAAATAAAGAACTATTAAGTATTGAAAAGTATTAATATTTTATTAAGTAATAGCAATATTGACTCTTATCGATTAGTATCGATTCTCAGGATATCGAAAAAAGTTACAAGTATATGATATAAAAATTAAATAGGGTTCTTTAAACAGCCAGTTATTACCAAAGTCAGAGAAATCGGGCTAATATTTAAAAAGTATAACGTTACAATCAAATTAATAGTTATTAATAAACACAGACATTGAATAATAATTTGTAAATATAATAATTGTTTTCACCCAACAGCTGTTGAACTAAGAGGAGGCACTGGGATTGTCAAAGAAAGATGGCTGCCGTCAAGTCGATCAAAATGTTGCTCGTTCCTGCCGTGTTCCAAATAATGTATTTTGAAGCAATATTCCTGTTCTTGTGTCTGCAAATCTCTTGTTATATGTTGTGTAGTGACTGGTGTAGTGATCCTGGGTTGTATTTAGTATGTCTGTGTAATTATAAGTCAAACACTTTCTCCGATTCCGTCACTAATTTGGTTTAATGTATTATACAGTTTTCTAGTGTTTTATGGTGTTTTTCGGAGTAGATTTATATTGTTCTGTGTTATGGAGTGTTACTTGATCGTTTCTGTTATAATATGATAGTTTCAGAAGTATTTTACAAGTCACTCGCGATTTCACAATAACTCACTATACATTCGCTTTGTATGACGATTATAGGTTAGGTTATCCACGTTATCAAAGGTATGTCATGTTAACCGTTCAACTACCAATAATTAACTAACTGTTTCCTTCAGTTTCAATTAAACTCTTAGCCCATATAATATTATTCTTAACATTGTTCAAAAATATTTTCACATCCTGTGTACATTTTACTATTTCACTATATGAATGCCTAAACTTTGGTTATTTGTCAATTTTATTCACTAGATTTGATTTAAATTAATCTTTCAGTTCATTCTGGTTATTTTCAGATTAAATGATGCCATTTTATAGTGTTTTCTGTCCGAAAAATAGTAATTTTACTTTCAGTTTGGTATACAAACTGTTTGGAAGTCAAAACATTAAAATTTACTTCCTGCCATTATATAAATTCAGCCATTTTATCAGTTATATTTAATATTAATAATTCTATATTGTATTAAAAGGTTCCTATTCCCTTATTTTCTGGAAATTAATTGAATTAGTTGTATTCTGAAACATTATTCTGAAATATATGACTCCCATGTCTAAATTTCTGAGTTTAGTCATTTTCACTTTTATTCATAATTCTGAATATAATTTATTAAAATCTCTCTAAATGGTATGTGCAATTATATGACATGATCTCAAGTTTATTTTGTCTAAACCCCTTTTGTTTATTTGCATTTAATTGAGCAATTTCTCTGTTTTGATGAAGTTTGGTTTCCATTCTTTTGGCCTATGATTTTTTAACAATTTTTCTTACAAAATAATTTACAAACAATATATGATGTGTGATACCCTCTCTGACTTTTACAAATAGTATTATAAATTAAACATGTTTTTAAATTACACAAAAACAATTAGTATTGGTTACAATACAAACAATAGTTAAAACAAATAAAGAATTTTTTTTTTTTTAAATAAATGGTTGTCTTCAAGTCAGACATTTTGCAACACAATCCTTATTTCTAAACATGGAAATATGGCTTACAAAAAAGGTTTTTTACTAACTAACATCTTAATTACTCTCTACTATTTACAAGTGGTAACTATTTTTATAGTTCTGATGTTAGTTGTTTCAGACCCAAACAAATGGCCTTATATCTAATACATTTTTAAACATTCTTGTACTATATACATAAAAAACCTTATATTTATATTCTTATTTCTAACTATTATCATAAGTAGGATTCTACAGTTTTTATACCGTCTTTTACATTGTCTTTGGGGAATTGTACCCTGTCATTAACAAATAAATAGTATTAATTGTTCAAAAGGTATTATGAACTCTGTTTTTCTTTTTTCATGTAAAACAAAATGTTATTTCAAACAGATTCATGACTTATGAACAATATATTGTCACAGTACACATTTTAAGTCATTGAAAAATGCATACTTCATTGCATCCAATGTTTGTGATTGCCAAGAATGAAACACAAGGTTCATTTTTTATTATACCCAAAACTATCACTGGTTCACTTTGCACTTATATAATTATGTTAATGCTAAATGGTCGTATAGTCTTATTAACATAATAAATTGGTTAGCGTTTTTTCAATGGAGATTTGTTCCATGGGTACTATATTATTGTTTCATCTTAGTTCACAGGAAACTTTTACTTTATACACTCCTCTCTCTTAAATTTATATACATGTGGTTTTTATTTCGTTATACTTTTGTTTTTAGATATTTATTTTGGGGATATAGGGATTTGGGTGTCTTTTATAAGAGCATGACATCTTCTTCAGGATGCTGCCCTCTTCTTCTTTCTTCAGTCTTCTTTTCTCCTGCCTTCTGGGACTGGTATCTTCTCTATCTTCTTCTTGTTGCCATCAGGTTTCTTGGGATCTTCTCCATCTTCTTCTTTATTACAGAAATACACAACCTGTATTGGTTGATCTTGGCTTATTTTAGGGTTTCTCTTCTATTTATTCTTCCTCGTTGTGGGTTTGGTCATATTGTGTACTGCTTTGTTATTTACTATTTTACCTTCCTGGGTTATACCTTGAAAACCTTTGGTTATGAGACTGGTTTTGGATGACTCATCACTAGTAACTCCTTTTATTTTAACTTGTATTTTCTTTATAATAATGATTTCTTTCCACAGTTGATATGAATTAATCTATTTATATTAGACTTAATGCTTTCTTCCAAATTTAAATATTATAACTTCATTATTCTAATGATCAATTGCCATTCAATATTATACAAATATCTGTCACGCTACAATATATATATATATATATATATATATATATATATATATTATAACTACACTTCTATGCGCTATTGTAATGTAATGTTGTGTGTGAGTACCCACCTGCTGTCTGATCTTGCAGATTCTTCCGACTAGGGCGTGTGGATTTTGGATTTGAAGTTCGCAAGCTAGTAATCTCAAATTTTTACAACAACACACATAATGGGTTACTTTAAAGGGGGAGAGTTTTGTGAGACTGGTAGGCTTTATCGTACAACAATAAAACACTGTTATATGGGGTAATAAAACGTTGTTTATTACACCAACAACACACAAGAATAGAATGGTTATAATCTTATGAATTTTCTTATAGTGTATACAATGAATCGATGTTTTTCGATTGTCTAATAGTTGAAAGAAACTGAACTCGTTCTTTGCGAGTTAATTGCAATTTAAATTTGACTTTATTAATTGGTTTGGATTTAATTAAATTTATTTAATTAATTTGAATCTAAGTGTTCATGAAACAAAATATAAAACTCTAAAATTAATTTGAATAATTAGTTAAAATAAATTAGACGTGACAGTCTAGTTTACGTTATTTCATTTATAGTGATTCTACTTCTGATCTACTGCAGTACGATCTAAGATTAGATAGTCAGTTAAGATTTGTATAGCGCTTTTATACTACTTCTAATTCTTAACTATACTTACTAAAGCCTTAAACTGCTATACAGATTATCACAACGAATTTACTTTTTAATTACTAGAGTCTTTGCTTTTTGTTTGGCACCTGAATTATTTGAATTACAATGTTTTAATTGAAAAATAGAAAATTTGATCTGAAAAATAAATAAATAGATTTTGCTTTCCTGTTACTGAAGAGGATGTCGTCCCGATTTGTCCCTCGTCGATTCGAGTCCTTGGTTAGAGAAAGTAATCTGCTTAGAACTGCTGGATTCGGTCGTGGAGTTCAAAATTCGGCAACACTCTGCTTCCTTGCTGTTTGTGAATATTTTAACGTCTCCTGTTGTCTGCTGGAACTGCTTCCTGTTCTCCGTCGATTTGCACGTTGCACGTCAGCGTGTGTGTGTGTGTGTGCTTCGTTCGGGCGGTCGCTCTGCTCGTCAGCTGTTAACCAATGATTTAGACGGCCTCTCTGCTGTATTCTTGAAGTCTGGTCTTGAAGTCTGGTGGATCTCTTGCGTGCTTATGACTAACTGGTAGTACACAATAAGCTTGGTTGGTGTCTTGAAGAGTATCTCGCCTTTACACAACAATTACGAGCTATACAGATGATCTGTACTTAGTGTGTTTGTAATTGCGTGTGTGTTGACCACGTAGAGTCTTCTTGTTGATCTTCACCACTTTGGCTACTAGACGATCGAAGGACTACGTCTTAACTTCGTGAGTACTGACAGAAGAGTGCTTTTTCCACCAGAAAACATCGCACTGGCCGGGGCTGCATGCAATGATTTCATTGGTCGACGCACTCTCCCTACTACATAAAATTTAGAATTCCCTCGGTCCGTGAGAATGAAGTCTGGTTCCCACAGACGGAGAATAGAATTATTATCTAATAATTAATTATCCGGCGGAACCAGTTTGTCACTAAGGATATCCTGTACTTATTTAATTTTGCAATAACTTGGTTGCAAATCAAGTTGTGTGAAATCTAAAATATACAATCTGTCACAAATTATTATCTTTACAATACACTAAAATCTCTTTACTGTAACTCTATTTTAACAGAAGTTATTTAATTATTTTAATTAACTCTTACATTTGTTAATTATATTGCATCAAATTTGCACACGTCATTATTAATATCTCGGCAAACATTTTGGCTATGTTGGATTTCGCCTTTATTTATTAGTTTCCGAGATATTAATAATTAACAGTTTGGGTGTGGTCGCTTCCTTGTACAGCGAACTGCTTACATAACGACCACGTGTGCGTTGCTTTACACAGCATTATTTTCAATGCTCTACATTCAAATGGAGTTTTAACTGTTAATTTTTATTTAAATATGGTTTCAGCATGCGGTAAACATATAACCCCAAATAGTTAATATTTGGTTCCGTTATATATTCCCACACCCGCTTTAAAAAAATAATGAATGTAATAATTACAGTTATTTTTTTTTTCTTAATCATTACACACATATTCTGTAATAATTATTCTTATTCTCTATACATTGCATTACTTATTCTGAAGACACGTACACAAGTGTTAATGTTATTGCATTATATACAATTTAACTCTAAATACATGTATTAAAATGTTATATTTGCAACTTATTGCGTATAATGTTTTTCAAACGAGTAGTAGCCTTTATTTGTATACAATGCCACGCGTACAAAGAATTTTGCTGACAGTATTTAAAACGTTATCGCCGGGCGCGCGGCTAATTGCTTGACCTAGTTTCATATGTGGGTCAGGTAGTCGTTATCGCGTGACGTAACTGTTTCCTGCCGCTGTTCTCGCTCACTCTATACGCTTATTATTTATCGCGCTAGGAAAACATTATTATTAGTACACAAGTTATCTATAATTATTATTAATAATATTATAAAACACAAATTATTTATTTTAATTTTAATTATTATAATACAATTACATTATCTTTTAACCGTAATATTTCGTAACCCTTTTTACGAACGGTTCGACAGTACTTCGTTAACCATCGGTCGTTTTCGTCACCGGATTCTTCGTCTACGTCTTCCCACGCTGACTGTGTGGGAACGTCGTCGTCACTTTCCTGCTCTGGCGGATGTACTTTTGTCGGTGCCCATTGTTGCATTGTGTTAACGGGCAACCACGTTTCCTTACCATCCGGTTGAAATACTTTGTCAACTGGCGTACAAATTTCTGTATAAAATTCATTTTCCTTAAACCTAGCATTTTTCCTATTTTTACCTACTTTATTGCAATAGGTTTTGGCATGATTTATGGCGCTTCCCCCCTGGAGGCGCCCGTTTCCAAGTTTTTTGGAAACTTACGATTCTTTCTCCTCTCGTTGGGATCTTTATTACTAGGAGTATCGCTGTCTTGCTCTATTGTATCGGTTCTAGCTATCTCAACCGTTTGCATAGCTCTAATCGGGGCCCCGTCGTTACCCTTATACTGCCCTTTTGATCTAGCAATATTTTGTTTGCCTTTGTATTCAAAGGTCTTATCTGGGGGTTTTGACGATGTTTGGGGTGGAGTAGAACTAGTACTCGGTCTCTGGTCAGGTTGCTGGTATTGTTCTCGCGTATTCTGCCCTTCATTATTTCGGCGAAAATCGGGATTATAACGCCACCCACCAAAATCAAAAACCGTCTCACTTTGGGACACTAGAATGAGAAGTTCGTCTACCGTGCGAATACCCTGGGTAAATACAGCTACTCTAATGTTATGATTAAAATGGTAGGCAAGCTTGGTGACTATGTCAATCTCCGCAAATGCTGGGGTTAAATGCTTCGCGCGCTCGACCTGCTGGATTATATAATTTTCGGCGGTAATATTCATTTTCTTGTCAAAACGGCCATATTCCAGTTCATTGCGCAGAAGTCGTTGGGTATGCGAGTTCCAGTATCGGCTTTCAAATTTTTGTTTGAACTCCGCGTATGTGGACACTCTATCGCGTACAATGTTATACCACTTACGCGCCGAATCACGCATCGCGTTAACCACCCACTGTATTTTGTCTTGATCTTCTAGTCGGGAACCTACTCTAGCCATTTCACTCTCACACGCTAATAAAAATTCAATGGGGTTTTCGTTATTTTCCCCCGTAAAATACACGCGATTTTTCTCATCGACAGGACCTTGTACCAAAATATTTGGAGCAGACCTCCTTCGTACCTCCTGTCGTACCTTCAGAATCTCGTCGCTTAACGTTTGTAACACACTCTCTTTATTAGAGTCAATGTTAGACCGCGTCTCTACAATTGAAGCGTCTAATTTATCTACTCGTCGTTGCGTTTCGGTCACGTCCGCGTGAATTTTTACCTCTAGGGATTCCACCTTCCTGGAAACCTCTAATGTTTGCTTTTCACAACGGCTTATGTGTTCCTTAAACCGGCCCTCCATACGTGTTACTTGTTCTATAAACGATTTTTGCATTGTGGTCTCAAAAACCTTAAACCGTTCATTGATTTTAGTATCGACCGTATTTACTCTTTCGCCGATCTCCGCGACTTTCACAGTTAGCTCTTTATTACTCTCACCGATTTCAACGACTTTAGCGGTTAACTCATTTACGCTTTCGTCTATTTTCGCAGTTAATTCTTTACTACTTTCTTTATTACTTTGCTTAATCTCGGCGTTTATGTCAGCGTTACTGCGTTCTAATGCTTCGGTTAGACTAACTCTTTGTGTTTCGATATTAGATTTTAATTCCGCGATATTTATGTCAGCATTGGCTGTTATTTGTTCAAATTTCGCGTCTATTTTAGCGGTCAAATCCGCGTTAGCTTGTTTCATTTCCGCGTTCATTTGCTGTATTTGTTTAAGTATTTTATCCATATCCATTTTAAATAGACAACAATGTCAAATATACACAATTTAAAATACACAGAACAGTTTCAAATACACACAATAACTTTACTGTTGTACAAACACCAGTCACAAAACTCTTTGGGGATTGTTTAGTTGGACGCCAGCTGTTTTACGAGTTAAAACAGCAAAGTTTGTTTAACACGTGAAAATTAAATTTAAATTGAATTTAATTAATTTAATTTAATTTGATCGCGCCCCACGTTCCGGGCAAGCCATTTATAACTCTTGTTCGGAACGTGAATTCAATTTGACGTACGTTTGTCGGGCCCCACGTTGGCCGACATTTATAACTACACTTCTATGCGCTATTGTAATGTAATGTTGTGTGTGAGTACCCACCTGCTGTCTGATCTTGCAGATTCTTCCGACTAGGGCGTGTGGATTTTGGATTTGAAGTTCGCAAGCTAGTAATCTCAAATTTTTACAACAACACACATAATGGGTTACTTTAAAGGGGGAGAGTTTTGTGAGACTGGTAGGCTTTATCGTACAACAATAAAACACTGTTATATGGGGTAATAAAACGTTGTTTATTACACCAACAACACACAAGAATAGAATGATTATAATCTTATGAATTTTCTTATAGTGTATACAATGAATCGATGTTTTTCGATTGTCTAATAGTTGAAAGAAACTGAACTCGTTCTTTGCGAGTTAATTGCAATTTAAATTTGACTTTATTAATTGGTTTGGATTTAATTAAATTTATTTAATTAATTTGAATCTAAGTGTTCATGAAACAAAATATAAAACTCTAAAATTAATTTGAATAATTAGTTAAAATAAATTAGACGTGACAGTCTAGTTTACGTTATTTCATTTATAGTGATTCTACTTCTGATCTACTGCAGTACGATCTAAGATTAGATAGTCAGTTAAGATTTGTATAGCGCTTTTATACTACTTCTAATTCTTAACTATACTTACTAAAGCCTTAAACTGCTATACAGATTATCACAACGAATTTACTTTTTAATTACTAGAGTCTTTGCTTTTTGTTTGGCACCTGAATTATTTGAATTACAATGTTTTAATTGAAAAATAGAAAATTTGATCTGAAAAATAAATAAATAGATTTTGCTTTCCTGTTACTGAAGAGGATGTCGTCCCGATTTGTCCCTCGTCGATTCGAGTCCTTGGTTAGAGAAAGTAATCTGCTTAGAACTGCTGGATTCGGTCGTGGAGTTCAAAATTCGGCAACACTCTGCTTCCTTGCTGTTTGTGAATATTTTAACGTCTCCTGTTGTCTGCTGGAACTGCTTCCTGTTCTCCGTCGATTTGCACGTTGCACGTCAGCGTGTGTGTGTGTGTGCTTCGTTCGGGCGGTCGCTCTGCTCGTCAGCTGTTAACCAATGATTTAGACGGCCTCTCTGCTGTATTCTTGAAGTCTGGTCTTGAAGTCTGGTGGATCTCTTGCGTGCTTATGACTAACTGGTAGTACACAATAAGCTTGGTTGGTGTCTTGAAGAGTATCTCGCCTTTACACAACAATTACGAGCTATACAGATGATCTGTACTTAGTGTGTTTGTAATTGCGTGTGTGTTGACCACGTAGAGTCTTCTTGTTGATCTTCACCACTTTGGCTACTAGACGATCGAAGGACTACGTCTTAACTTCGTGAGTACTGACAGAAGAGTGCTTTTTCCACCAGAAAACATCGCACTGGCCGGGGCTGCATGCAATGATTTCATTGGTCGACGCACTCTCCCTACTACATAAAATTTAGAATTCCCTCGGTCCGTGAGAATGAAGTCTGGTTCCCACAGACGGAGAATAGAATTATTATCTAATAATTAATTATCCGGCGGAACCAGTTTGTCACTAAGGATATCCTGTACTTATTTAATTTTGCAATAACTTGGTTGCAAATCAAGTTGTGTGAAATCTAAAATATACAATCTGTCACAAATTATTATCTTTACAATACACTAAAATCTCTTTACTGTAACTCTATTTTAACAGAAGTTATTTAATTATTTTAATTAACTCTTACATTTGTTAATTATATTGCATCAAATTTGCACACGTCATTATTAATATCTCGGCAAACATTTTGGCTATGTTGGATTTCGCCTTTATTTATTAGTTTCCGAGATATTAATAATTAACAGTTTGGGTGTGGTCGCTTCCTTGTACAGCGAACTGCTTACATAACGACCACGTGTGCGTTGCTTTACACAGCATTATTTTCAATGCTCTACATTCAAATGGAGTTTTAACTGTTAATTTTTATTTAAATATGGTTTCAGCATGCGGTAAACATATAACCCCAAATAGTTAATATTTGGTTCCGTTATAATATATATATATATATTTATCTTTTTGGGATCATTGTTGATCACGCAGAAAATTTCCATGAATGTTGATTTTTGTATAAAGCTTATTTCTCATTAAGTTTTAGTGCTACAACTTTCATTATTACATTAATGAATTCAGTGTCAAAAACCGTAAAAGAAAATCATAACATTTTTTAATAATATTAAAAATAGTTAAAGATTTTTAACGATTGATTGTTGATCACATATAAAACGATATTGTTGATCAGATATGTTGATCTGGGTGAGCGAACATAACCTGAAACCTTAAAAACGCGGGAACCATTTTGTGGCTCTGTATAAAATTCCTCTTGGATCAACCAAGTATGCTTTTTGGCTGAACATTCACAAAGCGACAGCCAGATATACAAGACTGCAAGGTCACGCCTTCAAACCAAAACAAATGTACACAGACGGAACTGACAGCGTTGCCAAGAGTTGACAGCGTTGCCAGGTAAACTTTTTTCCTTGCGTGTGTAGTTGACTGGTTCATATTGTTCGCTCTCTACAGTTTTCGCACAGTTGTATAAATTCAGATCGGGCCGCAACACCTTGTCAGTTATTGTTGATCATGCGGTAAAATGCAAAACCATTAACCGAGAGTTGATTATTATTAATTTTTGTTTAGTTTATTAATGAAATTTAGAATAACCTCACAATAATAATTATGAAAAAATATACTACTTTAATAAAAAAAGGGAGTTCATTCCTATCACGTAGCAGAGTGGTTAGTGTCTGCCTTTCATATGGTGCTATGGTCCAGAGTTTGAAACTCGGTCAGGCTCGGCGTTTTCAACACGCTAACAAATTTCATCCGTCATTGTTCTTAAATAAAATGTTTAGAGAAAACTGTAATGTTCCAAATGATGTTCCATATCAACCGTGCTCAGTAATAACCTCGTAGTTGATGTCATAAATGGGGTGACAAATGCATACTGATTTCCGAGAGAAATGAGGCGGAGCTATTTTTGTAATATGCAAATGTTTACGTAATTTTTTCTATTTACCGGAATTTTCTATCTTCAGCTAAATGTCAGTCGTTATATTGTCGTAAACACTAGAAATGATTAAACTCTGTTAGTGTCATTTTGTTAGGGTCAGAAATGTAAAACTAAACTATCCGTAAAGAATAACACTGGAAAAACTGTATAACCATATATAGTGCTTACTTAATCTTAACATGAAAACTCTTTAATAACACTTGTGTTTTATTGTCAGAAAATAGTATTGTTCAAACAGATTGCATTTGGACAACTTTCGGTAATTTGATATTTTTTGGCAAAACACTTTAGTAGGCCTATGCGTCAGAGGACAGATCGTCTTGATATTTCAACCGATGGCATTTAATAAAAAATATTATAATCTGGAGAAAAGTCATAAATTCGTTATCAGGCTGATATCACATCAGGTGTTATATCAGCACAGAAAAGATTATTTATTTTCAAAATTTAAGAGTAACAATAAACCCTTATTAAACCTAACATGAAATCACAATACCTATTGACATCACACAATTTCTTAACGTAGCTGGTGTACGGGGTTAACAACTGACAATCTCGCCTATACCTTGGCCGATATTACAGTTATTACCTTTATAAGCATGCTGACATGGAAGACCCTGACATTTATTCTGTACACATGCATTTTTGGTTGAATTTTCATAGTTACAATCTTTTTTATAGATGTCAGTCCTTAAAGCTCAAATGGTAAACCCTTGCGTGTATTTTGTTTGGCGCCGTATTTTTGTTGTTGTTTTTTTTTTTGCTAAATTTCATTGTAGGAATAGGCTTCATCAAAATGTTTTCCATAACTCTAGATCAATTACTGCATTCAAAAAATTGAGGGGCCTGTAATTCATTTTCCAATTGTATTTATGCGCGTTTCAGTGCCAACTTATTATCATTTATTATAGTCGACGCTGTTTTCACCATTTTCAATATGAAGACGTGATCGCATTTTAACGTTGTAACGATATCTGACGACCTATTTATGCTGCTCTTCCTTTTTATGGCGTTTTTTCTATAAACGTATTTTTAATAAAAACTGAAATACAGGTGAATATCAAAACAACATATAATGAACTGTCTCATAGTTGTGGACTGTGTAATGAACAAGCACAAATTGAAAACGATATTCTACTATCGGTTGTACAATTTTGTTTAATCCACTACACAAGGAAAATTATATTTCTCCCACCAAATACCAAATAGTCGCCAATGAAAATCAAATATGCATGGTACATCGCTCAATTGTGTACTTACAACAAACGTTTTAAAATATTTTTTGATTCAATTAAATTATTCTCCATGACAACGGAATAACAAGCCGAACAAAAAGCATGTTGTAGATACGATCATCTACATAGACGTAGGCCTATAGGCCTACACATTTGGTAATATATTTCGAGAAGATAGTTTAAAACTCCGGCTGTGGACACTTTAACGTATTTCAAACAAATATTATTTTGAATGTCACAAAAATCTAGACAATAATATAAAGGAGTTCGATTGCATGCAGCTGCCCTAAGGGGGCTTTGCCCGTTTCGCTTTGCTCAAAAAGAACTCTGCCCCCCCAAAATCAGCAAGTACTTTAATTCTTTTACACCAATCCCCGGTTCAGTAAATTTCATTTGATGCGGTTTCGGTTTAGTACGGATATTATTTTATAACCTATCCCTCATTATAACGCGGGGCCAGATTCGATTCAGTGCGGTACAACCTTTTGTACTTGTTATTAATAAAGTTTCCCATTTTAGTGAAATATTTCAAATACGTTCTTCATCAGTCTCTACGTCTCCCGAAGTGAAAGTGATGATAATGGGGGTATGGGGTAGGAGTAATTTGACCAGTTGTAGTGAAAGCGCAGATATACTGCAAAGGGGATGGATGAGGTTCTTCACTTCAAAAGCTCTTGTGCTTGTACAGTATTAAAGAAAACAACTCAGATTATGAAAGGAGTTCGTGACTGGTTTGCTTGTTAGAAAATAGTGTTCACTACTTTAAAATCATCAAAACGCACTGACAGAGTGCAGAGTTCAAACTAAGATTGAATTATTTTTCAAAAAATGTCAGTAGAATGAATGTCATTAATGTTAGCCCGTTTCGTGTTGCATTGTAAGGTAATCGTTTTATTTATATCACTTAAAAAGCTAAACAATTAGGCCTATGAAATACAAACTTTTAATAAACTTTAGTATGTATGTCACGTCTTCTTCAGTGAAACTTTTTGTCTTGTGTCTACAAACTTTATCGTGTTTAACACAAACAGCATAATTACAGAACGTACTAGAACCGTGTCAACTTATTTTAAATGTAAACAGGGCCAATATTCATATTTTCCAAAATTCCGACCCTTACGTGCGTAAAACAGGAAAATTTTTCATTGTTATATTTTGCCTTAGAGTTACATATATTTTCTGTGTTTTCTATAATACCCTATTATGATAATTCTTTACTTGCTCTCGAACCAAACACGAGACACATTATCGAGTTCGTATTGTATATTTATACACAAATATTTTACACCACCACTTTACGGTAATAGGGTAATAAGTTTACACGATTGTGAATGCTATGTAAATTAACATAGGTTTCAGGTTGTTGAATAAATAATATACGACTTTCAGAACCGAATAACCATGAAACGCATATTTGTTTATGGAAAATACGATCTCGTTCAGTGCAGTTTCATTTCGTGCGGAAATATTTGGGAACGAATAAACCGCGCGAAACAAGGGATTGGTAAATATTTTTATTATTAATTTTTTTTAGAATATGTATGTAAAGTTGCATCAGCTACAATGGTCATTACAGTCTGGAGCCCATTTGGAACTATTACAATATCTTTGCTAGATAAAAAATTTTCCAGCCCAAACAGGTAATCGCAACCCGAGACCTTCAACGTATCAATGAATGGCGTTCAACCGACTGAGCCATCAATCAAGGCGTCCGTTGTTCTAAGACTTGTTACTACGCTATATTATTATTTGTTTATTTTTATTTCAGCCATCTGAGATAACCAATACACAAGAGCACAACCACCGGGCTGTGGACATTTAATTTTTACGTAGATTCAGAACCTTGGAAGTTACGTAAACACTTACCACAGTGAATACGAGCCGGTTTTGTTTAGTTCTGCTATACCGCGGGTGTAACACACAATGACAGGCGATGTTAACCAATACATCAACTGACAGGGGGTTAGTCGGTTTTGCCACCGCGGTTCTTTAACACACAAAAAATCCATTCGTACATAACAACATACCTTATGAACACAGTACTACAAAAATAAAGACTACTCATATAGCTTCGAATATTTTCCTGGTAACTGAAGTTTTTTTCTATTAAGTCTACAATAAAATCCGTTTCCCGATATTCCTCGTAATTCCTAAATAGTTTGCACTCAATTTACTTAATCGTAATACCGTTACAACCAAATATATAGAAATATTGTCAAACAAAGTTGCATGATTTGCTCAAACTTCTTCTTCTTCTTCACTTCAAAGATTAGGCTTTCAGCCTGTTCCGTCTTCACATCCACCGTTTTCTTGGTCTGCCTCTATCTCGTTCTCCAAGAGGCTTATACTGGATTATCTTTTTTGGTATTGTCGAGTACTTCGTACACAATTTGCTACTTACACGTAGCCCTACACTTCATTGCTGCCCATCATTCAAAATTCCTTGTCTTTATCTCTGAGTATTCCCATTCTATTTATGTGTTGTATCCAGTTTTCTTTTTTTTTTTTAATTTTGTCGTTTATTGAGTATATATTCACCTCTTGCCTTATGTCTGCATTTCTTATGTGATATCTCAGGCTGGACACATTGATTCCCTTAAAAATTTTATTTCGGCAGCTTCAATTCGTTTTTTTCTGATTTTGGGTGAGTGTCCATGATTCACTCCCGTACATCAATACTGGTGCAGCCATAAAATTTCATTTCTGTATCTTTTCATACTTTCTTTCCCAGAGTCTTACGCATTGTGGTATCTGTTTATTTTATTATCGATATCGTCTTCATATTCATAGTTTACGTTGCACCCTAGATAGCCGAAGTGGGATATTTTTCCAATAATTTTATTGTCTATTACTATTTAAATGCCGGTATTTTAGTCTTTGTATTGGAAGTTTTTAAATTACATTCATGGCAAAGTTTACTGAGTTGATACACTGATTTTTGTAATCCACTTTCCTTTTCTTGTAGGATGACTTGATGGTCAGCAAACAGCATAATATTAATGTAGAAATTATCGGGAAGTAAGTAGATTCCAGGACCAGTTCGTTGTTTCCGTTGCCTTACATCGTCAATATATAGCCGTATGTTAAATAAAGTGAGTGACAAAGAAACTACACCCTTGTCTAATGCCTCTGTTAACAGTAATAGATTCTGTTTTCTGCTTCTCAGTGTTTATAGTAATGTCCGTTCTTTCATATAGGCTTCTTATTACTTCTATTATATGATGTGGGTATCCTCTTTGCTCTAATATTTTGCAAAATACGTCTATTCACATGATCAAATGCTTTTCCATAGTCTATGAAGGCAATATGTGGCTCTAGATTGAATCTCTTCTTTTTTTGATCAATTGGCGTATAATTGTGACGTTGTCACTACAGGATCTTCCTTTTCTAAATCCAGATTGTTCTTCAAGAAGAGAGTTTGCAGTATTCTTTAGTCTGTTATTAATTATCCTTGTATATAATTTGTAGGCCGTATTCAAGGAAATTATTCCTTGATAATTTCCACAGTCATTTCTGTCTTATTGTAAACAGAGATATTACCTCTGCTATTCTCCTAAAATCTGGAATAGTGTTTGTTTTCCAGCATGCATTAATCAAACGCCAATGTTGTAGTTTTAATAGCAGTCCATTACCTTTTAAGAGTTCTGTGTTAATTCCATCCGGTCCTATTCTTCATTTGGTCTAGATATTCCGTTAATTCTTCTGTTATGTTATCCCCAAGGTATATAGTCCTATTAACAACCGGAAGAGTGATAGTTATATCTTGTCCTCCTGTATTATTTACCTCCTCATCTGTCATGTGTAATTGTGCATTATCTTTCTCAGTTTTGTTAAGCTGTTTAAGAAGTTAATATGTTACTTCTTGTCTTCCATGAACGTCTGCTACTATGTTAGATATCAATGCATCCCAGGAGTCTTGGTGTGTTTTCCTAATTACTAAAAAGTGTTCAGAACCTATTTTGTTTCTCCATCTCTTGTCAGTCATAACTGCCACTCCACTCTGAGCTCTTGTTGCTAATTCTATGCCGCTGTACAGCATCAAAAAATCATTTAGGTCTTTTGTACCTTCAAGTTTCTTCTTTGTCTCTGTTATTATACCAATGTTTATTACAGTGGAAACGTCTATTGTATTTTTTACCCATTTAATTGTTAAATTAATTAAGAGACATTCCATAAAGGATATCTCATTTTATAGTCCTGCATTAATGGTTCCTGCAAACAGAATTTGAATTGAACTGAATAAAATCATGGTTACTTCATTCAAGCGGAAAAAGTATGGTAGAGTAAAAAGTTGGTACTTTTTACAACGCTCACTGTCTCTTTCATTACAATAACTAATATAACAAAACGGTTGATTCTACATTGTGTGATATTTTCTCTTTTCCTCTCAAAGCTGAAAAGCGGATCTTTTTACAGAAACTTTCAACTTAGAGGGTCTGTAATAATAATAAACAAAAAACCAGATGATTAGATTATTGACAAAAAGTTGGTTGGAGGTGTATCCTATTTGTTAGTTAAATAAAATTGTGCATACTAGTGTGCTAAACTTTGGTTTGCCTATTTTTTCTGAGCTTGTTTTGAACAGTCTCTATGTGTTATAAAGTCTGTTTTGCATGATTGAATAATAAAGTAATACAAATTTTACGAGGAAACTTACGGGACAAAGAGAACCACTGGTAACAAAAGTCACACTATCCTGGAATCAAATCCAATTGCCAATAAGCCTACACCAAGTAAAAAAGTTAGCACTAAATATAAATCACACAGACTTTGGTACACTGTACAGGTTTGTATTACAAGAATCTACAAGAATTCATTAAAAATAACAATTACCTATTTTTACTTCCATATTCCTTAAGGAAATGGAAGTATGGTGATGGCAAAAAAAATCGTGTTCGAGATTATTGCAGATTCTGATTGTACTACACTCAAAACATGAAAAAAAGTCGTTTTCCGAAAAGTGTCTGTGTGTGTGTCTGTCTGTCTGTCAGTGTAGATTTTTTTTTCTATGGCAAACGATAAATGCCGAAAATTCAAACAGAATCAAATAATTTTTTGCATACAGCCCTGATTTGTAGAGTACTCACAACCTATTGTTTTTGGTGAAGATCGGTTGAGGGAAAGGGGTAGTTTACCTGCAACGGTTTTTTTATCAAGGGAAATTTTTTTTGGCAAACGGTAACAGCCGCAAATTCAAACAGAATTACATAATGTTTCGCATACAGCCCTGAATTATGGAGTTCTCAAGACCTGTTGTTTTTGGTGAAGATCGGTTAAGGGAAAGGGGTAGTTTACCTGCAACGTTTTATGTTTTAACAAGGGTATTTCTTATGGCAAACGATAACTGCCGCATATTCAAACAGAATCAAATTATTTTTTTGCATACTTCACTGAATTGTAGAGGACTCTAGGAAGGGGTAGTTTACCTGCAACCTTTTACGTTTTAACAAGAGTAAAGTACTTGAAAATTCATTTAAACTTTTTCGAACAATGGTAATTGTTAAAAATAAAATAATTTTGTTGATAGGCAATAAAATTATAATTTTTTCATTTATGTATTTTTTTCTCAGTTATGTACTGTTTACGTTTCCATTTTATTATTATGACTACCGCAATGAAAAGGCAGGGAAGACACACACACACACAATTCGCGTTATTTCTGGCCTCATTCATGTTTATTTTCTTACATTTGCACGGCTTTTAAATGGAAAGTGCCGAACCCATACCAACATAACGCATGCAAGCCGAAAAAGTGTCCAGCGTGGATAGCGATTTGCTTCCTGTGGATCGCTGGGCAGTGTAACTGCACGTGTTTACAGAGGAACGATTCATAGACAGACTTTTCGTCTTTAGGGAATGAACCCTCTGCAAGATGCTGAGGGTCCATGAGTGACTTCGGAGTGCTCCTTCTTTTTCGCGTGTTTGTTCTGTGAAACGTACACTGTAGATTCGCAGCTTTACTCTAAGCAACGCTCAATAGGAAATGTTGAAAATTTTTGTCCACGGTGTACCCTCATACACACTAAACCTGCTCTGATGTTTTAATTACGGACATCATAATATTAAAACTTTGGAAACTTGAGCACTACTTAATGGAGATCAATCATTAACTTATACAAGCCATTAATGTTATGCATATTTTTTATATATATGTGTACAACGTTATCGGCAACAAAGAAGTAGTTTTTGTTAAAATTCCTTCCCGGGATATTTGGCCGTAGTCCAATGTTTTCTACAAAACCAGACGTTTCGGCAATGCCATCGACTTCCATCATCAGTGAAAATCGAGTGCGATAACGTGAGGTGGTATATGTTAGTGACCACAGTACTGTGGTTAAGGCTGAAGCAGTAAGTAGAAAGAAGTAGTTTCTATGGTAATATTTCATTTCGAAAATGATTTTAAATATAAATCTTAGAATATGGAAGTCATGTATGGTTCTCCATACCGATATTTAAATACAGGAGTATTTTGCACTTTTTAGATATTATTATTGAATTTACAAAACTTGTAATCATCATTCCAATTAAGGTTATATTAACAGGATAAAGAAATAAAAATACATTTTGAGACATAAAAAATTGTATTCTAACAAAAATAAATAATTATTGTTAACAAATAACAGTAATTAAATCAAGAATAGCAATAAATGTAAAAAGAAATCTCACAAAAAAGAGGAAACTCCATGACTAATTAGAAAGTAAATATTATTATCAATAATACAAAAAAATTAACTTCTTGTCTTTTAAGACATTAAAAACTAATAAAAAATAGAATGAATAGTAGATTCACAAAAAAATTAATTTCAAAACATAAGAAAACAGAAAAAATTAATTAAAATTACTTCAAGAAAACATAAATTGAGACAATTAGCTGTACTGTCATGTTTTAAGTATGGTACTAGACAAAGTTTAGAAGAAAAAATTTTTTGCTTTACAATAAAGTACAATAATAATAAAAATAATATAAAATTACGTCCATATAAAATTATAAAACAATTTTAAGTAAGGATTAATTAAAAATAAAAATTACCTATTTTTTAAATACAGGAGTCTTTGAACTTTTGAAATATTATTATTGATTTTTAAACACTTGTAATCCTCATTTCAATTAAGGTTATATTAACACTATAACAAAAATAAAAATACATTTTTAGACATGGAAAATTGTATTCTAACAAAAAAAATTATTTTTATTGTTTTAACAAATAACAGTAGGCTAATTAAATTAAGCATCCCAATAACTGTAAAAAGAAATCTCACAAAAAGAGAAAACTAATTAAACTAATGACTAATTAAAAAGTACATAATTACAAGTATTATTAACAATAATACAAAACAATTAACTTCTTATCTTTTAAGACATTAAAAAATTAATAAAAATACAATAAATAGTAGATTACACACAAAATTAATTTCAAAAACATAAGAAAACAGAAAAAGTAATTAAAATTACTTCAAGTAAAACACATAAATTGAGACAATTAGCTGCACTGTCATTTTTAACTAGACAAAGTTTGAAGAAAATATTTGTCTTACAATAAATTACAATAATACTAAAAATAATATAAAATTACGTCCATGTAAAGTTATAACACAATTATAGCATAGTATCATGTGTAAACTTTTATTATTAAGTGAGAAAATACAAAATACAAAATCACTTATAAAATGTGATGATTATCTACTGAGGATGAAGTTTGGCCTGAAGATGGGTGAAGCCTAAACCTATGACCAACACAGCAAAAACAGTGAATGCGTATGACTGGTACTTACACACATTTAAATAACGTGTCCACCACAAAATGGAATTAAGAAGAAAATTATGTAATTACATTAATAAAATAATAGCTGTAAAATAAAAAGCCTCTGCAGATAAAAATGAATAATTTGTGCAAGTACTGATAAATCAAATCAAGCCCTTTCTTATTTGCAATTTTATGGCTGGAGGAATTTTCACCTTATTATTGGCCACATTATTAATGTAAGAACACAACTGAGGTAATGTTCTATTTGTGAAGATATTTTCTGCTTCGTACATTTTTTTTATATCTCTTCTTTCAGGATGAGTATTATTTAAAAGAAGTGTCCCAAAATATTTATAAATAACATTTTTTTCTTCTTCATTCCACCTCACCCGGGTTATTCCTTTAGTTTTTTTGACTGAAGAATCTTTAATATTTTCTTCTTCAGTGGAAAGTGACGAATGAATAGATGGTTCATAACTTAAATCTCCTTCTTCACAAATTGAGCTGTCCTTTGAACATTTTGCAGAAGTTTGACTTAAACTGGAGCTTTTATTAGTTCTGGACGAAGATGATGGTGAAATTTTAATGGTAGATTCAGATTGGGTATTTTTATCTCTGGGAAGTGTCATCTGTAACAAGCGATGACCAACTTGAGACTTTTGAATCAGAGGTAAAGGTAATCTGTAATTTGATTTATGGATATTTACATCATGTCCCATGAAGTTAGCCAAATTTTCAGTGTAAGTATCATCACGACCATTTAATTGAGAAATTGTTGCAGCATGGTGTCGAAGACCCGTTGCAGTAAAGTGTTTTGGTTTTTTTAACTGAAATTTATTTCTCATATCTTCAATGATTTTGGTTCCATCATAAGTATTTAAACAGTCGCAACGAGGAAAAAGTAACTTATTTTCTTCAGGAACACCAACACTTTGTCTACTTTCTAGTAAGAGATCCAATGTATCTTTCATCTGATTAGTCAATAAACAAGGGACTTTACGTGTGTTCTTTCCAGGAACATGGAAAACATGTAACTCAGAACAAGTTCTTTTCTCATCTTCAGTAAGAATGTTTTCTTTAACAGCAGCAATTTCATCATTATCTGCAACTCGCGAATAATTTTCTAAAGTAGCTCGTACAACTTCTCCTGGTCGTCTACGACTTAAAATTATAATATGTGCAATCAAGTCTTTATTTAAATCTTCAAATATTTTTTTTGTTGGAAATATCATTAATTTTTCTTTTTTCTCGTCACATCCTTTCCGAATCCCAGTGCAGACCGTAACAATGTCATCATTATGTGGAAGAACATCTATTTTACTAACAACACGTTTTTTCCTTGTTTTGTCAGCATTAGTGCTTACTTCAGCACTCCAGTCTGTCTTCATCAATTGTAAAAATTCATCCATAATTTTACATACTTTGTTTTTCTCTGGACTCAATATACCAGAATCTTTCAAAACTGAAGCTTTCACAATGTCGGAGCAAGATTTTAATGATGAACATAATCGAGGCGCTACACTAGGTGTACTACATTCTCCTGTTATGTAACTAAAGCCACTGAGATTACGAATCACTTCCATTAAGTTATCAAATTGTTTTGGATTAATACAGTCTTCCAGATATGTAATGTCTGGATTGTTTTGTCTCATTTTATCTAAAAGTCTGGCCAAGTCCCTGATTTTTGATGAAATGTATTTTATATGCTGATTACTTCTGTGGTTTTTAAAAAACTTTGTAGCAAATCGTACAATTAACGGATCAGTTTGGGCAATGAAACTAAATTTATCTTTCAACATTGTTGGAAATATGACTTTTTTCAGTGACTCGGAAACTTCAGGAACATCTGGAATTAACATTAATGAACACGTCTTTGTAACTCTGTTTCTTCTTTCGCTGTTATTATCATCAAATCCTTTATTATTGCAGTGCCTGTAGTGTAGATACATATTTTCTTTTTTGAAAAGTCCAAGACATTTTGTGCAAACAACGTGAGTCAAAGAATTAACTGTGTATTTTGAGTTAGCTGGTCTCTTCATCGGTATGAGCTTTTCATTGTTTCCCTTGTTGGTTACCTTCAAGTTATAATAATAATTACCTTTCTTTCTCAGTTTGTCAGTAATAGGCATTCTTTTCCTTTTTCTGTCCTTCAAATTTTCATCTAAAATCATTGTATATTCTTTTACTTCTTCTTCAAATGGATGATGTTTTACAATGTGTCTAGCAAAATTTGTCACTAAAATGTGACAAAACGGGCAACAGTTTTTTCTATCCCATTTTCTTTTTTTCTTATTATCATTAATAGTTTCTTTTCTATAATCAGCATTTTCTTGGTCAATAATAATTGATTTTTCTTTTTTTTTACGGATATCCGCCAATGTCAAACACCTTGCACAGTTTGGTTCCTCTACAACAGCAGTACTACAATAATCACTTCCAAAATTTAGAATATTGAATGCATCACTATCTACAACTTCAACATAGTTATGTTCATCTACACCTTCAACATCGATATGTTCATCTACAACTTCCACTGCCACTTCTGCTTTATTTTCCTGAAATAGACACAAAAACGGTAGTTACATTTAGTCATTTAATAACAATACAATAGAATCTGCAGAACAATGAAAAATAAAATCCCCTCCCCACCCTACATCTGGTTACCCTAAATTAACACTGGAGCTGAACCGCTAAGACAAACAATATTTTCCAATAATGTACAGAAAAATATTTAAATTTATAAAACTCAATTTGAATTCATGAAACGTAATGACATTATATGTATGCATGTATATGTATATATATATTTTATTTTTAATTCAAACAACAAACAAGGAAATATCATCATCCACTTTAGTATTTCTGACTATGACCAATTGAATTTTCTGTAAGTCAAGAAAATTCAAATTAGGAACTTTGTATATTTTCTGTTAAATTTGTACAGTACTGTTAGTTTTATAAACTGATACTGTTCCATCTTTCCAGATGATGTAAACTGGGGTTGAAGAAACCTTTAAGTCAAGATATAAAAATGATACCCTTATACTGTTCATGTTAAGGGTGCAGTTCACGTTGGTAGACCATTTCAAAATATGCTGTTCCACATTTATGTAGGGATAGGTGGGGAAATTGTAAACGCTAGGGAAATTTTAATTTACAGACAATCACTATTGGCTACAATGTCATTACATCATCTGTTGAAGCTCTCTCCAAAACTGCAGAGACGTTTTAACAACTGCAGAGTCCTATCAAAAGTTAAAGAAGCTAAAGACAGCATCAAGAAAGAAAGCTGGAACAAATCAAGAAGAAATGTCTAGGAACATAAAAAACAAATCTAAGAAGGGACTTGTATTTTGATCATAAAGTAGTAAAGAAACCTAAACAAGATTCTGAATAAATTTCTGTTTATTGGGATGATTCTGATGATAACAAAGATCCATTTGCAATAAGTGTTTTGTAATACAATACCACAGAAGTAAGTAATACATAAAATACCAAAGTGCCAAAAAATTCAACTAGGAAAATTTATCATTTATCATTGGGGGACCAAGAAATAAAACACACTACAAGTATGTTTGGTTATATACAGAAATAAAATGATGACGACAGATGATGAATGTAGATTTATGTCACAGGATATCAACACAAAGATTAAATATTATCACCAACGTTGCCACCACTTATTGCAAAACTGCTAGTCACTTTGCTGTCGACGAGACATCTCGGTGTTTACACCATCTTCGGCTCTTAGGTCGTTTAAGAGGCCTTTCAGTGTTTCCCACCATCTTTGGGTCTCGGGTCATTTAAGACCCGAAGATGATGGAAACACTGAAAGGCCTCATCGAGAGCGAAGCAACTATCCGTTTTGGTTTTGCAATAAGTAGTGACAAAGTTGGTGTTAAGATGCCTGCTAATAAAACTAACTTGACTGGAAAAATTAAATTTTTACAAAGTTATATTAAAAGAAAATGATGAAAGTAGTATTAGCTTTGAACAAACATTGACAGTTTTACCCAATCCATAAATGAAAGAAATTAATAGCCAAATTTTCTACGAGTACCCTGGATGTGTTCCTGTTTTTGAAAATGATAAATTTGTATTTATTATTTACTAGTGTCATATCTTTATGATATTTTTGTGTTTTAAAAATGATAAACTTTTAAGCTGTTACTTACATGTTGTATTATGTAACCATAACAACATGTCTTTATGATTTTTAATAACCATAATGTCTGAAGTATCTTGTTTCCATGCACTTTTCATACAGGACAAGATTGGGTAATTGTAAACATGTAGTTGAGATTAAAAACACAACACAAAATAGTACAGTGTCAATTAGTTTACAGTTGTTCCAATTTTTGTTTTATTTTATTCCAACATCATTACACCTAAGATGTTGGGGTACTTGTACATTGAATATAAGAGCGCTCCATTTAAACAAATTTTTGTATGCAACATAACAAGAAAAGACTATTATAATAACTATTATTTACAGTTAATTTGATGTGGAGACCTATACATGATTTTTAATAAACAAAAATGTGTTAATCCTTCATATTTCGTTTACAATTACCCACCTAATCTTAATGGAATAATGATACAATATTTTTATAGCAATATTAAAATAACTTAAAAATACAGCTAGGAGCAAGTTGTGCCAATGCTTCATATGTTATTTTTTCTGTTTATTCATTTAATAGGAACATGTAAAAACAATTTTATGCCATTCTAGTACATCAGTAAAATAATAAATACAGGTATTCTATGTTTTGAATTGGTTAAGTTATATTACTGACTATTTTTGACTTGTTCTGTCTGATTTCATATAACTCATGGCGTAATATTTTCTTTCACAAGAGTTGATAGTCCCTGTATACAAAACAACCTGCTTTTGCCATGATAATGACCTTTCACTTACCGCAATCTACTCGAGAAACAAATCTACATTTTTATACAAACAATTGTTTCAAATTGTCAGAAATAAAATTTACCACAGAACATATTAATTTTACCCTGAACTGAATATTTAAATTAGCTAAACTACACAACACCTAGAAACTTAACGAGAACAAAATGAACTCCATAGAATCCAATTTAAATGACTGGTTCTACCTGACTTGAATAATGCAACCGACTACTTATTCTTAGAGCATCATGGAACTACTGTGTTAAATGTAGGAAACATTCATAGAATATTATGCTCTTAGATTACAGCAGCAATGTATCGACAGACGTTGTAATAGCGCCAAGTTGATTTCACTTCATGCAGTAAACATAAATGAGAAATACACAAACGTTAATCATAACTTCTATTAGAACATAACAACTAAAATGAAACAATATAACAATATGTGATACTACCTCACTTTATGCCACTCTAATTAACATATTTTAAACTGATACTTTTATAAGTTTAATATACAAATGTTTTCATTGAAATCTTGTAATGTAGGGCCTGCTGCTTTAATAGTATAATAATGTTATGCTGTATTATTAGTTCTGTTCAGTAATGGGTATGAAATCAAAGAAGTTGTAAGCAACAACTAATTGTAAAACGTTTTATAAATATAAAATATGGAATTTACAGTACGATTATAAAATCTACGATCTCCGGGTATGGGTATGAGCTAAGGAAGGAATAAGCACGCTAACCTTACAGTGCCAGTTTTTGTTATTCTCCACTATCAACTCTTGAAACAGAATTTAGTTATAACTGATAACTAGCAAAATTGATGTATTGTTAACATATGATCACTAAAATAAATATATTTATAATAATAATGATCATTGATAATAATAATAATTAATAATAATAAAATTTATAATTATTTAAATGCAAATCACTGATCACTGTAGCGCAGTGATTAGTGTCTCCCCCACTAACTCAGTGGTCCTGGGTTCGCATCCTGGTCAAGACAGGGGATCTTTTCGTAGGCTGTTGAAATTCCATCTATCATTTTTATTAAAAAAATATAGGCTACAGTTCAGAAACTCAATGCACTAAATCTAATGTCGCTACTAATGACATATTAGTTGTGCGATGTAAAATAAAGTAAATAAAAAAATCAAATCAAAACAAAATTCATACTTACGAAAAAATAGTTGTTTAAGTCCTCAAAAAATTTTTCAGTCACATATTGTTTGTCACAATTCACAAAAGAACTTGCAGTTTCATTGGTTAATGATTTGGTAGTTTCATTTGCTGATGTTTGAAACAACTTTCTACGGCAAGAATCTGAAAAAAACATCAATTTATTTACAAACTTAAAAAAAAGTTAATTTAATAAAAAAAGGTGTATAGTAAAAGCCTCTTTATTACATTACAAGCTTAAAGTGCTAAAACTTAACTTTTAACTTAATTTAATTCAAACTTATCATTTTAGTTATTTATAATATTAAGAATTAACATGAACTGGGAAGCGTTTATGGGTCTAATTTATACGTTTCAAAAACTATCTGTAATAATATTTTAATAAAATAATTAATGGTGTTTTTAGACCTTCTCTACGACCGTTAATAAGTGAAATCTCTTTAATAACACTGGCAACTGCTAATATGTTTACAATGAACATATTACGAGAAATTAAAATTAATTAGAAAAGTTTCATTATTTTCTTTTTTAATATAAACTTGTATTTAGAAATTTGAGTGGATGCTAAGGGTCCTTGAACTGAGCCCATACAGTAGCCAATCTATATCTAAAGGGTTCAACTATATAACTACCCCACAGGAAGAAATGAAATGTCTTAGTTGGAGTAAAGAATTTTCACTTCAAAAGAAGTAATAAATACCTAATGTCTAAATTGAATAATGATAATTTTTATAATTTTAGTGATTATAAACATGTAAACATTCTGCTCATCTACTTTGTATCAAGACTTCAAGACTGAAAATATAAATTTATGAGATTCCTACAATATAATTTTGATGTGTATTATACAGTTATATGTTTTTCAAAAACACACTTTATGACAAATGTATAGAAAAAAATGATATGGAGGTACCTTTTAGGTAAACGTAATGCCAATATTCTTACCTTTTGTTTTAGGAATTGTTTGTTGTAAAATTTTAGACACTCCATTATTCATTTCATTCTGATTATCAAACTCTGAAACAAAATAAAGTATGGGATAAAAGCTGAAGAAGTTCCTTTCAAAAACAGTAGAACTACATATTCTATATAGCATATCAATTACATGCTACACGTATTTAGCACAAATAAAATTAAATGACATTATTAATTGACAATTATATAACATATTACAGCAATTATTAATATAACAATCATTCACTTTTGAAAGAGGTTTGTCAATAATGTTAACTGAAACAGGTTTGAAAAGGAAACAAGAATCCAATTCTCATCCCTGCTTTGATACTTAAATTAAAATTAGAACTCAAATTCAACTACATCACTCATAAAAGTGAGGTTATATGACTATTACCGGTAGTGTACCTTTTAATCCATTTTGGTTTGTGTAAACTCATTTTTAATTCACAAAGTTACTGGAAAACCAATTTTTATTTCAATTATTTTTTTATGCCTAAATAAAATAATTCAATACTTTTAACATGACTAAAATTTTAAAATACTAAATATAGTCTTTAAAAACGACTGAGATAGCTCAAGTCACGTGTATTTAAAATATGAATAATAAATTTCTGTAAATTCTTAATAACCTAATACTTTTAACTGTAAGTTTTCACTTGTTCGACGCTTTACAAATAAGCCTAAAATTATATAAATATTACCTGATTTTCATAAGGTAAATTAATATCTTAACATTTTTTGGTCAGTTAAATCGAATAACATTACTGTGTAAACTATTTGAAAATAGGAGTGGGGATTTGTTTTATTTTTAATTTCAACACATAAGTTACAAAGAAGTACAGATCAGTTGCCCAGTTAATGGTGTTATGGATCTGCAATTAATTTTCACGCATAACAAATTGAAGCGTCACACCATAATAGGTCTTTCTACAAAATTGAGGTTATGAAGCCAAAAAATTACAAACATTTTGGACTTTCCACCAAAAAATGAAAATAATTTTCTAGTTCATGATCGTTTTTTGACTCATTGAACTCTGATTCTTAATAGCACAAGTTAAGTTTAGTGATTTTTGAAGAAATACAAGTTTCAGCTCTCCTAAACCTGAGTTTTAGCTATCACTAAGGTTAACAAGAAAAAACTCAAGTTGAAAATGTTTGTTCAGTTACTCACCACCAATATGAATCCCAACAGCATTTAATATTTTGTGCCCTCTTGTTTTAAACATAGCTTTTCTATTTTGAAATTAGGAAAATCTGAAAAAGCATAAAACATGCTAGTAAATAATTTTCTGCACTTAATTTAAATAAATTTTAAAAAATAATCCTGCATATCAATAATTAATTTATCATTTACACTACTAAAAGTAATAATCAACTTACGTTTTCCTTATCTTAAAAAATTGCAGCGAGGTCCCCTTTTTCTTAAACAAACCTAACCTTGCCTTAGACTGAACATTTTTAAAAGACGTATTATTTTCTTTAAAACTTATAATATTGATATTCAAATAATATTCTCATGAATGATAACATTATCAATTCATCAGACAATTTTGGTGACAGAGCCTCCGAAATAGTAATATATTTTTCATTAGTACAATTTAGTATTGCAAACTTGAACCACAAAACTTCATTACCATCAAATGTCTGGTGCAGACTGGCATACTGGTTTTGCATTATGAGTGGTTGCAATGCAGGCAGTTTCAGACAACTACTAATCAAATATTGCTATAATTTTCTAATACAAAACTTTTAGTTCTGTTGTTATTATCTCTTTATCAATCAAAATGTGGGTTTAAATCCATGATAAGCCCGGCGCCATGAAAAAGCATTATTATGTATTATGATGAGAAAAACAGTGATCTATACATATAATGAGATATGTTTTATTTAACCTAGTTATGACAAGAGGGATTCGTTAGTTTATTTTGCCGAAGAGAGCGATGGGCCTATTGACCCGATAATCTGCGTAGACCGAAGAAACAGATTAAAGAGAACCTTATTCCTTGATTAGGTTTTACTGATTCTACTGTTTATCTGGATCAGTTGCCACATAGGCCATTGCTCGCTCCAGCAATAATAAACTAAAGAAACACTCTTGACATGGTCAACTAAAGTAAAGCGTAACTCACGTCGTTACATGCGTAGATCACAGGTATGCATTTCATTCCTTGCCAGATTTATTAAGAGATTTTAACCAAAGTGTGGAGTCATTTCTTTCCATATACAACCATAAAAATGACAGTTAAAAACAGAGAAATAACAGCTTTGTCAATAAAATCATGTAAAGGAAAACTCTAAAAACCAATGTGCGAAAACAATTTTTCATTATAAAAATAATGATTCTGAACTGGAAAAGTTTAAACCAATCAGTAAGCTTCTTTAGGTCTGTAAACATAATATCCTAACAATATAATGAAATAGGTTATGGTATATAAAATACAATGTTTTTATCAAAAAATCATAATTTTAATTGATTTAATTATTCATTTAACTCTAAAAGATGAACAATGTACCAATCTTAATACTGTTTTAGTATAGATATATTTAAACTGCAGTGAATTTTAATTCACCAGAAATTGATGGAAATGAAGACCTTGATTATTCAAAGAACACTAGGTCAAGTTACCTAAATAAATTTCAAAAATACACTTGGATTAAGCTACAACGACAAATGCTTAATTAAACAGTTAGAAACTTCATTTTTTTATCATTAAGCCTAAATGTGAAATATTAGGTTATGTAATCAAGGCAAAGGTGAATTGACAGTATTAACAGTGACCGTAAAAAACCTGAAATGTTTTAACCTTACATAGTCCAAGAGATATTCATTACGATTGTAACTCAACTAAATAAGCAATTTAATTTACAAAAATTATAAATTTTCAACACTGCTATTAATAAAAGCTATATATATACATTTGACAGTTTTTGAAACTTTTCATTCATTCTTACATAATTATAGCACACTTAAGATTATAGATTCCCTACAAATTAGATATAAATATGTTACAAAAGGCGTTTTGCTTACCAGATAATGTAAAATTTCACGAACACCACTCCAACAAAGCCTGTAGCACATCGTATCGTACTAAGCTAAGATGTAGACACTAGACAGACGTAAGCCTAGTAGACAGATTTCCCGCTTTACATAACACGTCTAACCTCAAATTCGAAGAGAATCATTCTGTAATAACTTGTGTGCATTTGACGACGAAACAAAACCAAAAACAACATAATTTTCAATAAAATAAAACAAAAACTTCATTAAAGACGTTTTAATTTTGTATTAAAACAAGGTTTGTATAAAATGTGATCAACGTAAATTGTTTTCAGATGAATATTTTTTATATATATATACAAGTATCCGGAGCCACAATCGATTCACTGAGATACAGCCACTGAAATGTATATATAAAAATTTATCCATCCTTCGTTGATCTCACCCCAAAAGAGCCACAATAGAAGTGGCTCTTTTTGTGCCACATTGTAAGGTAAAAAATAACCGCAAAATCAACAAATGATTGAGGGAGAAAACTATATATATATATATATATATATATATATATATATGAAACATTTGTATATAATAAAATTATTTATGTCATTCATGTGTCTGTTTATTGGTCTATCGGAGGTTGAAAAACAAATAGCCCTCGTAGTTGTTACTTTTGCAGGTTCCTAAAGTTTTTCTAGGATATTTTAGTTTTAATTTTAAACATTTTATACCTAAAATATTTTTGTACATAGTTGTAAACACTTGTCTATCTATTCTTAGCATTTGGTTGGAGCCACTAGTGTTTGATTATATCTGAACATCATATATCTATTTAAGTTATAGAGGCACTGCTTCCTATTTTTGTTAGCTCCGCTGTGTACTAAAATGCGAGTAGTTCCATAGATCACTCCGTATCTATAGCAGGCAGTACCATACATAAAGGAATTGAATGTGTCAAATTAAAACTTTTACGTCATTTAAATTAAAATATTTTTATGACACTATACATTAATCAGCTTATTGCTGATGGAAATTGTGGATTACGGAAATAACTATGTTTTGGTGAAGAGATTTACCAGGGTTACGGGTGACTGAAAGATAGCATCAAACTAGTCGGAAGTCTGACATAAAGCAGACACTTATATGACAAAGTTACATTTCAGAGTATTTAAATTCTATACAATGTACTAATCGTAATATTTTTCAATCAAATTATTTTAATGAGCGTTTCTTGTCGTTTCTGAATATATTGTTCCATGTAATAATTTGGAACGTTTAATAATCATAAAGTATAGTACTTAAAGAAACCAACTATGCAAACAGGTATTGGAGGAAAACGTGCAAGACGACAAACATGCCTCGTGGTCTGCGGAGAACGAGGAGTAGCACACAATTCATAAGCAAAATATATTAAAATTATGATATTGGTCCTATAAGTGTATACAGCTTGTTACATTACGCTTTAAAGTTTTAACTGATAAAGTTTAAGTTAGGTAGATCAGAAACTAAGTAAATCTGTTGTTCATTAGCAAAGCTTCTATCGTAACGTTTTCAGATATTTGTTATCCGATTAGTGGCATCACCTAAATTTGTAGAATATATGATGACTTTCATTGTTTTGATATTCTGAATAATTATTTGATTTGATCACTAATAGATAAATTAGAATTTATTCTGAATATGAGTCATTATAATTCCTTGGATTAATAAAAATTCAGTGAAAGTTGTATATGGTGAATATAATAATTATGCAGAAGCCTTATCTCAAAGGCCATCCCTGGAAGACTGCCGACATTGCCACAGAAAGGAAAAACAGAACAGAAGCAAACATGTTCAAGCCACCACTGTAGATTTCCTGGCAGACGGCTGGACGACACAAGATTTTCGGCAAGAAGAGGTGACCGATTTTAGCAGCAAAAGTGGAAGGTCCCCGCCCGGATTTGCAAGATATCTTCCATGGTTTCGATTTGCTGAAGGACTAATTTGCACAACTGGAATCTCTTACCTTATAGTATGAATTGCTGAAAAGGGCTTGGGAAAGTGCAGATGGACAAGACGTGGTCATACAACTGATACTTCCCCGAAGAAAGTGTATTCTGTTCTGAAAGAGATGCATGATGGAACGTCTGGAGGTCATCTTGGCGTTAACAAAACTATTGACAATATACGGAAGCGATTCTATTGGCTTCATTTTTGCCACGACGTAGAGGAATGGTGTCGGACATGCGAAACATGTGCTGAAAGCAAGGGCTCATAAAGCGGAAAATTGTGGAAAATGAGAGAGTATAGCGTTGGACTGCTTATCGAGAGAATTTCCATAGATATTGCACGTCCTTTCCCAGTTACTGACAATGGAAACCGGTACATCATCTCTGCTCAGTTAAATTGTTGTTGGAGCTTCTCTCTACAAATCAACATAAAAATTCAAAGTAGTCATTGTGCGACTAATAAAAAATATTCAGGGTAATTCGCTCAATTATTGTTCAGATTTGATAATATTCTTGATTCTTTTTTACTTTTTATTTTATTCTCTTTGGTCTACTGGAAACAATATTGTTGTTAGATTTTTTGTTTCTTATTTATTTATTTTCTCTTTGATTGATCTCCCTCTTTCTATTTTCTGTTCAGTAATTGTATTATTGGTATTAATAATTATTTGATTTCAGATTTCATGTCTGGTCCTAATTATCATGCCTTCAAAGTTTTGGGTAACTACTTGTTTTTTACTACTTGAGTATTTTTCTCATCACATTGGTGTTGGTTCTGAATGGTATTTCTTCAGTGTTTGACATGATTGTTAGATTATCTGTCTGGTATTATGTTTACAATCATTTTGCTTTGATTGGTCTCCATTGACTTGTTAACATTATAGTCTCATTGTTTTTTCTCTAATAATTTCATTCCTTTACGTAGCCTTCTCTTTTATTACACACTTTGATATTTTGCTTTTCTGCTCCTTCAAGTGTTTGATACTCACACTTATTCTGGAATATATATAATTTCATTTGTTGAAATTAATATAGGAGTAATAGAGTATGTTAGGTTTATTTATATCCGTCTATCGATCATATAGTTATCTTTATCAATTCAATTCTCACAGTTGTGGATTTATTATATAATTATCTTTATCATTTCAATTCCATATTATAGCCTTCTCCTTTTTTATTCGACACATTGTTGTTCTTTCTCTCTGCTCCTTCAAGTGTTTGATACTCACACTTATTCTGGAATATATAATTTCATTTGTTGAAATTAATATAGGTGTAGTAGAGTATGTTAGGTTTATACATAGTTGTTTACCTACAATTGTATATTTTCATGGAAGATTGGTTGTATGTTCCCTTCTTCCTTGGGTCTGGGTTTCCATGAGTTCATAGGTATTATTACCATTCTTCTTTGTGATAGTATAGGGTCCTGTGTATAGCAATAATAGCTTCTTCGCTATTCCCTCTATTGTACTGGGCAGCTCCCTATTCTTGAGTAATACTTGGTCTCCTACGTTGTACTCTATGGGCTTGGGTTGATATTCTTGATACTTGCTCCTCCTCTTCTCTGTCCGTTCTAGTACTTTATTGTAGAACTTTATTTCATTGAATTTATGTTCTTCGCCTCGAGGAAAGTTAATGATTTCAACTATCTCCCTTGGTGGAGGTCTTCCAAACATTGCTGTGTATGGGGTGTTATCAATTGCTTGGTGGTATGATAGGTTTATATATTCTTCTGCACTAGAAAGGTATCCTGACCATCATCTCTGCTGGTTGTGACAGTAGGTTCGGAGTATTCTCCCTACTTCCCTTAACACTCTCTCAGCTGGGTTGCTCCTCGGATGGTACACATACGTTTTATATGATTTGATGCCTTGGTTCAGCAGCGTTTCCTTCCATCTTTTCCCTCGAAACTGTGTCCCGTGGTCGCTGATTATTGACTTTGGTCTTCCTATTTCGGGTAGATAGTGTTGTAAAATAATTCCCAATATTTTTTGTGTCGTTGCACGGTTGATTGCATACAATTTGGTAAATTTAGTGTAATGGTCAAATATTATGACCAGGAATTTATATTGGTGTCTACCTCCGCTCCTTGGAAAGGGACCACATATGTCTATGAAGACTTTCTCTAGTTTGGATGATGACGTAATTGGTATCATCATCCCTTTTCTGTCATTATTATGCTTGACAAGTTGGCAGATGTGACAACTTTTTATACCATTTCTCACTCGTCTGTTCATATCTTTTATGTATGTGTGTTCTTCGAGTGCTTTGACAACTTTTACTGCTTCCATGTGTCCGTATCGTATGTGGTAGTTGAGAACCAATTCTTTTTCTATGGATCTGGGTATCACTATTTTCCAGGTATTGGAGCCAAATTTGGTTTTTATGAATAGTATGTTTTGATGCAAACAATAGAAAGATGTGATTTGTTCATCTTGTTCTGCTAGTCGTTGCAGAATTTTAATTGTTTTACCATCTGGTTTTTGGTGTTGGCCGATCTTCTGTACTATGTTCTCTAAGTCGGACCTGCTTGCAACGATATTGTATAACTTGACTACAGTCTCTTTCTCTCCTTCGAATTTCTGATTCTCTACATTTATTCGGGATAGTGTATCTGCTGCAATGTTCTTCTTTCCTGGGATGTATTCCCAACTTATATTATATTCTTGAAGTAGCAGGCTCCATCTCGTTAGTCTGCCATGATTTAGCTTGCAGTTCTTCAAGAAAGAGATTGACTTGTGATCCGTTCGAACCGTTATAGGATATCCCAAAATATATGTTCGATACTTGTGGCATGCAAAAACAACGCTTAGTAACTCCTTCTCTGTTACATTGTAATTGCGCTCGCAGCTATTAAGTATTCGGCTAGCGAAGCTGATCACTAGATGATTCTTTTCATCGTCCTCCTGATATAATACGGACTCTAGACTGACGTCGCTAGCGTCGTAATTCATGTTGAAAGGTTTTGTAAAATCAGGATGGTGTAGCATGATTGTATTAAGAAACTTAGTTTTGATTAACTGTAGCGTTATGCCTTGGTCAGGCCCCCATGTCCAGTTGTTCTTTGAGGATAATATTTGCAAATCGTGCCGTCAGTTCGAAGTAATTTTCTTTGAATTTCCGATAATAGTTGCAAATCCCTGGGAATGACTGCAGTTGTTTCTTGTTCTTCGGGGTTGGGAATTTCTGGATGGCTTCGATCTTGTCTTTAGCTGGTGTAATCCCATGTTCGGATAGGTTGAAACCAAGGAACTGCACTTCGTCTGCTATAAATTTCGACTTTTCCAGTTTCAGGGTGATATTGTTTTCGGATAGTTTCTGTAGTACATGTTTCACTCTCTGGCAATGCTCTTCCCAGTTTGCTGACGTTATTAACAAATCATCGACGTAAATGGTTGTGAATTGAAGTGCTTCTTGTCCCAACACTGTGTCCATACACTTCACGAACACGGCTACGGAATTGACCAGTCCGAAAGGTAGCCTCTTGAAGTGGTAGTTGCGACCCTCGAATATGAATGCCATGTATTGGCGGCTGTTCGGGTGTAATTCCACCTGCCAATACCCTCAGACTGTATCCCAAGTGCTTATAAATTAGGTACCATGGAATTTTTTGAGAATTTCTTCTTTTTCCCCCGGGGATGTACGGTCGTTGATAATGGTCTTATTTACTTCACGTGCGTCCAAACAAATTCGCACCTTCCCGTTCTTCTTTTGCACTGCTAATATTGGGCTGGTATATGGGGACTGACTGGGTTCGATTATGTCTTCTCTTAATAGATTGTTGATTTCATCACGTACTGCCTCTTTCAGGGAATAGGCGATGGGATAAGATTTTCGGTTAAAGTTCACCGGTTCTTTAAATCTTATCGTGCATTGGTAATTTTTTACTTTACCAGGCGAGTCGGAGAATACATGTCGGTATTCGTTGTAAATACCGATCAATATTTCTACTTATGTGTCGGTTATCTGTGCATTTGTCTTGTCATGTTTAAATGTATATATTTCTTGGAGTTTTTCTCTCCACAATTGATCATCATCCCTTTCATAAAATACATTGTTACTTTTTGTATTTCTGTTATCGACGATAACTGGATCGTCGATAGTCATCTTGGCTACGACTCCTCCTGGTGTCGTTTCTGGGGTTACGCCTGTCATCGTAGCTGCGACTTCTTTGTGGGCTTCTGTATCGGTTGGAATATCTCACGTATGGACGTCTTCCCCCTCCGTAATTTCCAGCATGTACATAGCTAACCCTTCTGTACGGTCGATTTTGCTGATTATAATCATTATTTGGGTTACGATTACTGTTGTAACCCGAGTTATTCCCCCTGTTCGGCGGATAGTTCGGACCATTTGCCCGGTTGTTAAAGTTATTGTTACCGCTTGGTTGGTTGTTATTATTATTGGTGCTGTTGTTATTCTGGTTTGGGCTTGGCCGAAAGAACTGTCTTCTGTTGTCGTTGTTATTGTTACGATCAATAACAATAATCAACTTAGGGCGGCCTGGTTTGCTGAATCATTGTACCGGTCGTTCCCTTGTCGACTCTTGCGGTAGTACCCCTCATGCTCGTACCCTTCCAGTAAAGCCGCCATCGCTTGTATTGTTTTTAATTGTCCGGTGAGTCTGGCCCTTGCGATTCCTCCTTCATAATGAAACGCTAATTTGGTGACCAGACGTTCTTTGGGGATCCGTGGCTCCAAATTTCTCGCCAGGCAAACTTTTCCTAGAAAGTAGGCCGTCAGTGTCGATCCTCTGCCTGTTTCATATCTACCACAGCAAATATTGTCCCGTACGATATTTTGGGTACTCTCGGACCAATATTTTGCTTTGAACAGCTCCTTGAATTCGGCGTAACTCTGGATATCGTGCCGTGTCGCCGTCCACCAATTGTCATTTATTTCTTTGAAATACTCATCGATTTGGCCTTTTATAATTGGCCATCTGGTCTCTCGGTTCCTACTCAATGTTTCGTTGATTCGGGCGAGGAATTCCATAGGGTTTCGTTTGTACGCCTTAAAATTCATGGCTTCCCGGTTGTCAGCGTGTTGGAATGTTGGCACTACTGCTGGTCGGTTTCCGATATTTTGAATCTCTTCCCGTATTCTTGGGATTTCCCGTCGCTGTATATCTTCAATTCGCTCGTAATTGTTGTCGATCCGTGTTTGTATAGCGTTCACGGTTGTCTCGATACCTGTTCACCGTTCTTCAGTTTTCTACGGCCGTGATCTGGATTTGATGAGCTTCCTCCAGGCTGTTCACTCGAACATTAATATCTTCTTTAGTTTGTTGCATTTCGTTATTGGTCTGCTTCCACTTCTCATTTATTTCAGCTATTTCCTTTCTGACTTCTGTCATCTCCTCCTCGATTTTTTCGTTCAGAGTTTCCATGTTTCTTTGCCTGTCTTGTTTCAGCTCATCTATTTTCTTGTTGGTGTTGTCTATTTTTCCGCTCAATTCCTCCTTTAACGATTCGTTATTTTTCTGACTGTTTGTTTATAATTCCTCTTTCAATGATTCCAAGTTCTTTTGGTTATCCGTTTTTAATTCCTCCTTCAGGTTTTTATTGTTCTCGTCCATTTTTCCGCTAAACTCCTGCTTCAGTGATTCCAAATTCTTTTGGCTATCTGTTTTAATTCCTCCTTTAGTTCCTTCATCGCCTTCAGTATTTCCAGCAGATTTCCGTCCCCTGTTTGTGTGGGTTTCTCTGATTCCATTGGAGGTGGTATCTCTTCGATGTCTTCCACCGGCGTCGCCTCCTTTTCGTCCATGTTGATTTTTGGATCCGCGTCCGCTGCGCGTTTCTTAGACGTCGACCCCCTTTTGGTACATGTTCTATTCTTTCCGGTACTGTAGCTGCTTGCTTGAAATTAGGTAAAACTGATTTGATTGTTTTTTAATTTATTATTAGTTGTCCTAATTTAAGCCTCATACGTTGAGCGCCAATTTGTTACGAAACGTCGTTTGGGGTTCTGGGGTGCTAACTGCCCGTTTATTTTTGTTTAAAATTTGTAATAACTTTTGCTTAATGTTGTATTATTATTGACTTATCCGGTTCAATTCAACCTAGAGTTGAATCCAACTTGAATAAGTCCGGTTGATGCGCAAGAAATTATTTATCGAAGTAATTGTCTACTTCGGTTAGTTTATTTATACGGATGTTCTTCCGTTGACTCGTTGAAATGGTGGTATTTGTTCCGTGCTGAAAACACAAATATTCTGCAATAACAATCACTTACTTGATGAGTCTTTTCGAACTTGCAGGATCGCTAACTCAATCCAATTGTATACGGACTTACCGTGTTTGTATTCGCCGCTGCTTGTTGAGTTGACCAATGAAATTCATTCACCTGTTTTCAACTAGTCTACTGAAATATACTGACTGACTCTGTTTTCTTATGTCAAATAGTATTTTATTCAATTAATGTGCTTTCTCTGAATGAGCAGAAGTATCATTTATAATTAAATTCAGAATAAGTAGCATGAGACTTTTAGTTTTATAAAATTTGCCTCAGGGTGGCAAAACTGTTTACAAAGTTAATTTGTCTAAATGTTTTTTGGTTAACATTAATTTAATACCTTCGTGGATTCTTTCAGCTGACAGAATACCAAATCATTGAATAGAACTATCATTCAATCGTTATTAAACAGTTTGATATTGACTACAATTCAGTCATCACTTATAATTAACATACAAAAATAATAACCATGTGTCTATTCTGGACATTACAAGTTAGCAGAATTATTAAATTCAATTGATAATAAATGGTTGAAATAAAGTTAATTAAAGTCAAAGTAATTCTTGATAAGATAATTAAAAATGAACAATAATATTGTATATTGAAGCAGTGTCATTTGGTAAAACATCTGATTCACTGTTTAGTGTTACATAAATATAATTGCATGGCTGTAAGTAACCATATATCTTAACAACCTTGGTTATTATTCATAGCAAGAAAAAACATTGAAATGGTTATAATAGTGGATTCCTTTCCTGAATCATAAAACATAAATAACATTGAAATATTATATTAACTTTCGTTAATAAATCAATCAGTTGACAAACCTTAGTCATTGGTAATTATTGGTTAATTCAATTGATATGTAATAATTGACAACTGTCATTACGTGTGGTTAATTCACACGGAGTATTTGTACATAAAATTAATTGAAAGTTTAATAAATTCATTAAAATAGAATATTCAAATCTCTGAGGATTGTCATTACTGTTGGTTAGGTACTATTATAAATCCATCTTAATCTAGGATCATCGTTTGTAAATGTTTCGACTATATCGTTTTTCATTTCTTAACTAAGAATGTAATAATCACTTGTACTCCCTTTTATTTTATAACTTAAATCCCGGAATTGCTCTGGATTATACACTGAGCAATCCTTGTTACGCACTGTTACACTTCACACCTCTGATACTAAAGTATTTACTCTATCACAATTTGAGGTTAGGTTACACTGTTTATATCGGTGACGCGCACAAATCATATGATCAGCTGACTTCTTGTTCTCAGTTGTAGCAGTCTACTCGCTTCTGATGTTGATTAAAAAGTGACGAAAAAGCAGGCCTCGCTCTGCCGTTCCGTTTTGCGATCATCCAAAATTTTGTTAATTCCTTGGATTTGATTGGTTGACGATCTTTAATTTATTATTTTTTATTAACACTATATAATGGCACTCATACCCACTTGAGGGCATGCCTTCCAAGTTCTCTTACACTCCTTAGTTGATATTTACTTAAATCTACTGACAAAATACATTTCTTAAATTACCATAGTCTTAGCCTAGGTCCTTATATTTGTATTTACATATTTTATATATTAGAAAGTATCTATTTACTTTCTGTATAGCTCCAGTTGATAATAACAAATGGTTACAACTACTGTGAACCTTTGCTAGCTGGAATATTATGTATTCCTTGTCATTTCTTGTTAATAAAGTGGTCTCTATTTTGCATTATGAGATGCATACTTAATGTTACTCTTATTTGGTATTTTTAGCTATTTTGTCATTATTATTTAGCTGCAATAGTTGAACAATAACAGTATCTTTGTAATGGGCTTGGTGTTTTTAGTACACTAGTTTTTCCATAATGTATATGATTAAATAATATTACTTACACCTGGTGTCACATGACAGGTGCACTTAATTACAATTATAATATATTATATCATTTCTTATAATCTTTTTACACTAGTACGGTAGTGGTATTACACTCTACTTGTGGTATTGACATTAACCTTTTGTTTATATTCGGTTTTATAATATGGTTTTATACAGGTTTTACACAGTGAATTCCATTTTGGTTGGTTTTGGTTCGCTTTATTTGTTTATATTCTTATTTAAAATTTATCCTGGGTATCTTATATTGGTACCTGTAGAAAAATTATTATTTCTACTTGGTTTTACACATAAAACATTCTGGTTTGGGTAGGTTTTTCCTACTGTTAGTTGTGAATTTAGATGAATAGTACCTACATCTTAGGTTACGTGATTTTGTAATTTGTGCCAACAATGAGTATGTTAGGTTGACACAAATTGGTATTTTTTTAACCTTATTTTCATAAGTTTGGTTTTAATTATGATAACTAATAACCTTTTAGTTATTCCCTTTCTTGTCTTACATGATTGTCAGACTATTTGACTAATATTTGCTATTATTCTGAGACAAATTAATACTTCTTTTGTTACATTGGTGCTGTGCATAACATGTTACTATGCTTTTATTTACAGCTTCTATTCAATAATCATTATTGTTATTTTCATTCTTTTTATAACATATCTTGTCCTATTCATTTGTAACATTATTTGTTGCATATTGGTCATCTCAGTTAGTCAGTTCTTGTCCATCTCTTCAATCTGTATGTTGATTAGTTACTGCATATACGGGTAAGATGTTGATTTATAGTTGACTGACTCTTGGAATCTATACTTTATGCCATGGTTGTTAGGTGTCCTTCTCGTAGTAGGTTTCTTCCTTGTCTTCCTTGGTTCTTTACTGATTCTTCCTTGTTTCTTCTTTGTTTCTTTCTTGTCTTCCTTGGTTCTTCACTGATTCTTCCTTGTCTTCCTTGGTTCTTCACTGATTCTTCACTGATTCTTCCTTCTCTTCCTTGGTTCTTCACTGATACTTCATTGGTTCTTCCTTGTCTTCCTTGGTTCTTCACTTACCGAAAACTATTGGGTTGTTGGTTCCTGTGGTACAATCATGGTGTGGTGCATCTTCTTTTCATTATAATGTCATTTCACTTGCTATTTACCATCAGTTTATGAACTCTTATTGTTGTGATTTTATCCTTAGTTACACGTAGCTCATGTAGTTTTAATGCTTGGCATGTTAGATAAATTACTTGGTTTGTCTCTTTGACTCAATTATTGACAAGTGTAGGTATTTTATTTTACTGAAATCTTAGGGCCCATATGTCATGTTACAACGTATACCACTATTCCTCATGGCGTGTACGCCATGACACAACCGGCATGACTCCAGAAAAATTGGTGTTTAAGCGGAAAATTCGTCTTTCTGGGGACTTGATATTTGGATTACTTGACACTCAGTCCCAAGAGCCACAGAAAGTTTCCTCGCAATTAGAAAACCAACTGCATGAAATGAATGGCTTGATAAGAGGGCGGTCTGAAGATACCCAGTGATAAAATGAAAACTCGGTATAACATTCCCAGCATAGTGTGGGTTTAAAAAAAGATTTGTTTTGGTTTGTTCAACACATAGCGCCGTTGTGGGCGCTCACCTAATCCTGAGACCAACTGGAATGTACATTACGCTGTGAATAAATGAATCAGTGATGTTGTCTATCGGAATCAACAGGAAGGACAGCGAAAATTCAAGGTCGTCTATCTAGATGGCATTGCCAAGTATTATTTCACAGGCGGTTTGCCAGTTCGAGACAAACATGCTTAAGGAGGGGGGGTAAAACCAATGGATCTGTCTAGAACACCCGAGAGCGTCCTCCACACTTCCCCCCTTAGTCGTTCAGGCGTTACCTCAGTCAATGCTGCGATTAAGTAAGTTCCAGAGTACTCTGGAGAACACTTGAAATACGCAGTAGTTACCACACCACATTGAGGATGGAAAATTTTTAGAAGACGTGCGCTACCTACAAAAACCCATACCAGCTGGCTTATACTATTTTCATTTAGTCTTTTCTAATAAACTATACTGTTGTCACGTTGATTAAAAATTACGAAAGAAATGGTCATGTGGCTAATGTTTCTGCTACTCTGGTACTATAAGTTCGTAGCTGTGCAAAAGCCTTCCTAAGCCAGTAAAAGGAATTTTGCATTTGTGAGTACAATGCAAAATGTTAAAATCAGGAAAAACGATTTTGTGTAAAACCTTCTTGTGCGCTTTCTTTGTTTACGCTCAGTAGTCGTAGTCCCTGCACTGTTCTCTTCAGCATATAACAGGAAGATGGTGCTCAAAGAATGCCTCCTTACTTAAACAGAAGCCCACGTAACACTTGTTGTCTTAAATGTCTAGTTATCAACAAAACGTATTTTTGATTTTTTAAAATTATTTCTTGCTGTGTACTCGTACAATGTACAATTCAATGCAGACTCCTTCTAATATATTGGCCATAGTGATCCGTTTTTCATATAATTTAAAGTGGAAACAAACTTGAACGCACCAGAAACGGCAAAAAAGATGAGCCACAGCTTGTTTTGTTTTAGAAACATCTGATTTTACAGTTACTTACTAATAAAACACGTCTAAGAGATAAAAAGCTTACAACTCCTAAATAATGCTCAAAACCATTCTGTGGAAGAACTAATTGTCTGAAGTATATCGTATCTACCCTCGTAAGCCGACGTATCACCGTTTTCTAATTATTGTGTGTGCTTATCAAAGTAAACTGAGCTGCGAACCACTTAATTTATAACCACAGACGTGTAGCTTAATTTCCTATAGCCATGCACATAACTGTGTGTTTAATACCGTAATGGATCTCCTTTAGCGGTCCGCGTTACGATCAGTGTCGTGTACGTTATTGAGGCATTATGAGGGGCATTCACTTATCTTTATTTTAGCGTAATGGCGATATTTTCACCTACTATCACGTAAGGTTTGAAATATAGTCGATCAACAATAAAGTATTTTCTATTTTAAAACATGAAATTGAAAATTAATATGTCTTTAGATTTAAAATAACGTTAAAAATTGGAAAAACTTGCTTAAAAGCACTTTGAGGAGAAAAGGACTTCTTCCGCAGGACTTTACAGATCATGATAAAAGCTTTCACACTTGAAATGTGTGTAGTGGAGACTGTAAACATCAGCAGTGATCTCTTCACGCATTTTCCGCATTTCTACTAAGCAGTGATCCAGTTTTTAAGTGTCAGTGTGAGCCATTAAATTGTTGATTTGTTTGTAGCAAACTGGGCACCAAACGTGGTTTCGAAAATTATTTTGGGTAGTTTACAACACGTTTGTAACCCAATTGGTGTTTCTATAATAACTGTGTTTTTTAGCAAAACACAACTACCTTTTTACCTTGGTAACAACTAACAAAATTACCAGCAGAAAACAAAATAATAGAAATCCCCATGGCAACTACAACAGCAGCATCCATTGCTAACTATGCTGATTCTCCCCGTGGTTTTCCCCAGTTTTGATAGAGTTCTGTGGTTTTATTAAGTTTTGACTATTTTTTGTTTGTTTATTAAGTCTAAAATGCTTAATTGAAGTAATACGAATTACTGTAGAAGACTGGAAGTTTGAAAAGAAAGTGTGTTGAATTCCCTGTGTTTACAATTCAATATTTTAATAAATCTTGTAATACTTTTACTGAATCTATGCTTAAATTAATTATTAATTATTTAAATAATATGATGTCTTCTACCTCAAAAAATGATAAAGAAATTTAAAACCTGTATTTAAACTTTTTTATAACTAGTTTCGGAAAGAAACTGCAGCCCAGATAACGTTTATAAGTACTTTAACTGTAGGTGAGAAACCTTCCTGGTTACTGCTTTTGAAGCAACACACCAAAATACACATTCGTCTTCGCTTCATACAATATTTACTGTAATGCCTCAATCACTACCTGCACTGAAACACATGGTTAACCTTTCAGCACTAATGCACTAGTGTAACATGGAAGTAGAGATTCGTTGTAACCGCCCATCTCCATGTCTCAGTGTAAGTTTATAGAATAAAAGAGACTCACTTATCAAGTTTTAAAGTAAAATATCAAGTGTATAAACAAAATATTTCTCTCTCTCTCTCTTCTTATTCATGTTCTTCTACTTCTTATTCTTCTTCTTGTCCCTTCCTTTCATCGTTTTTGGTTCTGAAATTAGATAAGTTGTTTGTAAAATGCAGTTAGTTTTATTTCTTTCTTGCAGAGAAGTAAAATCATACACTTTACTGTTAACGACTAAAGCAATGTTTTTAATATACTAAATTTTTAGTAACATTTTAACTGTTAATAATCTTTTTACTGAGTTCAGTATTATAAGCCAACGTGCACTTGATAAAAAATGTAGGGATAGTTAATTTTGTGACATGTTTACTGCTCCATAACACTGAGCACTTTTGAACATAATTTCTATTTTCCTAATTAGAAAGTAGTACCCTTAATTGTATTTCTTTGAATTCGTTAAAGTGTGTTTTAAATTTTTATTTCATCCAAATTATTCTTAGCGTAATTATTATAATGTAACTCAAAGAAGCCGTCAGTATTATTGTTGTCCCTAATGGGTATGTTTCTAGCCTGTTCAATGAAATCTGTAAAATGTACTTCATCGTGCTCCATTACGCCTATTTTGAACCAATCATTTATAACATCATCATGATCATTATGAATTACCATTTTGTATTATAATATCAACAACATATTCGGTATTGTCGGGTTTTATATTTCCGTTTCCTTTAAAATTCACAATAACATTTTAAAATGATATCTATACCTGTCTTGTCATATCCTGGAATGTAGAGAACTTTAAGAATTATTTTATACACATGACTCCAATATACTAACAGATCTTGATAGTTTTAGTTGTGTCTGAAACGTTTACTTACTACACGAAGCTGAGGAATGCATTGGTAAGCAAAGTCGGTTTAGTTAACAGAGGTAACACCAATTACAGTAGAGAACTTAGCAGCAACAGCAGTGGCAACCAGTGCACCTCGATTAGCCAGAGCAATTTCATCGGTTTCCGTCTCAGTTCACAATCCGTCTGTTGAAATTGACAATCAATTCTGTTAATTCTCTTAAGTTTTTATATCCAGGTTTAAGAGAACGCAATCGTATATAAAAAAATGACTACTCATGTGTTGTAATAAACTTAATTTGGGTTTTCTTTGACTTCAATATTATTAATAAAATTTAATTTTTCCACTGTAAGTAGAATACACTTTCTTGGCAAATAAGAGTCAAATAACTAAAATAATGTTGACCAATGGTGGTAACTAATTCACTCCAGCATGACACATAAAACTTCACATAAAACTGTGGTTACCATGGAGACGGTTTGCACACGGTGCACGCATATCATTTTTAGTTAAAAGGAAATATAATAACCGTTGTATTTACCGTTATGCTAGTTTATACAGTTCCATTGTTTAAAATTCTAAACAATGAAGTTATATATGGGATTATCAAATTAATTGAAGCAAAGGTTTGACTTTTTTATGACTCTAATATACTAAAACATTCCAAGACAACAGGTCACTAAATTCCAAATTTTTAATAACATAATCCTAACAGAACATGAATTATGCAAACACACTACAATGGCGATTACGACATATGGGACACCTATGTAACTAATAACATAACACACATAAATATTAGTATCTTAACAAAATATCTGTCCAAACAAAATCTAAAACAATGTTTAAAATAAAACCTAAACTTTATATTACTAATAATAACACTATGCAACATGATTTTCTGTTTCTGTAGTCTTAGGTGTTCCTAAAAATTTTTTTTGCGCTGATTCCAGATCTGCAATCCGTTTCTTTCTATCACGTTTCAATCCGTTTTTTTGAAATTTAAATGAACTCATCTTTTATTTACACGTAAGTTTCACAAGGGGAAATTTTATTGTGGGGGAGGGATTAGTTGGCCACACTTGTTACACCCAGCTGGCTGTTAGGCGAGAAACAGTAGTTAATTGTTTACATGCTATAGTGCTGTGGGGTTATATTTGTGCTGTCATATATAGTTTGTGAACTTTCTGTAGAAATGAGTTCCCGGAAGTGTTTGAATAACCCAAACGTGTTCTGTTATATTTGTGGTAGCTACGTAATTGGTAAGCAAAGACAGGATATTAATAGTTTTGTGAGAAACGCAAAAGCTGGGCACCACACAAGGTATGTCGTACATGTTTTGAGGGACTGAGACTGTGGAAAAATGGTGCAAAAAAATCAATGCCTTTTGCAATCCCAATGGTTTGGAGGGAGCCACAAAATCATGTTAACGATTGCTATTTTTGTATGGTTAAAATTCAAGGTCATAACGCAAAAAGTAAGAAGGATATATAATATCCGAACATTCCTTCGGCTTTACGACCAGTTACGCATTGTAATTCTCTCCCTATCCCAGTTGCACCTCCCGTTCTTGAAGATGTGCCACTGGCGAGCAGCTCAGTAAATGAAAGCGATAATGCTGATGATTACAACCCGGAAGAAGATTCTGCACTAAATTATTCAGTCAAAATGAACTTAATGATATTACTCGTGACTTGAACCTGACAAAAGATGCCGCCCAATTGCTTGGGTCAAGATTGAATGCAAAAAATCTTCTACTACCCGGAGTTACGTTCTCTTGGTATAGGTCCAGAGAGAAGGAATTAATAAAATTCTTTAAAGAAGAAGACTCTCAGGTTTACTGTTGTGATATTGAGGGTTTATTGAATTTCTTTAACGTCACTTACAATCCAAGTGAGTGGAGGTTATTTATAGACTCGTCCAAAACTAGCCTCAAAGATGTGCTTTTACACAATGGAAATTTGTTTGGTTCAGTACCCATTGCACATTCAGTTCATCTCAAGGAGACGTATGTAAATCTCAAAGCTCTGCTAAAATACGTGAATTATGAAAAACAATCTTGGACAATTTGTGGGGATTTAAAAGTAGTAGGTATGTTACTTGGTCAACAATCCGGCTACACAAAAATGCCTTGTTTCATTTTTGAATGTGATAGTCAAGCCAGAGACAAACATGGAAGAAGACAGACTGGCCCAAAGAAAAACCCTCCAACCCGGTTCACAGAACATATTAATAAATGTACCACTTGTTCAACGAAGCAAGATACTATTACCTCCTCTGCACATCAAACTCGGATTAATGAAACAGTTCACTAAAGCTCTTCCAAAAGATGGTGACTGTTTCCAGTACTTGGTAACAAGATTTCCGAAAGTATCTTATGAGAAACTTAAAGAAGTTATCTTCGTGGGACCGCAAATAAGAAAGTTAATGAAAGACAATTTGTTTGAAAGTACAATGAATCCAGTGGAAAAAAGGGCCTGGGTTTCGTTTAAAGAAGTTGTTGTCAACTTTTTGGGCAACCACAAACATCCAGAGTACAAAACCATGGTTAAAAGAATGTTTCAGAGTTTCATGAAATTAGGATGTAACATGAGTGTGAAGCTTCACTTCCTACACTCACATTTTGACTTTTTCCCTGCGAACCTCGGCGATGTCAGTGAAGAACAAGGCGAACGTTTCCACCAGGATGTCAAGGACATGGAAAAGAGATACCAGGGAAGGTGGAATGCCAACATGATGGCCGACTACTGTTTTATGCTAAAAAGAGACGGCACTGGTGAAGGGAGACAATCACGGAAGAGAAGTTTCAACCCACGTCAGAAAGATCTTGAAGCAGTGAATTCAGCGAAGAAGAGGAATTAAATTGTCATATATGTGTTGTGTTTTCGTAATAATTATAACATTTTTAAGTGAGTGTATACCATTGTCTACTGCACCGCCATGTGTTGGGATTTTATGCAGGATTAAAACATAAACAATTTTGAAATCACAATCAAATAATAATAATTTTCCCTGTTCACAAAATTCGATTTTTTAAAACTTCGAAATTGAATTGTATAAAAACCTTACGTGATACAGAAAAACTAAAACCAGATTTGAAATCAGCATGAAAAATACTTTTAAAATCACCTTACAGTCTTAAAACATCGTACCAAAAGTTTTAAAATGTTGCATAGTGTAATCTACCAAACTCAATCACAACATATAAATTATAAACATAAAGCAATATAATATTTATAAAAACTAAAACTGATATAAAACAAAAAATCCTAAATTTTTATTTTGTAATGTTTATTTCAGTTTTGTGGTTCATTTTTAAGTTGTTGAATGACCTTCCTTTTTCCAGTTAACTATTTCTTTATTCAAACTGATTCAGTACGCTGTTCCGTTCCCCTACTTTGGTTAACGTTAACATACAGTCAATCAAAATCAGTTATGTTGAATAAATTTACTCTCAACTTGTGATAAATAAAATGAAGTCTACTGGTTTACTGGCGTGTTCTTGTGTAAATTCATCGCTATTTCGGAATCATCGGTTTTCAAGACAGAACACAGCTTCTTCATCTTTGTTTTGTAATGTAATATGTAAGGTAAAATCGTTATAACAGACAACCAATCAACTCTTGTTTTAACGTTATTTTAATACAAACGTTTCAAAATTCAACTATCGTCAAATTTGTTTACAAATATGTGGAGAGTATTTGCCACTAAATGTTTACCGTTTTTACCTTGCTACTGGAAGAGTATTGTAAGACTGATTATTACATAATATCGACATACGTAATAACAGCTCATTTTCACCGTCGTTATCTACTAGTTAGGATGGGCAGGCTGCCTTATGTTAGCCCTTCAGCATAGAAGTAATGTTACCTCCACCGTTCTTGTGTCGCTCATTAGTACAGGACTTTGTCCCAGGTACACAGGGCTCTTATGGTCCACCTGGAAATCGAACCCGGGACCTCTATATTAATAGCCAATCGTCTACGTGGTTCCCTTATTTTGTAATATTGTTAATAATCATTTTGCTTTTTATTAATAAAAGTGATACGGTAATAATTAGTATTATTCGTCAGGACATCGTTCAGAAAAATTATGAAAAATCGCTCGTCTTAGAAACTAAGAGATTAAACTCGATTTCGACTATAACTATAGGGATTTACAAATAATTTTGCAATATGTAGCCCTATATGTTTCCTGCGCAAAACCACAATGTTCCCCATATAACCACTCCGGCAGTAACGACGCAACAAAATAAAATTTACCCAGCCACCATCGTCAAAGGACAAAATTCAGTACAAAAGCAGTAGGTCTATTAGCTGAGCATCATTATCAGCGTTAAATATGTTGCCTTCTGGACAACATTTTATTCGTTCCAACACTCTTTACTCATGTAACTATGCAATGAAACATCTCTTGATATTGCCTGTAATTAAACAATTACTTAGTACTCAGTACGTAATGATTGATAGGTCCATTCAGATACAGGAAGTTGCCTGCGACCAAAATATTCCTCTGGGATTACAGGGCTTTGACCATGTGTCGCTTGAATGCACTTGTAATTACTATTCGCAACGGTTTTCAAATCCTGTCCTACGTGTAGCATTGCCTTATCTTCCTTTCATTTCTCCATTAGGAACTCTACCTGTTTAGCCTCCCTCTAAATCAATCTTTTCTTGACCAAATTTTGTTTGCTCTGCGCCTTGTATTTGTTTACAATCTTTTGTAATCTATGGTAGTACATTCTATCAATATGTTGCCTTTCCCTGGAACTCTTACTCTATGGTAGTACATTCTATCAATATGTTGCCTTTCCCTCGAACTCTATTCACCTATCTTAAGATAAAGAGACTTTAGTTATGAATGCAAAGATTGGATCTTATTTGCTATATTCTATCTTGTGTATTATAATATCGAACATTCCACACCCACAATGTTGCGCATGCTTCTTCAGTTTTTTGCTACTATACCGGTATATGAACGGATAAACAGTAACTTCTTTATAGAATCTGAAGTTACTCTTTGTATTATGTTAGTTTAATTTATAAACTGGAGCATTACCATATCAGCAGTATGCAAGTATTGTTATAGCTCTAAAATATTATTTGCACACTTTATACTGAACATGCTTATTACAGATGTAGCTGTTGAAGCATTTCGTTAGCTACATTACATGCTTGCTTTACATCCTGGGATTAAATACATATTTTTCGTTTTTAGTTTTGTAAATAAGTGTAGCCAAAAGTTGTGGGTTTTATTATTATAATAGGAAAGTAATAGGAAATCCTCAATGTAAATAAACTCAAATTGATTACTGTCAACAGCAGTTATGAAGTGGATATAATAAGTCAAAAACTTTAAACAGGAAATGTTATGGCACAGATGAAGGTGATGATGAAGGTCGTAGCTAAAAAAAATGTTTGTTTGTAAAAATATTTAAATATTGAAGAATATGATTGTATTCATAAACGGAATGAACAACAATATGTCATTGTCCGGACGCTACCACACAGTATGTTACCACTGCAAGATGTAAAATTTACTGGGTGTTTTCAGAGAAATTCGATTACTTTAATCATTAAATGGAATGCATATATCCATTATAAGTCAATTTACACAGCTGCTTCAAAGAAAAAGAAATCATTCATTACGGGAATCAATAAGTATCATTTTAACGACTTCCAAAAACTTATTTTCTATGAAAGCAACAAAGACTGGAATTGTGTGCCTACTTCTGGGTTGGATATACTTTAAACGGCAGTTTTAAAAAAATAGTAACATCCGCGTCAAAAAATAACAAATTTTAAGTTTGCTAGAATCTAAAGACTACAAGGTATAAGAGGAGAGGAGTAAAGTCGTCTTGCTACATTTTAAAAATACCATACAGTCAAAACATACCTAAAAAAACCAAAGGAAAAATGACAAAGTTTGTGACAGGGTGAAGGAATGCCAATACTGTATATTGGAATTCCAATGCCAAGGCAAATTGGAATTCTATACTGTATAATAGAATTGTAAATTACAATAAATGAATACTGCACTTATTTTATTAGCTAAAAATGGAACAATCAGAAAAAGGAAACTGTTGTAAAACTACCATTGTTAATATTCTAAGTAACGACTATTCCCATTTGTGATACACATCTAAAGCTCGTCAACTGGGAAAACGTGATTTTTGATAATAGAGATGGTTCAATCGATGAAAGGTTGAATTAATTGCTATGTAAGACAAAAAATAAGATTACAATTAAAAACTGATATATTATCAATAACCTGTATTTTATAAAGGAGACAGTAATTTTAATAATACATGTAAAAGTAAATATTTTCATAACAGGTAGCTTTATCAATAATGAAACTATATAAACTGAAACATTGGTATTCTTTTATCTGCTAACGAGATTCCTAAAAACGTAACGACACAGTCGTAAGTGCAAGTGCTTTATAATAGTGCAACAGTGTTTACAAAATAAGAAAGTAGCTTTCAAATTATTTTAGAAATATTTTAAGCAAAAATTTCTTATATTACTACAAGTATTAACGTGGGATACTATTTACCACTGTGTTGTACGCGTATTATATATCTATCAGCTATTAGGTACACTAAGGTAAAAAAACCATAAAATTGTGTTCACTTTACAGAAAAACATTACTCTATTTTATTGCTGCTCTTTAAGCTGGAACAGTAGTAAATCAATCTACACCTCTACGGGTAATTAAAACGAACCTGCGGAAACATCTGTTGTAGAAACAAACGTCACATGACGAGACAGGAGGTATTGATTGCGTCGTCGTTGCTGGTCGTGGGCTGGATTATAAAACTGACAGATTCCAACAACGTCTAGAGATTATTGCCGGTCCCCGTCAATAATCACAGTCTACTTTCTACTTTTTGCTTTGCGGTTAGGTTAGGTTAATTTTTAGAGATACATAGTTTTTATAGATTATGAAAAAGCATTCAATCGTATTCATAAAGACAACAGTTTAAGCTATAATGGAATAAAGGGTATCCTGGAAATTTAATTAATACGGTACAATCCCTTTACAGGAACACCACAATTGTAAATGATAGGGGCACTGAGAAAGAAGTGACTCTAGAAATTACCACTAATCAGGACGTAAGGACTAAGGAGACGCTTTATTACTGACGTCAGTTAATATCTATGTGGAATGGATAATAACATACAAATGGATGGATAACATCTATATCTATATGGAGAATGGACGACATAATTATGCTCCAGCAGCTATACACATTGCTCAGCACAAATTTTTAAGTATTATATATGCTATTTGCTGAAGATAAGGTTGTAATCTAAGGTATTAAAAATAAATTGCAGTTTGCTGTTACCATTTGAATCAATTGTTTTATTTCAAGATATCGTCAGTGAATAAATTACCTCAACCCTGATAAAAGTAAAGTCACTATACACATTTAAAGACGTAGTGCAGTAGCAGGAAAAAGAAAAAGTATATTGATATATGTTGGTAACAGCGAACAGAGTGTCAAAGTGGAACTGCAAAAAGAATGGAAAATCTAAAATAGCAGTCAATTGTGCGTGTCGCTATTTGCAATGCAGATGTTACCCACAGTGAACGGAATATAAGGTGTAACTCTGCTGCAAATATCCTTCACAAGTTCTTTACTCATAATATGTGTAAGATTCTACGCGCAAAAAAATTTCAGAAAATAGCTGATGCGAAACTTATAACTTGAGAATTTAAATTTTCTGTATTCATGTAATTAAAATAAGGAAGAGACCTTTTATTTATAAATAGAAATCTTTACGTTTAAGGCGGACCCTAAATATTTCATAAAATTGATATAGCGAATGATAAATTGTTTTAAATTATTTGTTTCAAGTATTATATAAAAATATGTTATGTTGCAAAAGTAAATCAAAACTAATTAAATTATTTTTATTTTAAACTTACGAAAAGTGTTTGTTGTTGAATATCAATAAAAGAGAATTGTATACAAAACTACTTAATACTATTTTAACAAATTGTTACTTACATTGTTTTTGTATATTCATAAGTAACAATATAAAACCATGTTTACTCATTAAAAACCAATTCTGATATCTTTTACTAGAACACAGAACTGCCGTGGCTGCGTTATGGTACCAAAGTACTGAGTAGGCTACTGTTGTAGCTTGTAACTATTTGAATTAGCTCCAACTGTGTGCCTACATTGCTTAGTGAGGAGAATTCAAATAAGGTACTATATTACTTTACGCTTTTACAAGCACAACATTAAAGAAAGTATTTTGTGTAAGTATTAACCTTATACAAATGTACAGGATGCAATGTACAAGGTTGTCGTTACTATAGGCCTGGACATTCAGATTCTAAGCATCAACATATGCCTATACACGTGCGTCCAAAATTGCGTAGTGTTTTACCTGACTGCAGTTTTTGGGTTTTTTAAATAAATTCACATCATACGAAGAAATTGAAATATATTTTAATGAAATCTGGTACACGCGTTTATATGAATGTTCTTTAATAAACAAAAATCACGGTTGTTTTCGAAATAGCGGGCACTTTCATTTATTTATCACTGTTAGCTCCGTACATTTTAAGTTTACCAAATTATGATTTATTACATAAAATATTGATAGTTTAATTGTAAACACCACGTCACTTTGTTTGTTTAAATCCGGTAGAAGTAACCAAGTTACGAAGGGAGTTACCCATAAATTCTGGCTTACATTATTTTTTTATATCGTATTTCGATTCGATCTCCAATATTTTAAGAGTTTAATGTGCGTTTGTATTATCTTCTTTAAAATAACATTCTAACATTAACTTATAACAGAGTGAAGGGTCGATTTTAAATGAAAATGTTAGGTTTTAACAAAGTTAAGCACAAACATTTGCACAGCATAATCTGAATGTGGACAAGAACATGTGGAATTAATAAACAGCAACAATGGATTGTGTCTGTGTAAATCATCTGTTTCCTTCAATGAGTTCAGTTATAATATGCATAGATTAAGCAACTAATGTTGCCAGTTTTATTCTTTAAAAAAAATTTATATCAATATATTGTGTTCCTTTACTCGTCGTTTACATTCTAATTGATGAGAATGATTATATTCAAGAAAATAAAAAGCCAACAACTACCATACCATCTAAACAGATCACAAACACTCAAAAATGTTGACCATGAACAGAGACGTGCATTTTGTGTTGCTTTTATACAGAAAATTAAAATTGATTCGCATGCATATTTTGACATCTATCATGTTTACTGACGGAGAAAGATTTACACGGAATTGAAATACTAATGTCTGCAATAATCACTATTGGGCAGAAAAAACTTCGTTCCACATTTCAGTATATATTCCAGCAGTTCTTTCCTGCCAATGTATGGACGCGTATCTCTAGGGAATTCTTTATTGGCCTGTGTTTTTTTCCAAGGCTGAATAGGTGGAATTATCCTGAATTTCATCAATACATTTACCGAACTACAAGAAAGAGGTTCCACTAACCACAAGAAATACATTGGAAGATGGTTCTCTAACAAACTTCCGTTCCATTCTACGTCGTTTTTATATGAGTGTCACAAAAAAGGTAGAAACATAGGATGACTTGCAAGATTACCTGACTTAAACCATTAAACGTTTGCCTACAGACACACCTTAAAAACCTATGGTAATCAAGTGCACTTAAAAAAATTGAGGATTACACCAATAAATTATTAAAAATTTTCAAAGGATTCAGAATAAGAAAGGAGCTTATAAGCGAAAGAAACAATTCTTGCACCGTGGAGTGAAAAACAGTGGAGGGCACTTCGGATAATCATTATGAGGGCACTTATATAGTAAATTTTTTTTTCATGTTATACTTGACGTTTATTCATATCAATGTTTTTGTGCTTTGTGGTTAATAGGTTAATTTTTATGCATTCTGAATACATTCTTTAATTTAAATTATGATGTGTAAGTACGTATAGCTTCATTAAGTCATTGTAGTCAACCATTATAATGTTGTTATAGACGCATTTGCAAAGAACAAAATAATTCTGTGCCTCAAAGCATTATATATTAAGTATAACAAAATCACAGAGTAAATTTATTAACGTGCAATAAATATTTCTATAAAAGGCAAAAATATATTTTGGTAATAAAGCGTGACGGTCTATTGTAAGTTTATAGAAGACTGAAACGTTATGTAGCATATAAGTACTAGATAAAAGTATTGAATTGATTTAAATTGATTATTCTATCTGGTGCTGAATTAATTTCCCTTGTTAACGACTGCATGGTAATACGTTTACTATACGTTACATAGTGTACGTTACATTTATTTATGTATGATATATACTGCATTTTTAACTTAGATCTGCCTGATTGTTGAGAAATAATTTTAATTGGAGTACAAACTGACAACCAGAAACAGTAAACTATATTCCGCCTATTTTCCGTATTTTGAGTATTTTTGTCCGGATTTAAAACAATAATGTGACAATGTAAACAAAATTGAACGAAAGCAACAAATAATTTCAGAGTACTCGTTGCTCATTCTTGAATTGTAAAATAACTCAGATTACATTAGACACCGACACATTAAAACACTTAAAAGACATTTGTTTCGGAAAGCCGTTTTCCTTGTTTTGTTGCTTATCAAATAAACTATTTCAGAAAATAAATCAGCAATTGTACTTTACAAATTGCCATCACCACTGTAATTAAGTTCATAACATCATACTGGATTATGCTAAAACAGCAGTTAGCGTAGTGAGTAACATCACTTAAATACGCTACAAATTTGTACAAAGAGTTTTATAATTTTTTGATGTCGCACCGAGTTATTATAATTTGGTTTTGTAAGGTAATAAATTATAAATAAATTGGGGGAAGAAGTCAACATCAAGTTGGATTAAAGAAGTCTAAAAGGATTTAGAAAAACAATAATATACACGCAGAAGAAGCAATTGAAAGAGAAGTTTTTCGGGCAAAGATGTTAAAAATGGAAGGAGTCAAGGCTAGGAGAGAGAAAAACTCAGGTTCAAAGTAGACTAAAGACAGGAAGAAGAAACAGTGAAAATGTGAAAGAATATTGGAGAAAAAGAAAAGAACAAAGAATAAAGAATTGAAATTGGCATGTGGTCCTTAGATGGCTAATTCAAAAAAAATTGTAAACATTTTTGTACAATTGAACATTATCTAAACGTTTAACTTGTATGCATGAATCAAGTTTAATTGAAGTTGAGTAAAGACTGTGTTTTTAATTAACTTTTATAGGAATATTAGTAATAGGCCTACTTACAGAAAGCGAAATAGGCCAGAACCCGTCTCCATAACGCGAGAGTTACGTAACTTTATCAAAAATATTAAGTTATATTGTGCACAGAATTTTAGGTTATATTTTTGGTGTTAAAACTATTATCACTTAATAGTATTCAAGTGATAATATTCATTCTGCTTTGTTGTGTGTGTGGAAAAGTCTGAAATTTTAATCAGACTTGCATGAAGACACTAGAGTTATAGAAGGATGCTGAACAGCGCAGTTGAATAGATGAAATGAAAATGATTTTTTCTCGATAATTTGTAGGAGAAAAAATACAAGTTTAAATATTATTAATAAAAGGTTAAATAAAAGGTTAAAATAAAAGGTATAGTATTAAAAAATGAAAAAGTTTAATAGACAGGAATAAAACAACGAATTCGTGAGGAGCGTATCAAGAGACATAGGTTTCTGGACTTGACCTACAGGCGGATTCCAGATGGTGATAAGAATGACCTAATTGCAACAATGATGGTAATTAAGAGTGGATCGTCACGTGTCCAGTACTTCATGCCTTATTAAACTGCAGGAAATGAAATGTGATGGACCGTGGATGCGGCATAAAAATTATAAATTATTTCTTTGTACTATGTTTAGTTTTATTTTTTTGTATCAAAAAAAATTATGTCATTGATGAACGAGATAAACTTTAAGGTACAGAAAGTGAAATTATATTACTATAAAATGCTAATATGTTAGTGTTTACAAAAATTTACTTTAAAGACTGTCAAGAATAAAAAATTTGGAATAAATAATGAAATGTTGAAGAAAATTACTGAAGTTGTTCTCAATTGGAGAAAACCAGCATGTCGCCCAAGTAGGCATAAAATAAAGTTACTATGTGATACACGGCAGGCAGTGCAGTTATACTTCCATGTACATATCCAAAAACTCATCTCCTTTTTACTGGAAACGAAGAATGTAACTAGATAAAAATGTTTCGTTATATATAAAATGTACGTACATTCCTACATTACAAGACACAATCAGATAAGCAGTACATTTCTCTACAATTACTACCCTCATACATGTACTTATTAAATCATTCCACTAAATTTTGTAGTCGTTCGTTGAAAAACGCTGCCGCAAAAGTACATAGCTAAATGTTAGCGCTATAACGGAGATTCCGGTAAGTTATCCTGGGTATCCATCCACACTTGAATACTGGGGAAACGATGAGATCTTTGCCAGGACTCGATCTGGCAGTGCATTTGTCTCGATACGGCCGTGGATAGACTAAGCTTAAGATCGTCCGCTGATACTGTCTATGACTTCCCTCACGTGCGATGTGTCAAATACAAAACTCTATGGCTGGTATTCGCCAAACGCAATCGACTACTGGCAAATCCACTTGGGGGCCCCGTACTACTTTTGATCCAACGACGATTAGTTGAGATAACCTTCTCATACACATCGGCCCGTTTGCGACCCACTCCCCTCAGTGGCCGGACGATTTGCTCTCAGCTTACCATCGACACAAGGTCTCATTATCCGGTGCTTCCAGCAATTGAGGATACAACACCAAACGTACACAGGGGTACGGTGTGATATTTCAAAGAAACCAACACACGTCTTATCACTGGCGGGACAGGCAGTTACAGACTCCATGTTTCATAAGTCACTACTAGAATAGAAATAAAGAAAATGTACGGCGGATTTGAATGTGACTGTGGAAAGGGATGGTAGTAGCTCCTGTGAATGTCCGTGTTATTCCGGCAAACTGCATGCATATGTCACACAATCAAATGTCAAGTTTTGGGTAGGCCTTGTATTGGTAATTGAGTTATAATTATTAGAATTCTAAAGGAAGGATATTATATGTTATGAAAAGAATAATTCTGTTTATTTTAATTCGTTTATTACTATTAATTATTGAAATGTAAACATATATTTTAACAAATATTATTCATTCCATAGATATTTGCACTTATAAAGTATATCTGGAATTAATATTCACGGAAAAAGTAATAACGTCTGCATAGCCACCTCTTGGCAGAAAAGAACAGTAAATTTACAGTCGCCACAAATTAAAATTACAGCATGAAACGTAAAATTCTGGATTTTTGTTGATATTGTAAAACACTTGTATTTTAAATAATCACAGCGAGTTCTCAAATTTAACTCGACCTTCTGCTATGTGCCTGTCCGCCTGTCTACATCTGTAGGGTATTTCTCACGGTAACTTTTGAATAAACGATCTGCTTTCTATTAAACCTGGCAAGCGTGGTCATCTTTTCATCTAGGGAAGACAACGACAATTACGAGGGCAAAGATTGTATATATGTTATGTTAAGATTTTATAAATTATGTTATAAAATAAATTACAAAACATTTTACAATGTAATCGGTTTCGTCATTATATATTACTTAATTCGGGTGCTCTGTAGAACATTTCTGATTAGTAAACATTTTGTTGGGAAATGCATGATTTATTTAAAAAAAAATTTTCTTATTAAATAATATAAAATTGTACGTCTTTTTTATTATTATTATTATCACAACTCAAAAATTCTAAAGTTTTTCCTCAATTTAACAATGCAGTTTAGGATAGTATAACATGATTTATGGTTTGCCATGAACAGGTGTTGTAAGCAACTTTAACCTTTCTACCAACAATGTATTCACGGCAGTAAGCAGGCTCCTGTATGCAAATATTTACTTTATATTGTGTTACCTTCTCCGCCTGGCAAAGTGTTTGCAAGTTAAGTACATTTACTATTCCTTGCTTTCACATCAAACACTACGTTTTCTTGTTTAGTATTTCACTGGTGTATATCTGTGTATACGTTTCTTGTTTCATATTTATTTCTGAGCTGTATTTACAGTATCGTCGTTATGAACAATTAATTTATTACATAGGTAATGATAATATGGTAATCTGCGAAAACATGTGATACCATTTTGATTCCAAAAATTACAATTTCCTGTATAACAGTTTGCTAACCACGGGTTAGTATGTGTTATCTGACAATGGTCTCCATTAATTTTTTCCTTAAATTAAGTAGTCAAATTTAATATTCCATATTTAAAAGAAGTCACAGTCCTCTTACGTTTTTACTAACATTTATTTACATTTTCATCTTGACTTATATTTACTTACAGGTTTTATATGCATATTTCTCATTTTTGTCTTTTTCTCTGTTTCACGTTTTTCTCCGTTGTTTATGTTTGTCTGTTGCTTTTTTTGAGTTAATCTTTTAGAAACACAAAAAATATTGAGTTGTTTACAATTATCAGTAACGTTTAATCTAAAGGAAGTTTTCTATTGCTACCGTAATCTGAATATTGATCAGTAGTTGTTATTCAAAGTCGTCAAAATACATTGATTACCTGTTGCTTGAAATCCTATTATTACGACGTTTAAGAGCAATGTCGTCCTTAAAACAATTTAACAAAATTTAAGACCAGAGAATTCGTGAGGCACAATTATTGATACCAACTTCAATAAACAATTGTATGTTTCAGTTATTCAAGTTTACTATCATATATAAAACACACACACAATACAACAAACAACGAATAATTAATGCTGACTCAATAAGTAACACAAGTCATTGTAGTAGCTATTTCTCTTCGTCCAAATATGGTTGCGTAATGCAAGTTGTTTTTCTAGGTGGATGACCAAGCATTTTACAAAGTCGGCTACTGGGATAACTTTGCTGTTTAATATCACAGTTGGTGTTGTCCCGTGACATTTTGTAAACGTGACGTTTGCTGACTTAGTTTCATTTAATTGAATTCTCCAATTTCTTGCACATTTGCAATATCATGTAGCGAATTCTGTATTAAAATGGTTGCTCCCACCGGTTCTTTGTTTACAAGGGTCGCAGTATTATCTTTGCTTTTCTTCTTTTTCTTTAGCACTACAATCCAACATAAGCTATAGCTTGCAATACGAATCTGCTCCAATGTTTATTATCTGCTGCCATGTTAGCGTTACCCCTCGCAATCCATTCTTCTGAGATGCTTCAGCACATAATCCAAAAAATCTTGTCCTAGGTTATGCTTTTATTCACCTGTGACCTCAGGATTTTCTTTAGCATACGCCAAACATTTATAGGCTTTAGGTAACTTTATTCCTCCTAATATTTGCGTATTTATGGAAACTAAAATTATAAAGATAATTCTAACCAATAGTTAGAGGCTATTGGGACTGCACACACGTGTTACCAGCGGTAAGAATACAAAAATGAAAGTAGTATAAAATAACTGCGCGATAATTACTGAGTTCAACTCTGACCACCCACAATTATTTCTCGTCAGGGTTACCAGTAGGCCCTTGCCCTGCGAGTTGAATTTTGTTGATAACAGATTTAATTTTGCTCAGTAAATGCTCACATGTGTGGGGAGAATGGGTAAACTATTTAAGTATGGTAACATTACAGCTGCTTAATAAAGACGCCGCTTATACGGATAGGTGAATGAACAATTGTATTATAAACTTTATTCACTGGCACTTCATGCTGTTGACGTGTTTTTTTTTGGCGTATAAATATAGAAGTTGTTGGCTAAAATTATAGAAGATTTATACAGCCCTACAGAGAACATTTAAAACACAGACAAACCGTAAATTGAAGTACTGATGAATGAAGCATATGGTGATATGGTGAGTTATGTTTAACCAAATTTAATATGGTTACGGTGTTGTTAACTGGACACGTTTTGTACAAAATTCAGTCTGGAGGTATGACATTCAAACTGTCAAATACGAACAAGTAAATATACCAATATTTATATCAACTAAATATTTGTAGCAACTATATATACCAATAGATGGCAGATACGTGCAAAGATGATTTATACAACATATTATACATTCTATGCCACAAACTAAAACTATCATTTGTAGAAAAAAACACGATGTTCTAACAAAGTAAAAATTGTTTTTCGACTAAGAAAAAAATTAAATATGAGTAACAGGATGACAACGAAGCGAGTAGAAAATATTGACAGGCATCAATAGCCGGATTGAAACTAAACAAATAAAAACAGAAACAGTACTAAAGCGTAAATTTGATTGTTTCATATGGTTCAGACCTGAAAAATTGAAAAGTGAGACGCAGAATTGCATCCGTGTCAGCTTTATAGAAACGCTGCGTAAACTTTAAAAAATTGCGTCGAAAAACATACGATTTTTAGATTTGATGTGATTTACTTGTTTAAATTCGAATAAATAAATGTAAAATTGTAATATAATTAATTACACACATAATTAAGACCATACATATTTATTGTTTGAGTTCCAAGGATTTTAGTAGGGCTTCATTGTTGACTACGGAATTATGATTTGCTAAGCAGAAACCAAGATGAAACTTTTCTCAAACCATAAACTGAAAGCAAAGCGTTTTTGGGCGTATGTTTATATTGTGACAACGGTCTAGTAATCGTAGTATGATACAGTGGAAAACAAAATTCAAGACACCAATTAAGTCACTAATTACCAGCTTTAATTATTACAGTTAATTAGTTTGTAATCAACAAAAGAGTGTCTTCCAACAAATTAAATAAAAATTGTCCACACGCAATAAAAATGTCAACTAATATAAAACACAATTGTATTACAATTGTCCCGCACAATTATAAAACACATAACACCTATCTATAACGTTTGGATCGCTTCCATTATCTAAGTCCCGAAGGCAGGAAAGGTATCGGTTGTATAAGGATTCCGTAGAAGGTGTGTTCAGTGACTTTCGGCAAAACTGTCTTTGCCAAAATACATAAAGGTTAACATGGTTATGAACACATTGTTTCTTAAACATTCATAAGCTTTCCTACATTCGTAGCTGCTTACCACTATTTGTAGCTTAAGTGCTCTAACATGAGTTCTGGCACGCAGATTTTGTTGGTTATTAATCAACTTTTATACTTTATTTGTCATCTTTGTATTATGTGTTAAAATCACATTATACAGGACGTCAATAACATGATAGAACTATCATATTATTGCCAATATTGAATAAAAATATTGTTTAATTATTATTACTTTTTAAAATATCCGTAATTACGTAATTAGTTTTCTTATATTACTGTTTACATTTCATATGTGAACAGGCAGAGTGAATAAATATATCACGGAGTTTACGGGGACACTGAGTGTAACGAGGTGGTGACAACGATATATAATGTTAAACTAGGAATGGTGGCAGGAATTGGTGTAGTTTCGCCAGAATTTATAAATATTGTTGGAAAGGTAGTGGTAAGAGCATTAATAAGGTTGTATGAGTTTGTTTGGAAAACGAACTACTGTATATGCCTGTTAATTGGGAATATTCCTTTATAATACCTATACATATAAAGGGCAACCAGTGTGATTGCGACAACTATCATCGTATAGGTCTACGCGTTGAAGGCTAAGGATGACATATCAGTAATGCATTCAGATTTTGAAACAATACAGTGAGAAACGTTTACATGAAATAAAGGCTATATGTATGAAAAGGTAAAGAAATTGACGAGGCTCCCTGTAACCCAAAGATAAGGTGCAGAAGAACTAGATGAAAAACAAAAGAATGTTATTGTTTATTATTTACAATTCAGGGTTATTAAGATTTTTTGGAAAGGAATGTTACAAAAATTATTATAAAAATTACGAACTGCATTAGTAGACAGAAACGTCGTTCTCAAACGAAAGAAGATGCCTAGACGTCGTGTTGGGAAAGTCTTGTGGTGAGATGTATAACTGACGGGAAGCTTGAAAATCTAATTAAAATTCAAATTGAAAATGCATGGCCGTATTCTGTTGTAGGAAGTTACTCGACGCACAGTGAGAATGGAGAAAATTTAGTTATATTACCTCATCTGTTGCTTTCATGCTACGAGTTACAAAGTTCATTAACTTTTTATAACTACAATGTAAACAAATTCATGGTTATATAAATTATGATTTTTTCTGTAGTTTTTTTGTCATTTTATTAATCATATATTTAGTCCTGTTGCTAAACATCATGTCATGATCTGAATTACAATGTAGCAAATACCAGCAAGTGGGTACGTGGTAAGAACATGAAGCAGTATCCTGGCTCACGTAGAACACGTAGAAAATTCTCCTACACAGCATTTGCACTAAATTGATTTTATGTCAAACCAATTTCAGTAAAAAAAAAAACGGTAAAACATTACTAAAACGTTATTACACTATTTATCTTTTTATGCTTATGGTTTATATTACATTAAGGAATGAGATAACCGCAAAAAGTCAGTTTTCCGCAAAATTGCTTTATATTACTAAATATATTACTAGGTATTTTATGAATTACCTAACTGAATCAATAAAAGTGTATACAATTATTGCATTCTACAGTTTAACTAGTTATTTTATAGAAAAAAGAATGGCCTATATTTAAAATTTTAAATGTAAATTTCTGTCATTTTTTTGTTTTAAACAATGCGATATTCTTGAACTAGACGGTACGTGAACGCTCTATAAACCGGTTATTGCTGGTTTGTAAGCAGTATGTATGCTAAATTTCCTGCCCCTCTTACTCCGTCGCTTAACGTCAATCCGAGTTCGTATTTTGTCGATAGTTAATTTCTACGTGCATAAATTTGTTAGTGGTGTATTTGTGTTAACCGTTTTCCATTTTGAATTATTGACAATTTTTTTGCAAATTTCTTTTAAATAATGACTTCTGTAGGGGTGAGTGATCAACCGATAAATAAAAAAGACGTAATGCAAGAGCGGTTTGAATCTTAAGTGTGAGACAAAAGTAAACAGTGCTATGTTTACTCGTGAAAAGTTGTTAAGTTTGATAGCATACGTAAAGAATTCTAAAATAGCTAACAAACAAGTACCACGTGACTATTGGTTGCTTCAGTGTTATGATGTTCTTGAAGTTCAGGGAGTAGAAAAATTAATTGTTTTGGTGACAGATGCAAAACCTGATTCGTCTTTTGCTGTTCAAGCGATGGACTTTTATTGTTATATTTTATAAGAAAAGCATATATATCTTGGACATGGCGGTAGGGACCGTATGATAAAAGAACTCAATCGTCGATATAAAAACATTACTCAGAATGACATAAATCTTTCTTAAGTGTTTGGGAATCTTGTCAACAAAAAAGAAATATGGAAAAGTAAGGCACTGTGTTTAAACCCATGATGTTTTTGCATCTCAATTTAAGATGTCAACCTGATAGAAACTATACATTTATTTTGGTTTACGGGGACTACTTAACGAAGTTTGTGATTTAAGACTTCTTCAAACAAAGGGAGCAGGAAAAGTCGCCACACAGTTGCTCCATATATTTTTATTGGTCATCCATGTATTCTGTAGGCCGACAACAGCAGGAAATTCTCTAATAAACTTATAGACGACTTAAACATAACTTGGCCGGAGCTTAAGATTGTACATGGTAAACCAAGACATAGTCAGAGTCAAAATAGCGTAGAGAGGGCCAACCAAGTAATAAAAAACATGTTGACAACTTGGATGCAAGACAACCAATCTACTTCATGGAGTTACGAGCTTGAAGTTATTAAATTCCTGAAAAACAGAGCGCTTCATTCTGGTATAAAAAGGACGCCTTACGAGGCTATGTTTGGCTGTGCTCGTAAAGTTGGACTGACCACAACTCCTATTCCAAGGATGATGATGATGATGCCGTTTTCGTCGAAGAAACATCACTGAATGTGAAAGTGTGTGTTGTGTGTCCAAAACAGCCGCACCAGGAAAGCTGAAGCTAATGTTATCAGGTTGAACGTCATGGTGGTTTGTTTTTGACTCGTCATTAAAAATCGTCGTATTTACTACCAAGTATCGTAATATAAAATGTAGAATACAAGACTTAATCATCTGCTAAAATATTATCTTCTTTACGGCTTAATCGCGATCTATTTCTGAAGGGAAACGCAATATATATTACTCTTCAACTTGACATACTGCTGATATATTCTCATTACTAGCGTTAGGGTCCACTGTAACTGGACCTGAGTAACAAATTGATCAGTATAATGTATTATTGTAGACTCATATTGTATTTTATCAATAACAGTCTGCACTACCCATCCTGTGTGTGGCTACAATGTTTTCCTTCCTATAGATTATTTTTCGTAACAGAATAGTTGGAATGTCCAAAGGTGATCAGAATTTTGAATCAATTGCCAACATTCAGGTACGTAGAGATAATGATTTGGAAAAGAAAATAACACCAGCAACAAAGAAGTAAACTGCTCATAGGTTAAACCAACCTACGGCACTGCACTCGATCATGTGGAATCATTGACCAGAACTTACGTGAAACGGCGTTACGCAAATTACCATCTTCAATTACTTTGAAAGAAACAATTGTATTTGTTTACTCATTTTCTTAGTTATTACCTCTCTCTCTCCAGTGTACAAACGCAATAGAATTACAACTTATTTATTGTATAATTGTCAATTAAATACACAATAAGTGTTGACATATTATCCACTTATATTCGGTATATTAATTTTAATCATTGTTTTGTAATATGTAATCATAAGAATAGTAATTAGTAGTTATAAGTTTATTACATTTGAATCGAATTGTGTATTAACAGCCATTTAAATTTTCTTTGTTTTATCCGAGGTCCCGTACACGACATTTACCGGAAATAAGGATTTTGTACTGATAACTGTAGTTTATACTAACAGTAACATTTTTCTAATATTGTTCGTGTTGCTTATTGTCTGCACGTAAATCGGACTATTGGTAATCCAGATATACTTGTTTATTTAATACAACAAGCAAATACGAATTCTTTATACTTTAGAGCAATAAATGTTTATTCAATTAATTCATTTAATTTAGTGGCAATAAAACGAGTGAAGAATACGCTACTCGTAAAGTACTCGAGACATACTTTATTAATCGCAGGTGTATACGTTTCCGTTGCCCTGTAATAAAAATACGGTAGGAACATTCAACGGCAGTGATCGTAAATATTCTATTGGCTGTGCATGGCGTCAGCTTTATGGTTATTTTTGCAGTACTGGTGATGAGATCGATACTGCGACAGAACGAGGTGACACTGTTATGACAGACCACATCATTGCAAACGTTATTACTCCAAACAAAACTTGTTTTCAGTAAGCAGACGTAACATGAGTAAATTAAAGCATAGAAGTACATTAATACTCTTTTGTGTTTTAGTGAGATTCAAAACTGGGGGCAATTAAAGTATCTTTTTTTACGGAATCAAACCACAGACAGCGTATTATTGCTTTTTACACACGACTGAATTAAACAAACATATGCTACATGTTTACAAGTTAAAGTATACAAATTACTTCATTAAAAAGGTTTTGCGGTGTGTTGCTGCGTAGTTCTCTTGCCAGAAGTTTTGACTCCATCTGCGGCAGTCTTCTTCAGTGGGTCTTCTACTTTTCCGTTCTGCTCCGGACGAGCGGCGGTTTTATAACAAGAAGACCACGGTCCAAAAGTCCGGGAAATAATTTTACTGAATTTAGCTCTGCCAATGGAAGTTTTAATGTTATGATGTATGCAAATTAATTAATTTATTCGCTACTTTCTGTAACATTTATGAATAAAATATATATGACTTATAACAGTATGTGAACATTGTCAATTTTGTCAAATTACAACATAACGAGTTTGGATTTTGATTCCGAAAAAAATTCTCACATCTTGATGCCCAACATAGACGTTTTCAACTTTTGTAACCGCTTTTGACCAGTTGTAATGCCCATAAAGCTAAACAATTTTTACAGTACCCACTACACTGTAATTTGATTTAAAATTACTTTTACTCTGATATCCTTCTTTGATTTTTATATTTTTTAAAATTATCATGCTTCTTCTGGTTCAAGTGACTTGAAATTTCCAAATTTCAAAACTTAAGTACTTTATTGAAACGATTGTTTATTCTTTTTAATTTGATATTCTACACAGATTTTTAAAACTTTTTTTACATACTTTTAGTATCCTGAAGTCCTCAAAGTTTTGAATTTTCCAAAACTGAACATTTTAATTTAGATTGTAGGTAACGGTCTATTTAATTTTCTACTGAACTTAGATTTTTGCAAGTTTTGGAGAAATTTTCCTTTTACATTTTTTGTTTTTCTCCCCCTATTCTTTTGCCTTTGTCCTCTTTCATTGAAAAGCTATCGTGAGACAACTCCAAACAAATAGACCGTCAACCAAGCGCCAGTCAATTAATGCTAAATCGCTTTCCTCCCTAAATTTGTATTTTAGTTATTCCAACAACATTCAATTCAATTTTTATATTCTTTAATACATCCACTAATAAGGTAACACTTTTACAACAATGAATTATTAGCAAGGAAACTTGAACTTTGATTCTCAAATGTTCATGCTGAAGGAAGTTGAACCCATCCTTTGCTAACAGAAATCCCTGCCTTGTTAGGTGGTTTAGTTGAACCTCCGTTTACAGCCTTTGGTTTTGTTATGCCGCTTTTACAAGTGGTTTTATAGTTACAGCACAATAAGGAGTTTATTTTACTCTGTACATGTTACATAATATTTCGAGTAACTGTATTGCCCCTTAAGTTGATTCAATTTTGGTCACTGCAAATTGTCACTCACGAAATAATCTAATTTAATAGTACAGTAGCTAATGATCTAATTTTAATAATTCTGTTTTAAGCTACACAGATTTGTTCTTCTGCATTACCTTGTGCGGACCATAGTAATCATCTAAAGGGAAATAGAATAATCCTTTATTAGGCAGTCTGCTGTTTTTTTACACTGTATTACTTCCAAAACTAGGAGAATCAACAAAAAAGATATCTAATTGCATAAAACATACTTTTATACTATTGATTTGATTATGTAGGTGGAATGCAAAATATTAAGAGCTCCAGAGTAAAAGATCGCATAATGTTACGTAAAGTATCAAATTAAAGGAAGGCTTAAAACACACACAGTATTAATTTATAGAAATGTAAAACGTTTGCGACTCTGGAGGCTAAATAGCAATTAAAATTGTGAAAAAATGTAAAACTGATAATGAGTCCAAATTTTGCATTTTCCATAAAAAAGTGTTAACTTTAGTAGGATTCACGCCCTTCACGCTATAAAAGTAGAACTAATATCTTATGAAATTGTCAAAGTTTTTGGGGATCTTATAATCTCTGTTTGTTTAATAACTTGACAGAATTAACATTTCTCAACACTTCTTTCAAATTTTGATTCGCCTTCAAAGTTTTATAAGTTTACAATAAATAGTATATATCATTATTAGTAATGGATATTATTTGTTTAATGTATTGGATATTAGCCTATACATATTTACGGCAGAATACATAAACTTAAATGCTAGTTCCAAATCATTCGTCATCTACACATTACTATTATAAATTTAACCTCAAACCAATTACATACAGTAGTTTAAAATATTTTGAGTTTACTGTAGGACTCTTTGCTATATAATTGGTATGTTACTAAAATATAGTACAACAAACAGGTTCTTCGTAATTATTACAATAATATAAACATTTTCTAATAATTAAATTCACATAATATTAAATTTTCATAATACTGTTCATAATTGTGAGCGAGATCGGTTGCTCAAGAAGCTTACCTTATAATATATTTGTACAATTTTAAGCACCGAATAGTTTAGTTACATTCTTAAATAAATATTCATAATAAGTGTTATAGATCACTTACCTTGTTGGAATCAATGGTAATTAATAAGGATGCTATATACAGCTACATTCAAACGCTTATATTCTTTGTGACTGTTTCAGTATCATTGAGATGAATGTATAAAGGGCATTAATACATAATTTAAAAATTATTTTTTAAATTAGTTGGTTTTTCTCTACCTGCAAACTGGTTGTTTCTGAAGAGCTTATAATTGCTACTTGCGCCATACATAATGAAAATAATGTTAGTAAAAGTACAAAAAATGTTAACTACTTTAATGCCTCATTATGATTCAAGTTTTATAAAATTGTTGCATTCTTTCACAAAGTAGTAACATTTTGTTATTTAGTAAAAAATAAATTATCTTTCTACAGTGAAAACCCTGCCAATCCTTGTTATTAAAGCCTATGTTATTATAGTGAACAATCTTAAGCTATACTTTTGAGTTACTGTTGCAGGTCTCTCAAATGCAAAAAAATCTTAAAATAGATTAAATTCATTTTATTCAAAATAAATGTGTTTCCGATAGTAATTATATAGAATTAGTTTATTTGTACAAGTCAAGAGTGTCTCTAAATATCTTTTCTTTTAAAACACTTGTTTGAAATTTAATATTTACTAAATGATGGAGGTATCTAAGCAAATTTACAATCTTATTTTTGTCTTTACACGAGTCACAAAATATTACTAGTTATGTACGTAGTATGTTCATTCAGGCTGTTCGCCACGGAAACACTCTTTGGTAACAATATGTGGATAAAGGAACAATACGAATCTTGCATTTTATGTTAAAAACATAAATAAGTAATACATTTTTTCTTGTGGTACACTTCATTTTGTAGTAATGTTTGGTTAAGAAATGTTTTTTTTTATAATCCATATAGTTAGAACCAAATTATATAACTATTATATTATAACTATTATTACAAAATATTATATTTATATCCATATAACTTATAACTTGCTTGCAGTTAGAATTTTGGCTATTTTTCTGTGCATTAGTTTTTTCTCATTAAACACCTTATCTCTTCTAATAGATAACTCATAGTTCAGCATATTTCAGTCCTTTTTCAAGGTCACTTTCCTTGTCCCCGTCTTTGTCATTTCCAATTTGATATTCTGAGTTCTCTTTTGCCTCATGTGTTTGTTACATGGACTGAACGTGTTAGTTCTTGGACAACAGTAAGTGATGTTGAAGACTCGGTTAAAAACTGTACAACAACGTTCGTATAGTCGACAGTATTTAGGCGTACAACATAATTTTGCATAAATCCAAAAATCTGACAATGTAGTTATCAGGTTGTTCGCCTGGACCCTTCAAATTAAATAGTCACTTCAAAGAGGCGTTCAAAAATCTAAATAAAAAACTTAACTTATTTTCGTTGGACTACAGCAGTATCTATTTTCTTTTATTAGTAAACATGATCACTTCTGTCAAAATACAAATTGAAGTTAGTGCAATTTGATGTCGAGTACAGAACTTTAAGTTTACAACACGATCCAGGTAATATTTTCATACAGAAAGTATAAATGAATTTACATATTCGAAAATACAGAAAGACAAGAAACACTGATCATTTGTAATGGTATGTTTAACGCTATAACAGGATAAATAGAGAACTTCATTATATGGCTAGTTATAACGCAGTGTCACGTCTCCATTTTACTGTTTCAGCGTCCCTCGGTTAATGCCGTAATACTCATTATTTTAGCCTTTATGAACCTACTAAGTTGTTACTATTAGATACAATTTCGCCTAATATACGCAACGGAAAACCAAAATATTTCAATTACTTATGATATTCTTATACATAATAAATATTTTTGTCCAAGAAAGCTTTCAAAAAAACAAATATTGCTTAAGATACCTGAAATGTTTTACCACTGAATTTATTAGGCTACAAAACCAGTTTGCTTCAAAAACGCATACACTTAGCTCAGATTTTAAAAATAGCTATTGTTGTCAATTAGGGTTTTTATAATAAACATTCTGATATTATTGCCATCTTAAAAAATCCCATATCACAAAAGTTATTTAATGTAACGTGTTCTCTATAAACATAGATACTCTATAAACATTCCGTACTCTTGCACACGCACACTACACATGAGGCTAAGCATCCTTAGGCACCATCTCTCACACACTTAAAGTTGTTTTATAGGACTAAACATACTAAAAACTAACATATTTCTAATTTTTCAAGCTGCGATGCTTACTTGCTCATACACTATCATATGCTTTATTCTCTGCTACATTCCATATGAAATTAGAATGTTCATTTCAATATATACCCCGACTGCATACAAAAAAATTGTTTATTTTCTTGAATCCTTAAATTCGTAGTGATCGTCAGTCAATGAATTTTTCGGTGAAGGGATTGTGAGGATCGGTCAAAAATGTAACACAAATTTTAACTTATTTGGGTTGATGTTTCGACAATGTTTATTGTCATCATCAGGGCCTGTGTATGAATACAAAAGAAATGTAAAACACAACAGAACAATTATTTGAGTGAACGTGTTTGTGTATATGAGTGTGTGTACGTGTGTGTGCGTAGATATATGTGAAGGAATTGAGATAGTTTGTTTTACATGTTCAAATGTTTTCTTTAAAGACAACGAGAAAAATATAATATTACAGAAATTAATTTATACAATATTACAATTTAAATTACTCATGTTGTAATGGTAATTTTTAATTAATTATACAAGCAGTAATCAACAATTGGATATTGAAATTGGTACAGAAAACGTTTATACATATACCATTCAACATATAGCATAGTAAAATATATTATAGCTAAATACAGATTATAGGGCTGTTATATTATGTAATTATGAAAAGTTATTTTTACATATTTCACTCACTACTGGTATTAAAAACAATCATTAATTTAGAAAATTCTAAATTACACCATAACTCTAGAACATTACGAACTTACATCAGATAATGTACATAATGTTACTAACACACGTTTATGGTAAACATATTTATCAAGTGAAATTGGATAATACTTATAATCATATTGTTGTAAATTATAGTACAGTGTACTATTGAATATTGTAAATATATGTATATGTCAAAAATAACGCCCTCTCTCTCTCATCCATTCTCTCTCCCTCTCACTCTCATTTTCACTCTCTCTCACTCACACTCACTCACTCTCTCTCACTCACACTCACTCACTCTCCCTCTCGCTCTGTCTCTGTCTCTGTCTCTCTCTCTCACTCTCTTACTTGTCTCTTTCTACAATGGCACTTTAAAACTCTCACCATCTCTATTAACACTATCCTCCTCACATACATTAGAGAATTATGTACCAGATAACAGTATAGATTATCAACTTATGTTATAAAATTACAAATTATCACACACACAACATTATAGATACCCTATCTATTATATGAAAGTGGTTATTACTTAATATTTATATTTATACTATTGTACAATTTTATTTACCTAGAACTTGGTCTATGCAGAGTACCATAGTCTCATGTATGTTTATGTATATGTCGGTAGTCATAATCTCTCACTCTCTCTCTCTCTCTCTCTCTCTCTCTCTCTCTCTCTCTCTCTCTCTCTCTCTCTTTTTGTCTCTTTATAGACTCACACTAAAACACGCTCATACCCTCATTACACTCTCTCGCGCTCTCCCTTTCTCCCGCGCAGTCTTAAACATATATAACATCAATCTGACACGCAGATGCGCACACACGCACATACACAGGTATAAAAAGAAATGCCCGCTTGTATTAATTTCGAGTCCGTTGCCAAAGAAACCACTGCTTTAGGAATTATTAATTTGTTACCTTATTACAGCACATAGTATTTTACATAGTATATTTATATTTACATATCACAGTAATACTGATTTACTTTATTTATAGTTGTAATTTTCGGTTCCGTGTTTGTGTTCCGTGTTGTACCGTGTTCACGTGTTTAAAATATGGAGAACTTGGAAGAGAGAACAACCATATCCTCAGCACGCTGATAATGAAGAAGGGAGTCATCGTCATAGTGATAGTGAAGAAATCGTTGTTGATGTAGTTAGCAACAGTGATAGTGGTGATGTAAGTGACAATAATGGGGAGTTTCCGAACGACGGGGAAATCTCGGCCACTCCAGGCACTAGTAGGCCGATCAAAAATTCGATTAGAACAATTTCGAAACAGAGCCAAACTATAGTGTGTAACGTGCATGAATATATTGTAGATAACGACGTAGGTAAAGGATTCAATTACTGAAACAGCCAAAATTGTGAAATTAAGCCACCCGACTGTTCGTAAAATTGTTTCTAGAGGTCCCGTGACTCCCAAGAAGCCAGGTAACAAAAGAGCGTGTTTTAATAAAATTAATAATTTTGTTTGCGACATTATCCGCCAAGAAATTTACAATTTTTACAAGAAAGGACAGCCACCCACAATTTTCGAACTACTCCAGCATCTTCAGAACATTTCAAATTTTCCTTATAAAGAAACAATGCTAAGATCCCTTGTGAAGAAACTCGGCTTTCGATTTCGGAGATACAAATACCTCCATAGACTACACCAACTGCGTTCACAGGGTTATGATGCTGTGTATCTAGACGAAACTTGGTTCGACACACATGACACCGTGAAGAAGGGATGGGATGATGGAACATGTGGCTGCGCTATTAACGTCCCTGTATCTAGAGGGAAGCGCATCATGGTGCTACATGCTGGTGGAACTGAGGGGTGGGCTCCTAATTGTCTTTATTTGTCTGCCAAAAATATTTCAGATGCTAAAGCTGACAGCCACGATGAGATGAATGCTATAGTTTTTGAGAATTGGTTTAAAAATTCGTTACTGCAAAATCTTTCAAAAGACAGGAAGTATGTCATAGTTTACACAATGCGAGTTACCATTCTAGACAGCTTATCAAAATCCCAACTAAATCGTCAAACAAGTCAGAAATTATTGAATTTATGAAGAAATTTGATTTACCAGTACCGGACCCAGTCCCCATTAAATTAATCTTGCTCGAAAGAATAAAAGCGGCGAATATAAACAAAATGTACGCAGTTGATGAGATGGCTCGAAAGGCAGGTCATGAAGTGTTACGACTTCCCCCTTATTACTGCATATTAAATCCAATCGAATTAGTCTGGGCACGGTTAAATTCTAAAGTCAGGAGGAGCAACATAACTCCTCAGTTAAGTGCAAGTGTCTGTGAAGCCCTAAGGAACTGTACTGAGAACATAGATGCCGAATACTGGAGGAAATGTGTGGAAGAAACTATGAAGGTAGAACGGGGATATTATGCAGACCTGTGGGAAGAAGAAGACCAAGTTCATGTTGCAGACGACAGTGATGATGACTCAGACCGCGACTCCAACTAAACGGTGAGTAGTTTACTCCCAGGCTATGTATTAATTATTTGCGATTTTGTCTTGTTTTACTCATTTTTATTAATTTCTGATATTATTATTATTATAGCCTTCTGATATTGCAGGGATTTGCTTATCCCAAAGCTTTGTGATATTTTAATAATGAAAATCATTCTGAAAGTTATGTCGAAAAGGTACAGACCTATATTTTGTCGGTTTTGATGTATTTTTATTCTTTATAGATAATGTAAACGTCAGGTTTACTTACTTAAAACTGAAACTTCCGAGAAGTCCCGAGTTCTATTATTATTATTATTATTATTACTATGAATTAATCATACGTATAATGATAATAACAATGAAGAGGAGAATCATTTCACGCTAAGCTTCACTATAGGTGGGAGAAGAACTTGGCAACATTGTCAGCTTGTTTTGAGTGACATTAGGGACAAGACCATCTGGTTTCCTTTGAGTGAGAATCAAAGCGTTCCGCCTGGAAACGCTTTGAGCGCGGCTACTATAACTATGTACAGTCACAGAAACGCGCGCACACCACCCCACACAAACGCACAATTACGCACCAGAGCATAAATACTTAACACAAATACATTCTCTTCTTTTTGTCACATAAGTGTAAATTATGCAAAACACAGATGACCAATGTATGAGTTTAAAGCTTATCAAATATGTGTCTTTAAGAATTACTATATGTTCACCTAGGTAATATTAAATAATGTGATCAGTGGGGCACTTAAATTTGTTGCTGACGCCAAACACACAACTGTAAATTTGCTCAGACCACCCGCCCTATTTATTAAGAGAAACAGATGACGCTTGTACATTATTTGATTTTTGAAGGAATTGAAAGTAACACGTGTTTAGAAGGCAGTTACGGAGTGATTTAAAACTGTAACACCAATTAATATCTGACAACGTGCTAGGCCGACTAAGATGACTACCCAACATCCTGTAGGAGACAAACTGCTTTTTGTATGTTTGCACGATCTTCGAAATCATGCCTGACGGTCTGTATAAGTTGAGCGTAGCTCGACGAAAGATTTTGTGTATCTGTGCAAAAACTAGTGGAGTGAGGGTCATTTTTAATTTCAATGATTTCTAGTTTTCATCTTTACTAAACGCATGAAGTTATATATCATAGATTTCATAGATTTAAAATCTATACAGACTTCTTCAAAGTTTACTTAAACAAAATTCTACAACACACAAGGTGTCATTGTCTCTGTGCTTGCTAACAACGCTTCTCAAACACGATAGAGTCAACGCATCACCTTTTCCGGATAACCACTAAGATAATTCTTTGCCACATACATAGCGCTTTCTCCCTCACTGACAATCTCCTACTTTTCTATTCCTTTCAGTGTCCCCAGTTCATCCTAACATGTTCATACCTAACATGGTACTTACTAATAATTGTTGTTCCAGCATGTAGTGTATTTCCAGTGCCGAGTTCTTTCGGTACGTCATCTTTTTCTACTTCTCCTGTTATCTAATTGAAGCCATCTATTGTCTATTTCATATCTTTGTACACCGACGTTTCAAATAATCTAAGAAATTTTGAGGTATCTATGCGACGATCACAGCTTCTCTTTGCTAGTGAACCATCCGTGTCATAATTTACTGCACATCGTTATAAATAGTTAATTATCCACACAATACCATTGGCATTAATAGTAAAAGTTATTCTGTTTCGTAATAAATAACGTATTGCATAAATAAGGATTTTTGTTTAGAAATAAAAAACATTATAAATATTTTCTTGAGTCAAACTGAATAGGCAATTTTGAAACAAAACAGATAATGGTATAAATTATTGTTAAATAGGCCTACTAAGATAGCAGTGTTGCTAACTTAACTTACTGGTAATAAATTACAACAGAAAGAATGGAGAAAGAAAAAAGAAAGTAGTTGCTTATGGTTTACAAAGCAGGCTGCTATAATATTTGAACACAGGAATATCGCGTTTTTAAATTCAATACCAACAAGACGACTGTAATATGTCGCAGAGTAACTGTATGTATTTTAAAATCAGACACATCTCAATAGAGGATTAGACGACTGTGCTAGTAGATTTTTATTTATGGCGTTAAATACTGCCTATTTAAACTAGTTTTGCTTAAAATTTGTTTTTAATAATAATAATATTAGCTTCTTTATATTAACTTTCTCTCTCCAACTCATAACAGCAACCATTGAAACTAACTGCCAAAATTTGTCTAATTATAAATAGATGTAGCCTACTTCTATATCTATTGTTATATTAGGAACATATCAAATGTTTTAGATCTACTGGTTTGTGAATTTAGATAGTGCGTATTTTTGCGTTCCTCCATGTCATTCTTGTATCGTCATTTCCCTCCACTGACAAAGATAGAGTTCCTCTAACCCAAAAGACACAGTGTAGTCAGTTCATGTAGGTACAGTACTTTTTCAATAAAACTTATAGTTGTCTAACTCAAATAGTTTTCAAAATTTTAAAAATAAGGCTAAAAACCTGTTATGCCCTAACGTTTATACCTAGTGAAGTTATTTCCATTTAGTCAAGCGCACAGGCCATAGTACATTTAAGCTCTTAATTTTGAAGTTTAAGAGTTTTCTAGTCGGTCTGGTAGGCTACATCATACATATACTGGATTCTCTCTCTCCGTGCGAATTTAACGCTTCTGTTTATTCTTGGATTTTGTTGTCCATGACATGTCCGTTGTTTAACTAAATATAGGCCTAAGTATATCACTACTGACTCGAAACACAAAGGTTTTTAGTGGTAGGTTTGGACTTTTTATTTACATACGTACATTTAGTTTCTGTTTACTCGAAAATTCATAGTTCTAAATTCATTTTTAAATTACACTGACGTCATTGTACTCACATACACAAACGCTCTCTTACCCCATACTGCAAACTGTAAAACATTCATACTTAAACTTATATTTTGTTAAAAGTGTATACAAAATATAATATTTCTAATTAATTTCAGATAACGTAATTTGACTGTGTTAAAAATTAGGCTTATATATCAGTTATTGTAAATGAAGCCGTATATAGTCTGCAGTGGGACATGTAATTAGCAGCGCTAATGAAGCGGACGCAACAGCCAAGCGGGAAACATTCAATTATTTTTTTATCCCTGCACCTCGGTGGCAAATCGTATTATTTTTTTGCTTATAATGTTTACGTAATTGTATTATAGCTAGCTAAACTGAGTAATACTGTTCTCTTGACTTACCTTCATAGTTTAAATTATATTTAATTCTCCATGTACAACGAAAACCTTTTTCAATTTCATCAATGTGAGTATTTATGACAGTGACGGCACTCATCAGTCATTTTCAGGACTGAGTTCATGAATGACATCTCTATAATGTTATAAAGCTAGCTTTTGTTTTGATTTTAGTATATAACGAAATTTATAATATGTTATAATTTCGCATAATAATTCAATATTAAAACTTTGTAATTGTCTTTAATTAATAAGAAATGTATTAAAATATTAATATGTGAAATGTAGTGGAAAAGTACCAGATAAAAGTGGTATGTACGCAACCACGACTGGCGCCGGTTGTCTACCACAAAGTTCTATAAAACGTACTAGCAGGTACTTTTGGCAAGCAAAGCCATAAAAGTCGTACTGTTAGAAAATTTTATAAAAACACGTACAAAAGCCATTAAAATAAGGTGAACGTACTTGCTATAACAAACCCTACCGTAAGAGGTGCAAGCGAGAAATTTAGACAGAGAACGAAAACTAAGCGTCTCCTTGTCAAAAAAGTCAGTTTAACTCAGCCCGCACATTCAAACCAATTAGGAGTAGCGTCAGTAGTTGGAGAGAAAATTTAGAGTTTGCTGTTGGGGAATATCCAATATTTTAAACATTGCGGTATATTTTCACCAATGAAGAAATTGTACAGTCTAGCGTTGGAATGGGAAGAAAGATTTTCTTAATAATAACTCGAACGCGAAGACGAGAGTTAGTCAGTCAAAATCATTTTCAGGAATTTTAAGCAGTCTTCACGTCAGTTGTTTTGTGAATTATTTCTATCAGTTTTTATTAGTCATTCAATCAGTTACAAGTTTAGTTCACGTCAGCTAGATCGTATTGCATTCAAGTCAATCTTTCTTCAACTTCTCGAGTTTACAGTTTTCCAAGTTTCAATCAGTTACGTCAATTACAAAATCAAGTATAGCTAACAATAATATCCGAGTGATACGACTCAATCATTCTGATATAAAATAAATTTGTTAAGAAATCGTATTGCTTTGCATATGATAAAAGAAGTATTTATAATTAAAATTGTATTACATTTTATATGTGCATGTGACTTGTGCGGTTATCATATTAATATTGTAAACCAACTCTTCCACAAAAGTGAGTGAAGTGAGCCAGTCAGCGTCACCAGGAGTTCGTCACGGGATTCAACGTCAGAGACTCATGACAACACTACCACCAAGAAGACATCAGGGACACCACCACTGACATTAATTTGGAATTCATCAACCAAGTAATATATAAACTGTTATAATTAAAATTGTTAACTAAAAGTAACTCAATTCAATGCTCTCAAACAACTCACTAAACAAAGAATAATCCATTTATTAATATTATTAATGTTCAATTTTCATAAAATTTGCAAGTGACTTTATTAAACAAATAATTGTAATCATATATCTGTGTATTGTATAATTATTTATAATATTACCCTGAGACAAGAGAACATATATACAGGGTCCGCCAGTGAAGCGGGAAAATAAAAGTACCCAATTTTTCATGCAACATTTATTATCAGAATTTTTTTTACAGATTTGAGTTGAGTAAAGTATGACATTATTTTACTTTTTTAAAATAACGCCGCTCAAGTTAGAGCCATTTGTGTGTAAACTTTCTTCTAATCTTGACCGAAAATTTTCCATCACTCGACGAAGCAGGTCAGGTTGAATCCGTGCAATTTCTTGTCTGATATTCGTTTTTAATTCCGGTATGGTGTGCGGTCTATCAATGTACACCCTGCTCTTCAGTAATCCCCAAAGAAAAAAGTCGCGTGCGGACAAATCTGGGGATCTTGCAGGCCACGAGATGTCGCCATATCTGGATATGAGTCCGTCCGGGAAGAGTTCTCTTAAAGCAGCCATGGACACACAAACAGTATGACTTGTGGCCCCATCCTGCTGGAAAAAATTAATTTCCGTAAACCTAGGGAGCTGTTGCATCAAAAATGTTCTGACCAGTGTAGCGGTCTGCATTGACAGTTGTGGTGTTTCCTCTATCTTGGAAATATTATGGCCCAATAATGCCAGATGATGAAACTGCACACCACACCGTAACTTTCGGACTATGTAATGGCTTTTCATGCAACTCACCTGGGTTTTCATCATTCCAATATCGACTATTTTGTTTGTTAACATATCCACTCAAATGAAAATGTGCTTCATCTGACATAAACATGCGCTGAATAAAGTTTTCATCATCATTTACACGTCGCAATATTTCTTCGCTGAAAATCCTGCGAGCCAGCATATCGCCATTTTTCAACTCCTAGATTACTTGAATTTTGTAAGGATGAAAAGATAAGTCTCTATGCAAAATTCATCGTAACGATGTGTCACTAATGTTTAGTGCGGATGCATGTTTCATTGCAGAACGATGTGGACTACGCGTCAATGCTACTCGAACTCTTTCAATGTTTTCCTCTGTTCTTACAGACCTTGTTGCTCCTTTATGCTTTAAGTTTAATGTGGAACCAGTTTCTTCAAACTTTTTCACCCATGACATAATTGCATGAGCGGACGGCACTCTTCCATGTCGTGGAATATTGAAATGATTACGAAACAATCGTTGTACAGAAGTCACACCGTCACCATTTTGATAAAACGATTTTACGCAGAAAGCACGCTGTGCACCGGACCACTGCTCCATGTTTAACAAATGGCATTAAATGTAAAACAACAATCGAAAACCTCCACGCCCTCTCGTGAGCAGAAAATGAACTATTGGACTTTCAAAATTTCCCGCTTCACTGGCGGACCCTGTACCTATTGGATTGACACAAATTATAGTAATGCATAAATATTATTGTATGATACCAACATGAATAAATGACTTAATTAGAACATATCTTTAGTAAATACAATTTCACTAATTTAATTAACCATTTCACTCATTTAAAATATAAATCTCAAGTCAATGCAGTGATATTATCGAGTTGTTGATAATTACTTATTGGATCTGATTGGTGTGAGATATATATTAATTGGTGTTAACAAAAAATTACAACCAGAGGTAGTAGTGTTAATTATGTGCCTGAGCATGATGCTACAATTTTTTTGATTCCACTCACACATCGACGTGTGATGTTTGGATCATCCGTGACTGAATTCGAAGAGTCGCAGAATTATTCTTTGCAAGTCCGACAGAACTTCTTTGCCGTGAAAACGGCAGCAACTTATTATTGACATCTCTGGCACATATGTCACGACCTGAATATTACAATTTGTGTGTATGTTTACATACAAAATTAGCTTACATTATTGGCATTCATAAATTTTTATTTTATGTCATGAAAGCAGTTGGACACTGGATTCGTTAAAATGATTTCAAAATTAAATAATTTTCAAGAAATATTGTGTACGAGTCGAGTAAACGGCGTATCATACAATCATTGAACATTCCAAACGTAATTAACAGTTCAGGCTGCCATTTGTTTATTGTAACGCAAAGTGTGGAATGACACACAAAGAATGAGTAATTGAAACTTGCACAAGTCAGTGTTTAAAATAAACCGTTTACAAATGATAAAATCTGTTTATTTTAAAAAGTTTTCATACACTTTACATAATTAGTGATGCATTGTAATAACTAAGACTAGTTCAGTTTCTTGTAGCCTTTACAAGAGTTTACCTCTTTAAATTTAAAATTTACTTTTCCTGACAGAGAAATATGGAGGTTGTTTCAAAGATTTTACAGAAGTTGCCTTGTCAAGTTGAAAAACGTCTATGTTAGTTACTACAATATATTTCTAAACTGGATGTGCCTAACCTGGGTGTAACTTTAGATTTTAATAAAAATAAAAATTTGTAACACAACAAATAAAACATTAGTTTGTCAATAAAGACATTAAATTAAAAATGTAAATTATGGGATTAAAAACCGATATGAAATAATTTAAGACTAAAATATTATGGTCTACTAGATGTATGTTACACATGATTTTGGAAACCGAAAGTATGAGCAAGTAGAAACGTGTTAAATTATATATGCTATTTACCGAATATCCGGATAAGGCACAAGACACGCACTACATAATGTGTAGAATAAAATGATATTTTACAAAATCAAGTGATACATTTGTGGTTTGAAAGGAATGTGGATATGGTATTTTATTTACAAAGGAAAATATGCGCTAAGGGGAATAAGATGTTAACGATGAAAGTTCTATAGAAACATCGCCGCTTTAAGACGGCTTCCTAGAGAGATAAACATTTGGTTTAATTATAATCTAGTATTTAATACTGAAAAACAGAATTCACTGCAGTTGTTTGTGTAATATTCAAACGCACTGTTGCAGTACAATGGTTGGCTTTAACTTCATTACTCACTACATGTTCAAGGTTAGTGAACGTCATTGCAATTCTATGATAACAAAATTGCGTTTTCAGATATCACAAATACTTAAAGATATGTGACTACCGCATAATAGGTATCTTTATTACGGTATACTGCTCTATGGTTACTTTGAAAGTAGCTGTTGTTATAGTGCAATAGTTTGGTACAAATTTGAATGTGTATTGTATGTATCAACAAAACTAAGCAAATGTAACGTTTTCTTTTCTTTTTATTTCCTAAATTTACAATCAGAATTCATATTTGCATGTTTATGACTAAATAATATTGAACAGAATAATTCGTACGCCCCCCGCCCTACACAATACTGTCTGAAGGAACGTCGTACTGTACAGTAGTAACAAAATACAGACACCAATGAAGTCACCAGTTATTCGCTTCAATTAGTCACAAGTAACATTTTGTTATCAACAAGGTAGTCTCATGCAGTAATTTAAGTTAAGTTTGTCCACACGCAGTAATAATGTCATCTATTAGAGTTCTACAGTAACTATAAGACAATAATCAATTCCACTAGTCTGCAACAGTCATTTGTTCCGCTCTCTACAATATCCCCAGGTGTAACTAACTAACTAAGCAAGCCGTAGATGCATACATAGATCCTTTGTTGTTCCAGAATAATTTTTCGTGCTCTTGGATGTGTGGGAACGAAATTTGCGTAGTTGCAAGAGCTTGAACAGTCTGGCAGCTACTGGAGTAAACAGTCTACACCGAGACACTGCACCTGTTCTGCTAGCCGCGTAACGTGAAGAACAAACAACACTCTAGACTTTTCGAGAGCGTTCCGTAATTGCTGTAGCATTGCCCCCCTTCTTAAGCAGAGATGTTCGTCCCAAACTGGCAAATTGTCTCTGAAGTATTACTTGGCCAGGAGGTCTAGGTAGTCTATCAGTTTGGTCAACTTGCGAAGAATAATTCTGCGGCTCTTTGAATTCAGTCACGGATGAACCGAACAACAAGTTCCCAGGAATATGAATGTCCCAGTCTACCAATAATTGTGTGGAATCATGCCGGTTGTGCCAGGGACTGATGACATATAAGCCATTAGCTTGTCCAAGTCTGTTTGGTTCTCCTCGACGTCTTGCGTAACGCCATATTTTGTTGAAAACAATTAAAATTTTATAATTCCTTGGCTTAGCGTAACCGTATCTCTGGCTGCTTGTAGTCGGAGAAATTCAAATCTGTTTTCCCGCGATGGTCTTACCAACCTGTATATCTTGTAGAAAAACTTTTTACGGTGCTATGTTAATGAAGTAAACACCTAAATAATAATAATTGAAATAATGAAAGGTATTAAAGTACGTATTGGTTTATTAATGGTCAGTTTTGCTGTTAATAATTACTATAACATGAAATTATAAAAATACGTAATTTTTTTGCTTGTTATGTTCCGGCTATCAAGAAATTAAAACTCAACGGTTAGCTATTTTGACTTGGGTCGTTGTTGACCACGCTAAGATGTCGAATTTATTTTATTCAGACATGTGATCATTCAAAAAGTTCTTTTGATTACGGCAAAAAGATAACAAACATGATTTTCGAAAGTACAATCCTTGACATCAAGTTAATTAAATATTATAATCTTTCTTTACAACAGTTTTTTTAGGTTTTAAAACAATACTGAGTTCACTTTACAAACATAGGTTAAGTTAGACATTGTGCATAAATCGTTTCTTATTTCTCAAAGTGGTAATAATGAATGTGACTAATCTTTTAATACTAATTATTGAATATTTGAATAGTTATTCAGTGTTTATAGTGTTTGAACCAAGTTTGGATACTGTACATTAATTCCTTAAGTGTTGTGAAAAGTCTCGTGGGTGTAGTTAATTAATTTAGTATTATACTTTACAAGTTCATTGATGTTTGATGGATTATTTTCATCAGTTCTGGTGTTCGAGTCGTCCTTCTCTTATATTGGTTTTATTTCTTATATTTCTCAATTAATTTGGATTTATTTTGCTGAAAGGATCTATTAATCTTGTCTTTTCATCGTTATTATTGATTTTAACTCATCTGTTTGGTTTATTTTACTAATTTTTATGGATCGACAATTTTGTCATCTGCCCTCTTCTGATGCTAAAAATGGACTCTTAATTCGTTTATAACGGTTTTTATATAATAATGTGTTGTTGTCATAGTAAACAGACTACTGTCTATTGGTTGAAAGCATTTTGTACTCATTGTTATAAAGCTTGTGTTTTTGCTCAAAATGAATAAATATTTTCTAATGAAGATATTTTCCTTGTCTTATTACCAATATGATTATTGTTATTCTTATTGAATAGCTTTTATAATATAGTTTATTTAGACATCAAACATGATTATGTTTTGTTATCTCTGGCCTATTTTAACATTTGAGGACCACACTGCAAAACGGATGAGGGTCACTAAAACCAAGTTTTCGGCTAGAGCAAATTTAAGGTTTGGACCACTGGTATAAAATCATACAATGTTAATGAAAAATGCTATACCCACCTAGTTTTCCTCCGAAATGTTGTATTGTCAATCCATACTTTAAATCACTTACATTGTTATTTTTTGTACCCAAAAAAATATAAAAACTTTACAAAATACACACTTTTGTCTGCAAAAAAGATGAGTGTCATGACCGTCATCCATTTTACGCAGTAAGTTAACAGGGTTTGCCTTCAAAAAAACTCAATATTATTACTGTAGCTATTTATTAAAATGATATTTAAAACATAAAACACGATAGAAAGTGACAAAAAAAATCAAAATAGTACAGAAAAGTTGTACTTTTGGTCCATCAGGAGTACTCCTTCATTTAGTTCGGGATTTGTTTAGCTTTTTTAGCCTTTGCTGTAGTTTTAGCTTGAGGTTTAACTTTATCTGTAGATTTAGCTTTTTTTTGGAGCATGACGTAGGTTATCATAATAACTTTGTGCAGCTGGACCACAAAACTTTTTTAAATGTTGAAGGTCTTTAAAGTTTTCTTCAGAAATTGGTTTAGGAGCTGAAAAAAACATCTTTGTTAGAACAAAAAATAATACACAGCCCTAAAAAATTAATAGTAAATAGGCCTACAACGTACGATAAAATGTATTTTGTTAATGTACGTACATTTGCGAAGTGGGTTTGGCAATAAAAATTCCTTTCTGCTGCAGTCCGCATGGTGATTGAACACTGGTACAGGTAATGGTTGAGGCCTGATTGGAGTACAATTCCAGTGGCCGTTATAGGAGGATCTGTGCTCCACTAATCTACTGTGTTCAGATTTAAATACAATTTCCCGTACCGGTCTTGTAGCAATTGGATTTTTCTTCATATAATTTGGCTCAAGAAATGAGTTCCAATCCCTGAAGAAAGTGTAATCAATATCGACTGGCTGAAATGGTGAAGGCTTAACTCGTGCATTTTGTACCACATTAATCCAATCTCCTGGCACTTCACAAGGTGATTTTTGATTAATGATAGTCATATTTCTGTCACAGTCCATATAAGAGTACCCACGGATTGGAAACGTGATTTTGAGAGCTTCTAGACCTTTCACAATGCTAACTACGTAGTGGCAAAATTTAATCACTAGATAGTTTTTATTTTGCCCACTGCAAGAGTCACAGAAAATTTCAAGATGTTTCACTTGAGAGTCCAAAATATAAAAAATAAAGTAACTTAACATTGATGTTACCTCATCAGCCCCTTTTGAGGCCATTTTTTCTGAGTAGCAATAAAAAACTGATTCTCCAGTTGACAAAACATGAATGTTGAACATGTAGAAGCTTAGCTGACGGCGATAATAAACATCGTTGGTTGCTATATTCGGTAAACTCAAATTTTTTTGATAATCCATCGTTATTGTTTCTTTATCCGTTCTGTTAGATGATTCCGCTCTTGCAATTTTTTTCCTGTCGTAAAAGGTTTGAGCTTTTTTTTATGCACTTGATTTTCTAATCCTAGTTTCCTTAATTCGTCTAATAACTTAATTTTACTTTCTCCTTCAAGTGTTGGTTCTTGCAGTTTGGCATTTATAAGTTTGACCTCAGCTTGATACTGATCGCAAGTACTACACGTATCGCTGCGGGGATATCCAGACCCTAAATTAAATTTTGTTACAAATATTTTACGATAGTACTCATAGGAAACACGAGGATAGTTACCAGCAAAATACAGCTCATACATTTTTTTACGTTGAATGATTCAGGCAGGTATATTTTTCTTCTTTTGTTTAAGCTATATTGACTTTGACGCTCCTTGAAAGAACTAATGTGCTTAATTACACTAGCTTCAACCTCAGGAGATGACCGGCAATGTTTATGATCGTAAATGCCCCTTTTATCTACTGGGGCCTTCTCTGTAATTTTTAAGGACTTTTGAATATTTTGAACCCTTTTAGCTGACACACCATGAAGGGATAAAAAGGCTTTATAACAAACTGGGATCTCCTTAACTAGGTCATTTTCAGTGATTCTAACTTTGTATGTAAAAACATTTTCATGGAATTTGACATCGTCTTCATTTTTCCTAGGTCTACGATTTTTAATATGGTGTACGTTGATCATGCCTGCTAGATACAAAGATTGCTCATTGACAGATGACAGCTCATTAAAATCACTAATAATTTTCTTAGCATTATCCTTAGATATTACTTGAAAACATTTTAAACGTTTACACTCACAGTCAGGCCCCGTTCGTGTGTACATAACCTTATTTTCTTCATAACACCACTTGATCGTCCATGAGATTTTCTTTTCCTTGTACCTTCATTAACCGACTTATTAACTGATTCACAATCATTATTTTCGCTAGTTAAGCCACTGACACCCTCACCACTATCCATTTTTAAAAGTTTATTCGGACAATTAGGCAAAACAAACAAGAACAGGCACTAGCCAGCACAATGCATCAAACTGGAACGTAAACAAACCCACAAGACTGAGCGCGCTGCCAACCTGCTGGATTGACTGTCATCCTTGTTGCGTTGGTTGAGGCTGACGTTCATCCTTCTTGTAAAGTATAGCATTATTTTGAAGCCCGATAACAGCTAAACCATCATCCGTTTTGCGTAAAACAACCCCCTGCAGCTTCTAACGGTCCTTGGCTATCCATTACCAACATAAACTCATTTTCGAAAAAAAATGACCCTCATCCTTTTTGCAGTGTGGTCTTCATTTGGCTGTCATTATTCTTTTTTCTTAATTTTGTTATTATGCTGTTTTTTGCAATTATTTTGTATTTGTATTGGTTCCTTGGTTTTCATGTTATTGTTTACTTATCTTTTTCTCTCACTGTTTACTGTTATTTGTAGATATTTTACAATTTTGGTTCACATCGTTTTAGTTAGTTTACATTAATTATTGATTTACATTCCTTAGTATATGGCTATTACAGCTTCTCTGACATTTTAATGCTTTTTATAGCTAATGTTATAACTTTAACATGAACTGTTTCTTAGGCTTTCATCACCATTAATACAACTTATTCTTAATACTATTTCAACAATTATAACATTTGAACATTTCTACAATATCACTATCATCTTCTCTGCACTTCTTTATAACATCATAACAATAACTTCAAACATTTAACATGTAACTTTAGCACTTAAACATTCATTTTTCTTTTTAGGTCTATCTTTCCTTTATACCATGTTATTAGTGTAAAGTTTGGTTTAGTCCTTTTAATTATTAATTCTAACTAGTAACAATATTACTTTGACTAACATTAATTAGTTTTTTATACTGACTAACAATCTAATCTAATGCTATCTTATCTACTAGTGTTATTATTTCCTTTCGCCACTAAACTTTCTAATTACTCACTTATTTGGGTGTTTTTATATATCTTTTGTGGTTTAATTTTAATTCTAGTTATCCACTTTCCTTATGCACTCTCACTTCCGGATGAGTTCTTGTTTATAATTATTGATGTTTATTTATCTTTTGGGTTACACTGGCACTTTGTAAAGTTTCACAGTACTTTAGTGTTAACAGTGGTTATTCCACATTATTTAATTTCTTTACATTATCCACATTGGTGTGATCACCCTTATTATAATGTTAACTGGTAATTGACTTCCTACTCCTATCATGCACTCTTGGTTCATTTTAGTTTGATTATTGGTATGTTATTTATTATATTTCACTTTTGTTATTATCATTCTTTGTATCATGGTCTGTGTTTTATTGTTTGTTTATTTCTTTATTATTCTATATTTACTTAATTAATGTTACAATATTTTCTTTGCGCTTGTACTTTCCATGATTAATGGTACATTTAATAATAGTTTCTTAATTCATGTCTTCATTTGATTTCTTTTGTCATTGGGCCAACAACTTGGGTTGGGTCATTGTCTTTTGTCTCGTATACGTTATAGTCATTCTATTTTTATTTATTTAAATTGTTAATTCTTCTTTATTTTTATGCTTTTTATTTTATATCCCTTCTCTGGTATTGGGCTGCTTTTGGTATCGTAACAATATTCCCGTTTAACTTACTTGACAATATTTTCACAATATCTATATTTAATACTGTTAACAGGTTTTACAAATTTACTTTTTAAACGTGTAGTCCTACTTTATTATTATTAATTATTTAATATTACAAAATTATTTTTGTGCCTTTTTTTAAGTGGAGATCAGTAGATTATATTTCTTGTGTGTTTCTTGTGTATTGGTTACTGATTGATTTTGTGTTCCGGTTAGCGCAAGCTCTGAAATTCAAAGTATTAACTCACAAAAAGTATCCCGCTATATTCATGTAGGTTGTATAAAGACATAAAGACACAAAGCCTTAAAATAAATATAACATTTTATGTTTTATTGAACTAAAATTTTATATTATTACTCGTCATTGGTAACAACTGTTATAACTAGTAAAACAAAACTTTCTAAAATAATTACATCTTTGTGATCAGCGGTGGATGGAACAGCGGAACAATGTGTAAAACAATGGAGCATTAAACTCGTATGAATGAATGAGTATTTATATTTTTAATTTATTTACCATTCTTATGAAGCGTTATGATTACATTTCAGAAAAAAATTGTATATAAATTTTGCATAAATCAATTTCAAAATTCATAATTAAAATTTATAAAAATGTAAAATGGGTGTATAAAAGTACTACATGTTTTACACACTCTAACAAAACTTGAATATTTCTACTCCGTACAGTCATACTCAAGCGTTAAATGTCAGCGTAATAGGTTTCATGACAGCTGTAACAACAAAACATTTCTGACAACGCTGTAAAATGTGAAACCGCTTTAGTTTAGTTCTAAAATTTGTAAAGTACCCTGTAAGCCACTTTCTACGGACGTTCGTAACTAACTTTTGCTACGTATACTTGCTTTCGTATTCATATGACGTCATGTCATTTGTCATAAACAACAAACATTAGTAACTTTAATGTTATAGTAAGGCTCCACCAACGTTTAATAGCTTCCTCGGTTGTCCATTATCGAACTGCCAGCCTCGTCAACAAAGTTTGTCTGTTTTAACGGCCTCAAACACAGAACTGCTATCACTGCTCTGAAAGTTACTAAAATAATTTTATACGTTGATGTATTAATAAGAATTATGTACTAAATATTACCTAGTGGCTTTACTGTATTGTACTAGAGTCTTGTATTTATTGTATTCTGTAATGTTTTTACGTATTCAAAGGCTGTGTTTGTGCGTGCGCCTGCGTCGCGTCCTCGCGTACTCAAAGTACTCCAAAACTTATTTTATAGAATAAGCTTTTAAAAATGAATCCAAAACAGCGGAAAGCAATTCAACCATCATAACAGTGGGACATGTGAATAGAGATTTTTAGTGTGGTATAATACAATCAACACCAGAAACAGCAAAACATTCATAAGCAGTAGTGAACAATTTTATCATACATCACGTCTTATAATACAATCGTACCTAGTGAATACAAATACCCAATACGTACTACAGTGGAACTTGGTTATAACGTCATTGAAGGGACCAAAAAAATAATGACTTTATGTCCGGGTGGCGTTATAAAAGAGTCGTTATAAAAGACCCTTTTTAATCACTAGTAAGGAAGGAGAAATAAAAAAAAGATCTTTGCATTATTAACATTATTCGTGACATTTATTCTAAAGTTTACAAACTGCATTCCATTTATACAAACAGCATTAAGAATATTTTAAAAGATCAAAAAGAAAGTACATGTAACTTACATTTAGGCTTACTGTCGAAAGTAATCCGTAATTTTCTTTTGAACGCTCCTTTCTGAAAAATAAATTCTTTCTGTTGTGCTGTGGACATGCTGCGCTGCATTGAACGTGTCGTCAGATGTCTCTCTAAAGCAGTAAAATCGTGAAAGAGTTTCGGCGGCTCTCATTCTTTCCTGTACTGTCGGACAAACGATGTCGGCATCCTCCTCTTGCTCAACATCTTCTTCAACACTATCTTCTGCTTCTATGTTTTTTACTTCCGCGATAATTTCTGCGTCACTCAACACTTGGAATGTTTGTACTTGGTCATCCACTGATGCATAGGAATCAAGTTCATTTCGAAATTCATTTACGTCGAATTTCTTAATCCACTTCAAGAGCGGCAAGTCGTCGTCTTCGTCATCATCGGGTAAATTTTCATGTACGTGTTGTGCTTTACTAAAGCATTTTATTATCGTCTTCTGTGTTACACTCTTCCAAGAGTCGTTTAGGAATTGTATTGCATCTAAGAGTGAAATTGTGGCAGGTTGCACCGTGTCCATACAGAAAATAATTTTTTGTCTGTATACAGAAAATAATAATGTATATCTGTAGCCATGGGCGTAGCGCGCGCGCACATATATACGTTTATATGAAATTTAGAGTAAAATATCTGAGAAATCTTTGACGCTATAACAGAGTAGTACAATATTTAGTGACGTTAAAACCGGGAATTTTTATAATGTTAAAGATATCAGTTTGACCGGACATATGACAAAATAACGCTACACCCGAGTTGACGTAACTGCCGAGGCCGTAATAACCAAGTTCCACTGTATTTAAATTAAACAACCATTTTGACACACGTTTACGCAACCGCAGGTATTATTCTCGAACACTCGTCTCCCAGTTGTGTATAGTTGTCTCACGCGTTACACAGATAATTTATACTCAAGGTATTAACGTACGTGCTAATAAACATATTCACGAAACAGATACACACATTACATTTTCCCGAATACTATAATTTCAATTCGTTATTTTAAAAAATATTAATTATTGATATATGTATATTATAACATTATATGTGTATATAACAATGTAACAATAATATCAATAAATACACATGTGTGTATGTGTGTTTGTGCGTGTTTTTGTGTATATCTGTATGCGTGTGTGTTGTGTATGTGTGTGCGTGCGTGATTTTGTGTGTATGTATGTGTGTGCGTGTGTGTGTGTGTGCGTGTGTGCGTGTGTGCGTGTGCTGTTTCTTAGAAGCCAAAAAAGTAATTACGTTAGTCTTGTGTTGTAGTTATTTCTCACACCTTTTTCGTTAACATGTAAATTAATCACTTAAGGTCGCTGTAATGCTATTACTATTTCCTATAAGTCTGTTTTAATTAAATATATCGTGCCACTTCAATTAAAAATTACGTGCAGGCTGACAATGCAAATACTACTTTTTTCTACCACTCTCTTATTATAAATTAAAATTAAATTATGGCCTTCCATTGCCAGTACAACTTTGAAATTTGGCCTTTCCAACTTTGGCATTGTTGTGTACAATGAAAAATGTTAAGAATTAAAAGGAAGATTTTTTCTATAAAACCTTGCTAAATAACAAGACATTTTATCACGGCAACGACAACAATGACAGCCATTACCAACAATGTATGACTTTAGTTTTCTATGATTTTCTAGAACCTATACAGCTTTGTATATTTTCTTTCTTTAATAATACCAGATTGAAATTATAAGATTTTTCTAGAGATTCGATATTTGATAGAGCAATTGTTAAATTGCGTGTGGTTGTGTTGAAACGTTTTACCAAATCTTGTGCTTTTAATTGGCTTAACGCTCAAAAAATTTCATGACACTAGATAGTGTATTCTTTGGAATTAATTAAAATTCTTCAGAAATATAACAGCTGTATTTATATTTGTTTTTGTGTAGTTAAGAGAGGAATAAAGTTAAAGTTGTATAAATATTTAAATTTCTGTCGAAGCAGTCCTTCTCAGAGGCTTCAAGCTGGGTACTAAGATATTGTGAAGCAATGTATTAAGATACACATTCATCTTTATTTCATACAATATTAACACTAACGATTCAATCCCTGCCTACACCGAAATAGAAATTGACCTTTCTAAACTAACATGAAGGCAGTGAATCTTTGTAAACACCTATGTCTGTGTCTCTGTGGACTTTTAATAAGTGAATGAAACTCACTTATTAAGTTCATATTTATAGTTTGTCTAAAACACATTCCCTCTTTCTTTCTCTACTTCTCCCTCTCTCATCCTCTCTCACCCCTATCTCTCTGTCTCACTACACTCTCTCTCTCCCTCTCACTCTCCCTCTATCTCTCTCTTTCTACTTTACTCGTTTTTATTCTATTGTTTTAAATACTGATTCTGATAAATTTAAGTAATTCTACTTCTTTTTTCCAAAAACGTTTCCAGTTGTATATTTTATAGTTAACGAGGTAAGAACCGGTTTCTTCTTTCAAAACATGTTTAGTAACGCTTTTAGTTTTTAATAAACCTTCAACTGTGTCAGCTGTCCAGTATAACTGTGTATAAGTTTTCAATAATGTTATATCACTTTTCCTCCTACAAAACATTAAAAATCACTATTATACCTATATTTGATTTCTTTAGTTTTGAAATAATACCATTATTGTAGAGTAATGGTATTTCTGATGCAATGTTTTTAAATTTATTTTAGCCATTTAAATATTCCTTAATTATTCCTAGTATAATTCTTATATTACATCTGCGTAAAGCCTTCAATTTTATCCTTGTCTTCACTGTCTGTGCTTCTAAATCGTATAATGGAGACTGGGAAATGAACTCTGTCGTGCTTCAATACGCTTATTTCAAAGCCGTTAACTATTAAATCATGATTCTGTGAAATCGCAATGTTACATTACGAAATCAACATGTTCGTTGTTGTCAGCTGTCGTAACCCATCTTCTTTATAAAAAAACTGTAAAATGTCACTGTAAAGTGAACTCTAAAAATTTGTCCTACCCCTGTGACATGCAAAATTAAACAAAAAAATATTTTCTACTTATAGCTTCCAATTTACTAACAGAACTTGATATTTCTTACTTGTGTTTTAAACGTTTAGTTAGTACACGAGACTGAGCAAGGTATCGGTCGGTAGGCAAAGTCGAAGTAGTTCACAAGGGTTAACACTAATTACATGCAAGAGAGAGCTGAGCAGCAACAGCGTTCGCAATCGGAGCACCTCAATTAGTCAGGGCCGTTGCAGTGGTTTCCGTGTCATTTCACCAGTTTACATTCAGACAATTAGAATTGACAATTAATTCTCCTAACTTCCTTATATTTAATCGTAAGAGAAATCAATCCCTTCTGAGTTAATTACTACTCAAATATTTATGAAAGGTAATTTGTGTTTTCATTTATTGGAATTTTATTAATAAAAGTTCATTTTTCTACTGTAAGCAAAAATTACACTTTTGGGGCGTTTATCAGTACAAAGGTTTAAATAAAATTAAATTAATTTTATCACATTTGTGATTATGTCATTAATAATAATAAATTACCTTTTTTTAATATTCCTTAGACTTTTCTGTAAAATACTTGAAGCAAGTAATTTTCACTCCAACATTGTATACAAGCATATGGTTACCATGGAAACATTATGCAGACGGTGCACTCATGTCCCTGTTAGTTAAAGGGAATTATAATAACCCTTATGTTTCCTCTTGTACCGTATCATTTTGTACCGATATCATTCTTCCCTGGGCCTCAAAAATCTTAAGTCACTAGAAACGCATGCTATACTACACTTGTCTGGATCGTGCTACCTATTAAAAATACATCTGCAATGGGTTTTACATAGAATAAGGACTTTATGTAATTTATATATAATACATTAAATTTTACATTTCTATAAATATACTTCCATTATCTCTATTTAAGCAGTTTTACACATGTAAAATTTTAAACGCTGAAATTAAATCTAAGATACACAAATACTAGTTGAAACAAAAGTTTGATTGACGTTTTGTGTTTTATAAAGCTAACGTATCAACACATGCCATCAAGGCAGGTAACTATTGCCCAGTGATTAATAACACAACACTAATAAAATATAGGCTGTACGATGTAACCCCTCTTTCCTTTGTATGCTTTAAAAAAAAAACCTTTTTTTTTTCTTTTTTTTTATGTATTTATATTTTTTGTATTTATTTTTTTTTGAAAGAGGAGCCACTAGTTATTTAAAACTAGGCAAGAGCCTAGAGAAGCCAAAACTGCGCTGGGTCCAGTATGATGGGACTTGCAAATGAAACGCTGCTCTAAGATAACAATAGCAAGATTTATTGTATTCATGTTTTTGTACAAGGAATTCCCCAGTATACGACATATGCGCCTTGAATAATTAAGTTTATATTACAAGTGCTTCCCTTCTTAAGAATAACTCGAAATTTCAAAAACCACAATCGTTATTATTCTTAAAATCATTATTATAATTCACATTAGACATAGGCACCGCCAAATAATTGAGCTTGATATTACTGAGCAGAATACAGTTACTTTAAATAATGTAAAATGGCGCATAGTCTCGACCCTCCCAGTAAATTACATAAATCATAACAGGATATATATATATATATATGCATAATAACGTATAACAATCTAACAATCAGATAAGGCATAACACACAACATATAATTAACATAGATACACATTTACATATAAATGGCACACACCATGTCCACCTGGTTAACAGCGTATATTTTGTCATCGTACACCCTCAATCCTCTTATTCAGATCAAGTATTCGGCCCACCTTAAATTTTCAATTAATAAACCAAAACCCCAATTAATCAGTCACAAAAGAGCAGAGTAGACATGCCCCAAAATTCTACGTCTGTGAAAGACCGCAGTTAAACTGGCTAAATAGTCAAAACGGCACACAAGTACCAAGCATAACAGGTAATCATCAATTTCGGATCCCAAATAATAATAATAAGGGCCATCACGAGGTCAACATGGATGCCCGGTTGCATAACTGCCTTTCTCATTTCTTTTATTTGCTTAATAAAATTTTCCAAAACCAGTGGAACGTGACCACCCATAAATACTTATAACTGGTACTGATTTGTCTTGCATTCTTTAACATTTATTAATGAATTGGTATTATGAGCAATAAATTTTAACAATTATTGTGCTGGCTATGGCAAAATTTAATGTTTACAAAATTAGTTGAACAGTAAAATTGAATTTCGAAAAGCAGAATCTATGGAATTAATGTACTGAAACATGCTTGAGGTGTTCATAAAGAATCCACTTGGCCTCAGGCACGGTCATGCGCCCGGACGAGATCCAGCAAAATATGACACGATATTGTCCTGTGGTGAACGCGCACCTACAGGTGTCGTCCACAGGTTAAAACACCTCCCCCGACCTTTAAATTAATAATCCAATACACAACCCAATTAAATGGAAAGGTAATTGACCATAAAATTCCCCTGCGGGGACCGAAACACCCGTGCATGCTTGCTTAACACAGAAATAACTTAGTGGCCGGAAATGCCGACCATTTTTACAGAAAACTCACATCAACTCGGGTGATGCATGACCCTGGCTGAGTTTACAATTCTCTGAATGAGATAAACATTAATATGTTAATGAGGCGTAAGCCTTAATGAAAAAACAGTGAAAAAGTAACATGTAAACCCAATTGTCCCGTTGGACTTGTCCGGAACAAAGTCCCCAAACTGGAGCATCTCCAAAAGTGTCTCAAAGAAAGTTTATCGGCCACAACATTTTGTTTCAAAAAAAAGCTTAAATGTCATCTGGTTAGCTGCATATGGGTAGAGGATCTGGTCGAGTGTGTCCGTCCATCCGGCCTGACAGCGTGACGGAATTGGTTGAATTTATTTAATGGAAAACAGGTATTCGGCCATCCTCTGGAGCGAGACAGATTATCGTCTACATCGGAAACCCTGCACAATTATATCGGTAATTACTTACAGGTTTAATAAACCACACTACCTCATTTACCCAGCTGAACCCACATTTCGTGACATGCCCAGTTTACAATCTCCGGAAAATTCACTTATGCATTGAACCCCATTGAATCAAATAAATCACTTCAAAATAACACTGTTAAATATTATAATCTATAATATATCCAAATATAGTCATTCAACATAATAATCATTTCAAATAAATAGTTATTCACAAGTTTTCGTCAAGCACTTAACCCCCTTTGACAGGAAATAGCAAACTTTAACAAGTTCGTGATGTACAATCATTTCAGAAAATTAACTAACTTACGCCCCATTCTAATATAATGACTTAAGTATTATTATTATTATATTATTGATATAATGGATTAATATCCGTTAGCCAGCGTTAACATTGAAACATACATAAACCAATTTAGCCTGTTGCACGCCACGTGCTGATATAAATTAATGCAATACATATCTCCCTGCATGTGCGTTAATATTAAGTAAATACAATTTATTTTTATGAATTAGTAAGTTATATATCTTAACACACTTACCGGAAGGTCGCGTAGACTTCTACTTATACATAGTAGCAGATAGTAGACAAAATTTTACATCGATGCTGTCAGGCGAATCCGGACGTTAATAGTCTGAATGACGGAATTGAACTGAACAGTCCCTCAGCTGAGAAAATAGTATGAAGCGCTGGACACAGAGCGCGCGCGGATCGGCCCAGTGGCCAGATAACGGACGTACGTAACTTCTTACTTAAACACTCACGTTGTTAAATACGTAATTTAATAATTCCACTATTAAAAAAACACCGCTGAGTTTTTTCAAAACACGGCACAACGATATAAACACGTTACAATGATGATTACAACACGTAGGGAAACCTACTCGAATAATAACGAATAATAAATAAAATCTGGTACAATTTTAACATAAGGCATGAGTTTATTAATAATACCCACAAAATATCCTTAAAACCTAACTTCAATGTGAAACAAAAATTTTCAACCAAAAAACCTTTTCGGCCAACGTATTAAAATTTTTGAAAATTAGAAAACTGCTTAGGATTCGTAAACTGTTTTATGGTAAAAGCCTTTATTGTAGAAATGTTCATAGTAGAAACTTTCAATATCAACAGCAGTCTCATGCCTTATGACTCTTTTGTTTTTTTCTAATTCTACTGAAATACTGATACGGAGCAGAGATCCAGATTTTAAAATTTCCGTCTGATTCCTGCTATGTTATTCGATGGTTTTTGATAAGAAAAAATGAGTCAGCTTAATAGAAAAGCTTTTATATTTAAATTCAATTAAATGATAAGAGACTTAGTTTTTTAAATGATAAGAGAGCATAAAACACGTGCGAGGAAAACAAAATTTTACCCAGATCTCACCATAGGCCTATATGCTGCAGAGTTTCTTATCTGTGCAATTATTATTAAATATTCTAGTCTCAGAGTTATTAAAAAAGGCCTTAATGAATATATAATATGTACTAACCGAATATTATCTGAAATTATAAATTTATTTCCGCTACGTACGTACGTAATTTAGTCTTGTATGGCACACGTGATAATGTTTGCGGTAGCTTAATGTCAACAGGAATCAGTTACATTGTATATATACACTCTTAAATCTTAATAAATCAAATATAGTCTAGTTATTGACTAGTATCTATTTGTGCAAATTCATTATTATTATGGAATCATCTGTTTTAAGGGCACGACGAAGCTACTGTATTCTTACGACGGTCTCCTTGATCTTCTGCATCCTGTCGTCATCGTTCCTCTGCTTGCAGCAGAAGGGTTTTCTGTATCGCTTCCGCTTTCTCGTCTTGTCGTTTTTCTGTTTGTACGTAGTAGAAGCGCTTGGAAAGATTCCATCTTCTCACTGGCATCCATTGTTTACGATTCATTACAAATGACACTAGTCTTGTACAACTGTCTACTATTTCTCTGTTAACGGTTCTGTCGCACTTCTGACCCGCTGTTACGACGGTCTCCTTGATCGTCGTATGGTAGAGTGGAAAACAAAATACAAGACACCAATGAAGTTGCTAATCACCAGCTTCAATTATCACATTTAAACAGTTTGTAATCAACAAGAGAGTCTCTTACTACAAATAATAATGTCAATTAATAAAGTCTCGCACGATTATAAAATACATGACAATTTGCCACAATACTTTGAACGCACTGGAATAAATCGCCACTTAAACTAAACTGACCGTCGCTGAATGCCTATATTTATGCCCCGCTGGCATTCCAGAATAATCCCTAATACGCGTAACTTCTACACTCTTCTACACTAGAGCGTGATTGCTTGCGGCCTTGACATAATGCGGGAGGCCGGCGAAGTCTGGAATAGTCTCGCTAACGCATGTTGAGAATCACGTACGTACACAACATTACTGCCGGTTTCCACTGGAATAGCCGAGAAACACGTAGAATGTTCTGTAATTGAACAATTTTTTCCGCATTACGTAACAGTATCTTTGTACATAAATTTTATGTGTAAGGTAAGAGAGTTATAACCAACCAATAAACCAAAAACCCAGCCCTTGGTTTAACACTATCTTAATGAAAACGTTCTACAGTTGGACCATCACTCTACCGAGAACTTGCCTATTGAATATGTCGAATGTACGTATTTCCCACCAAAAGTAAAAAAAATTTTAGTTTGCTACTGGGATGATACTGATTTATTACATATTATCTAAACGTTGATAAAATGTGTGTAGTTATCACGTTACCAAAATAAAAATATTATGTTCTTTCCTATGTTCGGTAGCTTTCCCTACCTCTTTCGTCTCGTCCATTAAATAATACCTCGCTATTAATAACTAGATTCCATATGTAGATTGATATTTTCTTCAATAATTAATCAATAAAATTATTATTCTTAAACCGTTTACCTTTCACCGCTTTATTTTAAAGTAAACCTGTTTTCTATCCTTTATTAAAACTAGTTAAACTATTACCTCCTCCATATAGGCACAACAAAAATAATATTATTCACTTATTTTCTTGAACACTTTTACATAGATTACAATGTTTGTTAGTACACGTTTACTAAAAAACAGATTCAATAAAACAATCACAAGTTTTAGATACTACGTTAATTTAACTCGATATTGATTTAACAATCTTCCGACACGTGTGCAATAATTCACTGTGCCGCGGTTTCTCAAAGAAACCGGGCGACAGTATAAAAATATAATTATTTAACATAAATTTGCGAATTCATTATTTCACGAGGTTCAACAAACGCCGTGTTTTGACGTTTCTGCACGCTCGCGCCATCTGTTAGCGAATGCGGATAATTGTGTTCCCCGACTCATGCAATCCCGTTTGGCAAAATTTAACTAGTCGCCCAGCGTGCTCCGTAGTGAACAGCCTATTTCCTCCGGTGGACAGAGCTTTGGTTATTTTGTGTTTTTTTCTATCATATCATGTATAGGTAGACTCTTTCAGACCTCCGGTAAGTAAATTATATAAATATTATTCATTGCTTGTAAAAAAGTATATATTTAATCATTATTGGCGTAGATGTGAACGGATAATGTTTGAAGCATGCCTCGTGTGCGTGGTGACCTAAAGTATATTCACTGTCATAGATTTTGATTTATGTAACCACTGAAACAGCCTTATATATATGTATTTAGTAATAATAATTGCCCATGGGAAAAGGGGTGTAAAGGTATGTAATTCTGGGGAACTTTGATGAATTGACTGTGAGTGCACGTGTTCATTCTATAACTTATTACATGTCGGAGAACGCTAAACATGCATACGCATGTAGGGGGACTTGATAAATTAAACCGAATTATGAGGCATTGAGGCCTTGTGTGTGAACTGTTACTTTGAGAAAGAACGTTACACCTATTTATAAAGTATTCAGTGGAAATGGTCAAGGGTGGCAAGTGTTTGATTCATGTTCGATTTGTCAATACAAGCTTAGGGAGTTGTACATGTGTGTGTATGCTAGGGAATGATTTAGTTGTCGGCGAATTAATTATTATTAATGCCTAGGGCTCCCGGAGCGCCGGAGAATTTATCCTACCATGGTGGAATTTCCATCTTCCACCATGTCCTGAACGGACCACACCAACACAGACTCTCGTTTCTCGCCTGCCGGAGGAGAAAGAACCGTAAACATGCCACTGTAAACACCCCCTCAGCAAGACCAACTCACAGTCCAACAAGGCACAGACCACCTGGGAATCATCTGGACAAAACGAGGTGATATTAATCCAATAATTAACTAAATTTGGCCTCTATAGAAAACAACATGTATCGTGCATTTAACATCCACAAAAACTCAAGTTCTATTTCATTGACTCACTACTGCATAAAATCATTTTAATTGTGCGCGTGCCCGGCTGGACATAATTTTGTATGCAAACTTTCTGTAACCTTGCGTTGATAATGTAATTAATCTCGAGATCAATTGTAGGCCCGTTCGCCGGCATGTGTCCAGCGCTATTTTTTTTATGCTATACATTTTTTTTACTTTGGTACTGAATGGGTTTGTAGAAGTTGGGGGGGGACTGGTATGTTAGTTAAGTAGGTGGGTGCAGTTTGTAACATGCTGATCTGGACCGGCTGGTCTAGTATCGATTATAATCTCGGGTCTTTCTGCTCATTAATTATTTTATTCGTTTCTTATAAGATTTGGGAGTTTTCTTTATTCTGCAATCAGGTCGGGTTACATTGTAAAATCAAAGAATCAGGGGTAGTCACCTGTTGGTGCAAATCTATGCAAGCTTCCGGATACGTTACCTTATGTCGGGTCTGGATTTTGTCCAGCCTTCTACTCCCTGTCCGGCCTTGGGGGTTTTTCTAAATTTTGTAATGGTTAATTGCTTTTTCGGATGCCGTGTGGAACATGTCAGCGTCCGGGCCAACCCAGGTTATTTTCTTTAAATTTATAAGTTGTATTTTCTCATTATTATGGCCAATTGCCTCTTAAGTAATTTTAGTGCTTACTATATTTTCATAAAACTATACCGGCTCTTTACAAGCATTTTAAATTTATGTATATTGTATTTTTGATAAATCTATACAGGCAGTTTACAGGGATTTAAATTTATAAATTGTATGTTGATAAAATTATATAGGCTGTTTACAGGCATTTGAAATTTATAAATTATGTTTTGATAAAAATATACAGGCTGTCCACAAGGCTTTTGTACTTATAATTGTGTCGGTGATTTACATGTATGGTGTGTGACAAATTATGTGTAATCATCTAATAAAGGTTGTTATCTTGAAATAAGGAATATTCAAAAAAAATTATAAATATATTATGAAATGAATAATGGTAAATTTTAAATTATGATAAATATTCAAGAAAAATAACATAAATTTATTAAATAATAAAGGTTGTAATATTACTTGTTAATAGAGAGTATTAATTGCAAGTCCCGTCTCATTGGACCCAGCACACTTTATGCTTCCTTCTAGGCCTTCAGCCTAGTCTTAAATATCAGGTAACCCTTAAAAAAAAAAAAAAAAAATTCACAAAACTCCCACACAAATAAAAAGAGGGTTACTTCACTACATGTAATAACAAAGGACAACCAGTAAAGCCATTACGTTCACTAAGTTGCGACACATAACAAGTATATTCCTGCTATCAGATCACAACTGTGAAAAGAATTCCCAAACTACTCATATTTCAGTATTGCAGACAGTATCGTGTAAATCTGCGATGTTACAATTTTTCTTTACAGTATTATTTAATTTTTAATGCACCATCTTTTCAAATTAAGGAAACACCACTCTGTACATTACTAGTTTTATATAGTAACAAGACCAAAATCTGTACTTTTAAAGACAAAAAATAAACTATGAAGAGTAGCACAGATATAGAAACAAGCACTGTTATTACTATCAAGTAAAATTGAAGTCACAAATAGAAAGGAAGGTGTAGACCAAATTAACACACCAAACCCAATAACTGACATGACTATGACCAACAGCTATACTAGTTAGACAATACCGAGATATTTAGGAGCAGTAAATAAAGAAAATAATAATAAATCAAAGAGTACAGTACAAATTTAGCGTAAATAATATGTAACAAATGTATAGTAACTAGTTCACTAAATGTAATTAAGAATAAGATGTAAAGGGATTCGAGGCAAAATAAAAAAATACAACAGTGTCAAAGTAAAAAACAGTGAAAATAATCAATAACCATCCCACAAACAATATAATAAGGATGAGGATAAAGGACGAATAAAGACATCCAAAATGGACTGTAAACACAGATATAATATTGTTATTTGTTAATCACATAGACAATTGTTTAAAAGTGTGTTGTTATTTAGCATTAGGTGAAGTTGTAGTCATGAAGACATGATTTTAGTTAAGAGTTTTGTTTAGTTTTGGAGGAGTTAAAATTACTAGAAGGCAAGGAATAAATAAGTTCAAATAATAATTTCCACAAAATGTTATATCAATCAGTCATCCATAATTCTAAAGTGTTCTGTTTTGTAAAAGTAAAATCCCCAAAACCAGTTATTAAGTTACAAATACAGTTCATGAGTGGTACCAAATTGTTCATGATTTTACCAGGAAAAACAACATGTAAATTATACTAAGCCTGATTACATAATAATTAAGGAGTAATTTGAGTGTAAAATATAAAAATAATATATTTTTTATAACCGGTGTCATGTGACACCTAAACCTCCCAAAATGGACCAATAAGGATCATAGTAGTTTTTGGTCAACTCAGTGAAATAAGAAGAAAATACAAACACTTTATTGTTAGACACGAGAGAGTTCGGTTGAGTTCAGTGCACATACAAAATGAAAAAATTGATATAAAGGAATCTAATGTGAGGTGGAAGTAAATTCACTGAATTTATGGAAATAACATCCAAAATTGATTAAAAATAATATTAAAAATGAAGATATAACTAAGCACGGAACAACTAACAAGAAGGAAGAATAAAATAAAAGTAAATAATAAACAGTAAATATCTCTACCATTCAACTAACCTACAGGTAATATCCAATCTACGATATATCACTATAAACACCAAGAACAACCCAACAACATTTGCATCCGATAAAAACATTATTGCACAAAGAAAATATAAGTAATAAACAGTGAACACCTAATGACATTTATTTTATTAATAAAAACAGTGGGTAACCATTTCACACGGTTAACAGCAGACCAAATAGACGCCATATTGCCTTCGTCAATTCTTCAAGCCCATGATGCTTTGCGGCATTAGACTAAATTAAAGGATTTCTAGTATTGAATTTTAAATTTTTATTACCATTATTCTGTTGTGTTATATGATAAGTATTACTATATTTCTACTGTAATGTACTCCTTGTTTTTCTTTTAATGTAAATGAACCTTGCATAGCAGTCCAAAGAACTTGACATTATAATATTAATTTAAAAAATTAAGAAATCGAACACTGAGACAGAATCAGCCTATACTATTGTTAATATCGAATACATAATTTTACAAAAACGTGAATAACATAAATATTGAACTTTATTAGTATCAAATACAATTCCATGTGTTTTATTTCTCGAAGGTATTAAATTAATAGGATTCTCACTGAACGAGCGAAGGATCAAGAAGATATCAGCGTGTGGTAATTCCGAAGATAACTACGAAAATAAAAATAACCTCAATCGGTACGTTCATGGTGGTAATCGAAGGTACTTACTAAAGAATTGTGTATACATTACAACCGTGTTATTCAAACGTGTGAGGCAAATAGCGAATAATTTTATTCGCCGAATCATAGAAAAATCGATGAAAGAAATCAAAAACCTAAACAAACCAACAAATAAATATAATTAACGTACCAACGAGGAATAAACACCAACAGCTATACTCATTTACAAAAATATATAGTAAACCGAATTAACAGTAACGTCAAACCAAACCGTTAGGTTACAAACCAAAGTAAATAACCGATTTAACAGTAACGAGGTAGTAAATTGGATTACAAACAATAAATAATAAAAGACGAAAGTCCAGTTTATATACAAAGTGACGCCTACAACGTGAGACATTATAAAGAGGGGAACATAATAAAACATAGTTAAAGCCGTATGTTTACAAAGTGGCACACAAACGTGAGGCCTTTCACAGACAGAAATCTCGAATCATTACAAAAGTGGCGCTCCAACGCGGGGCTTAACCAAGTAAAAGTATAAGAGAAGGAGGATTAGATTTTAGATATATTACAAAATTGGCGGTCAATTAGTGAGGCTTAAATTAGGGAATTAATAGACGAAATAAATAAAATAATAACGGAACTAAATTCCTAATTTTAACTGGCGGCTGCTATAGGTTCAGGAAAGTAGCAAGAATGCAAAGGAGGGCGACATCGAAGAATCGGACGAAGGAGGCCGAAAAAGAAGTTGATATGGAAGATAAGGAGGTAACATCGGTTGAGGAAATGGATACAATGGTAAGAGTAGAAGCCAGAGGAGACCCTGATTGAAAAGAAATTATGAAACAAATACTGGAACAAAATAAAAGTATGAAGGAAGATTTAAAATAAATAAATGAAAAAACAGTCAGTACAAATGAAGGTACTAAAGAAGATTTAAGGCAAACAATAAACGAAAATAATAAACGAATTGAGGAAAAAATAAAAGAAAAATTTGACAGGAATGATGAGAGTTTAAGACAAATTAAGGAAGAAAATAAACAAACTAATGAGAAGATAGACAGTATTAAGGAAAATAATAAACAAACAACTGAAAGGTTAGAAAATAGAATTGACAGTATTAAAGAGAGTACAAAAGAGGATTTAAAGCAAATGAATGAAGAGAATTTAAAACAAATTAACGAAAAGTTTGAAGAAAATAATAAGCAAGCAAATGAAAAAATTGAAAGAATAAGGAAGAAATAAATGAAAATTCTAGGAAACAAAATGAAACTTTGAATGTAAAAATAGACGCTATTAAAGAAAGTTTGGGAAAACAAATCAACGAAAAAATTGAAAATGTTAATAAAGATATAAGACAAACTATAAACGAACAAAACCAAGAATTGAGAGAAACCATTAATGAGAGGATTAATGAGACAATTAACTAGAAGGTGGATAAAAACAATGAAGAAAGAAAACATGAAATAGCCAAAACGAATGAAAGGTTGAGACAAGCCAACGAAACCATTGCACAAGATAGGGTAGATTTAGGTGCCAACATAGACCATGTGAAGGAAGATAATCGTGTTCGAATGGAGGTAATACAAAAGGAACAAGAAAACTTGTGGAAGCTACAGAAACAATGCGGAGAGAGGTGTGACCACATTGACGCTGCAATGACCAATATAACCGGTCAAGTCCGTCAGAACCAAGAAGAAATAGAACTGAATCGAACCAGACCGACTAATACTGCTAGTATATCCACAAGCGAGAATCGCGAGGGAATTAACTTCAAAAATTACAGAAGAAACCCCATGGAATTCCTAGCGAGGTTCAAAAACCCTTTTAATAAACATCGTACAACCAGATGGAATTCGAATCGAGTAATGTTGGACGAGTATTTTAGGGAGATGACTGACAATTGGTGGACGGCGACAAGAAATGACATTACCGATTATCCACAGTTTAAAAACTTATTTAAGGAAAAATACTGGTCAGAATCCACCCAAAACTTCATACGGGACAACATCTGTCATGGGAGATATGACGTCAATCGAGGTACTTCACCAATCACGTACTTCATAGGAAAGGTGTGTTTGGCTAGACACCTGGAGCCGAAAATACCCGAGGAATGCCTCGTTACTAAAATGGCGTATCATTACGATGAAGGAATCGCTAGAGCCCGCCTAGGCAGTCAAATAAAAACCATACATGCAATGGCCGACTTACTGGAGAACTACGAACATAAAAATTATTACCGAAGAAGCAGACAGAGAACCGATCGATACGAGGGGAGAAATAATAACCATGGAAATAATAATCACAATACTAATAACAATAGGAATAACTATAACTATAATAATAATAATAATAATAATAATAATAACCCAAATAATAATAATAATAACTATCAAATGAACCACAACCGAAATAAAATGAATTTAAATAATAATAATAATAATAGAAGCAATCAGTAAAATAATTATAATAATAATCGCACATATAGGCCTTGAATCAATCACATACGAGCAGAAGAGAATGATTCGAGGAGGTACCAGCATCAAAGGAGGAATAGTTTCGATAACCATGACAACCGACGGGGAACTAATGGAAGTGATAACCATTACGATAATCGGGCTAGAAGAAGTCGAAGCCAGGAGGATAACCGCGTACAAGGGACATACGAGCCTTTTAATAACCCTCATAATGAACAACCAAGAACAAGCCAAGAATTCCAAACGACTCAACCGGCATGCCCGGATAATAGTAATGACAGCAACAATTTAAACGGGAGGAGGCAGTGATAAACCCTCGCGACCCATCACTGCTCCAATCTACCGGGTATAGACATAGACAGAACATAGGGGCGAACAACCAAAAACTCACAATTATATACAACTATTTAAAATATCTTCGTGAAGAATTATTAGAGGAAGCCGCTACTAATGTTATCAGCCATAATCATGAAATTATTTACATAACCACCGAAATAGAAGGAGTTCCAACCCAAATTATGTTAGATACCGGTGCCAACCTGTCACTAATTAACATCACTGAGTTAGAAAAAATGCAGAAGCAACGTAAACGAATATTACCAACACTGCCTGTCAATAATATCATTCTAATAGGAGCAACTGGACGTCAGAATAAAACGGTAAGAAACCAAGTGTCATTAGAGTTAACAAGCAAGGGTGTCGTCATTAATATAGTTTTATAGTTTTCTGTATGTTTAGTCACAACCGGCTTACCATTTCAGTTATTAATAGGATGTGATGTACTGAGGAAATATTCAGCCATCATCGATATGAGCAGGGAGAAGGTGTTCTTGTACGCAGCAGGATTCGTGTGAACGGCGGAGTTAAGAGGAAGCGATGGTGCCCCTTCTAGCCGCGCCCCCACCAACTTAGAGAATTAAATTATTTAAAAGATGGCACACCATGCGAAAAAGTAATCTATAACATTACCGATGACGACCTATGGAAGGAAAACTAAAAGATATAAGGGAATTTTAATGTGAAGGAACAGGAGATCAATTGACAATGAACCAGGTAGAGAATTTGATTAGAATATATGAGAAGTATCGGCACGTATTTTCGGAGTAACCAGAGAAAGTTAAAAACTATCAATGTAAGATTCAATTTAAGGAACCGGTGGAATTCCACAAAAAAATCGTATCCCATAGCATATATTCATTGAAGGAGGCGGTTAGGGCTGAAATTAACAGAATGATAAATAACGATATTATTGAATATAGTCAATCACCATTTACAAGTCCAATAGTAGCAATTCACAAGAAGAATGGACAAGTCCGACTTTGCTTGGATGCTCGCGAAATTAATATAATGATTATAAATTACCGAACGTCACCCGGGGAGATTGAGGAGATTCTAAAAAAGTTCCACTGCACGAAGTTCATCAGTACATGGGACACCGTTTGTGGGTACTGGCAAGTAGAGTTACATCCTAAGCGTCGTCAATACAGGCTTTTTATTTCGAGGGACGAAACTACTAATTCAAGAGGCTGCCTTTCGGACTAGTAAACTCGGTAGCAATTTTTGTCAGATGTATGGACCAGATCCTTGGTCAAGAAGCGCTCCAATTTACCACTGTTTATGTAGACGATCTACTAATTACCTCATCCAACTGGGAGGAACATTGTCATAGGGTGGAACATGTATTGAAAAAGTTAGCAGCCAAGAACATTACCTTAAAACTGGAAAGTCAAAATTAATTGCAAGGGAAGTTTAATTCCTGGGATTTAACTTAAATGAACAAGGAATTTCACCATCAAAAGAAAAGGTCGAAGCCATTTGGAAATTCCCAACACGTAAAAACAAAAGACAATTACAATCGTTCTTAGGAATCTGTAATTACTACAGAAAATTCCAAAACAATTATTCGGAAGTGACATCGAAATTTCAAGATCAATTATCTTCAAAGAACAGGTGGACATGGGGACCTGAACAAGACATTACTTTACAATTAATGAAAGACAAATTTTTGGAAACAATAATACTATATCATCCAAATTTCAATCGACCATTTTTCTTAAATTGTGATGCCAGTGATATCAGTCTCGGAACAGTATTATACCAAGAAGATGAAGACGGTTACCGTTTGGTCATCAGCTTCGCCAGTAGGGTGTTAAACCACTGCGAAAGAAAATATAACGTGACCGAAAAGGAATTGTTAAGTGTAGTATTTGCCTGTGGTAAATTCCGGACTTACATTTTAGGGTATCCTGTGACCCTCAGAACGGATCATAAATCTATTTCGTTTTTAAGAAGTTGCTTACTGAGTCATGGTAGGCTTACAAGGTGGATACTCGCCTTGCAAGAGTATAATATCCAATGGGAATACATTCCAGGAAGTAAAAATGTAACAGCGGACGTGCTATCACGAATTAATTTAGATACACAAACATTTGAGGGACAGAAAGAAAAAATAATTACAGTTTACAACATTCTCAAGAGTAGATCAGGTTTAGAATCATTACTTGAAAACATCAGAATCCACCAACAGTCAGACCCAAAATTAGTAGACATTAAGGAGCGGCTAGAGGAGCAAAATGACATTATAACCAGCTTTTATTATATAAATGACGGAATATTATTTATCAAAAATACATTGAACCAGGAAAACTGGAAGGTGATCATCCCCAAAACCATCGAAAGGGAATTAGTTTTGGATTACCACATAAGGTACGGCCATATGGGGGCATTAAAAGTAATAAAAGCATTAGAAGAGAACTGCTACATAAAGGACATCAACCGAAAGTTAGAAGTTGTATTAAACCTTGTCACATTTGCCAACTGGTGAAGACCAACAATGAAAGAAAAAGTATGATGATACCAATAACATCAAAACGAAAACTTGAAAAGGTAATTTTAGACATATGCGGACCGTTTCCTCGTAGTGGAGGGCGATACTGATATAAATACATTGTTATCATCATGGACCACTTCACCTAGTTCACTAAATTATATCCGATCAACCGGGCAACCAACCAGAAAATCCTTGAAGTAATAACTACACAATACATTCCAGAAGTAGGAGCACCCATATCAATTATCACAGATCATGGTACGCAATTCAGGGGGAGAAGATGGAAGAACATTTTATTAGAACTGGGAATTAAGACTTACACGACATCTGTCTACCACCCAAGTAGCAATCCGGCGGAGAGGATGTTGAGAGAAGTGGGTAGGATACTAAGGACATACTGTCACGACCAGCAAAGAAAATGGCAGGAATATCTATCAGCTACTGAAGAATTCATCAACCTAGCTTATCATCCATCTATCAATAGTACTCCGTACACCGCCATCCATGAAAAACGACCCCCCCCCCCTGAGAAATCCAAGAGTTAATCAATTTTCCTGACTCCCAGATATATCAATTTAATAAAGTAAAATTATATAATAAGGCAGTAGTAAACATTGAGAAATGTAAGAACAAACATAAGAAAACCCAAGGTAAAATAATCAATTATGAAGTAGGGGAAAAGGTATCGCTAAGGAACAGAGAATTGCCTAAAAGGAAAAGGAATCTAATGTGAGGTGGAAGGAAATTCACTGAATTTATGGAAATAATATCCAAAATTGATTAAAAATAATATTAAAAAATGAAGATATAACTAAGCACGGAACAACTAACAAGAAGGAAGAATAAAATAAAAGTAAATAATAAACAGTAAATATCTCTACCATTCAACTAACCTACAGGTAATATCCAATCTACGATTTATCACTATCAACACCAAGAACAACCCAACAACATTTGCAACCGATGAAAACATTATTGCACAAAGAAAATATAAGTAATAAACAGTGAACACTTAGTGACATTTATTTTATTAATAAAAACAGTGGGTAACCATTTCACACGATTAACAGCAAACCAAATAGACGCCATATTGCCATCATCAATTCTTCAAGCCCATGATGCTTTGCGGCATTAGACTAAATTAAAGGATTTCTAGTATTGTATTTAAAATTTTTATTACCATTATTCTGTTGTGTTAGATGATAAGTATTACTACATTTCTACTTTAATGTACTCCTTGTTTTTTTATTAATGTAAATGAACCTTGCATAGCAGTCCAAAGAACTTGACATTATAATATTAATTTAAAAATTAAGAAATCGAACACTGAGACAGAATCGATCTATACTATTGTTAATATCGAATACATAATTTTCCAAAAACGTGAATAACATAAATATTGAACTTTACTAGTATCAAATACAATTCCATGTGTTTTATTTCTCGAAGGTATTAAATTAATAGGATTCTCACTGAACGAGCGAAGACCAAGAAGACGTCAGCGTGTGGTAATTCCGAAGATAACTACGAAAATAGAAATAACCTCAATCGGTACGTTCAAGATGGTAATCGAAGGTACTTACTAAAGAATTGTTTATACATTACAACCGTGTTATTCAAACGTCTGAGGCAAATAGTGAATAATTTTATTCGCCGAATCATAGAAAAATCGATGAAAGAAATCAAAAACCTAAACAAACCAACAAATAAATATAATTAACATACCTACGAGGAATAAACACCAACAGCTATACTCATTTACAAAAATATATAGTAAACCGAATTAACAGTAACGTCAAACCAAACCGTTAAATTACAAACCAAAGTAAATAACCGATTTAACATTAACGAGGTAGTAAATTTGATTACAAACAATAACTAATAAAAGACGAAAATCCAGTTTATATACAAAGTGATTCTTACAACGTGAGGCGTTATAAAGAGGGGAACATAATAAAACATAGTTAAAGCCGTATCTTTACAAAGTGGCACACAAACGTGAGGTCTTCCACAGACAGAAATCTCGGATCATTACAATATGTATGTATTTATGTTATATTATTGTAATAACAACTCATTTTTTACCGTCTAAGTGCTCTTCCAGTTAGGAAGGGTAGGCTGCCTTATGTTAGCCGTTAAGTATACAAATAGTCGTCGTCATTGTCGTTATCCTTTACGGTTTAGCCTCTCCCAGTCTCAATGAAAGTCATCCAACTATCGCTTACGGGGTCTTCGCATAACAGTTTAATTATATTAACCATATAGTGACTCGGTACGTTAAACATGAATAAATTGGAAGTGTAAGTAGCATTGCGCTTCAAGCGCACTACTCCACAGCGTTATTTCAGACACACATGTTCAGAGGCTGAGTGGACCAGAGGACTGAAAAATTAACCATTTATGGTGCGCCCGAGAATTGAATCCAGAACATCTATATTAGTAGCAAAATTAGCTACTAAATCTCTCATTATGGTGATATTTTTATTTAATAATTATAAAGATATTACGGTAATAATAATTATATTTCGTCAGGAGTTACAGTCGTTAAGAAAACTCCCCAGAAACGGACAAATCTGAGACACCAAGGTACTAACCTCAATGGGCATAACTATTAGGTAGTTAAAATATTTTCTCACTGCGTAATATGTTTGGTTCACAAATCTGCAACATTTCTAATGTACACACTATACCAGTAACGATGGGCTAAAAATCTATCACCTAGTCACTATCGTCAACCGACTCAGTTTCGTGAAAAAGCAGCATTAGCAGACCATCATTAGCAACATCAAATAATTTGTTTTGTGTAATTATATTCCAGTCATAGCGACACGGCTTATTAATTAAACAATTATGCAGTCAAACATGTCTTGATATCTCCTCCAATAATCTAATCACTTAATGCTCAGTCCGCAATGATTGATAGGTCCCTTGAGATACAGGAAGTGACCTGTGACCAAAACGTTCATGGGGGATTACAGAGCTCCAAACATATGGCGATTGAATGAATTTGTAATTACTATTCCCAATGGTCCTAGGATTCTCTCTTACTTGTAACAATGACAATGTATCTTTTTCTTCCTTTCGTTTTTGCATTAGGCACCGTTTCTTTCACCTTTGTCAAAATCTTTTTCTGGCCCCATTTTGTTTACCTTGTGCTTTGAGTTTCTTCACGCCATTTGTAATCTGTATGAGAAGATTGTATCAATGTATTGCTTCCTCATTATATTTACTTATAAAACCTTTCCCAAGAAACCTTTCCTAAGATAAGCAGACCTTATTTATGAATGCAAAGGTTGGCTTATATTTTCTCTTTCGATTTCCACCTTGTTAAGTACAACCCTGAACACTCCGAGTAAACGACATTTCACCTAATTGTTCAATCTTTGCCCTGGTGTCGGCCACAGTTACTATACACTATTACGTACAGCAACAGCTATACAGCAATTTATTTATAGAACCTCTATGTTACGTTTTGTATTATTTATTTTTTTTTTAAGTTTATGTTCTTAATTATTAGTATAACAGCAATCTATAAGCCTTTGTATAGCTTAGAAATGTTATAATTTTATTTTGTGGCTTGTATTGTTGAAACGTGTCATCAAGTTGCATTACCTATTTACTTTACATACCGGGATGAAAAATGTTTGTATTCTTTTCTTTTAAACTTTCAAAATAATTGTAGAAAAACGTGGTGAGTCTTACAATCGGGATACGACGTCTGAGGAAGGTAATAGGAAGCCCTAAATGTCTGCGAACTCAAAATGTGTATTGCCTACAACAGCTATGAAAGCCATAAAATATGTCAAAAACTTAAACTGCAAATGTAATGGCAATGATAAAATTTAAATAAAGCTGGAAATCAAGTGTGGTTTTAATAAAATATTTTATAAAGAATATGATTGTATTCGTAAACTGTGTGAATAAGGCATTGTGATTCAACAGCGCAATACGCTACTACAAGACAAAATTTACAAGCTGTTTGTCAGAGGGATTCAACTAGTGTATCGAATGGAATGGAATGCATATCTTGCTTATAAGCCACGCCAAATACAGCTACGTCAAATAGTAAGGAATTATTCAGTACATTTAAATGGTAAAATATTTTATTAAAGGATGTGATTGTATTTGTAAACCGTGTTGCAAACATTCATTAGCAATAAATATGTTTTTATGGTTTTCAGTTGACTTAATTTCTATTAAAAAAACAAAGACTGTAAATCTCTGTGCTTACTTATGGCTCAGATGCTTACACATTAACCTACAGTTTTCAAACATAGGTGATGTCCGCAACAGCACATAAATTGTAAATTTCTAGAGTCTACACACTACAACGCATGAGAGAAGAGGGATAGTCGTTTTGGTACTTTTAAAAAAGTGCAATTCAGTCAAGAACTTTAAGACAAATGATAAATAACAAAGACACTGACGGAATGACGGAATCACTAAAAGCTTAGTCGAATTAAATAAAGTAATGCTCTGAAAAGGAAACTGTAATAAATTTGTATTCTTGTGGATATTATACGTTACGGCTATTACCATTTTGTGATAGTCATCTAAAGCTCTTAAACGTCCTACTCCACAATAGAAATGTTCGTCAGTCGATGAAAAGTTGAATAAATTAGGAAACATCTAATTATTATACAAGACAAAAATTAAAATTACTACTAACGATTAATAAGCTACAATGACAATTACCTATATTTTATAAAATAAAAATTGTAATAATACATAAAAATATAAATATAGCCTATAGATAATATTAAGTGGTGTTTTTTTTATCCAGTAACAAAGTTTTCAAAAACACTAAGGACACAATCGTATGTATAAGTGATTTGGAGTCGTGTAATACATAGATTAATGCTTAAAAATTCATAAAATTACATTCATATAATTTTAGAAATATTATAAGCAAAATTTCTTATACTGTTAAAACTAATAACGTAGGATACAACTGAATTGGACGCGTATTTGTCAGTTATTACTTAGATTAAAGTGAAAACCTATAAAACTGCTCACTCGTATAGAACGACAAATAAAACCATTCTTTCATTTTGTAGCCGCTATTTTAGTTGGAACGGTAATAAATCAATCGTCATCAGTACGCGTAATTAAAACAAACCTGAGGAAACATCTGTTGTCGTAGAAACAAACATCAACTACCGAGACTGGAGATATTGATTGCGTCGTTGTTGCTGGTTGTGGGCTGGATTGTGAAACTGACAAACGCCGACACCGTCTGCAGCTCACTGCCTGTCCTCGTCATTAATCACTGTCTATATTCTTCTTTTCGCTTTGTAGTTAGCAGTTTTTTCATAATTTATTGAATTTTTTTTTTTATTACACTTATGTTTTTAATAAGACACTTATGTTTTTTCTCCCCTATTTATTTGAGTTACAATTTTAAGAGCTTTAATTCTTTTTAAATTTCAAATTTTTCTACGATGGAAAGTAAAACACGTTTTACGGTTATAAAATTATATTAACTTGTCTACGTTCTTCTTTGACTTTTCCCGTAATTATTAGTATTCTGAGATACATGTAAACAATTTAGATCAGAGAAGAGCGTAGAATAGAGGGAGAGAGATAGACTAACATTACAGGAAATACTTTGAAGTGACGTATACTTGATTCAGGTTATAAGTCTGCAATTGTGCGTCGTACATAGAAAATATTTCTCTTTATAAATTTTGTTAATTTAGTAATTTACTTCGTGTTTTTATTTGCTTTCTTTCCATACATGTTTGTTGTTCTTTTCGTTCTAGAACGTTGCTTTTCTGATTTCCATCATTAGCAATTCCTTGTGATCCATTAGTACGTCGATTAATCTGTGCTTGTGACATGGTTTATCTATTACTTTTCCTAGGTCAGTGCTATTTTTATAGTCCATTAAGCAATATTATCACATATTATTTAAATATATTAACACAAAGGTAATATTTAAATAATATTTAAATTAGAACAAATTTTGTGTTGTCATTTGTAAGGGTGAAATTTCCTTATAAAGAAACACTTCTCCAGAAAAGAGTTTTCCATACACCATTAATAATTACGAACTTGGCAGCTCTGCTTTAACTAATTCCATTTATATCAGCTGTTATTGGATTTTAGATTAGCCGTCACTGTATTTTGTGAGTAGTGTTTTGTAAAAAAACTATTTTAACACAGAATAAATGTTCTTGTTGTCAGACATTTTAGCTGTGATTCATTGTTTAATAAAAAAATTTGAAAATACTGTTTCTCTGAGTAGCCGAAAAAATAATTGATGCCTTGCAATGCTTACTGAGGAGACTGTACAAGATTTTAATAAGATTCCTGTCATTACCCAAAATAGAATTTAAAAAATTTAGCTTGTCAACGAGAAGGATGATATTAGACATTACCTTTAAAGCTATTTACCTACGTAACTTAAAAGCATACCGAATCTATGTGTCACACGAGTGATTCCCAGTAGACCGTTGTTCTAAAACTGACAGTGGTTCAACTAATTTGTTCGTAAAAATACAGAAGTGTTAGACAACATTTTGGATTTGTATAAAGTTTTATCTTCTGGAAGCAGCAAGTAAGTGGTATCAGATCAATTAAAATCCACATGTATTTCACAAAATCTTTGCGGTCTAATAATTGGTATGTGGTGCGCCATATCTAAGCGGCTGATTATTTTTGCAATATTTTTTGAAAATAGTCTAACAGCAGACTTCGTTCACATGCATGTTTAGAGGTATTTAAAAGAGACTCCCAATAACAGCAATATAGCATACCATACAGTGAGAACAAAAAAGGAGCTCTTGAAAGATACAGAATATAATAAAGATGTGACAATATAATATAATACTTACGTCCGAAAGATTATGACAAGCTAAATCTTTTGATCTTTTATCAGCAGATATTTTTTTAGAGCCTCGTTTACTTTATGTACCAAATTATTTTTTTAATTTTATTCTAACCCTAAAACACAATACACTTTAAGTAGTAACAAACATAGGATGAGGGTTTCAAGTGTTACTGAAAATGTAAAAAAAAAGAGAAACTGCTTTCATTAATACAGAACGTAAACACTGCATGCAAAACGTATTTGTAGTTACTAAAACTATTATACTACATGAAGTTAAAATAAGTGTCCACACTTTTAACAAAATACTCTAACCTAGAGGTAATTTTAAAGAATCCCCTGTAAAAACATTTTCCTGTCAGAACGTTTACGAAATTCTTAGGACTATATTATTGATAAGAGTTTGGAAGTAGTTATGGTAAATTCAAAGTTGCTTCTAGCAGATTTACTTTATTATTGAAGATTGTTTGCAGCAGGTGTACAGAACACAGTTTAATGCTAGTCCATCAGAACCAGTAACTCACGAATTCAATCAACGATATCATGATTTACCTGTGTGTTTCTTTATATTGTTTATACTAATTATTTTATTTACTTTTGTTCCTTTTTTCTATTTCATCTATAATTTCTTTTATTTGTTTTAACGTTAAATCACTTCTGAATTTTATCAAAACCTGTTTCTTTAGATATAGTCTCATATACATTACCACCTGTCTGTTGTTCTATGTTTTTTCGTGATTGGCACTGCTTCACACTCTTTTCCTAACCACTAATTATTTTATTCCCTCCACTTGCCTATTGTGTTGATGTTTTGTTTATTATATTCTGTAACTTCTTTTACCTCATGTAAGGCAAACCTCATGTTCTGAATGGATCATGTCTGGGAAACTGAAAGGTCAATCAAATGTGATGGGCAACTGAGAATAATGCTATTTCTAACAGGCCAGGCTCTTAACTGTGGAGAAGGCAACTATGGCTAGGAGAAGAACATCCTTTATGTTTTTAAACAATCCTAAATTAAACCCTTATCGCTTCAGGTTAGGGGTTGTGCGGAACTCTGGTAACCTACCTAAGGAGTAACCTCCTAACAGGGCGGTAATAGACAAATGTGGACTACGCAGAGAACAGGACAAGGTTATTGGTATATTAAATATATTAAATGCTGCTGCATAAAACGCTCAGGGTTTTGGAAATAATAAAATAGAACTTAACTAATTTCCAGAGTGTATAGCCTAAATAGAGTGGCAATCACCGAAACTAAAAGGAATTAAAAGTACCTAAAGAATTTCAAGGTTATGTGATGTTGGTTATAGGGGTAGAGCAAAGAAAACAATTGTGATCTAGGCTAGCTGTACACGGAGTAAATTTTGAAATTATTTAAATAAAGAGCTTTGTTCTTAAATGTATGTCTACAACATCATTTTAACATATGCAGCTTCGATTATAAAGTTGAATGGAAAACTGCTGAAGTTTTTCCTTTATTTAAGACGAGAAACATAACAAATCAAAAAACTGAAGGTTGTCTGTGTGTTAAATAATGATTATAAGTTACATAGCAAAATGATGCAATTATTAAACTATCTCTAAATTTAGAAAGGCCAGTCAACAAGTGGGTTGCACTTCTATAAAAAAACATGTGAATTATTCGTAAAAAGTCTTTCATCTACCTGTCAGTACAATTGAAGGTCTACATTTCTACAAAATAGTCAATTCACCTACACATGTATCGTAGCGTAACACGAGATTTTATGCACCCTTACTGAAAATTATCTTTTAAGATCCGACAACCATCCCCGCGATTCATTTTGGACTTATCGAACAGTGTGTGTGATGTCACTTTGCAAGCGAAGTTTTCCACGAATACGTCGAAATCACATAGCACAAGTTGTAATTAATAACTTGTTAATTAAGTATTTAATGACGATCAGACTCCTATAAATAATAAATAACAATTATATTAGCACATAACCAGTGAAAAGTCACGCATCTAAAATTTAAGCTAGACTCAAGCTTCCCTATAATCTAGTTTAATCTCCCATTATCTTCAGAAAAACCTCCTAGTTACGCAAATGGGAAGCAAAACGATTGTTTACCACCAAACATTTTTGTTAATTACCTTAAAAACGTTTATCTTATACTTATCTGCCTTCACTGCTTCTTGGTTTATCTTACTTTCTCCGTCCACAGATACTTACTAGACCTTTTTCCATCATTATACTTTGACCTTCAGCATGAAAGATCAAGTCATGTAAATATTGCGCCCAATCAGTTACACCAGCCACTGTATTTTACTGTGATATTTAGTTCCGTCACTACCTTCTCCCGTGCGTACTTGTAGATATCCCAACATCAATCATCTCTCCCTACTCTAATTTATGTTAAAAGCGACCCTCTCGAAGGCCTCTAATATTTACTTATGTCTCCTCTTATACTTCGTCAGGCAGACGTAGGAAACCAAAGTCATCACGCTTGATAAGATGTTTTTAAATTGCAATATTTTACCACAATGCAATAAGAAAACGTATTTTGATAAAGTCTGCCGATTACGTTAATTAGTGTTACTGAAATTATAAAATACAATAACGTTATTTAATTTTAAATTTGAAGAGAAGGTGGCACATTACCAAAACTGTAAAGAAAATTTAACTTCATTATTATGAGTCACGCAATGGTCATGTTCTCATGTTATGTAAAAAGACATTACATACACCGTCAGACATAGTACAGTAGCAAGAAAAGCAAAATGTACATTGGTATGTATTGGTAACAATAATCAAGCGTCTCAGGGTAGAACTGGGAAGGGTGGAAAATCTAAAACGGCAGTCCACTGTGCGTGTTGGTATTTGCAAAGCAAATGTTACCCATTGAGGGCACACTGTAGGTATATATCTCTGCTGAAAATATTATTAGGAAATGCCTGTTTTATCGACTGGCCGCTATTTTTTGATTTTCAATAAGAATTCCTCTCATACGGAAACATTGAAACATTTATTAAAATTTTGGTAGGCCCATTTATATTAGTGTTCTCTGGTAAACAAGAATTTACGGTTGTTTTGGATCTCAAATTTTACAATGACGGCAACTTTCATTTTTTGATCGCTAATAGCTCCGTAAATTCTAATGTTATAAAATTAGGGTTTCTCACGTAAAATTTTATAATTTTATTGTACACATCGAGAGTTAAGCTTACTTACAGCGGCGCGACAACCCATTACTGTCAAGGTCTCCTTTAACAGCCTCCGTCAGTTGTCACGGGTCAAGTGTAGTTGCTATCTTCCGGGTCCCAAGGATAAGACGCGCATCATAATTCACACCGTCTTCCCAAAGTAATTTGGGTCTACCAACTCTCCTGGTGCCATAGATCCGTTCTGTGAGTTCCTTTTTGGGTATTTCATTCTCCCCCATTCTGATGACATGTGTAGCCCACCTCAGTCTACCTAGTTTTATAACTTTTACATTATCTGATTCATTCAAAAGAGTGTTCAGTTCTTAGTTGGTCATTTTCCTCCATGCACTTCCCAAACATATTGTTCAAACATACTACGGAGAATTTTGCGCTCATGAACCCACAGGCTTGACTCACACTTTCTAGAAATGGTCCAGGTCTCAGAATCATAAGTGAAAACTGAGGGATCAGTGTTTTATACAGAAGTAGCTTGATGCTCCTGGCCCTTTTTCTGATCTTGAATAGGGGTTTGAGACCAAAGAAACACCTATTAGCTAAGGTAATGTTTTGCTTAATCCCTTCTGTAGTTTTCCTAATGTACTTAAATTGGCATCCCAAACAAACAAAGTTGTTAACTTTTCCGAAGAAATAGATGCCAATTTGGACGTGTTTTCCGTCTTTAGTTTCTTGTCCTGTGACCATCTATTTTGTCTTGCTTTCGTTTATTGTGACACCCAACTTCTTTGCGGGACCTTCAAGAGCAAGAAAGGCTTCAGTAACTGCTCGAAGAGACTTTCTACTTGTATCTAGGTCATCGGCGTATCCTAGGACCTGCACCAACCTGTTGAATACAATCCCGGAGGAATCTATTGCAGCAACTCTCATAGCTAATGAAGAGAAAGGAAGCAAGACCATTGCCTTGGAGGACTCTTTTTCTACAGTCAAACTCTTCTGATAAGTCACTCTAGATCCTCATCATGTCCTTCACTGTCAGCATTGTTATCGTACACAACCTTATTAATTTCTTTGGTATGCCCAGTACTTTAAGAGCTGTGTAAATTTCTTGTCTATCAATGCTATCGTATGCATTTCTGAAATCTATAGAGGTGGTGGGTTTGTAGCTTATGTAATTAAAAATTATCCTCTACCTTTCTCCAGAATATGTTGAAAGAGAAAACTTGGTCTGTTGTCAATTTTCCACTTCCAAATCGGCACTGAAATCGACCAATTACTGATCAGCATGTGGAAGCACTTTTTGGTACAATATATGGGACATTATTGTTTGTATACGCCACAGGGAGAAGAGAAATGCCTCTGTAATTGTTACAGTCTATTTGATCCCCCTTTTTATAAAGCGGACATATAACTGTCTTCTACCAGACTGTTGGCAGTTTCTCCTCTATCTATATATCAATGATAAAATCTTAAAGGGTTATAACCAGCTCTAGTACACGGTTTTTGGAAAGCTCTGCAGGAAGATCATCGGAACCGGAAGCTTTGTTGTTTTTAAGTCTTTGTATTGCCGCTGTCACATCATCTTCATCAGGAGGTTTGATGTGTTCATGTTCCTCTAGCTCAGGTGGTACATAGTTGTCCGCCTCGACATTCTTAGAAAAAAGGGCTTCAAAGTGCTTGCGCCACCTTTCGAGGATCTTTTACTTTTCTGTAAGTAGGGTGCCGTCAGTGTCACGACAAGCTGTTGTCCTGGGCTTGAAGGGATTCTTATCTTGGTTTACCTTATTGCAAAATTTTCTGAACTCACTGGCATCCTTAAAATCTTTTATCTCTACCAGCTGCTCACTTCACCACTGGCGTTTTTTCCGTAACGTTGCATCCGCTTCTCCGCTCTCCTTTGTTTCCTGTACTTCTCTGAATTGCTTCTTGTTGTATAGGTTTCGTTTTTAGATCTCTAGCTGCTCTCCATTCTTTATCAAACCAAGGGTTTTAAGGTTCCCTTTCTTTAATGACAAGAGTTTCCTTTGCAGTACTGGTAAGTGCTGCAGCGATTTCTTTCCAAACGATATCTGTACTTTGACTTCCTGTAGACGTTTCGTTGATTTTATTTCCGACTAGTGCAGTGAATGTCAAGCGGTTGCCCTCCTCTTTAGTTTGGAGATGGTGTACTGTTTCCTTCTTGGAGCACGTTGTGTCTTAATCATTGACATACCATCTTAGTTGTGCCACCACTAAGTAATGATCTGAGTTAATATTGGCTTTCCTTTGTGTCCTCACATCCATTAGATTAGATATATTTCACTAGGTAATGAGGAAATAGTATATTTGGTTGATGGCGGTGCCATCGGGTGAAGTCCATGTTCCCTTATGGATATCTTTGTGAGGGTAGAGTGTGCCACCAATGACCAGGACCCTTGATGCGGCAGAAGTAATCAGCCTGTGACCGCTACCGTGCAGGTTATGCCGTCCAATTGTTGGAGAGTAGGTTGTTTCTCTACCCAAAGTCATGTCTCCAGCAATCACTTTGATGTCATAACTAGAGCATTGATCAAAAGTCTCATAAAAGATCTCATAAGTCTCTTCTTTCTCCATTTCCGGCAATACTTCAGTTGGCACATGAACACTAATCAAGGAATAATTCTTGAATTTCCCCTTTATTGTTAGGAAACAGATTCGTGGACTCACGGGTTTAAAGTCGATTACCCATTGCCTGAAACGCTTGTGGATGATAAATCCAGTTCCATATTGATGCAGCCAATGGAAGAGCTGTAATAGACAGTGTGGTTTTGCTTCTCAAGAATTTCCTGGCCTGTCTACCGGATTTCCTGTATCACAGCTATGTCTACTGCAAAAGCATCAAGTTGGTCAACGAGCACTCTGAGAGCTCCGGGTCGGTATAAGCTGAGTGTATGCCACATTTCGATGTTAAAATTAGCCTGGTGATTTCTGCATGTTCTTTTTTGGCAGTAACATGAAGTTGTGAGGACTGGTTCCTCCCCGAATGCGATCGGACCACTAAGGTGAATAAATTATTAGCGATCTCATTCTTATTTGTATAACTGACTGGGTGAGAAAACGTAGAGAATTTTATAGGACAGTATCTGGAGGTAAATGTGCAGACCAGCGAAGTGTATAAAATAGGGGATAAAATCTGGGTAGTTAGATTAGAAAAGGAGGAAGATAAGATGAAAATTCTAGAAAATAAATATAAAATAAAAAAAGGATACAGGTACTGAAGGAATATACATTAATAACGATTTAACGAAGCAGGAAAGAGAAATACAAAGACAGTTAAGAAAAATGGTAAAGGAGGAGAGGGAAAAAGGAAGGGAAGTTAAAAAAGGGTACAACAAAGTAATTATAGATGGAATAGAATGGAGATGGAATAAGAGTAAAGGGAAGTTGGACATAGCTAAACCAAAAAACTGAGTAGTAATGAGAGGACGGATATAAAGGGATGGGACAGAGCAGAGAAACTGGATAGGATAATGGGGAGAGCACATGAAGTAAATAGACGTAAACGGAATTTAGGAACATGGAACATCAGAAGTTTATATAATAAGGAGGAGGAAATAATTAAAGAATTGGTAGGATATAGATTAGAAATTTTAGCATTAAGCGAAATTAAAAAAAAAGGAAGGGGTAAGATTATTATGAATGGTGATCACGTATTTGTATATAGTGGAGTAGATGAAGGTAAGAGAGCTGCAGCGGGGGTGGGATGCATAATTCACAGGGATTTAGTAAGTCATATACGGAAATGGGAAGCAGTATCAGAAAGATTACTACTGGTGGAGCTGGAGAGTCAAAAAGGGAAATATTTTACAATTATTTTAGTAAATGGACCAAGCGAGGATGAGAAGGTGGAAGTAAAAGATAAATTCTGGAAAGAACTATCGGAAGTAACAGAGGAAGCCAAAGGATATAAATATATTGTCGGTGACTTTAACAGTAGAGTGGGTAAAAGAATGAGATATATAAAAGAGTAATAGGAATATATGGAGAAAAAATGAGAAACAATAACGGTAGGAGAATGTTGGATTTCTGCTTATTACATGATCTTATTGTGACGAACACTTTTTATCAGCACAAAGATATACACAAATTCACAAGGAAACAACCAAATAGGGGAGAGAAGTCGATAATTGACTATATACTAGTTGAAAGGACCAATAGGAAAATCATAATGGACACTAGAGTCTGGAGAGGTGCAGAAATATATAGCGATCATTATTTAGTAATGACCAAATGTAAAGAACAATTAGATAAAAAACAGATATACAACAGAGAAGGAATAATAGAATATAAATCTATCAGATCGTATAAACTAAAAAGTAGAGATGTAAGTAATAGGTTTAAAGATGTGATTGAGCAAAAATTACAAAAGGTAAGTGAATATAGAAGGCACTCTAATACACTGGAGAATAATGAAAGATATAATTATAGATACAGCAGTGGAGGTTTTTGGTGTTACTAAAATGAATAATAAAAGTAAACAGACGGTATGGTGGACTAATGAAATAAAGGAGCAGATTAAAAGGAAGAAAAGGGAATGGAAAAAGTATACAGCTAATAGAACTGTGGATAACTATGAAGCATATAAGCAACAAAGAAAAATTGTTAAAGAATTAGTTGGAAAAGCGGAAGAGAGTGCATGGAAAGATTTTGGAGAAAAATTGGAAAGAGATAGGTGGGAAAATCAAAAGCTTTTCTTCAGATTATTGAAATCTTTTAGAAAAGAAAAAACTGAGAATGATATATGTATATATTATGCTAATGGGAAAATACTGATAGAAAGAAACGATATAATGAATAGATGGAAAGAATACTTTCAAGGATTACTAGGTGGTAAGGAAATCAACAAAGATGGTCATAAAGTCAATATTAATGAAGAAGACGATAGAGAGATTGTGAAGTTGGAGAAGAAAAAATAACGATGCATGAATTGGAAGTAGTGATTAAAGGACTTAAAAGTGAGAGATCACCTAAAACAGATAAAATTACAGCAGAAATGATAAAGAATATGGGGAAAAAGGGGAAAGAAATACTTTTAGAAATTATCAATAAAGCATGGACAAGTGTAGACATACCAAGAGAATGGGAGGAAGCATTGATAGTTCCTATTTTTAAGAAAGGTAACGCAAGAGATTGTAATAATTATAGGGGTATCAATCTGTTAAATATAATTGTTAAGGTTTATGAGCAGATAATTAATAATAAATTGATCCCAATTTTAGAAAATAGTTTGGAGGAATCGCAGAGTGGCTTTAGATCAGGGAGAAGTGTGCAGGATCACATTTTTACTCTGCAACAGATAGCTGAGAAGTCGATACAACAAAATAAATTGGTATGTTTGGCTTTTATTGATCTTGAGAAAGCTTTCGATAGTGTGCCTAGAGAAAAAATATGGGAAAGTTTAAAAAATAGAGGAATAAGGAGTAAAATAATTAAGGTAGTACAGAGGTTATACAAAAATAATGTTAATTATGTAATTGATAAAATTATGAGGTCGTTAGTATTTACAACAAACTATGGATTAAGACAAGGAGGTGGACTGAGTCCGACATTATTCAACTTGTATATGTACGACATTATTAAGAAGTGTTCACTGAAGGTTAAGAAAATGCATTTTGGATACAGGAACTTGCGAAATATAGAAGTAGCAGAAGGGGCTTTTGCGGATGATGTAGTGCTAATGGCTACAAGTGAAAGGGCGTTACAGGGTAATTTGAATATATGGAATTAAGTTCTCCAGGAAAAAGGGATGAAAATAAATAAGACCAAAACAAAGGTAATGGTAATGGGGAAAAAATAATAAATATAGAGATTGGAGGTGTAAAGATAGATCAAGTCAAACAATTCAAATATCTAGGGGTTATAATAGACAGTAATGGGAAACAAGAAGCCGCATTAAATGAAAGAATTGAAAAGGCAATAAAAGTATACTATGCATTAAACAATAGATTTATAAATAAGAAGTAGATATCAAGAAAAACGAAAATGAGTGTGTATAAAATAGTATATAGACCGGTTTTAACATACGGCTGTGAGACGTGGGTGGTATCCAAAAGCCAAAATGTAAAATCCAGGCGGCAGAAATGAAATATCTTAGGAGAGTAGTAGGAGTAACAAGGAAGAACAGAGTTAGAAATACACAAATAAGAGAGGATCTGGAAGTGATATCGATTCTGGATTTTATTGAACAGAGACAACTATGCTGGTGGGGACACATGCAGAGAATGGATAGTGATAGAATGGTAAAACAGGTTTGGGAGGCAAAATCAGGGGGGGGGGAAGAAGAGAAGAAAACCGCGACTGACTTGGGATGGAATGATGGGAAACATTTTGAGAGAAAGAGGCTTGGGCTGGAGGGAAGCGAAGACATTGTAAATGGATAAAGTAAGATGGAAAGAAATTTTTTGCACCTGATGGTGCTCCAAAAAAGTTTTGTTGCGTTGTACACCGCTTTTATACTAATGTTATGGTGAAATATGGAAACATAAGGTGGCTTCATGGTCAGCCGGCCAAAACCATACCATATAGGAAACATTTTCCTAAACCAGGGATACCTTAAAAACATAGGGTACACAAGTGCAATTCAAACGATTGACGATTTACAGCAAAGAATTACTGAAGGTTGCCAGAGGATTTGGAATAAACCAGGAGCTTCTGAACGAGAGAAACAATGCTTGCATCGTCACCACAGCTATGCGAAAAAACAACGGAGGGCACTTTACAAATTCTTATACAGTACCCTTTTTTTTTATTTCTTTGTTGATGTTTTTACATATCACTGTGTTCGTTCTCTTGTTGTTTTCTATTAATTCCGAATAAATTATTTAATTCAAATTATGATGTGTACATAAGTATAGAATTATTAAACTATTTATAATAATCTAATAATTTATAACAAGAAACCTTTATTGAGAAAATGGTTTCTATTTGGTTTAAATTCTATTTACGTAATTTAACACTCCAGATAAATTTTTTTTAAAGTCTGGTTTACTTTTCCGATCTTAAAGGCTACAAATGTGTAAATTACACAACTGAATACTTACATTATGATTTTTTTAACAGTATATTTAAAATGATAAACTACATGGACTTCTGGAAATCTTTCAAAATATTGCCCTGGAAATTTTTGTTTCTAGCTCGCTATTAGAGGCGATATAAAAATGAGTCTCAATGGCAATAAAAATCTGTGATCTATAAAAAGATAGACAGGCATTCCACGTTTTACGGAAATCGGTTGATGCATTGAAAAGATATCGTGAGACATACCCCAAACAGGTAGACCGATAGAGGAAATTCCAAACAGTCAACTAATACTAACCGGCTTTGGTCGCTCAATTCAATGTGTATGTTAGTTATCCCAATTACATTTAGTTCAACGGTCCCCTTCTTTTATGCTTGAGGTAATGAGGTGACTATAATTTTCGTTTGATTATTAGGGTAGAACCTATAACTTCGAATCTAGAGTGTCCATACTATAGGAAGGAGCATTCACCTTGACTAAAGAAAATTCTTGGTTGCAATAAGCAATCAACCTGAGCTACATTTGCAGCTCTTAGTTTTTTTATGTCGCTCTTATAAGCACTTTTTTAATTATGTCACATTAAGAAGTATATTATACAGTGCATAATGTTATATAATGTCTCAAGTCACCATATTACCCCTGAAGTTGATTATATTTCGGTTACTGCAAATTGTAATTAATGAAAAATCCTAATTCAATAAAGAGCAGTTAATGATCGAATTTTAAAAATTCTATTTTGTGGCACACAGATATGTTTTCTCGCATTTCTTTGTTACACGTCATCTAATATTAAATATTTTAATTAATTTGTTTTGACAATTCTTTATTAGGCGCGCAGTTTTTCCACACTGTATTACTTCTGCGGACTGCAAAAATCAATGGAAAGGTAATCTCTTGATAAATTTGATAGTGCAGTTATTCTTCCCATTCCTTTGTAACAGACAGATTTGCTTTATCTTATTTTCTCACTTTGGCGGACAACTAAAAGTGATGTAAATAAAAAGCTAATAATAAATTGTTGATTTGATTACTGTTTTTAAATATTTTATGGCAAGCAGATTTGATGTTTTGCGTTGTCTTACTTGCACGGATAACAGTAATATAAAGCAGAATGATCACTGTTGCACACCACTACATAAAAATTATCCCGATTAGCGCTTTCAAGCTTCACAGCTCATCGTCAGATCGGAATTCCGATCTGACGATGAGCTGTGAAGCTTGAAAGCGCTAATCGGGATAATTTTTATATAGTGGTGTGCAACAGTGATCATTCTGCTTGTGATTTCAACCACTGACACAACTTTCTTCATTAAAGTAATGTAAAGGAAACCTAATTTAATACCAAAAATCTGTACTGTTTTGTATATAGAATTCTTTATTAGCAAGAATTTTTTTGTTACTTACACCGCCTTAATTGAGTTGGCTAGTCACGATCTCAAATCTGTACATAGCTTCAAGGTAATACGCGTACAACATAACTAGATGTACTTTGTAACAAATGATATTACTACAGTAGTACAAAGTCGGCAATAAAAAATGCCGCAGACCGATACTTGTTTGTGAAAGAGCAAGTACAGTGCTGCCGCAGTTGCAATGTTACGATTAAGCGCCGATAACACAGTTTTCAATCTGACTGGTCCCAGATATACAGGTAGTAACTTTTACTGCTAGTTCTAATAAACTTATTTACAAATAAAAACCCTTCTATTTCTAGTTCTCCGATTATAAAACACTGCAGTCATCAATTGAACAGTTTAGATTGGAGTTGTAAACATGGAATAAGCGCACCTCGGATAAACCTTATTCGTTACGATATTGCTTATGCGCAAAGGTGATAGGAATTCAACACAGATGTGTGGTTTAGAATGTCGGTCACCTAGGAGAAGAGATAGTAGGCAAATGGAGCTATTACAAATGATCTCTCAATTCAGTGAAAGCCTGTGTTAGAGTTGTTTATTGTTAATTTGTGTACTTTACAATAAAATTCCGTTCAAAAGTATCAAAAATTATTAACGGTAGATTTAATGGAAAATGGGTTTTACAATTAAACTTACCCTTTAATGACCCCACAGCTTTCCATGTTCGTGGTCATCGGTTTGACTTAGTCGGGAAAAGCTTGTATTTCACAAAATGTAGACTCTACGCTTCCTATTTCGTGATTACCTCAAAGTATTTACCTAATTAATAAATATTCAGTTGGGCTTTCCGCGCATTAAACTTTTACGCTCAGAAATTTAATTATTAGTTTCATTTTAAAATGTCTAACCTATTAGAGTTTGTTGATGGTCCAATAAAATTTAGTATTTAATAATAATTCATGTTTCGTTACTGTTGAAGTTTCTATTGGTTAATGTTTTGCTCCCAAGCACAAGTCTTTCCATCTCGGATTGTCTCGTGTTTCATGAAGCTCCACCAGACTGTTGCACATATCCAGCCTAACGAGTACTTGAAGCTACCAAATTGATAATTTACGTTGCGGAAGAACTGCTGTAGGCCTAGCAGTATTATCTTTATAGTAAATCTATGGCTTAAGTTAGGTAATCTGACTTGTATTCGCACTAAAACATGAAGACGTGTATGACTGGGTGCAATTAACTTTTAGCAAAATGTACTGAGGCTCTTAGAACTAAAAAGGATTTGTAACTCATTATGAGGTATGAGTGAGCTGTTAGTAAACTCTATGAGTGAACTTCTGTAAGAATTCTGTATATACAAAATTCTTACTTATACATACGGAAGTGTAATGGTAATGAAAGCAAATAAAGTTACTGTATATACTACAAAGAAATTAGCAAGGGAGCGTTGTTACAGTCAGATAATTAGTGATTGTGGATCTTTACGTTAATTGTAAATGAAGTAGTAAAACAACCAATACCACAGCAAACTCCTAGAAAACTTACTCTTACTTAGATAGGTTTCTAACTTTATTGTCGCTGTGTTTAGGATGAAACCTCAAGCCTCACTCAGTTAATTTTTATCTTATTTGGTTTTGATATATAATAGATTTTAATATCACGTTGTTATTTTAAAACCCTTTATCCTGGAAAACTGTTATACTCAATATAGTAAGTGCCTCTAATTCTTTCTTGAGGTAATCTGTCTACGTCACTGACATCTACTCTAGCTGTTAGAAAGTTATTCTCTAAATTACACAACACGATAATTTAATTTCTCTGTCCTTCTGCCTACACGGTTTCTCTAAAGTAGCTACAAAACTCCTTATTTATCTTATCAATAAAAGACATACGTTTGCACACTACTAATTTTGTATCGTTTATTAGTAGGCCTAAGATTAAGAAGTGCTACGATCTCTCTGTTAAGAGCTGACTTATTCAACAATTTATTTTATAACTTTATCAGAACTTTATGAAACCATGATAATTTCTGTGATATTACGACTGTATATATGAGTTCTAGAAATCTGCATGTCTTAACAATCAAGTTTTTGACACGTGTGTTTTTTCAAGGAACAAAGTAGGTGTATTGAGGAGCATTGCTTTGACTGCATCTACAATGTTGTGGATTCCATTTTTGTTATTTAGCTTTTCTGATTCTGTCTATAGCTCTAAAATGATGAAATTAAAATTTATTTTCAACGTCCATAACTATGAACCAGGAAAGTAATATATAGAGAAATGAAGCTTTTACAATTAACTATACATAGATTTAATTATGACGTCAGCAATCATATTGTTCCTGTAAAGTTGTTTTCTGTAGGTTAGACACACGGACAGTGAATACGAGAATGACACAAAATTACGAATATACAAAAAATTATAGAAAGCATTATAGAAAAAATTATACACAATATTCCAAAGAACAATTATGGAATACGTATTGTATAAGTTTTGATATAAATACTATGACGTATGTTAGTAATAAAATTGTCTAGTCGTGAAGATGGCAGGTGCACAATTATATAATAGGTTAGTGCCAAAGACAAAGAAATGGTCAATGACATCCTATATGTTAAATTAAAGACATGATATAGATAGCTACTGTGATTTAGTGGATTAAACGTTTAGCTTAGAAAGAAATAACTGAAGAATCACTGGAGTATCGGTCACTAGAAGACAGATTTACTGAAGATAATAATTATATTAATAATAATAAGAATATTAATAAATCGGCTGTAAATTATCCCGCTGCTTTGTATATGCAACTTTTTAATATTACTATTTTTATGTTTACCACAAGCGTAACATTGGAACTACCAAAAGGTTTGTATCAGCAACAGCAAACTACGCTCTAAGTAAAAATACATTATCTTATTGTGCGCAGGTATTAAGGGAATCAAGAAGCAGATTGGTTTTCTAAGAAAGTGGCTAGCGTCAGCACATGAAGCCTTTAACCATGTCGTAGCGAGTCCCCAGTGGAAATACACTGATATGTCTTGTCTTATTTCTCCCCAATACTTCGTTTGGTAATTACATGTAGCTGATGTATTCTTCGATTGTAGTTGAAGTTAGCTTGTGTTTTATACGATATACACATGTTTTTACATCATGGGTGGTATATTATGTAAAATCAAGTACGCACAGAATATATAAAAGTACAGTAACTGCCCTGTACAGTATACTGCTAAATATTTAGCAGCCCTGGAATTATTTACTAAGATAAACGAACAAAATAAATTACAGAAATACAGAAAATGGAACTTTACTACTTACAAGATTATCGTTGAGATAAAACTTAAATATCGGTATGGAGAACTATACATGACTTCCATGTTCTAAGATTTATATTTAAAATAATTTTCGAAATGAAATATATCCATAGAAACTACTTCTTTCTACTTACTGCTTCAGCCTTAACCACAGTATTGTGGTCACTAACGTATACCACCTCACGTTATCGCACTCGATTTTTACTGATGATGGAAGTCGATGGCACTGCCGAAACGTCTGGTTTTGCAGAAAGCATTGGTCTACGGCCATATAGGCCGGGAAGGAATTTTAACAACAAACTACTTCTTTGTTGCCGATAACGTAGTACATATATATAAAAAATTATCCCCTTCCCTTTCAACTATAATTTTCATTTATAGAAAATTACCCCCACACCGTTCAACTAGCCTCTTCATTTATAGATATTTCATCTACGTTTCTACAGTGGATTATTAAGATCTTCTTATCAGGATACTTAATTTATCAAAATTAAGTAATTTAATCTTGTTACAACAAAAAATGTTTCTGGTAAACTACCCTTTCCCCGTAACCGATCTTCATCAAAATCAACAGGCCTTGAGTCCTCTATAACTGTGGCACATATGTAAAATATTATTTGATTCTATTTGAATTTACGGCAGTTATCGTTCGTAATGGAACAATTTCTCTTGTTACAACATAAAATGTTGCAGGTAAACTACCCCTTCCCCTTAACCGATCTTCACCAAAATCAACAGACCTTGAGTTCTCTATAATTTAGGGATACAATTGTATGCAAAAATATATTTGATTCTGTTTGAATGTGCGGCAGTTCGGCATAGAAAATTTACCGTTGTTAAAACATAATATGTTGCAGGTAAACTACCCCTTTCCCTTAACCGATCTCCAACAAAATAAACCGGCTTACAAATTCAGGAATGTATGCAAAAAAGTATTTGATTCTCATTTAATATACGGCAGTTATCATTCGTCATAAAATAATTACCATTTTAAAACATAATATGTTGCAGGTAAACTACCCTTTCCCCATAACCGATCTTCACCAAAATCGACACACCTTGAGTTGTCTGTAACGCAGGATGGTATGCAAAAATATATTTGATTCTGTGTGAATTTACGGCAGTTATCGTTCGTCATATAAAAAATTACCCTTGTTATAACATAAAATGTTACTGGTAAACTACCCTTTTACCTTAACTGATCTTTACCAAAAACAACAGACCTTGAGTACTCTACAGTTCAGGACTGTATACAAAAAAGTATTTGATTCTGTTTGAATTTGTGGCTCTTATCGTTTGCCCTAAAAAAAATCTACACACTGACACTTTTCGAAAAATGACTTTTTCTTCATGTTTTGAGGGTAGTACAATCAGAATCTGCAATTATCTCGAACACGATTTTTTTTGCCATCACCATACTTCTATTTCCTTATGGAACATGGAAGTAAAAATTACCTTTTCCCGAAGTAACTGCTTTTTTTAATAAGTGACGATTCTAGTGTGCTAAAGTAGACCTGCTTTGGTCGTTACCAATATATCTCTACGATCTCTTATCTCCATCAAAGTTTCTCACCATCAAAGTTATCCTCAAAACCGCTTTTCCTTTAGACAGTATAACAATTAGAAATTGTGTAATAGTGTTGTTCGTGTTGTATGATGTCGGGCGTTACCTCCACGCACTTTTTGTTACTTACTGTTGACTGGATCCTCTGCGGTGATGTAGACCTGTAACACAACTTAATACTATGTTTTTTGTGGGCGCCACTTGGAATCGTTTGTTCCAAGAAAGAAATGTGATTATTAAAGAAATTAAAATTTTTAAATCTTACTTCTATGAAAAAATATAAACAAGTCAGTTTAGCTTGAAAAAATAAGGTAAGTTTAATGATTCTTCAAAAACAAACAAATCGTCTGAAGGACTAACATTCATAAAAAAATTATAAAATTGCAGAGTTACAAAAGAAAAAATTCATAAGTTATTATTATTATTATTGATAATTTTATTTATCCAATCAAGTATCGGCTAGTATTTTTAATTTTTTACTCAGTTGAAAAGCATGAGTTTAATACGTGAAAAAACATCTTTACTCTCAGGACGTGACTCCTTTGAACTACCAAGGCATATCAATAAGATGCCTTACAAGAAAAATTAAGTGATTTGAAGGTGTGTGTGGCATGTGTAGTACAACTGTGTGATAAATGTAACCAGGTAAAAAATGACTTTAATTTTGGTAACTCACGTTCCAATGGTTAATTAATCTCGCACTGGACACTCCTCTCGGGTAGTTTTTCAATCTCGCCTCTTAATGTGTGCACTGAATTTATTTTAAGTCAAAATTGCGATCATTTACGATTTCCGCACTTTTTGTGAAACCGTTTGGCAGTAGATTTTCGTTCAAACCCCGCCGTTACAAATCAGCTGCTCCGCGTTGGTTACCAAATTGGCCGTCACAGCGCTGATACCCTTGTAGTCGATAGAAAGGCTTTGTGTTTGTTTGTTTACGTTAAGGGAGTTATTGTCAAGTCAGTTTGTCTATGCGAACACAGCAGAATTGGTTCTCTATTTAAAATTTTGGTCCCTCCTGGGCCGTTGACGTTCTGGCTGCGTGATTTCTATTAAAATTTGCCGTGTTGCTGCTCTATTTCAGCAACACATTGGCGTAGATTCTTGTAGAGGTTAAGTCAGTCTGTTTGTCAATGTACGGGAAAAGCCTTTCTTCGGGTCTTGTGTCGATTTCTCGCCTCTCGGTTTCGCCTTAGCTGCGTTGATCAATGTCGTGGGTGATGCATCTGTTCTGGAGTTCAAGCTTCAAGTGTTTATGGGTCGAATTTGGTCTCTCTTTTATACTAATTCAGGCTGATTGTTTTCATTTACTTCCGGTATATTTGTGTAAAAATTCCTTCTAGACTGTTCGAGAATTAAGAAATGGAACATCATGGAACAAATTTAATTTCCGTCGAAGCTTTTAGAACAAATTTCTTATTCTTCACACTAAGGATATTTCAAAAATTACTCTGGTATTTATCAAAGAGTTTTACATTAGTACTCACAATTTGCATGCCATTATTACATTTAGATTCTCTGTTTTCAACTGAATCTAGTGATACTAATTATGATTGGTTTTTAAATAAATTAACTTTAATAAGTAACACAATATACAACTCTCACCTTGGGTTGTTGTCATTGAAATTCAATTTTTTAGAACAAAAAATTGTTGTGAAACTATTATGTTTCTTCCACAATATGAACACACAATATTACTATCTTCCTATAACAGAACAAACAAATTTTAACATATATAATACACAGATAATTTCAATTTTACCTGGCTCATGCCCATGGCCTAGGTTGTTGTCAATGTTATAACACAATAATTAGTCTCTTTCTTTAACATATGTAGTATTTCACTAGTGTACACTCAGAGTTTATTATATTGTCTGTCTTTTGTGATACCTGGTTACTCTTTACACATATTATCTTTATTACAGGATAACATAGCATCATATTGGTTGGTCTTGAGATGTCCTTTTTCATAGTGTGACAAATCTCACTCTTATAAGTTAAATTCTTTCATAATTGATCTTATTTTCAACTGAGTTTGTTCGTTTTTAAGGTATACTGAAGTATTGTACCATTCTCTTTTATTTTTTTAACATTTTGTAAATATTTAGCCAGATATGACTATTTTTTGTACTGGTTGATTGGCTCCAGCCATACATGGTATAGGTAAATATTTTGCTAACTCGACTATTACAATGTTAAAGTTAGTCAAATATATTAGTATAGTCGGTTTATATTATATTTCAACTTTCTAATGCAATTTGGTTGCATTTTGGCAACATTAAATCCATAAATCACACAATATTATATGCCTACCACATGTTTTTAGTTAATACTGTTTTTGGCTATTTTGACTGACTTTTATTCATTTGACAGCTTTCTTTATCTAAGATAAATTGTTCGTTTTTGTCTGATCGACAATTACATATAGTTTTTATTTCAATTTGATAATAATTAATTTTTTCATGAAGTCTCAAATCCAACACATTAATATTTTTTGTCATAACAATTATATAATTTTTATTTTAACTTAGATTCTTTCTAATAATGTATTTAAGTCATTTAATACATTTGTTTTATTTACATTACATAATATATTAATGGATCATGTCCATTCATTCACAATAAATAGTTCTTTATACTCTATTCAGACTTAATAATTAATGACTTCATTTTGGTTGATCCTGATATTATTTGTCTCTCTCATAGTATCTTATGGTTTTTTCACTGTTATTCACTTTAATAATATATATGGGGTTTGTGTCTTAGTCACAGTCTGGTCGTTTTTTCATGTCAGTAGTAATAATTATTAGACAAAATTACACAATTTTTTAGGACTACTTGGGTTCGATACTGTTCACCTCACTTTCCTCTTATGATAAATTGCTACGTAAATGATTTCCTTTATGGAACGTTCTGTGACGTTACATATGCCTCTCCGTTAAAATTGATAATTTTTGAGAAACATATCTTTGGTTTTGATGAAATTATCATGTCTATATTAACCTTTTATTAACTTCTTTATATTTCATTCTTTTATCTTATAATAAAAATTCCTGTACTACTCCTTTAATATATTAATCCAACTCAATATTCCTATTTCGTTCTTTGTCGTATCACCTATTCCTTTCCTTTTTACCTTGATGTTAATTATTGAATCTTTGATATAATTCCCTATCAATTCCCTAACTTTCATAGAGGGTTGGGAGTCAGAGTGGCTCGCTATGGCATACATTCTCTGCCCTTCCCTACCTATAACTACTGAAATCAGAGGCAACACATCCCTGTCCAGAAAATAATAATTGCATCTTCGCAACAAATAATAATAATAATAAAAAAAAATATAATATTCAAAGATCATAGGCTCCTACACATAAATTCCCTTTCTTAAACTCTTCTGATTAATTCACAATTATATTAATATATCGTTCTCCGCAGGTAAAATTATCGTTTAAAATCATTCAATGTTAATAGCTATATATATATATATTCATCATTACCTCCTTATGTAACTCACTGTTTTCCCTTTTTTTTTTTTTCATTTATCGTCTCCATTTAGTATCAGTTATATGACAGTATTCCTCCTCCTTTTCTCCTTTACTAAGTCCATCTCGTAATATTTATTAATAATAATCTCTCTCCTTCTATAAGTACGGGTAAGCTGGTAAATATACGTTGACATGGCTATTGGAAATAAATCTTGCCTATGGTGGAATGTGTCCATCTCGTAATATTTATTAATAATAATCATATAATAATATTTATATTTATTTAATAATCTCTACCTCCTTTCTAATTATGGGTAAGTTAGAAAATTCACGTTAACATGTTTAGTCAAGGTACCTTCTCAATGATGTTGTATTTGACTTGGGTTTTTTGATCATGGTACTTGCTCACTGATTGAGTATTTGACTTGTGATTTTTAATCATGGTACTTTTTCAATGATGTTTGGTTATACGTACCTTTTACTTTGTTACTAACCGTGTCAGTTACCTCGTAGGTATTGTTTTTATGTTTGATAATATTTGGGTTTATATTTTGTCAGTTTGTGTTAATTACTTATTTTTTTCATCTCAACTCTTTTCGGTTGTGTTCTCCTTATATTATGCCATTATTTATCATTCCCATTCCTTTTTAATTCCCTCTCGTCTCAATATCCGACTTTTCGTTGTTTAGCTCCTCTACTCCTTCAAATGCCTGGTCTATGACATTTATTCTGGATGATTAATCCATGGCCTTACCATCTCACCACATGTTTGGGCCATATCCTTTCTGCATAGCGGAATTCATCCTCTATATCACTTTCATTTCTGGGGTTATTATTTGGTTTTTGGCTGGTTTCTGCCAATACATGGTTTACATGAGCTGTTCGGGGTCTTTCGTCATTACTTGCCTGATTATGCTGTAATGAAAAACCCGGATTTTCGTGGACTGTTACCCAATTCTCATTATTATTTTGGTTAGCGTTTGGTTCCTGTTGGTTGTTATTTTCGTTTCTGGGTAGTTCGTTACTCCTACCCTCTAAAAACTGATGACGGTTATTCGCCGTATCGCCCTGGTTACCTCGCGTCTGTTGAGTCATATACCCGTAACTTGGTAAATTGGGTGGATATGGTCGTCGATTATCGGCCATCATATAATTTACCTGGGGCCTATATTCTTGATTTCTCCTATCGCCTCCTCCTTGGTTGCCACCGTTACGATAATTATTACGTTGATCGTAATTATTTCCCCTATAGTTATTCCCGCGGTAACTATTTCCCTGGTGGTAGTTTCTACCGTAATTATTCCCGGTGTAATTACCTCTGTTTGGTCCCGGATAGTTGCGGTTATTGGGACCCTGAGTGTTATCACTTCGGCTATTTGGTGGGGTATTATTATTCTGACTATTTGTGTTCAGGTTGTTACCGTTTCCATCTCCATTCCGGTTTGGTCCGTTATTGTTGCTATTGTATTCTACCTTACGATTGGGGGGTTGGTAATCCTGGAACCTTCCAGTGGATTCACAATTTTCTAGTAATTTGGCTAGATCGGCTATTTTACTGAGCTGTTGGTACAATTGGGCATCTTTGATACCATAGCTGTAGTGTCCAGCTAACTGCCTTACCAAACATTCCTCCGGGATTGGCGGTATCAATTTTCGTGCCAAACATACCTTTCCTAGGAAATAAGACTTCGGGGACTGTCCATTGGACGCGTCGTATTTGCCATAGAATATGTCCATTCTTACCCTGTTTTGTGCAGTCTCCGACCAATACTTCTCCTTGAACTGGCGTTTAAACTCGGCTAAATTCGTGATTTCGGGTCGTACCGCTATCCACCAGTTATGCCTAGTGTTTTTAAACGTCTCGTCTAGCATCTCCTTTATCCTGTCCCACCTTGTTTCTCTATTTCTCCCGCCCGATAAACTCCTCCATTCTCTCTAAAAATTCCATTGGGTTTCGTCGATAGTTCTGGAAGTTGATTACTTCCCTGTTTTCACTGTGACACGTATGAGCATTTAGTATAGGTGTGTCTCTCAGCGCCTCTAATCTTTCCTGCAGGTTTTTCTCTCTCTGGTCTATTTCCAGTATGCTATCTTTGTTAGTTTTTATTTGTTCGTCCAGCCTGTTAGCGATGTCGTATGTTCTCTGCATCCTCTCGCTAACGTCTTTCTGGACTTCTCCCTCCTCCTGCATGATGGCGTCTTGGTTCTGCCTTACCATGTTTTCGAGATTTATAACATCTTGTTTGGTCTCTACTATTTGTTCGTCTATATTTCCGAAACGTGTATTGTTCCCCTCCTGTAACCTTTCCAACTGTTTCTCCATATTCTCGACCTTCCTGTCACTTTCGATTTTATTATCATCGATCTTTTTGTTTACTGTTTCGTACTTTATGCTGATTTCTTTTTTCAGGGACTCTATACATTTTTTATTCTCCTCCTGAAATAGCTCTGGTTTTTCCCCATTGTCATTTACTTTCTCGGTTATATCCTTCCTTAAAGATTCTATGTTTTTGTCTAATTTTATTATTTCCTCCTTATCTTCCTGTCTCTTTTTATTATTCTCCTCCTTATCTTCCTGTCTATTTTTATTATTATTCTCCTTCAGGGAGTCTATACTTTTGTTCACATTTTCTTCCATCCTTTGGAACATTTGCTCATTACTTTGCTTATTTTTGTTCATATTTTCGTTTAGCGTTTGGAACATCATCCTTAAAACATTCGCGTCAACGCTCCCTGTTATTTTTTCTGGTTCGGGTTTCTCTGTTTGTTCTACCATTTGTATGGGTTCTTTTCCCGTTTGTTCCTCTATTTCCTCTGCCGTTTGTACTGGTCTTTCCACTTCTAGTGTGGGCGGTTCGAACTCTATTTCCTCCATTTGTACTGCCTGTCCGTCTTCCACACTTAACTCGGGTTCCACATTCTTCTTCACCTTTTTTCCCTTAGGTTGCGGCATTTTGATCTGTTGGTAGTTGCCGGGCTTGTTCCGTTTTTTCAAGCCTCACTAGTTGGGCTGCCAATTTATAACAATTAGAAATAGTGTAATAGTGTTGTTCGTGTTGTATGATGTCGGGCGTTACCTCCACGCACTTTTTGTTACTTATTGTTGACTGGATCCTCTGCGTTGATGTAGTCCTGTAACACAACTTAATACTATGTTTTTTGTGGGCGCCAATTGGAATCGTTTGTTCCAAGAAAGGAATGTGATTATTAAAGAAATTAAAATTTTTAAATCTTACTTCTATGAAAAAATATAAACAAGTCAGTTTAGCTTGAAAAAATAAGGTAAGTTTAATGATTCTTCAAAAACAAACAAATCGTCTGAAGGACTAACATTCATAAAAAAATTATAAAATTGCAGAGTTACAAAAGAAAAAATTCATAAGTTATTATTATTATTATTGACAATTTTATTTATCCAATCAAGTATCGGCTAGTATTTTTAATTTTTTACTCAGTTGAAAAGCATGAGTTTAATACGTGAAAAAAAATCTTTACTCTCAGGACGTGACTCCTTTGAACTACCAAGACATATCAATAAGATGCCTTACAAGAAAAATTAAGTGATTTGAAGGTGTGTGTGGCATGTGTAGTACAACTGTGTGATAAATGTAACCAGGTAAAAAATGACTTTAATTTTGGTAACTCACGTTCCAATGGTTAATTAATCTCGCACTGGACACTCCTCTTGGGTAGTTTTTCAATCTCGCCTCTTAATGTGTGCACTGAATTTATTTTAAGTCAAAATTGCGATCATTTACGATTTCCGCACTTTTTGTGAAACAGTTTGGCAGTAGATTTTCGTTCAAACCCCGCCGTTACAAATCAGCTGCTCCGCGTTGGTTACCAAATTGGCCGTCACAGCGCTGATACCCTTGTAGTCGATAGAAAGGCTTTGTGTTTGTTTGTTTACGTTAAGGGAGTTATTGTCAAGTCAGTTTGTCTATGCGAACACAGCAGAATTGGTTCTCTAATTAAAATTTTGGTCCCCCCTGGGCCGTTGACGTTCTGGCTGCGTGATTTCTATTAAAATTTGCCGTGTTGCTGCTCTATTTCAGCAACACATTGGCGTAGATTCTTGTAGAGGTTAAGTCAGTCTGTTTGTCAATGTACGGGAAAAGCCTTTCTTCGGGTCTTGTGTCGATTTCTCGCCTCTCGGTTTCGCCTTAGCTGCGTTGATCAGTGTCGTGGGTGATGCATCTGTTCTGGAGTTCAAGCTTCAAGTGTTTTTGGGTCGAATTTGGTCTCTCTTTTATACTAATTCAGGCTGATTGTTTTCATTTACTTCCGGTATATTTGTGTAAAAATTCCTTCTAGACTGTTCGAGAATTAAGAAATGGAACATCATGGAACAAATTTAATTTCCGTCGAAGCTTTTAGAACAAATTTCTTATTCTTCACACTAAGGATATTTCAAAAATTACTCTGGTATTTATCAAAGAGTTTTACATTAGTACTCACAATTTGCATGCCATTATTACATTTAGATTCTCTGTTTTCAACTGAATCTAGTGATACTAATTATGATTGGTTTTTAAATAAATTAACTTTAATAAGTAACACAATATACAACTCTCACCTTGGGTTGTTGTCATTGAAATTCAATTTTTTAGAACAAAAAATTGTTGTGAAACTATTATGTTTCTTCCACAATATGAACACACAATATTACTATCTTCCTATAACAGAACAAACAAATTTTAACATATATAATACACAGATAATTTCAATTTTACCTGGCTCATGCCCATGGCCTAGGTTGTTGTCAATGTTATAACACAATAATTAGTCTCTTTCTTTAACATATGTAGTATTTCACTAGTGTACACTCAGAGTTTATTATATTGTCTGTCTTTTGTGATACCTGGTTACTCTTTACACATATTATTTTTATTACAGGATAACATAGCATCATATTGGTTGGTCTTGAGATGTCCTTTTTCATAGTGTGACAAATCTCACTCTTATAAGTTAAATTCTTTCATAATTGATCTTATTTTCAACTGAGTTTGTTCGTTTTTAAGGTATACTGAAGTATTGTACCATTCTCTTTTATTTTTTTAACATTTTGTAAATATTTAGCCAGATATGACTATTTTTTGTACTGGTTGATTGGCTCCAGCCATACATGGTATAGGTAAATATTTTGCTACCTCGACTATTACAATGTCAAAGTTAGTCAAATATATTAGTATAGTCGGTTTATATTATATTTCAACTTTATAATGCAATTTGGTTGCATTTTGGCAACATTAAATCCATAAATCACACAATATTATATGCCTACCACATGCTTTTAGTTAATACAGTTTTTAGCTATTTTGACTGACTTTTATTTATTTGACAGCTTTCTTTATCTAAGATAAATTGTTCATTTTTGTCTGCTCGACAATTACATATAGTTTTTATTTCAATTTGATAATAATTAATTTTTTCATGAAGTCTCAAATCCAACACATTAATATTTTTTGTCATAACAATTATATAATTTTTATTTTAACTTAGATTCTTTCTAATAATGTATTTAAGTCATTTAATACATTTGTTTTATTTACATTACATAATATATTAATGGATCATGTCCATTCATTCACAATAAATAGTTCTTTATACTCTATTCAGACTTAATAATTAATGACTTCATTTTGGTTGATCCTGATATTATTTGTCTCTCTCATAGTATCTTATGGTTTTTTCACTGTTATTCACTTTAATAATATATATGGGGTTTGTGTCTTAGTCACAGTCTGGTCGTTTTTTCATGTCAGTAGTAATAATTATTAGACAAAATTACACAATTTTTTAGGACTACTTGGGTTCGATACTGTTCACCTCACTTTCCTCTTATGATAAATTGCTATGTAAATGATTTCCTTTATGGAACGTTCTGTGACGTTACATATGCCTCTCCGTTAAAATTGATAATTTTTGAGAAACATATCTTTGGTTTTGATGAAATTATCATGTCTATATTAACCTTTTATTAACTTCTTTATATTTCATTCTTTTATCTTATAATAAAAATTCCTGTACTACTCCTTTAATATATTAATCCAACTCAATATTCCTATTTCGTTCTTTGTCGTATCACCTATTCCTTTCCTTTTTACCTTGATGTTAATTATTGAATCTTTGATATAATTCCCTATCAATTCCCTAACTTTCATAGAGGTTTAGGAGTCAGAGTGGCTCGCTATGGCATACATTCTCTGCCCTTCCCTATCTATAACTACTGAAATCAGAGGCAACACATCCCTGTCCAGAAAATAATAATTGCATCTTCGCAACAAATAATAATAATAATAAAAAAAAATATAATATTCAAAGATCATAGGCTCCTACACATAAATTCCCTTTCTTAAACTCTTCTGATTAATTCACAATTATATTAATATATCGTTCTCCGCAGGTAAAATTATCGTTTAAAATCATTCAATGTTAATAGCTATATATATATATTCATCATTACCTCCTTATGTAACTCACTGTTTTCCCTTTTTTTTTTTCATTTATCGTCTCCATTTAGTATCAGTTATATGACAGTATTCCTCCTCCTTTTCTCCTTTACTAAGTCCATCTCGTAATATTTATTAATAATAATCTCTCTCCTTCTATAAGTACGGGTAAGCTGGTAAATATACGTTGACATGGCTATTGGAAATAAATCTTGCCTATGGTGGAATGTGTCCATCTCGTAATATTTATTAATAATAATCATATAATAATATTTATATTTATTTAATAATCTCTACCTCCTTTCTAATTATGGGTAAGTTAGAAAATTCACGTTAACATGTTTAGTCAAGGTACCTTCTCAATGATGTTGTATTTGACTTGGGTTTTTTGATCATGGTACTTGCTCACTGATTGAGTATTTGACTTGTGATTTTTAATCATGGTACTTTTTCAATGATGTTTGGTTATACGTACCTTTTACTTTGTTACTAACCGTGTCAGTTACCTCGTAGGTATTGTTTTTATGTTTGATAATATTTGGGTTTATATTTTGTCAGTTTGTGTTAATTACTTATTTTTTTCATCTCAACTCTTTTCGGTTGTGTTCTCCTTATATTATGCCATTATTTATCATTCCCATTCCTTTTTAATTCCCTCTCGTCTCAATATCCGACTTTTCGTTGTTTAGCTCCTCTACTCCTTCAAATGCCTGGTCTATGACATTTATTCTGGATGATTAATCCATGGCCTTACCATCTCACCACATGTTTGGGCCATATCCTTTCTGCATAGCGGAATTCATCCTCTATATCACTTTCATTTCTGGGGTTATTATTTGGTTTTTGGCTGGTTTCTGCCAATACATGGTTTACATGAGCTGTTCGGGGTCTTTCGTCATTACTTGCCTGATTATGCTGTAATGAAAAACCCGGATTTTCGTGGACTGTTACCCAATTCTCATTATTATTTTGGTTAGCGTTTGGTTCCTGTTGGTTGTTATTTTAGTTTCTGGGTAGTTCGTTACTCCTACCCTCTAAAAACTGATGACGGTTATTCGCCGTATCGGCCTGGTTACCTCGCGTCTGTTGAGTCATATACCCGTAACTTGGTAAATTGGGTGGATATGGTCGACGATTATCGGCCATCATATAATTTACCTGGGGCCTATATTCTTGATTTCTCCTATCGCCTCCTCCTTGGTTGCCACCGTTACGATAATTATTACGTTGATCGTAATTATTTCCCCTATAGTTATTCCCGCGGTAACTATTTCCCTGGTGGTAGTTTCTACCGTAATTATTCCCGGTGTAATTACCTCTGTTTGGTCCCGGATAGTTGCGGTTATTGGGACCCTGAGTGTTATCACTTCGGCTATTTGGTGGGGTATTATTATTCTGACTATTTGTGTTCAGGTTGTTACCGTTTCCATCTCCATTCCGGTTTGGTCCGTTATTGTTGCTATTGTATTCTACCTTACGATTGGGGGGTTGGTAATCCTGGAACCTTCCAGTGGATTCACAATTTTCTAGTAATTTGGCTAGATCGGCTATTTTACTGAGCTGTTGGTACAATTGGGCATCTTTGATACCATAGCTGTAGTGTCCAGCTAACTGCCTTACCAAACATTCCTCCGGGATTGGCGGTATCAATTTTCGTGCCAAACATACCTTTCCTAGGAAATAAGACTTCGGGGACTGTCCATTGGACGCGTCGTATTTGCCATAGAATATGTCCATTCTTACCCTGTTTTGTGCAGTCTCCGACCAATACTTCTCCTTGAACTGGCGTTTAAACTCGGCTAAATTCGTGATCTCGGGTCGTACCGCTATCCACCAGTTATGCCTAGTGTTTTTAAACGTCTCGTCTAGCATCTCCTTTATCCTGTCCCACCTTGTTTCTCTATTTCTCCCGCCCGATAAACTCCTCCATTCTCTCTAAAAATTCCATTGGGTTTCGTCGATAGTTCTGGAAGTTGATTACTTCCCTGTTTTCACTGTGACACGTATGAGCATTTAGTATAGGTGTGTCTCTCAGCGCCTCTAATCTTTCCTGCAGGTTTTTCTCTCTCTGGTCTATTTCCAGTATGCTATCTTTGTTAGTTTTTATTTGTTCGTCCAGCCTGTTAGCGATGTCGTATGTTCTCTGCATCTTCTCGCTAACGTCTTTCTGGACTTCTCCCTCCTCCTGCATGATGGCGTCTTGGTTCTGCCTTACCATGTTTTCGAGATTTATAACATCTTGTTTGGTCTCTACTATTTGTTCCTCTATATTTTCGAAACGTGTATTGTTCCCCTCCTGTAACCTTTCCAACTGTTTCTCCATATTCTCGACCTTCCTGTCACTTTCGATTTTATTATCATCGATCTTTTTGTTTACTGTTTCTTACTTTATGCTGATTTCTTTTTTCAGGGACTCTATACATTTTTTATTCTCCTCCTGAAATAGCTCTAGTTTTTCCCCATTGTCATTTATTTTCTCGGTTATATCCTTCCTTAAAGATTCTATGTTTTTGTCTAATTTTATTATTTCCTCCTTATCTTCCTGTCTCTTTTTATTATTCTCTTCCTTATCTTCCTGTCTATTTTTATTATTATTCTCCTTCAGGGAGTCTATACTTTTGTTCATATTTTCTTCCATCCTTTGGAACATTTGCTCATTACTTTGCTTATTTTTGTTCATATTTTCGTTTAGCGTTTGGAACATCATCCTTAAAACATTCGCGTCAACGCTCCCTGTTATTTTTTCTGGTTCGGGTTTCTCTGTTTGTTCTACCATTTGTATGGGTTCTTTTCCCGTTTGTTCCTCTATTTCCTCTGCCGTTTGTACTGGTCTTTCCACTTCTAGTGTGGGCGGTTCGAACTCTATTTCCTCCATTTGTACTGCCTGTCCGTCTTCCACACTTAACTCGGGTTCCACATTCTTCTTCACCTTTTTTCCCTTAGGTTGCGGCATTTTGATCTGTTGGTAGTTGCCGGGCTTGTTCCGTTTTTTCAAGCCTCACTAGTTGGGCTGCCAATTTATAACAATTAGAAATAGTGTAATAGTGTTGTTCGTGTTGTATGATGTCGGGCGTTACCTCCACGCACTTTTTGTTACTTATTGTTGACTGGATCCTCTGCGTTGATGTAGTCCTGTAACACAACTTAATACTATGTTTTTTGTGGGCGCCACTTGGAATCGTTTGTTCCAAGAAAGGAATGTTATTATTAAAGAAATTAAAATTTTTAAATCTTACTTCTATGAAAAAATATAAACAAGTCAGTTTAGTTTGAAAAAATAAGGTAAGTTTAATGATTCTTCAAAAACAAACAAATCGTCTGAAGGACTAACATTCATAAAAAAATTATAAAATTGCAGAGTTACAAAAGAAAAAATTCATAAGTTATTATTATTATTATTATTGACAATTTTATTTATCCAATCAAGTATCGGCTAGTATTTTTAATTTTTTACTCAGTTGAAAAGCATGAGTTTAATACGTGAAAAAAATCTTTACTCTCAGGACGTGACTCCTTTGAACTACCAAGACATATCAATAAGATGCCTTACAAGAAAAATTAAGTGATTTGAAGGTGTGTGTGGCATGTGTAGTACAACTGTGTGATAAATGTAACCAGGTAAAAAATGACTTTAATTTTGGTAACTCACGTTCCAATGGTTAATTAATCTCGCACTGGACACTCCTCTCGGGTAGTTTTTCAATCTCGCCTCTTAATGTGTGCACTGAATTTATTTTAAGTCAAAATTGCGATCATTTACGATTTCCGCACTTTTTGTGAAACAGTTTGGCAGTAGATTTTCGTTCAAACCCCGCCGTTACAAATCAGCTGCTCCGCGTTGGTTACCAAATTGGCCGTCACAGCGCTGATACCCTTGTAGTCGATAGAAAGGCTTTGTGTTTGTTTGTTTACGTTAAGGGAGTTATTGTCAAGTCAGTTTGTCTATGCGAACACAGCAGAATTGGTTCTCTATTTAAAATTTTGGTCCCTCCTGGGCCGTTGACGTTCTGGCTGCGTGATTTCTATTAAAATTTGCCGTGTTGCTGCTCTATTTCAGCAACACATTGGCGTAGATTCTTGTAGAGGTTAAGTCAGTCTGTTTGTCAATGTACGGGAAAAGCCTTTCTTCGGGTCTTGTGTCGATTTCTCGCCTCTCGGTTTCGCCTTAGCTGCGTTGATCAGTGTCGTGGGTGATGCATCTGTTCTGGAGTTCAAGCTTCAAGTGTTTTTGGGTCGAAGGATAAATTGTTCATTTTTGTCTGCTCGACAATTACATATAGTTTTTATTTCAATTTGATAATAATTAATTTTTTCATGAAGTCTCAAATCCAACACATTAATATTTTTTGTCATAACAATTATATAATTTTTATTTTAACTTAGATTCTTTCTAATAATGTATTTAAGTCATTTAATACATTTGTTTTATTTACATTACATAATATAATAATGGATCATGTCCATTCATTCACAATAAATATTTCTTTATACTCTATTCAGACTTAATAATTAATGACTTCATTTTGGTTGATCCTGATATTATTTGTCTCTCTCATAGTATCTTATGGTTTTTTCACTGTTACTCACTTTAATAATATATATGGGGTTTGTGTCTTAGTCACAGTAGTAAGTCACAGTTAGTTCATGTCAGTAGTAATAATTATTAGACAAAATTACACAATTTTTTAGGACTACTTGGGTTCGATACTGTTCACCTCACTTTCCTCTTATGATAAATTGCTATGTAAATGATTTCCTTTATGGAACGTTCTGTGACGTTACAACAGTTACAATATTTTACGGGATTTATGTTTGAGGCATTCTGACAATACCTGTTTTCCACTTCTCTCCATACTCTTCGATTACCGTTGGGGAACAGATATCCCTAAGTCTTCTCTTATCACTGGTTCTATTGTACTTATAACATCCTTTCGTCAAAACCGCTTCTCAGGTGTTTCTACCTACTTAAAATTATGTATTCGCAACCGATAATTCCGGAATGTACTTAATTATTCCGGAATTACAAAAATTATTGCTGTGTAATTTAGATAAATTTTGATTTTATAAACAAAATGTAGACTTAAATGTAAAACAAAAATATTTAAACTCAATATTTTTTTAATTAAAATTTGTATATTTATTAAATGCTTCGAAAAGCCACAGTTGCCGAGCGGCTCGCAGGTGACGTATAGTGGATGTAACATCAGATATGATAATCCTGGAATAAGCAGATAGGACGACATCAAAGGTACGCCAACCGTAAAGTTTAGATGAAGCAACTGGCTTAGTAAAGTACACTCGACTTTACTTACACTGACTTAGTAAAGGCAATCGAGCACGTCGAAAGACTCTAATGTGGTAGTCACACCACTAGACTCACTATACCAAAATCTGGTAAAGCCTTTAAAGGGCGGATGCCTAATAATAAGTAACTAACTTGTATATCTGGTTTCCATATCAATATAATTAATATTAACTAAGGAGAGGGAACTACCGAGGCAGGTGAATGGAAAAAGAAAAACTATTGCCTTAGTATGTGGGATATTGATTTCTTATTACCGATTTACTTGAAATTATAATAACGAATTTATACAGATTCTGATAATGAAGCAACCTTCTTACAACTAACAAAAAACCAGAGTTCATTTTAGATATTCAATTTTAATTTTTGTACTTCTGATGATGGTGGATCTTAATAACTACAGTTCGTATCATTTAGTTCAGAAAATAAAGATATATCCTTGTCGGAAGTTAAATATGTACTTAGATTATTACAACAAACATTCAAAACATGTCATCATTTTCATTGGTATTTCGACTTCAAGAGCGGATTCAGGAATCTTTGTGACATAGAATATTTACTTAACAGTATTAAATAGCATGTGGGGTTGACAATAACAAATTGCAATAGCATGTGGTGTTAAAAGCTTTTATTTAGCATGGAAACATATATAAAGGCGTCGAACAAGAATTATTCCAGTTTCTAAGTAGTACTTATTCCAGTAGGGTTACTGCAGAAGGTAAGCACAACCTTGCTGCTATTGTTGTTACTACACGCAAGACGTTAATGTATTGTTCGTTCCTTTTCGTCAATAAAATGCCTTTTATCTAAATTAAAAACATTTCCTCTGAGTTTATTAAGTACAGGCTGAAATACAACTACCTCCGACTGCTTTTTTATTTTAGCGCTGAGCGAATTCTCTACTTGCTTGTTTCATGTAATATACAGACTTTTTTCATTATGCAGTAAAATAATATATTGAAAAAATGTTGAATAAAGTAAAAATACATTTAGTCTTTAAAATAGTCATTATTCACAATTTGTGTAAACAATAATGTAAACATTGTTACTCAAAGCAAGTTACAGGTGCTTCCTCTTGCGAACTTCTAATAATCAAAATGCAGAATTAGAGACGAAATTTGTTGCCAGTGAGCAAAAAGATGCAGAGTCTCCACATCCGTGATTTTGTCAAGGCCGATGAGTTCATGACACGTAGACTGGAAGGCAGACTATAGAATAATGTTACATGAATACAGTTTCCCCCAATCTTTGTTTTCATCTTTTTCCCATTTTTGTAGACATTAAAAGATTTCTTTGGGCGAGGAGTCGTTCTGTTTCAGTCAGCCTCCTCTCAAGTTAATCCCTTTCCTCTTTAATCTTACCACATCATATGTTCTGCAAAGCAGTAAAGTCAACCGCTTTTTATTAACATTGTATTCTTTTAAAAATTGTTTCCATTTTATTATCAGGCAAATCCCCATCTACAGGATACATCTAATGAATTTATTATTATAATAGACTGGACAAAGCGAATTGTCATTAATAACGCGACTAAATTAACTCGACTAAGTTTGGATTTTGTCTAACTGTCCGCTCCTCTGTTTATTTGGGGTATGTCTTACGATGACTTCAACTAAGTTTTGTAAAAGCTTGTGTGCATAACGCGGTAATTCTTTTTCGGTTCGATCTGAATAAAGTTTAAACAACTCAGCCATTGAATTTTGTAAAAACCGCAAGATTTGCTTTGTTATATTTTATTTACTGTGCATGTAAATAAAATATATGTCAACAGTGCTATATAAACGTTTAGATTAACATTATTACATTAACAGTATTAAATTTATTGTTTTTAGGATCAATTCCTCCTAAATAGGGAGGAAAAAGGCAAAATAATGAGGGGTCACAATTAAGAAAAATTGCATAAATACATGTAAGGTGTCAAACTAAAGATAAAATTAACCAAAATTGGATCGTTGTGTTCGATTTAAAAGTTTTAAACTTTGGAAACTTCGAGGACTAAAAACCGATAAAATGTTTTATAATATGTAAACCTCGAGCCGAATATTAGGGTAAAGGGGAATTTTAAAATGTTCTATTTCCGAATGTAGCGTATTCTATAAAAAATGTGCAACTTTAGTAGAACTTATATGCCACACAGGACCAAAGCCGAAATGATAATAGTATACGAATTGTAAAAGCTTATCTGGAGTACCTTACATTTTTGGTTTGTTTAATAATTTAAGAGAACTGATATTTCTCAGCACTACTTGCAAATGTTGCATCGCCTTCAAAAGTATGCTTACTGTAGTTACAAAAAATATGTATTTATATCAGTTATGCATATCTGTTTAAGTATCAGATTTTAGCCTATACATATCTAAACTTACTTAACATAAATTTAACATACTTAAAATTAAAAGCTAGCACTTATTTATTTGTCATTTTGATTTTTGTGTTTATAAATTTTACCAGAAAACAGCTGCAGAATAGAGTCTTATGACTGCTTTAAAACTGTTACTTTGTTAGGATATCGTAGAGCAATAGGAGTTTCTTTAATAACTGTTTTTACTAATGAAACGACTTTCCTTACTTTATTAGGTACTAAATTTATCTAATAACAAATGTATATTGTTCAAGGTTGTGGCCGAGTTCTGCATCTCAGGGAGTTTACATATAATATTTTTGTTTCAAATATCATGTGATGTCAACAAAATGTACAATTATTAGTACTGAATAGTTTAGCCACATTGTTAAACAAAAATATTCATAATAAAGTGATATAGATTACAAACTCTGACGAAAACATTGGCCATTAATAAGGACGGCGTCTATTACTACAGTCAGACGTGCCGCTTATCTTGTTTGCGACCTTTTTAACGTCAATCAGTTGAATGCATACAAGGCGTTATTAAGATCTATTTATCTCTAACTACAAACTATGTAATGCTAGAGAGTTTATACTTGCTCTTTATACCACAGATAATGACAATATTAGTAGCAAAGTTAAAAGTAATGTCAACAGTCCTAAAATGAGGAACATTCGTAACCGCAAATCGAAACAGTTATAATAATAAAATAGTATTAAAAGGAAAAATAAAGGGAAGACAAAATAAAATAAAAATAAAATCTCTTTAAAAGAGAAATTAAACAAAACTTTAAAGCGTTTAAGTCTTAGTCGCAGGCTACAAAAAAAAGAATTTCCTCTAACAGAATAAATTATGCTGATTCACAACGCAAACAAGGACTGTTAACAAATAAATACGACAATTACTTTAGAAAACGTTTTAAAAAATTGGTGACGATTAGAAAAATAACAACAGTTTTTTTTTGTACTCTTTATCTGATGAAGAAAAATAGAGTTAACATTGTTAAGGATAGCTAGTTTGCCATGAGTTTGGTTAACATTTTATTTGATTCTTGGATTTCGTTGTCCATGACGTGTCCGTTACTTAGCTAGACATAACTATTTCACTACCGACTCGGAACACAAAGTTTTTTATGGGTAAAAATGTAAAAGTTTACCTTAGAGCCTGAACCGGTTTTCGCTTTTAAAAAGCTTCTTCAGAGACTGCCGCTGGGAGCACTGTCCTTCTTGTTGTTGGCGACGTTATCGACTTTTGAAAGATCAATATTGTGTGTGTGGGGTGTGATATGTTCGAATATTCCGTGTGATTTGAATTGTGTCTGTTCGTTTAGGATGTCTATTTTATTTGACTTTAGGAAATGTTATTTCTATTTCTTTTTCGTGTACATGTATGAGCATCTGCGTATGTGTTATATAATACTAACAACAACAACAACCGTAATAAATAATAATAATAATAATAATAATAATACAGTAGTAGTAGTAATAATAATAATAATAATAAGGGTTGGCGGTGATGATGATGATAAATATTTTACTACTATTACTACTATTATATTCTTTGTATATTTGACATAAAAATACGATACGTTTTTGAATCTGTGAGAGTTCCGTTGGGTATTTCTTTATCTCTTGCGCCTAGCAAATTTGTGGTCTGCGTTCTTTGGCTAGTCTCAAACGTTTTATATTGATTTCTGTTACATGCTTCATGTCTCCGCAGTTTATTATTTCAACGTCTTTCAAACATTTTCTTTTCCCGATCTTTCATGTATTCTGTAGACTTGTGGCTATTTTCCATATGCGTCCTTTCCAAGCGCACAATTTATAGATTCAAATTTATGGCATTAAGGAGACAAATGAATAAGAAGTTAAGAGTAATTTACATTGTAGGCCTACATGTAAGAAAAGGAAGAGATTACTAAATTTATATGAATTTTAATTTATCATGTACCACAAATCAAACAAACAAAATGTAATCAGAACAACCAAATAGACATTTTAAATACAAGTAAAGAAAATTGACCTCTATCGAAATATAAGATGAAAATTATGTATGTGTCGCATAGACATTTAACTCTTTAAGTTCAGTAGCAAAAAACATTAAAATGTAATGCACAGGACTGCAGAAAACAACACTATATATATATAATGGAAGTTGCATATTCGATAATACAGAAAGATGAGGGGGATAGATGATGTATCATGTTAAAGATGTCAAAATATTTTAATGTATAATTTCAGCCTGCAAAAGGTTTACTAAGGACCACCATGGCTAACAAGACATACTTCGCATTGCTGCCATCATTTAGGTCTGGGGATGTGCACGGGGAAACAAAAATGAAAATATATAAGACTGTCATCAGACCGGTGTTATGCTACGGGTGTGAGGCAAGGACAATCACACAGAAAACAGCCGACATAGTCGACACCTTTGAAAGGAAAATCGTCAGACGCATTATAGGCCCAATACAAGAAAATGACTCATGGAGACTGAGATACAACAATGAACTGTATCAAATATATAAAGAGATACCAGTCTCAAAATTTATAAGAATATAAAGATTGCGTTGGGCCGGACATGTTATGAGAGTGGAGGATGGCAGGAACCCCAAAAGGGCTTTGTTGGGTACATGGGAGGGAAGGAGACCTAGCGGCAGACCGAGGAAGAGGTGGGAAGATGGTGTTGCAGAGGACTCGAGGGACTTGGGGATAAGACACTGGAGGAGGGTTGCAATGGATAGAGTGGATTATAGGCGGAGATTGGTGGAGGCCAGGGCCCGACTTGGTCTGTAGGGCCATAGAAGGAGGAATAGGTTTTCTGAATAACTTCATTATAGCACTAGCTGTAACGCAAAGTCACGTCTCCGTTTCACTGTTCCAGTGTTCCTCGTATAATGCCATAGTACACATTAGTTTAGACTTTATGAACCTCCTTAGTTGTTATCACTAGAGACATTCTACCTAATATACGCAAGGGAAAATTGAAGTATTACAATTACAAGCTTCGGCTGCATAATTTAATATAGGTTTCCTCAATTTAAATGACGATTGAAATTTTTGTAAAAGCAATTCTTTGTCAAATTACTTTAGCGACAAATGTTTTTCTTACAGCGACATAGGTTGTAAAAATAATGACAAGCTATAGAAAGATTACGCTTATGACAGCAAAATTTTACAAGGATACTTCTTTTACATTTTTTACAGCTTCTTTCATAAGATTCTTTTTCAGACTTTCTCTCGCTGAAATATTAGTCTGGTTCTACAGACATATATTTATTATGCCTGTTTATGTTTACAAATTTTACAGTTTGTTATGTAACGTTTTACTACCGTATCAATCCTAAAGTTTCTTCCTATGAATATTTATTAATCTAATGTTCTAAACCCTCTTTGTATTCATTACTTAAGCTTCACAATATCATGGTGTTGCCTACGCTACGGAACCACACAAAATCATTTTATAGAATAACCCGTTTTTTTGAGTGTTTTGCATATTTTCTTTTCTTTTACTTTCCTTTCATATTAAGCCCTGTCATTTCACAGCATTTTATTTTTCATTTAATCACCATTAACTATTTTTTTATAGTTTTCTTAATGTAAGCCTTGTCAACGATTGATCTGGCCTCCCGTTCCTTAGTAGTTTTTCTCTAATACTTTGTACCACCTTGCCTTTATCCGTTCTGTTTATGTTGCCTTACATTGTACGTGTATGTTACCCCTATTGGTCTATCCAATTCCACTACTAGGGTTTTACATTCTAATATTAATGTAAAAGTCGAATTACCTGTAGATTGCACACAGAAGTCACTCTACAGTTCTTATTTAATCTCTTATCCTATTACCATTTGCCACATTGCAGGTCTATTTAAAACAACATGGCAATGTGGCTTCATTTTGTACTCTATTTGAAAGAATTCTTTCATTCCTTCTTCTGAATAGAGTTTTGTTCTGTACTTCCTCGTGTATTGTTCTCTTTGTCATCCTTCAAGTCTACAATTTTAAGAGGTTTCTTACGTATTCTTTCATTACTGGGGCTCTAATTGAGTGTTAGTTTAATTAGTATCTATTAGAACATACAAATTTAGAAAATTGGAACAGCTGGTCATGAAAGTGTAGGAGCCGAAATGGTAGTATGTTCATATGATATAAAAATACACTTAATTTTTGTATCTTAAGGTAATTAACTAAAAGTAGTAGAAGTGACAGAGAAATTAGGAGCACAATAAAACAATAAAATATACCAAAATTTCAGTTAAAATATTTTATGCTTTAGAATAGGCAAATAATCCACAAAAAAAATAGGCGATTTATTTTTACCATATTTGAAAGCATAATGCCGTGAAACATGATAGACAAGTAAAATAAAATCTCAAGGTCTCGTAGCTGTGGAAATGGTGTTCTGGTAAACGTCTTGTGAAATGTCCCGGATTCATTGCGTTAGCAGGAAAGGTATCAGGAGGCAAAGTCGTATAGACAAAACAATGCTATACACAGTGGTGGCTGGTGAATATTTGATTAGGGGTCAAGTTTTTTTTAGACCCGTACATAACAAAAGTAATCAGTCACCAGTAAAAACTAAATTTTGCAGTTGTCATCAAATAGTAAAGTTAAACCCTTTGCTTTAATACTAAAAGAATTGTTAATATCAAAAACCTACCTTGTAACCTACAAATATTTAAACAATATTTGACACTGAAATCATTTAGAGCTTTAAGCAGTTCACATTTTTAAATTTAAATAGGTACTAAATAAATTATATTACTAAATGAGTGAATTTTCTAAATAAAATATATTTGTTTCTTAACTCGAATTAGGTTATTTTTTTGAACATAAAATGTATTCTCCTTTCCTTTTGCTTGTCAAAACGGTCAGTGACCAATCCCTTGAAGTTAGGAGTTATTTCTATCTTTTTTCTATTGGACACATTCCCAGAGCACTTACCATGTTATCTTTCATTATGTTACGTGTAAATACAATAATAGAAATGATTATTAAAATGTCTGCTGTATAGCACTACAAGTTCATGTCAATGCAATTGAATTTAAATTAAATTGTTTAGTAGCAATTTGAGTGTTTCTGGGAAAATAAACTGATGTTTAGAAAACAGGGTTGGCTGCAACAAGACTGCTATTGCTAAATGGTCTGAAAATGAAAATCTGTCGTCTATATTGGTAACTATTATGTCACAAATTTCCATAATATGTCATTTGTGACAAAAACAATTACAAAAATTAATTTATAAATGATTTATAATTTGTAAATAATTAATGCTCATATATTTGCAGTAAAATTACATATTACACTGGAAGTTTCTAAGCAATGATAAACACTGCAACAACTGCAACATTGCAACTGTCGATTTCCACTTGCTGTAATTGATTAAATCAAATTTTACAGGCTAGCATAAGTTTGTTGGAACATATTAACCAACAATTAAAATCGTCATTATTTAATACGTTGTTCAGTTCAAATGGTTTCTGAACAGTTCACTTGTCACTGTCTTCATAATCTATGATTTTTTCAAGCAAAAGCTATTTTCACGAATAAATACTGTCACGCAACGGGATTTAAAATTCCACCTGGTACTTGAACATTTTTGGAGACGTTTCTTTACTACTCCTTCAAGTACGATAGTTCGTTTAGAAGACCTTAAAAAATGCTGGAAAGCCATCTAAATTACAAAAAAATATTTAGTTTTGTTTTATAATGCAGCTTGCTTAATTATTAAATTTAGTTGATGGGCTTAGTAGTGTATGTACTGGGCGTCCTCGTACACGGCTTCAAGTTTTGCTTGAACACCGTTGCATTTCCACCCCACCGTAACTTTTTGCAGTAACTTTACCAGGCATCTTACTAACTAATAATTTTGCTAATTATTCTAAAATAGTACTACTAATAGCTTCACCAGAGTGATCTTGTTGACTAACAAAACTGATAAACCTCTCATATAATTTTCCGTTCAATTCATACCTCACAACTAACACCATTTGTGACCGGGTAGCACAATCCATGGTTTCATCTGCTTCAGCTGCAATGTAACCAGTTTCATTTATTTCTTTTTATTATTCCATTGAACGCTTCATAAATAGAATTCAAAATTTTGTTTTGAATTATTTTAGAAAGACCAACGTAAGAATATATTGTTTGTTTTTCAATATGCTCTCTTTAGGTGATACTTAGGCCCAACATTAAAATTACTAAGCCCCTAAAAATACCTGAATTCAGAGATGTGTTTGTTTTGTTATATCCTCTTAAAGCTAATTAAAATATTTCACAAATTTTATATGTGTACAAACAATTTTCATATGTGATTTACTAATTTGGTGTTTGCTAATTTTTTCTTCCAAGTGTTTGAAGTCCCTAATTCCATTTTCAGTCCAGGCTGAATCACTGTTTAAGTTCATCACCATACACAACAAAAAAAGGAATTCATCACCTTACAGCCATACATCTAATCAGCATTCCTGTTAAATTTTCTTGTGTACTTTTTATTTTTGCTTGATGCTGTTCTATCCGTTTTTGATTTTGTTGTGTGATATCTAAATTGAGTTTTTGATGCCATAATTTTTTTTACTTCTATTTTTTTCATAAGGAAATGGATTTTAAATGATCAAACGTTTGACATTACTTACTGAATTTTTAGCCATTTTATTGTTTTTAACAAATACGCACAGAACACGCAAACTCAGGCCTACACAGAATAAGATCCACGTTCGCGTAAACAAGGTACGACAAAACACTATCTTACACAGCTTAATAAAGAATAAATTATTAGAACATCACGTTTACATATAAAATACAACAAACATAATCAAAACTCTACAAAATACAAGAGAAAATATGTGCACTTAAACAGCAACAGAGACGTTGTAAATAACGCTCCGGTTCTATATGAACACAGGCGCGAAATCAGTCGGCGAGCAGTGCCCTAATTGACATAGATGCCGCTCATTGAAAAGAATAGAAATGTGTACACGTCCTCTTTCACTGCTCCCCGCAAGAAAGCCTACGCACGGAGGGCTGTCAATGAAACCGTCCGAATTCAGGACCATGCCAAAAACACCGGGTAATTGCTATTAATCGCCTCCAAAATATTCATTATATAAGGGAACTACACACTATAGTTGTATTATTGACAAATTTAATTTGTAAATTTAACGAGGGGTACGCCCTTTGTCCTGCCTGTACGAGCTGCCATTGTTTATACACCGCATATGCCTCATATGATGTTGTGGCCACGCGGAATGAATTCCCGATTATTGTTTGCCCAAAAAGTTATCGAAACGGGTTCTAATTATAAGACAAAAACCGGGTAGACCCAGGAAATCGTAGGAGGAAAATGTACGTAATAAGATGGTGAAAAGAGGATTGTAAGGAGGAGATTTTAACGTCTGATGTGCAGGATGCAAGACTCATAAGCTGTTCAATCACTCGCACATCAATGATCTATACTGTACATCTTTACTCACCTGACAATATAATTTTAATTCACAGAAGTGTAACATTCCAGTATTAGGTTCAATGACACTACATTTCTGGATCAACATCTTCCCCTTTAAAAAAAACTTAAGACCGGGAAGTAGGAATAATGTGTTGACCCCTCTACATATTCTTCCACTGGTGCAGTTCAATGCCATAGTTCCTGAATCTCTAGTTTCTTTTGCTCAATAGCCTATGGTTCACAGACACACAAACGAGTTTATTACATTTGTTTTGTTTCCAATATTTTTTTATTAAGCTTGTTTTGTCCGGGCTTTATTCCTCATGTTTTCCTGACGAAGCATATGCTTTTCATAGATTACATTTGTCACCACTTGTGGACACGAAGGAACATCAAACGTGAATATAGGAATTTAAATATATAGGTGGTCCGTGAGAAGGTCAAAATTAGTCCGCAGGGCTGCCAACGAATACATTTGGTCTAGCTACCAATCATATTTGTTTGTTTGAGCTTGTATAGTGCAGAGTAGACAAATTGCATATCTGAGAGCAATAGTGACTAAATGAAGTTGGTAGATAAATAAGTAACCTTTTGCTTTGAGGAACAGTGTCAGACCAGAACTCGTCAACAATGATTGAACCCAAAACTTTTAATTATTATTAAATAAGTTAGTGGAAAGTTTACTTAATTCTAGTTACGTAATTCTAGTTACTCAAAATAAGTTACATTAAATCGGGTAAAATTACATTTAGTTACTACGTAGGCTCATAAAATTAAATATGTTGATGCTTATGAATGAAGGAAACGTGCATTTCCTATATACGTTTTGATTCAGTAGTGGACAATTGTTTTGATCTCCTAACCTATGATTCAGACAAGTTCGAGTATCGCCCCAATAAGCCGGAACCATCTAAATTGGTAAATAATTTAAAAGCTTTTTTAAGAGATAAATTATGGTAGGGCAACCAAGTATTTGCTGGTTTCAAAGTAATTAAACATTGACATTACGGAGAGTTTGTTTCAGGTAAAGTTTTACAAAATGATCTGAATTATTAAAAAAACAAAACTTTAATCAAATTTATATGTTCATATTTTGTGAGGAAAGCCATGTTTTATATGTAAATCTTTACTGTAGGTAATGTAGTGATCTTAGAGGCTTATTATAAATGTTCTTTTCTAGGAGTTAATGTAAGGTTTTATTTAGTTTTTACGTTTGCTGAGTATGTTCTGGTTTTCTTTGACCTTCAGACAAATATTTTGGTTAAAACAGTGTTAATGCACCTTGCATGGTTGCCTTGACTTGACAACAACTAAGATCAAATTGAAAATTGTCACGGACATGGTCAAAGCAGCCATCAGAAGTGTGTAGCTAAAGTGTGTGTGAAGATCAAATGGCAACAAACCATTGCTTTAAATATTTAAAACCATATATAACCAAACATTTACTTTTACCTCTTTAATATAACTATGATTTCTTAAGAGTTGACAACATTTATATTGGAGATATTTTCCACTGTTTGGAATTCAGGGATAATCTTTGTCGGGAAAGAAGAATAACAGAAACTTTCCTCAAATCTTACAAAAATTGAACGGAAATGTATCTAGCTTTTAGAGAACTTTTAAGCCAAATAGGCGCTGCAGCTTTAGGAACTCACGGCTAATTCCCTGAAAAGTAAATGACGGTTTCACACAGGTTCTGAATAGAATCGCATCCCATACAATGTGTATTCTTTTAATATCTTTTAGAAATTATTATGATAAATGAGATTCAATTGACTTTGATTACTCAATAGAAGAAGCGATATTTGTTGGACTCTATACTTTGTTTCCAATGGAAGTAAAGCAATAAATTTTCTTTTTCTTCAAGACTTTAAAAGAAAACTACTTGTTTTTTCCGACGTATTCTACGTATGCAAGACACTAAATACGCAAGGCCTAAATACTTAATTAATTTATGTAAATAATGTATTTACATAAATTATTAACAAAAGTTTCATTAAAAGGCAATATTTATTTATTTCCTAATTGCTAATATCATAAACACTAATAAATTACGTCACTTCTAACAAGTCTAAATATAAACGTGGCCTAATGCAATAAAAGGAAGTACAACGTAATTATAAAACGTACTGTCGTTTGAAGAAACAAAAGTTTACAATTCAATTTAACTTGTGCAAAGCTGGAATACAGTTGTGTTTGAGTTCAATATTATACGCGTAAGGCTCAGGTGGCTCTGACAAAGAAAGTCAACAAAACAAGATAAAGTTTATACCACACAAGGTTTACATTCAATTTGTGGCTGTCTCTTACTTATAAAACATGCTATATTGAACAAATGGCATATAAAATTGTCTGGAAATAATAGTAACAAAATAAAAAGACTCTAAATATTAGAAACCCTTTTTTATAAAACTTAGGTTTCTCCATTAGAATTTACATTTGTACTCCGTGTTGACTTCTAATTTAAACAATTTTATTTGTAGTAAAACGTAGTTTAACTTTATGTGTACTTTTAGACTATGTAATATAAATAACATGTTGTACTAATAATTATAAAGGCGTTAGTGCTATCAGCCTTCCATTGAAAGAATATATAGAAAGCGTAGAAGAAAAAATTAAATACTGGAAAAGAGGTTACGCAGAAATAATAGACCAATTATAGTATACACCAGTTTGCTGCTGCTGCTGCTGCTGCTGCTGCTACTACTACTACTACTACTACTACTACTACTACTACTACTACTACTACTACTACTACTACTACTACTACTACTACTACTACTACTACTACTACTACTACTACTTTAAGTAATTTATCAGAAAACAGTCGTCTATATGGTTTTTACATATAGGCCTATCTTAAAAATCATTTGATTCACTGCCCAAAATCGTTGCAATAAGTAAAAGTACATAAGACATTAGTAACAGACAATAAAACGTATTTATAAACAGTTATCTACGACTAAACTTAGGTAAAAGTTGTATAGAGCTGTAGGGTAAAGTACCCATATTTCGGATACCATAAGGATTCTTATTATTTAACACTCAAGAAATTAGTAAAATGACATATAATTTTACCGAAGTATAGTTTGGGATGTATACTAAACAACCGTTTGTGTACTTGTGTAAAAAGTAGTAAATTCTTATGCATAAAAATAAATAACGAAAGTATTACGAAAATAATGCACTAGTTAAGGGTTTCCCAATTTCGGATAGCGTGGTTCCTAATTTCGGATAGGTTATTTTAGTACTCTAAAAACAAAAAATTTTTAATGTGATACTTAATCTTTATTTAGCTGTATATGTTTTTATAAGCTTCACATTATTAAAAATTAATTACAAGCAGAATGATCACTGTTGCACACCACTATATAAAAATTATCCCGATTAGCGCTTTCAAGCTTCACAGCTCATCGTCAGATCGGAACAGACAGAAATTATGTGAAAACAAACCCTTCACCCCTCTCACCCCACCCTGCTCACACACAACAAGCTAAACTATAAATGACCCTTCCCCACCCCCTAAACCCTGTCCCACCATCTGTACAGTTACATATTTTTTTAGCAAATTCCTTGTGTTTCAGTGTTGTGTGTGTGTGTGTGTGTATCCTTTTAAACTTACCCTCTTCCTCTCCACACACGTGGGTCAGTCACACACACTTATTTTAAAACATCCAATTAGTACTATGCAATATAATTCTTAATCTTATCTATCTGTCCTCTATCATTTACTTCTTAATTATGTTATAAAATATTTCTTCATTATCAAATTTAATTTTAATATTAATTAAATTGTCTAACCATTTTTCTCTTTCTTTCAATATTTCTGTGCCGGTGTTTGCCTAACCCGGCGATCGAAGGTTTTATAAATTTTGTGTAACATAAACGCGAGTACAAATGTCGTTTAGTACGCCGATATCTAGACTGCACTCTTGAATCTGCCTGCGCCATCTCGCGGCGAAATTTCGCTGTTTGTGGGATTGTAAGTGCACGTTCAGTCCGACTGCAGCTCTCACAAGGGAATCAACAGACTCTCCGACCCGGACAGACATCATTGCGTAGTTTCTTCTACACTAATGGCAAGCTAGATTTAAGAGACTTCCCGGTAAGTAATTTACAGCAGGCTATAGTATGCTTCAAAAATAATTAAATAATTTAACGCAAATATATTCAGGCGAATGCGAAAAGAGAATGAACTTGGTGCGATCGGGCAGTGTGTGTGTTGTAAGAGATTTATTCGATGTTCAGTATATACAGCCCATAGTTTTTTTAATTATTATTATACAAGAGTCACTGTAATTATTTGGTAAAGCATTATGTAAATTTATAAGCTAAAGTCAGTACGTATAGACGGAGTTGAATTGTGCAAGTTATGCACGGGCATGCAATAGACTGCAAGAGTGTTCTTTTTAAGTAATTATGGCAGTTAAAATAAATTGTGAGACCACCCTCAGATGAAACACTATTTATATTTTGTTTGTGTATAACTGTAAGTGCATTTAATGTGGTCATTTTTCGGCAAATTGCGATAATTGTGTTACCACGTGGCAAGGCCAACTTGTTTAGTTATGTCGGCGCTGGTCGGAGCACGTGCAAGTGACTCTTATTAGACACTCTTTAATTTTATTTTTTTTTTTAATTTAGTGCATTCATTATCACCTTGCAGACTTGATTATTCTCAGGCCATTTAAAAAAAAAAAACAAAAACAGAAACTTTCTGCTTTTATCTTGTGTTGGTTAGAAGGCCCGTTCTGAGGTTATTACCTGGAACTAGGGTGCACATTTTAGCGAACAGAATTTCTAATCTTTTGTGAATTCCCAGGGTTCTCGCTCCTAGTCGGAGATTCTGGTCTAAGCTGGGGTAACGACACCTTCACCATGAGCCATCCTACACGCACCTGTTCGGAAGAGGGAGTCTGTTGACCAGCCACAAGATGCATCATACGCACACGATTAAGGTGATATGAACTCTTTTTATTTTCGTTGGCCGGGCCTGCCGTTCTTCTGAGTTACACATGATTTTCTTTAAACCATGTGCCCACGCTGCTAGACGGTCCGCTCTGGGGTGTGTCAACTGAACAATCATTATGAACATTATTTGACTTTTATAATATAACTCCATAAATCTAAAGTACTATCATTGTAATTGTGTGCTGCACTGGGGGAGCGTGCCAGTGTTTTTTTTTACTCTTAAATATTTTTTGTTATATATATGCAAGAGCCTTAGAGTCATTACACTATTCACTATAAAATTTAAGTCACATGTTATGGGTTCTGTTCCGGCTGGTTCAGAACGGGTTCATCTTTTAATTTCATTTCGGTTCAACATGCAAGGGCTGGGGGGGGGTTTCGTTTTTCAGGCTGTTTTCTAGGGGTAAAATGGACAAAGTTTTTTTTAGTTAGGCAAATGTTCATACAGTTTAAGGCAGGTCTGATTCCTGTCACATATGGTCTGGTACATGCTGGCGCGCTTCCACATCTGCTAGGATACAACAGGCAGTTATTATAAAATCAATTATACACAGATGTCTGACTTTAAGAGAAAGGAAATTTTATATTTTGTGGGCATATACTGATAATTTTGACCTTGTAAAAGCATATTGATGCTACTGATTCTTGTCAGTTGAATTAAATCATTTTCTTTAAGGAACAATTTCCTGATACATGTATCCATCGGGATTTGTAACACAGAAGTAACATTTTAGAAAATCATGCCAATTGCTTAAACTCAGGTGATGAGGGTTTTTCCCACTTCTATACTGTGCAAGAAACTTAAAGATTTTCATATGCTCATAATTGGCAATTTATCAGATGTTATCAATTCATAGGGGCAGTCCGGCCTATCTTTATGCGTTTGTTAGTCATTATCATCCTTTTGGGGGTTTTAACATTTTTTAATTTAATGGGAGTTAATGAATTATTGTGACTGGAAGTTAAATATTTATAATTGCTGGTTTTGGGGCTTTGTAGAAATACTGCCTGTAGGGCAGGTCGAACATGGGTATTGTAAGGGTATTATGAGTCTATGTGTCTTTGTGTTTCTATATGTGATGTCAATGTTAAGTGTTAAAGGGGGCGGGGGGATTTATATAATTTATGGGATGTTGCTCGATATATATATATATAAATATATTATCTATTTATACAATTTAAGGAACATGTGAAAATTACTTATTTATTATGTATTTTTTGTTTATTGCTGATTGGAATGTGATACTTATGTGATTTAGGTGATACTTGCATGTAATGAATTATGGGGGCAACAATAAAAATTGTTATTGTTAACTGACAGACGAGTTTAATTGCAAGTCCCGTCATACTAGACCCAGCGCATTTTTGGCTCCTCTAGGTTCTCGCCTAGTTTTAAATAACTAGTGGCTTCTCTTTCAAAAAAAAAATATAAATAAAAAAAATAATAAATACAAAAAGAAAGTTTTTTTTTTATAAAGCATAAAAGGAAAGAGGGGTTACATTTCTAACTCCTCTCTAAGCTTCCTTTCAACTGTATTATTTACTACTTTTACAATTTCGTATCCTTCCAAAGGATTAACAAACTTATGGTTGTCTTCTACGAAATGTCTTGCATATAACGAATTGGTTGTTCTATTACCTTCTCCACGTTTGTGGTCAGACAACCTGCATACGAATTTTCGTCCTGTCTCACCTAGGTACACTTTGTTGCAGTCTTTACATTTTAATTTATAAATTCCGCTTTTCTATAATACTGGAATTTTTTCTATATTCTTATTCCTTATCTTATCAAATACCGTTTCACATTTTTAGTAGCTATATCTACTCCGTATTTATTAAAACATTTTATAATTTTTCTAGTATGTAAACCTATGTATGTCAATGACCCTGCATAATTCTTTTGTTCTGGTTCTATTTTAGCTTTTTGTATGTTAACCCTTTTCATAACTTTATCCACTATCTTGGTGTTACAATTATTATTCCTTACAATTCCCATTATCGTTTTTAACTCCTTATCTTTTGATTCGGTCTCTTTTAAACACTTCTGAGCTCTGTAACAAAATGAATTGATTGCCGCCATTTTATATCTATAAGGGTGGTAAGATTCTCTTGGTATAATTATATCAGAATACGACTCTTTCCTAAATATCCCAAACTGTAGTTTATCATTATCTTTAATTTCTATGTTTAAATCTAAGTAATTTATTTTCTTACCTCCTATCTCTTCTTTAAATTGTAAGTTTTAACCTTATTATTTACCTCATTTATAAACTCATGCACTTCTTCTATGCTTCCTTCCCAAATTACTAATACATCATCAACGTATCTAGACCATAATTTTATATTGTCTTTATACTTAGTGGAACTTGTTAATTGCTTTTCAAAATCATTCATGCATATTTCAGCAAGAATAGGGGATAATGAAGACCCCATAGGTAAACCATTTTTCTGTATATAAAACTTGTTATATATTCTAAAGAATCTATAATAGTTCTGATGTACACATCCTTTAATTACTTTAATCAACTGCTGTTTATACCTGTATTCTCCCATATTATTATCGTTTATTAACTTAATAACTTTATTTACTGTGATATTGGTAAACATGTCCTTAACATCCAGTGATACCAATTTTGTATTTACTTTAATTATATTATTTTCTAATTTTTCTATCAATTTTACATTATTCTCTATATTGTACTTTGTCCCAAATTCATATTTCTCTTTCAGTACTCTGCTAACTTCCTTTGATAATTTATAAATAGGTGCACTAATAAAAGAAACAATCGGTCTAATTGGTTTTCCTTCTTTATGTATCTTAACCTGACTTTTAAAAGTTGGTGCTGTTGGATTACTTTCCAATAAATACTTTTTCTTATTTTCTTCTATAAATGTTACCTGTTTCATCATTTGTTTTATCCTTGACTGGTACTTACTTGTATAATCATACTTTATTTCCTAATATGGTCCTTCCCTTATAAATTCTTCCGTTTTTTTTACGTATTCGTCCTTTCTCAGTAGTACCATTGTATTTGCTTTGTCCGCCTTCGTAACTATAATATCATTCTTCTTTATTTTATTCTTTAGTTTAGTTACAGTTGATTTGATTTTTTTGTTCATTTTTTGAATTATACAAACTTTTCTTAAATATTTTATCTACTAGATTCCCTACTTTCCACTTTATTCTTTTTTTATCATTTTCATTTCCTAGTTTTTGTATTATGCTTTCGCATTCAATAATCGTTTTTTCTTGATTTAATTCTAGTGGCGGTGCGTATTTTAAGCCTTTTGCTAACATTTCTTTTTCTTCTGTATTGAAATTTACCTCTGTAATGTTTATTACTCTTTTTTCATAGTTATTCTTAGAGAGCTGTTCCTTTTTTACTTCGTTCTTTCTTATTAATTTATTTAACTTATCTACCATTTCTTATTTTTATTTTCCAAATTCTTTTCTACGTACCCCAAACCAAAATTATATAATATTTCTTCTAACTCTACATACGAGTATATTCTTAACAATTCTATGTGTCTGTCATATAATTCCCTATTATCTCTATTGATTAACCCGTAGAGTGACCTTATTTCCAGTTTTATCCACAACTTCTCGCTTTGTTCTTTTACTTTTTTGGCTACACTGTTCTTATTTTTAATTTTAACTTGAGCGTACTTTGGGATGACATTATTATCCAGACATTGTTTATTAAACCATATTTTACTTAAAACCCTCTTCAATTTAACTTTTAACTTAAGATATTTAAAAACTTTACTTACCTTATTGTTGTCGTTTATTACCTCATTGTTGTTGTCCATTAACTGTCGTCGATTGCACATCCTAACAGACGTTTAATAAAGAAATTTGTGTTAGTGATTGAAATCACAAGCAGAATGATCACTGTTGCACACCACTATATAAAAATTATCTCGATTAGCGCTTTCAAGCTTCACAGCTGAAAAAATTAATTAGTAGCCTACAATGTAAATTTTAAATCAAAACAAACACTACAATTATTTCACGCTTAAATAGAGTACAACAAAACAATCTATAGCTTAATTTCTTAAAATATGTAACAACGCTAACAAATAAAAAGGAATAGGTCACATAAATGCAAAATTATAGGCTTAAACATTGTAAATATAAATCTAATGGAAAAATGAAAACGAATATATAGTCGTACTTTTACTGAAAACATTTTTTATTCGTTCCTTAATTAAACTTAAGTCTACAGTGGTCACACACAAATGTATTTCAACCTTCGTTTTCAGTGCATGCACATAGTTCGTGTGCCCAACGAAGACAGGAGATACACCTTATCCAGCTTTCACCATGTTAATCTTCTTTGTAGGACCCTGTGCAATAACTCCAACACTGTCCTCGTCGTCAGTTGAAATTAATTCTATTCCGTCAGTGCTTTCGTGTTCAGAAGATTCAACTGTTTTCAATTTTGATTTTCGTCAATAGGCCTAACTTTTTTCTGAGAATTTTTAAAAAGCATGTTAGAGTAAGCGTTAGAAGCAGATGGATTTTTTAGACCGTTTTGATCAGAATCACTGATATTGTGGCTATTGTTAAATCCTAATTTTCTTTTGCAAGAAATATGTGTCTGGACTGATCCACTTGTGTTTGTTTTTTGGTTGGAACATTCGAGTGACTTTTTATATGGTGTTAATGTAAGAATAACAGCTTTACCTCATCGTCTGCCACTAGTTGACGGTCCGGGTAATTCAAGTCGGAGACACAGTCGTAGGTCTGCCTACAGTGTCACGAGACTCGGGTCCAGGAAGTCGGGCAGTTGCAGATTTTTGGTGACTTCCTTCATCAGGTGTTTGACTTGTTTCTGCTTCTGGTATAAATTCAGATTTCGAAAAAAAAACAACTGAATTGTACGGAATGACTCCGCACTTTTTAAAACCATTGGTGGAGTTATTGTGTAACCACAAATCGATAGTTTGAGAGCACTATTTTTCGTATGTAGACGAAGACAGTCTTCTGTCGACATTACCACTGTAATAATCTAACAAAGTAGATTTGGGGACATTAAACGTTTTTTGATGCCTTCAAATATCCCATTATTTTGGGTATTAATTACTTCTGCAGGGAATAACTTTTGACCAGGTTTTTCGTTTTTTCTCGCTTATCCGGAATAAAGTATAAAATAATGTTAGCTCCGTAAAGGTTCCTAATTTCGGACGGTCGGAAATAGGAACCCCATTAGTATCCGAAATTGGGCAACCTGACTCTTTCAGAAAAAATGGCGATAATAAAAGGAAACTACACTTTCCAAGTAACCAAAACCTACACCGAAATGTAGGCTACACTGTTAACATTATATTGAGTAGGTGAGAAGAATTTATAATCTCACCTTTACGCACCAGAGCTTATGTTCTGCACACCAAATATTACACCAGTTGAGGACTGAACACAAAAACAATTCCTAGAACTCAAATATTATAGTCCAGTCACCCTGTACTTAAAATTGGGGTTACCTGGAAAAAGGTCCGAGGTTAATGATCTTTTAATATGTTGTATGTGGGTAGTCTGTGGTGTAGAATCAAGTTTTCCAATTCGAGAACCCTGTGCGAACTTCAGGGCAGCCGGAAAACCTCGAAATTTTCGGACTTTTTTCAGTTTTGTTCTTATAACTCCTAAACGACACGTTCTAGCCGAAAACACTCCATTACAAAAGTTAAAGAGTATTAAATTTCCTACAATGTGCACTGGTTAAACGTTTTTTAAACTAAATACGTACCAAGATATAGCGCTACAAAGTTTTTCGAAAAAAAGTTTCAAAATATCGAAAAACTGCGAAAAATGCAGGTTTTTCCCTAGTAACTTTCATCTTTCAACATTTCTATATGGATAATAATGGTAGTAATGGTAGGTGTCTCTAAATTGATAAATTTAGGAGGAGAGTGTGGAGACCTTGGGAGACTGGTCGGTCGGTGAGTCACCCTCCCTTCCTGCCTGGGCTATTTTTAGCCGTTGACAATGACGGTGCGGTATAGAGACAGGAGCAGTTTGGAAGGGAACTCAAGGAAGGAAAGAAGCAGTTGTGTTGTAGCCATTGAAGGCGTCTAATGCTCGTGCATTCGTTCTATACGTGAGAGTGCCGTAAAATAATAATATAACCGGATATGGTAATATTATATTTTAATGTAACCACAACGCGTTCGTGTGTGACTTACGATTCGTGTGTTCGTTCTATTCGTGAGAGTGCCGTAAAATAATAATATAACCGGATATAATAATATTATATTATAATGTAACCACAACGCGTTCGTGTGTGACTTATGATTCGTGTGTTTGTTCTGTTCGTGAGAGTGCCGTAAAATAATAATATAACCGGATATAATAATATCATATTATAATGTAACCACAACGCGTTCGTGTGTGACTTATGATTCGTGTGTTCGTTCTGTTCGTGAGAGTGCCGAAAAATAATAATATAACCGGATATAATAATATCATATTATAATGTAACCACAACACGTTCGTGTGTGACTTATGATTCGTGTGTTCGTTCTGTTCGTGAGAGTGCCGTAAAATAATAATATAACCGGATATAATAATATTATATTATAATGTAACCACAACGCGTTCGTGTGTGACTTACGATTACGTAGTGTTACTATGGCATCTTCCACAGAGGCAGGACTGTGTTTCATCTGCCAAAATAGTTTGGCAGAAGGTAAAGCAAATATAGTTAAAACGAAAGGTGTTGCCAGACTTCTCGAATCTAGTATCAAACGGAAAAGTCTGCAGATGAACAGTTCCTGAAAAGGGTGGAGCAAGTGACAGTTCACAGTGCTTGTCAAAAAACGTACAATAATGAGGGAATGATTAAGGCTTCATTACGTCGCGGACATGACGCTCCTGGGCCCTCCCCTAGACCGACCCGATCAGAAAGGCCGCAATTTGACTTCAACAATAAGTGCTTTTTATGTGAGGATGTGATTACTGAAGAATACAGGAAAAGACAGGCCAAGTTGCCATTCAACAGGCGCAATTGTGCAGTTAAAGTGACGCTTCGTGATGTAGCAAACACGATTTTGGCGTATGCAAGAAAGCGAGGCGATGAGTGGGGACAAAACATTGAAGACCGCGTTTCCCAGTTGGATAATCTGAACACAGATTTAGTAGCAGTTAATGCAGAATACCACCAAAAGTGTCTTCAAACATTTTATCAATTACCTTCACGTGTCCAAAAAAGGGGACACCGTCCAGCTACCCACGTCGACGAAGCCATGGAAATTATATACAAATTTCTCGAAGACAGTAGTGAGGAATGCCAGTTTTCCGTTGGGCAGTTGCTTGATCTGGTACCTGAAGACTGTCGTCCACATCCAAAAACTCTGAAAAGACGTCTGGAGGGAAAATACGAAGAGGACATAATCATCTCTGATTCACCCAACAGAGAGAGTATCATCTGTTTCAAGAACACTGGCCACAAAATTTTGTCAGACAACTGGTACGTGAACGAAAAAGAAGAAGACCCAAAAGAAGAAAGGCTCCGGGTTGTTAAAACAGCTGGAAAAATTATTTTAGAGGATATTCCCTCCAAAATGTTCAGCACTGTCGCTCACCCTCCGATCGATAATTTTTTTGGTGATTCCCATTCTGTTGTACCTGAAACTCTGCTTCTCCTACTGCACACTATTATTTTGACAAACAAACGGAACTCCCTGAATTCATGGAAGATTAAATGCCTTGCTCTAGCGCACGCCATAATGATAGCCGTGCGGCCAAGATCTTTCTTATCTTCCATAATGATAGCAGTAGCCACATTCATCTACAAAAAGTTTGGATCCAGACATTTGCTGAACCTTCTAGCCACTTTAAGATTGTCAGCTCCTTACACGGAAGCTGCTAGGCTTGAAGGATCCTACGTTCTGCAGGCTGAGAAGACCAAAAACGAAGAGTCAGCCAGTCCATTCAGTCAGTTGATCTTCGACAATGCTGACTTTAATGTGAACACATTGGATGGGCATGGCACCTTCCACGCCATGGGAGGAATTATGGCAGTGACCTCTCGAGAAGCAGTAACCTGCGAAAGAGATGTAGCTCGCTTGAAAGCGCATGTATCAGCATCCGACTTGATCGACAAAGCTGGCATTGTGAGAGTAAAGTCGTATCACAGACCAACCAATGGAGGATTAAAAACCGTCAAAGTGAAGGACATCAACATCAGCTGTTTACAGGATGTTGTGCCGTCTGCGTCTGATGTCGCCTGGCTTTATGGCAAGAACTCATCGTACTCATCATCAGTACCAGGCTGGAATGGTTTCATGGAGCTGGGGACACATGGTGAGAAATATGAATGTTCTAAAATAGTATGCCTCCCTTTCATAAACGCACCTCCTAGCGAGTACGCAACAGTATATACATCCATACTGGCTGCAATTGATGAATGTAAGGTACTGAATTAGAAAACGTGTGTCGTCACTTATGACCAGCCTCTGTATTGGAAGGCCCGGGATGTGATAGCAAATGACTCTATTCCAGAGCTAAGCAGCGCCGTTGTGAGGCTTGGAGGCTTCCACCTGTTAATGTCATTTATGGGTGCGATGGGGACGATTATGGCTGGGAGTGGATTGAAAGAGCTGTTTTGCATGGTTTACGCTGAAAACAGTGTTGATAAGATCCTGTCTGGACATGCGTATGCCAGGGCTGTTCGAGCGCACACCCTCACTCATGCTGCTTTGGCTGGTTTAATTATTGAACGGTTGGATTTGACACTGGAAGAAGTGTCTGCACTGGATACAGTTATTAGTTCTCCTGAAAGATCCATTATTCTGAGGGCACATGATGATCCGGTGTTCCATGCAGTGACTGTCAAATTTTCAGCAATGCTGAAGAAAATTGAGAATAGTGGCCCAACAGCTACGCTATGGATTAAATACTTCCGTATGTGTACCCTAATGAAAAATTTCATTAAAGCTGAACGCATGGGGGACTGGAACCTGCACCTCGAATGTATCGGTGATATGATACCCTACTTCCATGCAGCAGGTCATTTGCATTATGCCAAGAGTGCACACCTCTACCTCCAAGACATGGTCAGCTTGGAAAACAAAATGGATCCTGATGAATATCACAAGTTCACCACTGGAGGCTACTTCACTATTCGTCGAACTGATAAATTCTGGTCTGGCATATGGTCGGACATGACCATAGAGCAGGTTCTAATGAGAGCGATGAAGAGTTATGGCGGGCTAACTCGTGGACGCGGCGTAACTGACAGTGAGCTTTCTCGATGGATTGTTGGTATGCTGTGTCTCCAACACATCTGTCAACAGATAGAGATGTTCACCGAAGTACGTTCAGGAACATCTGAACAACATGTGGATATGCGGCCTTCCCGTGTAACCAGGGATTATGTTGATATTGAGAAGCTGAGTGGTTGGTTTGCTGAACATCCACCATTCCTTGAAATTGAGGAGCTTGTGTCACTCTGCACAGGAGCTATTGCTCATGAAGGGGTGAACTGTCACTTGGCGCGAGGAATCGGCATCAGCTGCATGAAGAGAATGGTGGGAGAAAATTTTGAAGAAGTGAAGTTGAAACGGAAGAATAAGGTGTTAACTCTAGCCTCAGTTTCCAGTGCTCTGAAAATTAAAACAAAAAATTTACAGTCGACCCTCTAACTCTCTTTCAACGAGTTTGCCTTACCAAACAGTCTGATGATGACCTCAAAGACTTATTCAGATTCGAGCTTGCACCCTTCCCCATGTCCCTCTTTAGTGAGGAAGGTATGCGCAAGGGCAAAAAGTCAGCGTTGTACGAAGCATTCACTCCTGTAGAGGAAGAAGACCTTGGCAGCAGAAAATGTGCAGTAATTGACGGTGGGTACTTCCTGCATAAGGTTGTGGGGTGTAAGACTACATCACCCACGTTTGAGTCAGTGTGCAAGACCTATGTGGACTACGTACAGAAACACTTTGGGTGTAGTGCCATAGTAGTATTCGATGGATACCCTAGTGACGTCGCTTATCAGAGCACCAAAGCAGCTGAACGATATCGCCGGGCTTTGCTGCAATCGTCCACAAAATTTGTATTTTCGTTAACAACGGCCGTTACACTGTCACAAGAAAAATTTCTGTCCAACGACATCAACAAGAGAAACTTTATTTCAATGCTGATGACTGAAATGGCAGCAAAGGGTATCGAGGTTAAGCAGGCAATAGAAGATGCTGATGTCATGATAGTGAAAACTGGAATATCTAAGGCTGCTGACTTCGATAGTGTTACTATCACAGGTGAAGACGTCGATCTCTTAGTATTGCTGACTGCGTTAGGCTCTTCTCAAAAGAACGTTTATTTCCAAAAGAGTGGGAGAGGTAATGCCCCCAGTGTTTTGTATTCGTCAGCTTCGTGCAAATATAATACTCAGGATACTCTTTTCCTACATGAAGCAAGCGGGTGTGACACTACATCGAACCCATTTGGACAAGGAAAGAAGAAAGTTTTCACTATTTATGAGAAAAACCGTTCTCTGTCTAACATTGTTAGTGTTTTCAAAGATGACGAAGCAACACCACGCCAAATTTCGGAAGCAGGGGAAAAGTTTCTTGTAACACTGTACGGTGGAAACATGGACACAGATACTCTGGACGATCTTCGCTACCGAATATTTTCCAACTCCGTGGTAAAATCCAAATTCCACCTTGCCAGATTGCCCCCTACACGAGACGCTGCCCGGTACCATTCTTTTCGTACCTATCTGCAAGTGCAGACGTGGCTAGGCTACGAAAAGTTACCGTCAGTTTGGGGCTGGACTTTAACGAAACGAGGGCTGATCCCCATAGCAACGACCATGGATGCAGCTCCAGAAAAGTTGATGCACATGATACAATGCAAGTGCACGACAGGGTGTAGCACCGGGGCTTGCAGCTGCAAAAAAGCAGGACTCCGGTGCTCAGCCATCTGCAAGAATTGTGCAGGAAATTCTTGCGAGAATTCGCCTGAGACCGACCTCAACGAGGAAGACACAGACATTGAGTGCGACGAGGAGGAGGACGTCATCGATGAGATCATTGCTCAGGAGGAAGAGGAATTACTGAGAGATGATGCCGACTTGCCATCAGACCAAAGAGGTCAAGGCTTCTATGAATTAATATTAATGGCTAATTTGTAATAATTTAAATATTTTCTACTTATTTAATATACCCACATTTCATTACATGTAGTATAAATTGTTATAAAATACGTTTTTTATACATCGATAATTATTGTGTTCTTTATTCTGAAATGAACATCTCATTAAGGGTGGGGTTTCTATTGTTTAGGTTATTGAACGTTGTTCATATAGAAATGTCAAACGATGAAAGTTACTAGGAAAAAACCTGCATTTTTCGCAGTTTTTTCGATATTTTGAAAATTTTTTCAAAATTTTGAAGCGCTATATCTCGGTACGTATTTGGTTTAAAAAAACGTTTAACCAGTGCAAATTGTAGGACATTTAATGCTCTTTAACTTTTGTAATGGAGAGTTGTCGGCTAGAACGCGACGTTTAGGAGTTATAAGAACAAAACTGAAAAAAGTCCGAAAATTTCGAGGTTTTTCGGCTGCCCTGAAGTTCGCACAGGGTTCTCGAATTGGAAAACTTGGATTCTACACCACAGAATACCCACATACAACATATTAAAAGATCATTAACTTCGGACCTTTTTCCAGGTAAAATGTACATGGTGACTGGACTATTATTCCGACGCTGACGAACTACACAACACAGCGCTAGTTAGGCGGGAATGTCAGTTTCGCATACTCTCCGCCAGTGTGCACTGATAATTTGTCAGTTATCACCATTTCCGAAATTAGGAAATAACTGACAAATGGTGATCCAAAAATAGGGAATGGTGATCCAAAAGTAGGGAACCTTACCCTGTATATAATTAGTTCTGTTATAAGATAAGTACTATAAACACGTTTAGTTGTATTAATTGTATTTTCTACATCCAGTGTTTTCAAAACTATGTAATTTTTTATACTAAATTGTATTGTGTTGTTTAGTAGATGGTTTTGTAATTTATGTTTGTAAATATTAAGGTTTTCCAAGCCTTAGTGTCATTATTATCATCTTCTACAGTGATTAAACTGGAAATGGTTTGTTCCGGTTCTAAGCGGATAGACTAGAAGTGGTCACCCCCGACGCCCTACACTTCTCCGCACTTTCTGCTTAAAATTCAATAATTATTTGGGTATATACGGCAGTCATCAGTTCATTTAAGATGTCGCAACCGTTTTACCCGATTTTGGGCAATCCTATCGAGTATACATATAATATCCAGTTCCTTACATATATAGCATTCTTCTACGTTCTAGGAAGTGCACACTGCCTACGAAATCTCATTTCCGCCGATTGAACACGACTTGCCTGGACTATGACAAAAGTATCTCAAGTAAGTCGTAATGTTTGTACTTTTCTTAAGAGCAAAAACTTATAAAGTTTTTATGTTATTACGGAATTTATGCGGTATAACAAGAATTCAAGTTATGTTTTTATTTTTAAACTTTTTAAAATAACGTTTTTCAATTAGTTTTTTGTCTTATCAGGTGTACTTGTTAATAATGATTTTATATATAACGAAAAATAAAAACTTTGAGAGTGGTTTGGAAACAAAAACAATTTATACCCTCTTAATAAAGTAAAACTACATTATTTAAAGCTACTTTGGCTGTAGGAATATAAAATTTAATGAAACATTGAAATATAAGTTTGTGTATTATATTATGTGTTAGTTACTCTAAGTAACTAAACTGTTTACTTTTATCAAAAGTTGGCAAATAAGTTACTTTTGTTTATCTACTCTCGTCGTTGTTGTTGAAACCAATTTAAAATTTGTAATCCTGTAAGTTAGTGTTACTACTACAACAACATTTTGTCAGCCAGTTAGTTTATAGCACAAATTTCTGCTGTGAGGCGCTCATCACTTTATCAAGGTAGAATGATTATGCAAATGATTGCTGACTTTATATTCACTTACTCTGTCGCTGTTGCTTACTTGACGTCCTGACAGAGTTTCAAAGAACCTAACATGTACCCTAAGTTACCATTTACCCCGTCATTACGAAGACATTCATTATTTTTCTAGTTTGAGAGATGTAAATGTTCTCAACTTTCTAATTGCAAAAAATGTTCGTGAACAAAAGTGTACCAATCTAGATTCCGTTTCGTTTAATGTACACTTTTTGAGCATAAATTATTTTTTTTATTATTTATATTATAAACTTTTTAGGCCTCTGTGGTTTCCCACTGTAAATTTTTTATAGCGTTAAGAGAAGCAAAAGCTAGGTAGGTAAACGTACCATTATAAAAAACATATTTCTACACACGAGCAATACAGGTCTGTCTTCTTGAATTCAATTGAGCAGACCATAGGTAATTGCTGAAAAAAGGTATGCATCACATAGGAAGGGTACGAATGAATCTGTGTATGATTGTATTCGAGAAAACGAATTCACATAAGCTATATAAATTTGAAAGATAAAGGAATTCAGATCTCAAAACAATAACCGCGTAAGTGAAATTGGTGTGCAAGAGATAACTTCTGTTCAGGAGACTCATCTTTCAGTTTTGTGAGTATAAGGCGAATGGGCTTTAACCGTCTGTAATTGCTTAAACCAAAAATGAAAATATATTGTGTTGTAAATTCGTGGAAAATACTATTACAGCGACGTTCCGTAAAGAGTGTTAGTAAGTGTGTGCAATCTGCAGCGTAATAGTCGAGGTGCATAACTGATGAAACATCGCACAAGCACTGAGCTTGAGTAAATGTTTCCAATACCTTCCAACAGGCTCACAAAACTGTCGTTCCCTGTGTGTTTTTCAAATATTGCTGATCTTACACATACGCTGAGTAACTTCTAACGTCGATTACAATTTATATAACCTTGACCGGGACTTTAAACACACACTGCATATCCCGGAACATGTTCCAATTAAAGGAAAAAACATCTTGAGGTAAAGTCATTATAAATATGAATTAAATTATATACACCAAGAAATAGACTGTAGCAAAAAGTGTTTGAACACACACACACACACACACACACACACACACACACACACACACACACACACACACACACACACACACACACACACACACACACACACACACACACACACAAGTATATATTCAAACATTTTTTGCTACAGTCTATTTCTTGACGCATAGGCTATATAATTTATTTAATATTTATAAATTCTTTACCTCAAGATGTTTTTTCCTTTAAGGTAACTACAAAATACAAATACAAAACAAGACACAATTTTCAAAGCACTCAACATCGAAAATACCAACATATAAACCACAATCACACACAATAATACCAATTGAAAGTGACAAAAGCCAAGAGGAAAGCATGACAACAACCAACCAACACCCAAGTACTTCACAAGATTCAAAATTAGGAAGGCTGAGGATGGGAACACTGAATGTCCCGAAACATGTTCCAATTAAAGGAAAAACATCTTGAGGTAAAGTCATTATAAATATTAAATTACACACACACACACACACAAGGAGAAATTAAATCAGTTTATTGACAATCTGTTTGTTTTACGAATTAATATACAGTTGAGTTGAGATAATTGTCTAATTTGTATACCCTTTGATTGGCTTTCAGTATTATAATATTCCAACTTAGTTAATAGTTTGTATTATTATTTATTAAATAACATGTTAAGCGTGTGTAATTGTTTGTATTGACGTGCTAATAAAGATTATTTACTGCCAATTATTCTGTGTTTGGTGATTCCTGCCACTGTTCTAGTATCACGGTAGTAGCAAAATGTTTCAATTTTTTAAATATACACATATATGTGTGTGCGTACGTAATCACTTCTTCCAAAATTCTTAATTAATGTCCTTCTCCCTGTACAATTTTGATAAGAGACATTTCTTTCGTTCGTGACTTTTTGTATCTTGAATCCAATATTTCTTTGAAATTCTGTTATTTTATAGGCTTTTCTTATGACTATTTCGCTGCAAATTTCTATAAAATTCATAGTTATAAAGAGAATGCAAATTTAAGAGGAATTAAAAGCAAGTACACAGAATAATAAAAACCGACTGGGAAATACCGATTCACATTACAGTAATACGTAACAAAAATAAATATACTTTTCATATACTTCAATAATCCTCAAATCTACAAAGCTGTTTCAGAAGTGGCACTGACAATATTATTAATACGGAAATAATTAATTAAATAATTTCAATTTTTGGAAAACTAATTTGTACATTAATTTTAATTACAACTGTCAAATTTAATTTTAATTTCACACAAAATTTTATCAGTAGTAATTTACTGACCCCTTTAAAGAGCTAAATCCTCATCTGCCTAGTAAGTATTTCTACTGCGATCAGATTGGCTACTTCACCTGTGAACTTCATCATCGCTATCACTGCTTACGGTGTACTTGAATTACGCTCAATTCAAGTCTGATCTAATTATAATACTGGCAGTAACATGTAAAACTACCCATCGCGTCAATAGGAGATAAGATTCCAAGGAGATAGGTTTGGTTATGTAACCCAAAGCGCCGTCGTGGTCCTCACCTAAACTTCATACTAACTGGGAAGGACATTACACTGTGAAAAAGACTATCAACTATGATACCGGATTCAACAGGAAGGACAACGAAAATTTAAGGCCGTCCACCTAGATCGCCTGGCCACATATTACTTTAGAGACGGTTTGCCAGTTCGGGACAAACAGGCTTAAAGAGGGGGCAGTGTTACGTAATACGGAACCTTCTCGTAACGTAGAGACGTTATTCTACACCTTTCTCGCTTAGGCCAGCAGATGCGTGTTTTTGCCATGGCCGCGCTCAAGTACGCTCTACAGTTGTCGAGTGCCTGTTGACACATATTATGGATTATCCTGGAACACTTGTGCTACTTATTTAAATAACAGTACGTTTAATGAAGAAATTTGTGTTAGTGGTTGAAATCACAATCAGAATGATCACTGTTGCACACCACTATATAAAACGTGGTGTGCATATTTTATATAGTGGTGTGCAACAGTGATCATTCTGATTGTAAATAACAGTAGCTGACTTTGTCAATCAGTTTTATGTCGGGCGATTTACAAAGTGCGTCACAAGTGGTTATTAGTGGAAAGTGATTATTGTGCGGTACTCTATTAGTTGACATTATTATTACGTGTGAATAAGTTTAATTTGAATTGTTGTCGAATAACTTGTTGATTAAGACTGTTATTTGTGATTAACTGAAGCTGGTGATCAGTGACTTCATTGGTGTCTATATTTTGTTTTCCACTGTACCATAAGACGATCAGTGAGACCGATGTAATAATATGTTAAGTTGTCTTTTATCCAAAATCTTCTCTATGTAATTTTCAAAGTTTATTTTGTTCCTTAATTAATTCAGCGTTGACTGAATGTTGACTCAATATTTAAGTTGCATTGAGTGTCAAAATATGGAGATCATAGTACTACAGTGGATTACATAATTCCAAACAGGAATATACATCCACAGAACGTATTAAATGTCAGATGTTTAATTTCAGCAGACATAGAAAGCGATCACAGTTTATTGTTAGGAAAATTTAGAATGAAAATGCCTATATATACCAAGAATAGACCTTTATGAAAGGAGATTTGGATCCAAAATACAACAGAATAGAATAGAAGAAGATGATGTATAGATGACATGAAAGAAGTCAAAACCAGCACTGAAGTTATTAGGACAAACGAAATCAATTATAAACAAGGACAAATACCCCACAAAGAGAAAACCACGGTACTGTGAAGAAGTGAAGAAACTTGCGCAAGATAAAAGGGAAGCATATCTAGAATACAGAAGCAAGAGAACACCAGAACCTTATTCTCATCGCGTACAAATATGGAATAAAGCACAATCAAAAATAAAGATCATAAAGCGACAACAGTGGGAAAAATTTACAAAGTAGCTTGAACATGATCCGTTTGGGATGCAAAAACAGATATAGAAGATAAGGAGAATAAAAATAAAAATTAATAACTTACTTCCAGACACAGACAATATTACTAACAGAATGAACTGCGTACTTTGCGGATCTTTTTGACAGAGTGGAGTATGATGTAATGGAAACAACGATAACACAAGTGCAGCAAGGAAGTGCAACCATAGTGACCCAACAAGAGGTAACAGATGTAATCGAGAAACAGAACAATTGAAAAGCTGCAGCTGAAGATGACATTAATAATGAACTCATAAAGTATGAGGGCCAGTGTTTTAAGAAGGAATAACTAAACTAATTAAAAAAATCATCTAGGAAACATACTTGAAAACAACCATAGTGATACCTGATTTCAAGAAGAGTGATGACAAAATACCGAGTAAATATATAAAGGGATCACCTTGCTAAACACGGCACTTAAGGTAATTATAAAGTGTCTTGTACCTCAATCTATTACAACATTTTGTGACGATTTCATTAATAAAAATATGTTAATTAATTAAGTTGATAATATATAAGCGAAGAAATTTTAAATTCTTAATAAAATCTCACATTGTAAACTAAATCTTATGGCAATCATTTAATAATAATAATATTTAATATAAGTCTAATAATAAAATTAAAAGGGAATGGAATTGTACAGAAAGGGTAAAGCTTATTAATTTATCCTGCTTAAACAAGTACTGACCAGAATTAACTTGTTTTCTGACCCCTAAATAAACTAAGTATTATTGTAAATTTGTTATTATTTAAATAATTAATTAAGACCATTGTTACGTATTTTGATAACTTCTGCAACTAAGAATATCACGATTTAATTATTTAATCAACCGTAGTCCTTTAATTAAAATTAGAAACACGGAACTACTTTTATGTTGCCTAGTAATTGTCTTGAGATTACTACGCTCCCCTTAACTATTTTCTGACTTGTAATGGAGCGCTCACGCCGTAAGCAGCGTAAAGCGTTGTTTCGCTACGTATATAAATAAAAATGTGAAAGGGTTGATACTATGACTACTTTAAATAAGTAATGTGTGTGGTGATGACATCTCTCTATATTATAAAATAACGGACTATGTAAATAATACAGTATTACAACCAAGAAGGTGATAGTAAACAAATCTATCATCATGTGAAGTGTGTAACAGTGAAACAAACATTCTATCTATGTATTCTAACTACAAGAATTATTAAGAGTAACTACAGTCGCCGGAGATGAATGTACCACACCAGGAATGATTTCACATACTTCTAGAACTTCACCATCACAGTATGATAAGGTAACGACTGAACTTCAAGAAACATCAGGAGGACAGAAGAACTAATTCTGCAGCTACTTCAGGAAAAACACAGGTGACATGGAGGCTTGTCTTCCATGGTTAAGAGTTACAAAATTATAAACCCCAAAAGACAATTTAAATTATCACATTAAAGACTTTAAAACTTATGTTTAATTGTAATAACATTAAAGACTTTAGAAACCTGACATTTTAGGTAACATGTAGTATAAAATCTAATAACGCTAGTTATAGCAAAAAAGGTAAAGTTTAAATTAAAAGTTTTGTTGTTTTAGAAGATTAATAAAAAACCATTCTTCAAATGGTTAGAGTTTCGATATTGTACATGGCAAGGTGACCATAATTCAGTTAATATATTTAATCCCGGATCCGTGGAATTAATCAATAAGATGTACATCATGTTTTGAGGCCCCTTTGTAAAGTAGTAATTTATATATTTAACAATATAGTAAACTATATTGTTTGAGATGAGAACTTTCAATAGAGAACTTAATCACCAAATGTAATAAAGAGATGTCATCTAAGTACCAAGTAAAATGAGTGCATATATCAACAGTCTCCCCTTCCAAATATCCTGCTATATAAATTGTTTATTTGTTGTGATTATTTTCAGTGCTTCACAACGAAGGCAGCCGGTATAATTGGCACATCCAATTATTACTGGTTCCCTACGTTATAACTCAAGAGGAGAGGTTATAATTTTACTTTTAAGAACAGAATGAATTTTGAAATAGAAGGTCTTATAATAATGTATTATTTGTAATTTCAACAAATAAAAGAAAAGAACAATTGAGTTGCGAAAACAAGCTTTTATGTCTGATATATCTCGAGAAGCCATTTGATATTTCCGAGTGTCGAACGGGAGTCTTAATCGACATCACAAAGCTAGCAAAAGAGATCAAAGCGAACACTTCAATGAGAGTAACAGACAATGGCGAATTATCAGATAATATACCTGTAACATAAGAGATCAGGTAGGGGGATCCCTAAGTACCATACTCTTCAGTGTACTTATGGAAGAAATTATTGAGGACGTAAAGCATATGAGAGGATATAGGATAAATAAGAGTGTGTTTAATATTATATGCTATGCAGACAACGTTATTCTAATAGCGGAAAATGAAAATCACTTACAGAGACTTGTGTGTAATTTTAACAAAGCATGCCAGAAATATAACATGAAGATAGCGGATGAAATAACAAAATCAATTACGATTTCACATGACCCATTAAAACGTAAGCTTTGGTAAATGATAGAATAATAGAATAAGCAATGTAGGTAGACTATTTAGGAACAAGGCTCACAAGTAACAATAGGGCAGATGAAGGAATAGAACATCAATTGAAGAAAGCAAGAAGAATTACTGGATGCACGAATAACCTTATATGCAATAATAAATACTTCACACAAGAAGCCAAAACTAGTGTTTACAAAAGCACAATGTTTTCAGTAATATCCTATGCATCAGAGACCAATCCAGATACAACAACAACTCAAAGAAAACGGCAAACTACAGAAATGATTATATTACGGAGGGTGCTAGGAAAGACAAGTTACAATAGGTTGCCAAACAGTAGTATAAGAGAAACGTGTAATGTAACAGATATTAATTTTGGGATAAAAACGAAGGGTATGGAATGAACACATATCAAGAGTGGATGTTACAAGGCTAGCGAAAAAGGCAAGAGATAGCCAACGAAACACCAAGAGAAGCATTGGTCTGCCAAAGAAGAGGTAGAGTTAGAGCACGTAGGACCGTACTTATAGAACAAGACAGAGTCATAGGCAAGGAAGTTAAAAAGATGAAGAAGTGTATCAAAATTATCAACTCTTTCAGCTCTGTAATCTTTCAGCTCATATGTACTCTGCACAGCGCCAGTTATTGTTTCAGTAATTTTAACTTTGTTTTCACTATTTTGTTTAACTTTAAATTTAATTTTAACCCCTTCTACTTTTTCTTAATTTTATATGCGAGAGGATTTCGTTTTAAATAGTTTTAGCCATATACCACTATTTAACAAACTGTTGAATATATACTGGGAAGCCGGAAGTAAACTAAGGGACTCATCAATTGCATTTTACTGACGTTGTGGAACTAGTTACCAATTCCCCATTACTCGTTAAAAATGTGAATTTTACTGAGGTATTACAATATATATATATATATTGTAAAGATTACAACATCTATATACATATATATTACATTTGGAACAACTTAATATCGTACATAATTTAATGAAGACTTTGGTTAAGAAGCTAACAAGGAGAACAATATCTTCCAAGATGATAGTGAAGAGGAACGACTAACCATTTTAGACTGACTAGTAAGACAACTGACCGTACCCAAATTAATGATTTAGGCTAAGTGATGCAAAATACCTTCAACCCCAATTATGACATGAACTGTCAGTATTGACCAAATAAAGAATTATAAAGACAGACGGCTTATGAACCAGTACTATAAAGAAACAAATGGTTTCATTTAATGTATCATAATATCCAGATAATCGAAATACAAATTGAGGGATAATAGGCCCAAACATGTAACATTATGTAAAAGAAATATTGGTAAATAATTAAGTTAATTGATGTGATGAAAATATAAATATACCTTATTATAGATACATAAACCATACAAATAATTGTAACATATAGTGTTCATAAGATTGTCCAGTAAACAACAAATAATGACATGTTCACTATAACATTTATAACAAGAGTGAAGCATAACATAGACAGTGTCAGAGTAATTATTAAATTAACTGGCAAAAGACTAATTAGTTAGTACAGAATTTGTTTTATAAATGTGCATGTTATTAGGTTTAAGCACATTGTTTTATTATCATAGTATTTGTGTTGTTTTTTGTATGTAGTAGGTGGAACAGTTATTTTAAAGGAATATCAATTAAATGATATTAATTTCATGTTTTATGTTAACAAATATAACCATAGAACTGGTGTTAAACAGTTATAAATTGATTTGGCAAAGCAGAATAGACTATAAAAGATGTTATGGCTAAGTGTCAAACAATTATACAGTTTAGGTAAAAAACCAGTTAATTTGTTCAAGGATTCAGTAAAATCATAGCCATGTGTGCATGAATTTAAAATAATAGAATAGTATGTCTTTTGTTTTGATGAAATAATGTTATGTGTTAAACAGTTTTTATAATTGTTAAAAGATAATTTAACTGTTAAAGATTTAAAACATGGTGATGAAAATAACACCAGTACATAGGCCAGGTGAAACCAACTTTTGTAAATTTTGAATAATAATGTTAGAGATTTTGTAAAACAAAGGTGAAAGGATAAATATATTTATAGGTAATAGTGTACACAACGAATATAGAAACAAAATAATACATATCAAGTTATTTAAGAAAATTTCATATAACAAAATTGTAACATCTGTAGTTCTTAAGTAAAAATAGGCATGTTTAGTGTCTAAATGTAACAAATGTAAAGATCAAAATAATGCTGATAATGGTTTTAAATTCCCATTCAGTACAGAAAAGTTATATTAATTTAAAGATTTTGAACAAATTTCGATTTTGAAATAATGAAAGTATATGACAATATATATCCGAATTAGCCAACCAGATTCCAAGTTTACCCTTAGTAACCAGAAATTTCGGATAAATAAAATGAGACTTCTTTGACAACGAGCTTAGCGGATAGACGCGTTTGTAAAACGTCCGACATATTATATAATAAACAGTGTAAAAAACGATACAAACATATTAATAGTGTTAGAAGTAAACAACACGAACCTTTTACACTAAGAGAAGAACAACAATTATATGAGGGAGAAGACCCAAGAACCAGGAAGAAGATCTGTGGACGAGGACCCTGTATTCGACAAGAACTATAAAAGAAGAGGATTTGGTGATTTTTGACAACTTATTATATTGTACATCATCAACCACATTTGTATACACGACTTTTTAAATACTAATCAACTAAAACTACAGACACAATATAACACCAACACTAAGAACACTCACTAATAACACGATTTGAGATTGACACCTTTTCAAACACCACAAGAACCTTTGATTTACATAATAATTATTGAAGCCTGAATTTGACATAACCTATTTGAACTGATAACCACTATACAACTGCCTGTGTGCACGTTACACTATAACATTGTAATATCCTTTAATTGTAAAACTTGTGTTTTGATTTATAGAATAATATTTTGTTTAATTGTAATCCCCGAACCATATACGCCCTGAGATACTTTAATTTTTAATAGAAACGTTAACGAAGCATTGTTTTGGTCTGAAAGAAAAGAAATACTGAATGTTGGCTACCACTGCCAACTGGTAAAAAGAAGACTTATAATTTGCACCACAATTGTGATTATCCTGTTCAAATTTAAGAACCATTAAACAGTGTTTTTTCTGAATAAAGGAATTCCTATAAGGATATATGTTTGCTGCTAATTTGTGTCGTTATTATTGCTGTTCTATTTAGGAAATAAATTCACAGATTGCAGCGGACACGACGGTTGGCAACGTTGAGTGACGTCACGGAAACGTGCGGTATAGTGGGAGCAAGCGGCAAATTACGAAACCATTCGCCGTCCTACATAACACATTCATAATTACAAATTGACGACTCCAGTGCGAGTTAGTCGCTACATTATTTATCTATATTATACATTGACACTTCCAACGGGCGGTGTATGTAATTCAAGTGCACACAACACAAGATACAAGTAACCTATTCCTGATAACATTGTACGTAACGAATATATTCTTATCGTTACAAGTTGACGAACCTGAAGTGAGGCATTAACATTAGCGGTAACGAAAAAACATCGTTACAGAATTGACGAACCCAACGCGGGGCTTTACAAAAGAAGGACGTAGCCCTGTAACATCGTTACAGAATTGGCGAACCAACGTGTGAGGCGTTTAATTTAATATAAATTAAATTATAATTTATAGACAAGCAAACCAAAATAAACAAAATGAGGAAGCGAGAAACATCGCGAAGACGAGCGGTCGAAGCCGAGAAAGTAGACGAAGTAAATATGGAAGATAAAGAAGCGACACCGGTTGAGGAAATAGAAATTATAACAAGGAAAGATCCGGAGAAACAACCAAAAGGACCCACTCAAACAGAAGGCGAGAAGACGCAAGAAATGGTCAAACGTATGATGGAATTAATGCAGGAATTAAAACAGGACAATAAACAGTCTACGGAGGAGAGTAATAAGAACTTAGAAAAATTGAAGGAATAATTGAAGAAAGATTTGAGTAAGAAGATGGAGGAAATAAGCCGAAAAACGGAGGAGAGTAGTAAGAAAATGGAAGAATTAAAAACGGGCAATAAACAATCTACGGAGGAATTAAGCCGAAAATTGGAAGAGACTAATAAGAAAATTGAAGAAAAAATGGGAGAATTGAAGGAGAATAGCAAGAAAATGGAGGAGAAAATAGACGCAAATAATAAAGCATTGAGGGAAGAATTGAAGGGAAATTACCAAGAGACCATGAAAAAATTGGATGAACACAAAGAGTCATTAAAAGAGCAGTGGAATAACAAGATGGAAATTAATAACCGGCAATTGCAGGAAGAATGGGACAAGAAGCTGGAAGAACCGGTGACTGAAATTAAAAGGGTAGAATCCGAGACCAAGGAAAAGTGTGAGCGGATGAACCAAGAGATACTGAGCGTCCGGGAAGAAACGAATGGACGAGTTGAAAATATAAGAACCAACCAAGCAGTGATGGGAGAGAGATTAGAAGGTATGAGTACTAGTCTCAATCGAGTACAAGACCAAACAACTGCTCATAGAGATGAAATCAATTCCCTAAAAAACAGACAATGTACCGGTGCACATACAACATGCGAGGAAAATCGAGAAGTGATCGATTTCCAAAACTATAGAAGAAACCCCATGCTATTTTTAGAACGGGTAGAAGAGAAGATAGCCAAAACCGGAGAAGACAGATGGTTTGTAATAAGGAGCATGCTAGACGAAATGTTCCGAAAAGTATATGACAATTGGTGGACGGCGATGCGGCCGAGTATACAGAACTTCGAAGAGTTTAAAAAGCAGTTCAAATCTAAATATTGGTCTGATGCCACGCAACACATGATAAGAAGTGACATAGGATTGGGCCGATATGACCTGCACGGCAAGCAAACTCCTACCGCATATTTTCTTGGCAAAATAAATATAGCCAGATATTTAGAGCCTGCAATTCCTACAGAATGTTTAGTGCAGCTATTAGCTTACCACTATGGTGGCGAAATTACAAGAGGCCGAATAAACGGACGCATACAAACCATCGAGGAGATGTCAACACTATTAGCGGAGATGGAACAAGAGAAGAACTTCCTCCAGTACCGACGAAGGAACGATGAAATAAATAGAAATAATGGTCGCCGCGACGCCCAATATGAAAACAACGGGCAACGACCGAACAATAGTTATAACAACAACGGTAACCACTATCAACGCGGTTACCAAAACCAGAATAATACTTACAACTATCCACGAAATAATGCGAATAATAACAACAATAACAACAACCACTATTACCGTAGCCCTCCTACAAATAATAACAATAATGGATACCAGCGCGCCAATGACAGAGACCACCAGTACCAGAACAACCGAGGTTATAACAACAACTATGATAACCGATACAGGCATAATAATAACGGCAATAATAGCAATCAAAATCAAACATATCGAAGACAAGTGAATTATGTAAGGATTGACGATAGAGATGTGGGAAGACGTTGGTACCAGGGACGAGCAAATTATAATGGGAACCGTGGAAGAAGTTTTCAGGAAGAGAGTAACCAGCACTACCGCGATGAACATCGGCGAAGTAGAAGCTGCGACGACAACAGAGATAAGCGAAACTCAGTGACGTTCAATAATAACGCCATTGAGGTACAAGAGTCACAGAGTAGAGACAGACCCAATCAATCAGACAACAGGACCAAGGAGATCAGCCCTGATTTAAACGGACCGCGGCAGTGAAAATCCATCAGGTCCCATCACTGAACCGGCAATTTGGGTACTTACTAGGACGAGACAAAATGACTGACGATACATTGACGAAAGTGCACAATCACTTCTTAAAAAAAATGTTAGAGAAGAACTACTGAACGAAGACACGATAACGCAAAATAGTTCGAAAAATGAGATCGTTTATATCATCGCCCAAGTGAATGGATTAGAGACAAGATGTATGATAGAAACGGGCGCAAACGTGTCGTTAATCGACAACAATGAATACATCAAAATTCAAAAATATAGTAAGGCCATCTTACCAACTTTACCAATTCAAAATATAATTTTAATCGGAGCCACTGGAAGGCAAAACAAGTCAATAAGAAAACAGGTATCATTAACAGTGACCAGCAGAAATGTAGCTATACATATGATTTTTCTAATAGCTAGTAATCTACCATTTAATCTACTAATAGGCTGCAATATTTTGAGAAAATACTCAGCAATAATTGACATGAGACAGGCCATATTGTCATTAAAAGTGGATAATATAGAATGGACAGCAAAATTAGTAGAAAATAAAAATGTACCTTCATGCAACAGTATAAGAAAATTCAATAATAATCAAGATGAGTCATGGAATGTAAGAAGGGAATACTATGGGTGTGAAGATAGTTTATGGTTGGAAAAATTAGAAGAGATCCGACAATTTCGGTCAGAACAAAATGAATGTAATTTAACCACACAACAAATAGAAAAGTTAATTTCAATATATAATAAATACCGCTATGTTTTTTCTGATATACCTGGCAAAGTAAAAGATTATCAATTTACACTACAATTCAAGGAGCCTGTAAATTTTAATAAAAAATCATATCCCGTTGCTTATGCATTAAAAGAAGCAGTGAGGACTGAACTAGACAAAATGATAGCAGAAGATATCATCGAGTATAGCTGTTCACCATATACAAGTCCGTTAATAGCCGTTCCCAAGAAAGATGGCAAAGTACGACTCTGTTTGGATGCTAGAGAGATCAATAAGATCATAGTTAATGACAGAACATCTCCCGGAGAGATTGAGGAGATACTGAAAAAATTCAATAGCATACAATTTATTAGCACCTGGGATACGGTTTGTGGGTATTGGCAGGTGGAGTTACACCCAGATAGTCGAAAGTACGTCGCCTTTATTTTCGAAGGAAGGAACTACCAGTTCAAGAGACTACCGTTTGGACTGGTAAACTCAGTAGCTGTATTCGTAAGATGTATGGACCAGGTGTTGGGTCCAGATACTATTCCATATACCACAGTCTATGTTGATGACTTGTTGATTACTTCAGTGAATTGGGAAGACCATTGTGACAGAGTAGGACAAGTATTACAAAAACTATCAGACAATAACGTTACCCTAAAACTTCAAAAATCCAAGCTTATCGCCAGTGAAGTCCAATTCCTGGGTTTTAATCTAACAAGACAAGGAATAACACCATCCAATGAAAAAATTGAAGCTATCCAGAAGTTCCCAAGTCCTAAAAATAAAAAGCAACTTCAATCATTTCTGGAACTTTGCAATTATTATAGGAAGTTTCAGAGAAATTATTCTGAAATGACAGCAAAGTTTTCTCCACAATTATCCTGTAAGAACAAATGGTCCTGGGGACAGGAACAAGACAATTTACTCCAAATGATCAAGCATGATTTCCTAAGTTCAGTTGTATTAAAACATCCTAATTTCAATCAACCTTTCTTCATGAACTGTGATGCCAGTGATATAAGTTTAGGATCTGTATTATATCAAGAAGATAGTGAGGGAGAACTTCAGGTGGTGAGTTTTGCAAGCAGAATACTTAATGGATGTGAACGCAATTATAGTGTAACGGAAAAGGAGTTATTAAGCGTTGTATTCGCTTGTGGGAAATTCAGAACCTACATTCTTGGATACCCGATAACTGTGAGGAGCGATCATAAGTCAATATCTTTCCTAAAAAATTGCAAGATTAACCATGGGAGATTGACAAGGTGGATACTCGCACTACAGGAGTACCATAAAAATTGGGAGTATGTTCCAGGAAAACAGAATATTGCTGCAGATATATTGTCCCGGATTAACATAGAACAACAAACTTTTGAAGGGGGAAAAGAAACAATCATAAAGGTATACACTATAATAAAAAACAAGTCAGATTTGGAAAACATCATGAAATCAATTTTACAACAACAAACAGTGAATACAAAAATCAACAATTTTAGACAAAGACTGATTCAACAGGATGAAAAAATCATTGCATATTACTGTCTACATGAAGACATATTATTTTACAAACCAAATAATAACCAAGGATCATGGAAGGTGGTGATACCTAAAGCGTTAGAAACAGAATTAATACTGGACTACCATAGTCGATATGGGCATATGGGTGCATTAAAAGTAATGAAGGCACTTGAGGAACACACTTACATTAAGAATATCAACAGAAGAGTTAGAGAATGTATTCGGCAGTGTCACATCTGTCAATTGGCAAAATGCAATAACGAAAAAACAGAAGGAATTATGCAACCTATTACATCAACTGGTAAATTAGAGAGAGTATTTTTAGATGTGTGTGGACCGTTACCTCGTAGTGGAGGGAGAAAACAGTATAAATTTATTATAATCATGTTCGACCATTACTCCAAGTTTACAAAACTATACCCCATTAATCGGGGAACTACAAAAAAGATTTTGCAAATAGTGATCCAACAATATATACCAGAGTTAGGAGCTCCACGATCAATTATTACCGATCACGGAACTCAGTTTCGAGGAAGGGTATGGAAGGAGACTTTGTTAGACTTAGGTGTCAAGACATATAAAACATCTGTCTATCACCCAAATAGCAACCCGGCGGAAAGAGTACTGAGGGAGGTCGGCCGTATACTCAGAACATATTGTTTTGATAAACACCAGGAGTGGAGTGACTACATTACACAAACAGAGAGCTTTATCAACTTAGCTTACCATGAAGCAATACAAGATACTCCATATACCATAATGCATGAAAGACTACCACCCCGAGAAATTAGTGAAATAATCAATTTCCCAAACAACCCAGCTTACCAGTTCGACAACGTGAGATTCCACAGCAAACTGAATGAACAAGTGGAGAAAAGAAGGAAAAAATATAAAATAATTCAGCAGAAAATGATCCAGTACAAGATTGGAGACAAGGTATTGTTAAAAAACCGCGAATTGCCAAGTTCTAAGGAAGGAATAGCAAAAAAGCTATTATTACTGTATAGTGGACCATATGTTGTTATAAAAAACAATAACAATAATACTTATGTCATTAGTGATGTGGAAACAAAAAAGATTAAGGGGACATACAACCAAGTTTCCTTAAAAATGTATTATGAACCTAATAAACAAAGTTGAATAAAACCACAAAATTCTAAAAATAGAGCAAGATCAACTTACAACTAATTATTTATGAGAATTAATATGGAACTAAAGAATTTATTATTATAATACAACAAAATTCTAAAGAAATAGTAAGATCAACTTACTACTATTTATTTATGAGAATTAATTTAGAACTGAAGAATTTATTATTACAATACCACAAAATTCCAAACAAATAGTAAGAACTACTTACAACTAATTATTAATGAGAATTAATTTGGAACTGAAGAATTTATTATTATAATACCTCAAAATTCAAAGAATATAGTAAGCTCACCTTACCAACTTTGATAATCCAGATTATAATTTTAAATGAAGCCAAATAAACAACTTTGAATATCTCAGAATTCAAATAAATAGTAAGGACAACTTACAGTACAGTTTGATAATGTTATTATGAATCAAGCAGATAAACAACTGGGAATAAATTTCCAAATTCTAAACAAAATAAGCACCTCTTATTATATATAATTATGAACTTATTATTGGAATATAAAAGGAAGATGCAACATCCATAAATTAGAAGAAACCATAGTGCTATAAAACGAATAAGAAAGGACAAATGTAGACAATCGACGATGAAAATAAGACAAGACTAGAAACGAATTTACTATAAATAACCTGTCATGATTGTGAGAGAATCCACAGCAACTATAGATACAGATACTTGTTATGTTTTAATTGAATGAAAATAGTGAATGAAAAAATGAAGATTAAGTAGTACTGATAAAGAAGGAAAGAAGATAGTACCAATTGAAAATAAAAAATGTTATTAATATCGCCACAAGAAAATAAACATCTGAAAGTATCAATGGAAAGAAATATTTAGATCTGAGAAGTTAGACTGAGTGAACAATCCCAAGAATATATTATATTATTTTTATTTGATTTAGTCGTGAATAGACTAGTGATTATTAAATGTGATTGACTGACGAGAGGTCAAGAGAGCCCCCGACTGATTCCAGAATATATGGTGATTAATTTGTTAGGGAAGTAACATGTTCCAGGGATAGAACACTTATATTTAAAGACTAGTATACCAGATCATAATAAGAATAACACATGATAATGTGAAAGATAAGATAATTGATAATTTCAACAAAAACAATATTTTATTAAAATGATCAAATTTGGTGGCAGGGTAGTATGTAACATTATATTTGGAACTACTTAATATCGTACCTGATTTAATGAAGACTTTGGTTAAGAAGCTAACAAGGAGAACAATATCTTCCAAGATGATAGTGAAGAGGAACGACTAACCATTTTAGACTGACTAGTAAGACAACTGACCGTACCCAAATTAATGATTTAGGCTAAGTGATGCAAAATACCTTCAACCCCAATTATGACATGAGCTGTCAGTATTGACCAAATAAAGAATAATAAAGACAGACGGCTTATGAACCAGTACTATAAAGAAACAAATGGTTTCATTTGATGTATCATAATATCCAGATAATCAAAATACAAATTGAGGGATAATAGGCCCAAACATGTAACATTATGTAAAAGAAATATTGGTAAATAATTAAGTTAATTGATGTGATGAAAATATAAATATACCTTATTATAGATACATAAACCATACAAATAATTGTAACATATAGTGTTCATAAGATTGTCCAGTAAACAACAAATAATGACATGTTCACTTTAACATTTATAACAAGAGTGAAGCATAACATAGACAGTGTCAGAGTAATTATTAAATTAACTGGCAAAAGACTAATTAGTTAGTACAGAATTTGTTTTATAAATGTGCATGTTATTAGGTTTAAGCACATTGTTTTATTATCATAGTATTTGTGTTGTTTTTTGTATGTAGTAGGTGGAACAGTTATTTTAAAGGAATATCAATTAAATGATATTAATTTCATGTTTTATGTTAACAAATATAACCATAGAACTGGTGTTAAACAGTTATAAATTGATTTGGCAAAGCAGAATAGACTATAAAAGATGTTATGACTAAGTGTCAAACAATTATACAGTTTAGGTAAAAAACCAGTTAATTTGTTCAAGGATTCAGTAAAATCATAGCCATGTGTGCATGAATTTAAAATAATAGAATAGTATGTCTTTTGTTTTGATGAAATAATGTTATGTGTTAAACAGTTTTTATAATTGTTAAAAGATAATTTAACTGTTAAAGATTTAAAACATGGTGATGAAAATAACACCAGTACATAGGCCAGGTGAAACCAACTTTTGTAAATTTTGAATAATAATGTTAGAGATTTTGTAAAACAAAGGTGAAAGGATAAATATATTTATAGGTAATAGTGTACACAACGAATATAGAAACAAAATAATACATATCAAGTTATTTAAGAAAATTTCATATAACAAAATTGTAACATCTGTAGTTCTTAAGTAAAAATAGGCATGTTTAGTGTCTAAATGTAACAAATGTAAAGATCAAAATAATGCTGATAATGGTTTTAAATTCCCATTCAGTACAGAAAAGTTATATTAATTTAAAGATTTTGAACAAATTTCGATTTTGAAATAATGAAAGTATATGACAATGTATACCCGAATTAGCCAACCAGGTTCCAAGTTTACCCTTAGTAACCAGAAATTTCGGATAAATAAAATGAGACTTCTTTGACAACGAGCTTAGCGGATAGACGCGTTTGTAAAACGTCCGACATATTATATAATAAACAGTGTAAAAAACGATACAAACATATTAATACTGTTAGAAGTAAACAACACGAACCTTTTACACTAAGAGAAGAACAACAATTATATGAGGGAGAAGACCCAAGAACCAGGAAGAAGATCTGAAGTGGACGAGGACCCTGTATTCGACAAGAACTATAAAAGAAGAGGATTTGGTGATTTTTGACAACTTATTATATTGCACACATCAACCACATTTGTATACACGACTTTTTAAATACTAATCAACTAAAACTACAGACACAATATAACACCAACACTAAGAACACTCACTAATAACACGATTTGAGATTGACACCTTTTCAAACACCACAAGAACCTTTGATTTACATAATAATTATTGAAGCCTGAATTTGACATAACCTATTTGAACTGATAACCACTATACAACTGCCTGTGTGCACGTTACACTATAACATTGTAATATCCTTTAATTGTAAAACTAGTATTTTGATTTATAGAATAATATTTTGTTTAATTGTAATCCCCGAACCATATACGCCCTGAGATACTTTAATTTTTAATAGAAACGTTAACGAAGCATTGTTTTGGTCTGAAAGAAAAGAAATACTGAATGTTGGCTACCACTGCCAACTGGTAAAAAGAAGACTTATAATTTGCACCACAATTGTGATTATCCTGTTCAAATTTAAGAACCATTAAACAGTGTTTTTTCTGAATAAAGGAATTCCTATAAGGATATATGTTTGCTGCTAATTTGTGTCGTTATTATTGCTGTTCTATTTAGGAAATAAATTCACAGATTGCAGCGGACACGACGGTTGGCAACGTTGAGTGACGTCACGGAAACGTGCGGTAGGCCTATAGTGGGAGCAAGCAGCAAATTACGAAACCATTCGCCGTCCTACATAACACATTCATAATTACAAATTGACGACTCCAGTGCGAGTTAGTCGCTACATTATTTATCTATATTATACATTGACACTTCCAACGGGCGGTGTATGTAATTCAAGTGCACACAACCCAAGATACAAGTAACCTATTCCTGATAACATTGTACGTAACGAATATATTCTTATCGTTACAAGTTAACGAACCTGAAGTGAGGCATTAACATTAGCGGTAACGAAAAAACATCGTTACAATATATATATATATATATATATATATATATATATATATATATATATATTGTAAAGATTACAACATCTAAGGAAAGTGAAAAATTATTATAGCAGTGTTACAACGGAAAAGCATTCTAGCTTCTGAAAGTCTTGGTGCTTGTCAAAGATTAAAGCGTTGTTAAACGTGTGGATCTGTTATATTTGACAAAATTGTTCAAAATCTGATACCTCGTAGTGGAAATTCTGTTATTGATAAATTTAAAATATGTAAATAAATCTCTAATTTGTAAGATATACAGAAAGTATAAAATTATATCAAAGGAGATTAACGATAATTATATTTGAAAATTACGTACGAATTAAATGTCTTCGTACAACGGAACAAACAGTAATCAACAATTGGATATTAGATTGGTACACAAATTGTTTATACATAAGCAGTCGACATATAGCATAGTGTGTCAATTTGTTTGTTTAATTAATTAAAATATCATTACATATAGTAATTAAATTGTAATACTGTATAAATTAAGTTCTGTCATACTATAATTTTCTCGTTTTATTAATGATAATATTGGAAGATGTAAACAAACTATGTTAAGTCTTCACTTATACAATGATACATATTACATACGCACGCACACTCACTCACATACACGAAAACGTTCACCCAAATGTTTAATTGTTCTGTTGCGTTTGACATTTCTTTTGTATTTAATACACAGGTCCTGAAGATGACAATAAACATTGTCGAAACGTCGACATAAATAAATAAAAATTTGTGTTATTTTTGACCGATCCTCACTAACCTCTACTGAAAAAGAAGTATATTCAGAGTTTTGTACTGACATACGAATTTAATAATCGTAACACTAATAGTAACAACTATTCTGTTAATAGGAAAATAATACAAAAGGGCTCCACTACCGTCTGTGCATTTTGCACTTATAGAAATTCTGCCCCACGGTATCGATCCCGTCACCACTACAGAGCGCAGAGACATAAATCTAACCGTAGCACCTACAGTGAAATATTTATTGCCACCGCCAATTTAATTCTCTTGGCCTGCTCTTCAAATCGTACTTCTTTGGACAGCAAAACATTGACACATTCTGAAGTATTTGGTGTATTTTAAAATATAACTAAGAAAATGTTGATCTCGAAAAAAAAAGTTACAACGTATTCAATAACTGCAATTTACAAAGCACTGTCCACACACACACACACACACACGCGCGCGCGCGCGCGCACACACAAACTAAAATTACAACAATAGCTATATAAAGTTTGTCTGTACAACATGACGAATTGCAGTCAATGAAGGAAGAAAATTCCAGGTTCTACGAGAAGTCGATCTTCATATCTACTATATTCTACACATCTGGTCAGTCCTACTTATAGCTTATACTACTAAAACAAACGTAATCATGTACCATTACACAACAAAAAACTCATACAATATTCTATTAAGATACCTGCGATGCTGAAAACAATTATTACAACCGCTACTTGAAAGCAAAATAAAACGATAGACAGTATTAAATTTAGAAAAGTTTCTAAAAATAATTAGGTTTTTGCAGTGTAATTAAATTGTTCAGTAAAAAACAAATTTATGCAAGTTGCCAACTAGTTGAATGTTGTTCAGGTAAAAAGCCGAAATATTTTTGACTTCAAGATTTGTAGCCAAATAGAGTAATTCAAAGATTTGTTCTTTGAGTTTATGAGATGAACATTTTTGCAGTTGATTTTATTTTTGTCATTGTTATTTTAATATTAGATAAACGTTAAGGTTTGCTTAGTACGTTACTTTTAATACATACCAAACTGTCTGAAATTTTGTCAGCCTTCATCTCATAGATCAGCGTCGAAGTTTTAAACAACATACTACAAGAGTACATTTTATTGACGTGAATACTCTAGTTTATTAGCTTACAGTATTACCGATTTCTTTGTTTTGAAAACGTTGTTTTGTGAAGCACCTTGTGTTAGTAATACCTTGCTTCTGAGAGTATAAAATTTGTACTGTATTCCACAAGTGGGTTCCACAACGTACCAGATGAACGTCTGTGGTCATAAAAACATCATAATTATAGCAAAGGGTTTAAAGAATTTAGAACTTACATTAATTAATAAAACTGGTAAAGCCAATATAACGGATTCACAAGATACAGCTATATACTACATTGTCTAAATCAGAATTCCTGGATCTCTACAATAACTGTAGAAGCGTAGGATGTTACATTTCCGGCGTGTGGGTAGCCACTTGCTGGATGTTAATGAATTATCTGACATACCATTGCATGGCTGAGATGTAGCTCAGCTTCCTGAGTTAAATATTTATGGAACTTACCGCCAGACGTCTGCAGTAAAATTACGCATTCCAACCTTGTTATGCGCGTCGAATTATATACTCCGTTAATGCATTTACTCAGCATACATTGAAAACTTGATTAACGCAGGCTGAAAAAGGCTTTGCAAGTAGAGCAGAATATTATTGTTTCTGTTCCACATTACTTATTATTCGACTACAGACAAAGAAAGTTTGTTTTCCTAAAGACAAAGAAAAATTATGTCTTCTCGTTTTCTCAGCTTATAGGCATACATATATATTGCGACAACACAATTGAATTAATTTTTGCGCATAGGATTAATATGTGTGTGTTTTATAAATCAATAAGTCTATATTGGAGGTATTAATTATAATTTATTGCACACCAAATTACTACTGGTTCATACGATATATTTTAGACATACACAAATTAAATGAATTTTGATTATTGTTTGAAAAGTGTTCATATAAATTTCAGATCTGTAACTTTTACTTGAATGGTGATGATCCAATATGATGCGGCGAGATGGCTGACGGCGATGCGTAGATCACGCGTGTCCTTCCCTCGTAGACTCTGCTGGGCTGGTGTCCTGCTGAAACACGCTGAACCTGCTCGTCGAACTGCGACACTGCCTCGCTGCGACAACATTGAATATTGATTGTTAAAAGTTTAAGAATGTTTTTATATTGTTTTAAACAGCTTACGACTCTCAAGGTGTAATGTGGGTGTTAATTAAAAGCGGTGTATAAGCTCACACCTTCAGGAATGTCTTCAAGTGTCCTCGCGTCAACCAGTTCTATCGCGGTCGATAGAACTCCCTATGAGGAAATCTTGAACTAACACGGATACAACAACAACAAAATTAACAATTATATTATGACAACTGAATTACTTGGATCTGTGTACAAACTCACACAGAGTTCCAAGTTTTGAGTACACCTTTCGCACAGTTTACAAGTTCCCGCAAGAGAAACTTCTTGAACGCGAACCGCACGTTTAATAAACGAAGGCTCAAGATGAACTAACTTCGATCTGCACCTGGCAACAGACAATTTTCAATGAATTTGCTGCGTTCTAATAGGCCAATTACCAGTCACATGATAAATGCACACGGCCCGCATATTTTTTCATGCAACATTTTGCATCGAATAGGCATAAGCCTGCATAGATAATTATCAGGGATTTTATTACATCACGCTTGAGTGAGTTTCATATAAAGTTTTCATATAACAAAACTCATATTTCACAGTTATTTTAAAATCATAGAAAATAGGGAAATTTTATCTAATATTTAACTTTATGTCTTGTTCAAGTCTCATGTCAGACGGATAATTATAACGGACACTATAGAAAAACATTAATAACTCGCGCATCAGCGCACACTTTCACAAAAACATAACATAGAAAAATAACAAATAAAATCTTTAAGAGTTTGACCTATTCTAATTTCTTATCGGTACTACAATATAAAATTTATAACTAAAAAACCAATTTGAACAAAAGAAAAATTTAAACAGGCGAATGTCCATCATCCATGCATAATACATAGTTCATTGCTTATCATGATCCTGTGTTCCATCGCAGTATATATATATATATATATATATATATATATATATTGTAAAATATTATACCGCGTGTCGTTACTATTATATTAAAATATTTAATGTTTGTGTAATTGGAAGTTTTATCGAACGTAAATTTTGTCGTTCGTAAGCGTCTGGTAGCCTGCGTGCCTTACCTGTCCCTTCTCGCACTTTTGTAACTCCCGATAGGCGCCAAATTGTTTTACGAGAAAACAATTAAAAATTTTTACCTGTATGGTTTGACAGTGCACTAGTGTAAATTTGAATCGTTCGCCGACTGGCATGAAACCGATTCTCGTTTGAGTGGGGGAAAATGTGTTGCCAACTTGAATAATGTTGGTTATGTTGACTCACTGCTATTAAACAAAACATACATATTATTCTCTATAAATAAATACTGGACAGTTCTTCTCGGTACACACTTTTTTATTTAGGCTCAAAATGATTAGTTCTTGTTAACGCATTATACAAAATAATAATTGATATAATAATTTTAGCATCGGCAAAATATAGTCGTTCAGTCAGCGTATTGCTGGGTTGGCAGTGCAATGTTTCTATTACATGCAAGACAGCGTTGGTTATTATTTACAAAATTAAATCTGCCTATACAGTCCTTTTAAGTACGATACAGAAGTTTTTATAACAAGATAACAAATTAGAACATATCATTTAAAGTTTGTGATCATTAAAATTACACAAGGTTTGCTATAAATTAAATATTGTGGTGTTGAAGTGTGACAGTGTCGTTGTGTAACATAGGTTATCATGTGTTCATTCAATGTTTACAAAGTTATTTCTTTATTTCATCAATCCTTGAAAATATATTCAGTGATAGTGAGAGTTTTATTATATAGTTAGAATTTTTGAAAGAGAATTTGTTTTATAATAATCAAATAATTTCAGCAATACTCAACGTTAGTAGATATGATGGGTATTGTCAGTCGTCAATGTAAAGTAATGGGTCGATGTTGATTCTTCCTACTTCAGTGTCTTGGGCTCAAAAATTGGTTGTCATCTTCTTCAAGTCGAATTACAGGTATTTTCCGGTCATCGGGATTAATTCCGAGCTGGTCCTTAGTGTAGATTAATTGTAATGGCCTCTTATCTGTTGTCCTGGTACTCCTTCTCAAAATTGTGGGCACTTATACTGTTTTTCTGTTGAAAATTTGGGTCCTTCACGGCGTGGCGTCTCTCCAGTTTAGCGTCACTACATCAAGTATTGTTCCTAACTGAAATTAGTCAATATTCGGTTGTTGTCATGGTTACTCAAAGTTTTTGATTGGCTGAAATTGGCTAAAGAGTATTGTTAGGGTATTTGAATTTTTATGTAAACTGGTTACAGATCTTCTAAATGTAATTAATCTTCAGTACTCCCTTTTTAGTAGTAAATATTATGACCACTGTTCATATTTTGTCTCAAGGATTAATTTGACATCCAATATTATAGTGTTCACTTAGGTATCAACATTTTGACAGTTTTGTGAATTTTATTTAATTATACTGTTTTCTTAATTTACATTATTATCATAATATTTCTGCCTTAACATGATTGTCTATTTGTATTTCATAGTTTATGTGGTTTAGTCTTCCTAACGTCAGTGTTTAATTCTATAAATTGTAGTTTTTTGTAGTTGACAGTTGGGAATTTGCTTAGGCTTAAACAGCAATTGACTATTTTTCTTTAATTACTGATATTACATTTTATTCTCCTTGTAATGGGTCCTGATTGTTTTAATACAAGATTCTGTTCATTTGTTCAATGTTTAAGTCGGTTCTTGTAATTGTGTGTAATTTTATTGTTTTCCTATAATAATTTGTCTACTGTCATAACTCACTTTTAGTCTCATTGTATCTGAATGTATTGCTTGTTTCTTGTTTACTGGTTCCTGTTGGTTTGAAAATCTTATTTCTTACAACATATAACATAACATCTAATGGTTTTAAAAATTCCCATAGCTATAATTCTTACCATTAAACATAATTATTTGGAACATAAACCTTAGTCATTAAAACGTAATTCTTAATCATTTAACACATACTTATTTGAAATATACTATCCACTCATACTCTTCAGTGAGTAATAATTATTTTATAGTGTCATCAAAGGAAAACAAACATATAAACATTGATTAATCTTTTAGATTGTAATAGAAAATCCTTACCACTAAACTTATTTGACCTTGTGTCATTAATTATGTAACCTTATCCTATTTCACTATCTCTTACTAAATCATATAATGATTATTAATTGTTTTTATAATTTAATCTTATAGAAACTCTCTATATGGTGATTTAACACACTAATAGTCTATGTTTCTTAACTTTCCTAAAACTATGAATTGTCCCTTAGGCCTACAATATTAATTAACACACATTTAAAAACCATAGTAATTAGTGATTACTAATACTAACTTAAGTTTAATAATATTAGTTTGTGTAGTTACATTTTGGGTGTCCACTCATATTGGCATTTCCACTATCACAGTCCTTCCTGTGTTTGGCCAATATTAGATCCCACTCACACATAACTTATCACTTATAATTTAGTTTATTCACTTATAAACTTTGGACACTGCTTTATCAGTGTTTTTATCACTTTTTAATGGGGTTTATTCTCACTTTGGGGTCTTAACACTAACACCTTACACTCAATCTTCTTTTAGTGTTACTGGTGGGTGAATATTATTGTATTGCTTACTAAAAAATTCTCTTTCTTACATCTATTTAGAAAATGTTTACCATCATTACAATTTACTACTCTCATTCTATTGTGTTTTATTGTACAACTGATATGTTAGTATCGTGCTAATGTGATTTGTCCTAGTTCACTCTATCTGTTTGGGTTATTGTGCCCTTCTATATCTTAAGTACTTAATAATTAGTATTTCCAACTTGTCTGTCCTTACAATTATTAATGTTATATACAATTTTCATTAGTGAGTCTATTTCTTTGGTTTTACACAAGTTTTGTATTCCTTCTTCGTTCACTTTATTTTGTCATACTTTATACGTCACTTCCTTAGTGTTGTGGCTGATTGTACGCGTATCATTACACTTCCATGTTAATTGTTTGTTAGTCACTATTCTTCTTATTTACACACTTATGTTGGTGCGGTGGCTAGTTCTAGTCCATTTGCAGTTGTCATTATTTATGTTATTCTTGGTCTTTTGGGGCTAGTTCTACTCTCTCACTTACCATCTATTGGGCTATTCAGGTTAAATCGCCTTATTTCTGTATTTACCATTTTGGTTTGTTTGTTTGTTACTACTTTATTAATATAACTTACTGTTCCGACTACCTTGATATGTCTGATCGTTTTATTATTCTGATTCACCCATTCTTCAATTCTAATTCATCCCTTTTTATATCTAGTGTTAATGATTAAATAATTTATCTTGTCATGTTTTCTTCATTATGGTTAGGTGGAGATATGTACCATTACATATTGCCCTGCCACTAAAATTGATTATTTCAACAAATATCGTTCAGTTTATTGATTGGAATTATCAATCATTATTTCATTTTATTTTCTCAATCACTGGTTATTTTAGAGCAATAGGTTCTTTTTATTTTTGAGTGTCAATATTCTTCTTGATCTTTGTATCGTATTTTAGTTTAATGTTCTTATCCCTTTGATATCTAATTCCCTAAAATTTTTCCGTATCATTGCATTGAATCGGATCGGAGGGGTACTTTTGACTCCATTGCTCCGTCGTAAAATACACATTTGATTGCTGGACTTATCTACAGTCAATCATTATAAAATTATACAAGTAGTCTTAGTGCGACTATTAAATATTATTTGTAGGATTCTTCACATTATTATTATTTAGTTTATACAATACATTATTTCAAATTATATTCCTTTCCTTTTTTTCACACTCTCTAGCTCTTCGTGATTCTATATTATTAGTGGGTATGGTATACATGATCTTTTTAATATTTGTTTTGTTTATTTTTCCTACTGTTTAACACTAGTTATTTATTAATTGGTTTCGGGATGTTTTTTTCTCGTTTTTAATAATATTTTTTTATAGAGGTTTCGTTAAATGTCCCTTTTATTCTTTGTGTCTTTGGGTCTACGATCTCATATGTATTATTTCGGTTGTCTTTGCTTACTATGTAGGGTCCTGTGTACAGTAACAATAGCTTCTTGGCTATCCCTTCCATGGTGCTTGGTAATCCTCTGTTTTTAAGTAATATTTGCTCTCCAATCTGATATTGTATGGGTTTCTGTTGCATTTGCTTATATTTTTCTCTGATTTTGTCAGTCTTTTCTAGTATTTTATTATGAAATTGCACGTCATCAGATATAAATTTGGATTTTCCAGCTTGAGGGTTATATGGTTATTTGATAGTTTTTTCAGCACATATTCTACTCGGTGAGAATGTTCGTCCCACACATCTGAAGCTATTAACAAGTCGTCTACATAGACTGTTGTGAACTGCAACGCATCTGGTCCAAGTATTTGGTCCATAATTTTTACAAATAGTGCTACCGAATTCACCAATCCGAAGGGTAATCTTTTGAATTGGAAGTTCCGTCCTTCAAATATAAACGCCATGTACTTTCTGGTGGATGGGTATAATTCAATCTGCCAATAGCCGCAGATAGTGTCCCATATACTGATGAATTTGGTTCCATAGAATTTTTTCAGGATCTCATCTATTTCTCCTGGGGATGTACGATCATTTACTATGTACTTATTGATCTCACGGGCGTCTAGACATATTCTCACTTTCCCGTGTTTCTTTGGAACTGCAAGGATAGGGCTGGTGTAGGGTGAGTAGCTTGGTTCAATTATGTCTTCAGCTATTAATCGATTGCTTTCTGCTCTCACCGCCTCCTTTAATGAGAATGCGACCGGGTTCGCATTTTTTTATCAAGTTGACAGGCTCTCGGAATTGAATCTCGCACTGATAATCTCTGACCTTTCCAGGTGTATTTGAAAATACGTGCTTGTAACGCTTATATACTTCGATCAGTTGTTCAGCTTGTTGAGCTGTTAATTGAGCGCTCGTTTTCTCTCTCTGGAAAGTTCCGATTTCTTGGAGTTTTTCTTGCCATAGTTCTTCATTGTCGGTCTCGTCATAAATCCCATTATTTAGTACATGTTCTCCAGCATTTCTGTACTTTTGGATATGGTACATTGTTTCATGTGGCTGTATTTCTTCACTATTGTTCAGTTCAGCTATCCACTATATGTCACCTTTCTTCAAAATAAGTTTGTATTTGCTCAGGTCAATTATGGCTGAGTACTGGCGCAGCATATCGCAACCAATTAGCATCCGGAATGGCAATCTATTGGCTACTAAAAATGTCATTGTCACGGTTTGTCCATTGCTTGTCAGTTCGAGTTGCACTTGTTTTCGGACGGTTCTGTTTTGTCGTCCGGTCGCTACTACAAGGACAATGTTGCTGATGGGTAGCGTAAGTATGACTGTTTTACTTGCTTCTTGAATTGTCTGAAGCTCAATACTGTCGATTAATGAGATATTGGATCCAGTGTCTATCATAATTTGTGCTGGTACTCCGTTGACTTGCGTTGAAATATAAGCAATCTCGTTATGTTTACTATCAGATTGGTTGCTACCTTCTTCGAGGAGTTCCTCTATAATATTCTTCAGATAATTATTGCGCACGATTGTAATTGTGCGTTCGCCGTTGGTTTGAGTAACGATGCGATTTAACCCAATAGAATGGTTCAGGGAGGGTATAAGTAGTTTTTTCACTGCCGCTCCTAGTTTAACGTCATCTCGGACTGATTGTTACGATCGTCTTGCTGATTTGTTGGCGGTCTTCCGCTCGTTGACGGTCGGGGTTCAGGCTGGTTGTGATCCTCTTCGTACCGGTCACGCCTGTACACTTCTTGGCTTCGACTCCGGCCCGTGTTGGTTCTGGTGTCACGTCCGTAATTACGATCACTGTATCGGTGTCCGTACGCATTCCGGTCGGCACTTCGTCGTCCTTGATAGTATGATATATTTCTACCGTCACTTTCGGCCCTCACGTAATGCACTTGACGATAGTTGCGATCGTTATTATTTCGATTTCTATTGTCACTCGGGTTGTTATTGTAATTAGGCCGGTTGTAATTAGTGTTATTCGGCCTATAGGGTTGATGCGTATTATTTGGCCGGTTGTATGGATTGTTTGTGTTGTTTGCCCTATTATTATTGTTATAATTGTTATTTTGTTGGCTAGCCGGATTATTGTTATTTCTATTCTGCGGCTCGTTAGGCGGGTTATTCACTTGGTTACGGTTATTATAATTAAAACGGTAATTGTTGTTATTGTTCGGGTAACCGTTGTTAAAATTTTGTTCTCGCTCCTGTCGTCCCGCTGTCGGCTCCTACGATAATAACGTTCTCGCTCGTAATCTTCCAACAGGGCTGCCATGGACTGTATAGTTTTTATTTGGCTTCCTAGCCGCGCTCTAGATACACCCTCTTCGTAATGGAAAGCAAGCTTCGTTACCAAATTTCTTCTGGGATCTTTGGTTCTAAGTTTCTTGCTAGGCATACTTTACCGAAGAAATATGCAGTAAAAGTTGTCCCTCTGGTGGCGTCGTATCTTCCGAAACATATACTGTCCCGCACTATGTTCTGTGTGGCCTCCGACCAGTACTTCCTCTTGAATACCTCTTTAAACTGTTCATAATCCATCAGGTCGTGTCTTGTGGCCGTCCACCAATTATCGTTGATATCTCGAAAGTATTCGTCTAAGTAGCCTCGGATAATTGTCTACCTGTTCTCCCGAGTTTTGGCCAGCTGCTCGTCTACTCTTTCCAGAAACTCCATTGGGTTCCGCCGGTACTGTTTAAAGTTTATCACTTCCCGGTTGTCCACGTGTTGGTACTGCGTCATTATTGGTGGTCTGTTATTAATTATTTCTAACTCCTCCCTGATTTTAGCAATCTCCCGTTGCTGGATTTCTTCGATTTTATTTTTATTTTGCTAGCCTTGTCCGCGAACCTCGCTCACAGCTGTGTCAATCTCCCGGCACTTCTCGCCAAAATGTGTTCTACATGTTTTATGTTTTGGTCGGTTGCAGTTTTTATCGACTCTATCCGGATCTGGCTGTCTTCTTTCAGGTTGGTCATCCGTTCTCTGAATTATTAGTTCTTGTTAACGCTTTATACAAAATATTAATTGATATAATAATTTTAGCATCGGCAAAATATAGTCGTTCAGTCAGCGTATTGCTGGGTTGGCAGTACAATGTTTCTATTACATGCAAGACAGCGTTGGTTATTATTTACAAAATTAAATCTGCCTATACAGTCCTTTTAAGTACGATACAGAAGTTTTTATAACAAGATAACAAATTAGAACATATCATTTAAAGTTTGTGATCATTAAAATTACACAAGGTTTGCTATAAATTAAATATTGTGGTGTTGAAGTGTGACAGTGTCGTTGTGTAACATAGGTTATCATGTGTTCATTCAATGTTTACAAAGTTATTTCTTTATTTCATCAATCCTTGAAAATATATTCAGTGATAGTGAGAGTTTTATTATATAGTTAGAATTTTTGAAAGAGAATTTGTTTTATAATAATCAAATAATTTCAGCAATACTCAACGTTAGTAGATATGATGGGTATTGTCAGTCGTCCATGTAAAGTAATGGGTCGATGTTGATTCTTCCTACTTCAGTCTTGGGCTCAAAAATTGGTTGTCATCTTCTTCAAGTCGAATTACAGGTATTTTCCGGTCATCTGGATTAATTCCGAGCTGGTCCTTGGTGTAGATTAATTGTAATGGCCTCTCATCTGTTGTCCTGGTAATCCTTCTCAAAATTGTGGGCACTTATACTGTTTTTCTGTTGAAAATTTGGGTCCTTCACGGCGTGGCGTCTCTCCAGTTTAGCGTCACTACATCAAGTATTGTTCCTAACTGAAATTAGTCAATATTCGGTTGTTGTCATGGTTACTCAAAGTTTTTGATTGGCTGAAATTGGCGAAAGAGTATTGTTAGGGTATTTGAATTTTTATTTAAACTGGTTACAGATCTTCTAAATGTAATTAATCTTCAGTACTCCCTTTTTTGTAGTAAATATTATGACCACTGTTCATATTTTGTCTCAAGGATTAATTTGACATCCAATATTATAGTGTTCACTTAGGTATCAACATTTTGACAGTTTTGTGAATTTTATTTAATTATACTGTTTTCTTAATTTACATTATTATCATAATATTTCTGCCTTAACATGATTGTCTATTTGTATTTCATAGTTTATGTGGTTTAGCCTTTCTAATGTCAGTGTTTAATTTTATAAATTGAAGTTTTTTGTAGTTGACAGTTGGGAATTTGCTTAGGCTTAAACAGCAATTGACTATTTTTCTTTAATTACTGATATTACATTTTATTCTCCTTGTAATGGGTCCTGATTGTTTTAATACAAGATTCTGTTCATTTGTTCAATGTTTAAGTCGGTTCTTGTAATTGTGTGTAATTTTAGTGTTTCCTTATATAAATTTGTCTACTGTCACAACTCACTTTTAGTGTCATTGTATCTGAATGTATTGTTTGTTTCTTGTTTACTGGTTCCTGTTGGTTTGAAAATCTTATTTCTTACAACATATAACATAACATCTAATGGTTTTAAAAATTCCCATAGCTATAATTCTTACCATTAAACATAATTATTTGGAACATAAACCTTAGTCATTAAAACGTAATTCTTAATCATTTAACACATACTTATTTGAAATATACTATCCACTCATACTCTTCAGTGAGTAATAATTATTTTATAGTGTCATCAAAGGAAAACAAACATATAAACATTGATTAATCTTTTAGATTGTAATAGAAAATCCTTACCACTAAACTTATTTGACCTTGTGTCATTAATTATGTAACCTTATCCTATTTCACTATCTCTTACTAAATCATATAATGATTATTAATTGTTTTTATAATTTAATCTTATAGAAACTCTCTATATGGTGATTTAACACACTAATAGTCTATGTTTCTTAACTTTCCTAAAACTATGAATTGTCCCTTAGGCCTACAATATTAATTAACACACATTTAAAAACCATAGTAATTAGTGATTACTAATACTAACTTAAGTTTAATAATATTAGTTTGTGTAGTTACATTTTGGGTGTCCACTCATATTGGCATTTCCACTATCACAGTCCTTCCTGTGTTTGGCCAATATTAGATCCCACTCACACATAACTTATCACTTATAATTTAGTTTATTCACTTATAAACTTTGGACACTGCTTTATCAGTGTTTTTATCACTTTTTAATGGGGTTTATTCTCACTTTGGGGTCTTAACACTAACACCTTACACTCAATCTTCTTTTAGTGTTACTGGTGGGTGAATATTATTGTATTGCTTACTAAAAAATTCTCTTTCTTACATCTATTTAGAAAATGTTTACCATCATTACAATTTACTACTCTCATTCTATTGTGTTTTATTGTACAACTGATATGTTAGTATCGTGCTAATGTGTTTTGTCCTAGTTTACTCTATCTGTTTGGGTTATTGTGCCCTTCTATATCTTAAGTACTTAATAATTAGTATTTCTAACTTGTCTGTCCTTACAATTATTAATATTATATACAATTTTCATTAGTGAGTCTATTTCTTTGGTTTTACACAAGTTTTGTATTCCTTCTTGGTTTACTTTATTTTGTCATACTTTATACGTCACTTCCTTAGTGTTGTGGCTGATTGTACGCGTATCATTACACTTCCATGTTAATTGTTTGTTAGTCACTATTCTTCTTATTTACACACTTATGTTGGTGCGGTGGCTAGTTCTAGTCCATTTGCAGTTGTCATTATTTATGTTATTCTTGGTCTTTTGGGGCTAGTTCTACTCTCTCACTTACCATCTATTGGGCTATTCAGGTTAAATCGCCTTATTTCTGTATTTACCATTTTGGTTTGTTTGTTTGTTACTACTTTATTAATATAACTTACTGTTCTGACTACCTTGATATTTCTGATCGTTTCATTATTCTGATTCACCCATTCTTCAATTCTAATTCATCCCTTTTTATATCTAGTGTTAATGATTAAATAATTTATCTTGTCATGTTTTCTTCATTATGGTTAGTTGAAGATATGTACCATTACAATATATATATGTATATATATATATATCTATATATATATATATATATATTGCAACCGAACCCAGGATGATAAGCTATGTTGTTTATATCAGAGCACATGGATGACTAGCATTTTCATGTTTAAATTGATTTTATGTAATACTTTGTCTTTTAGCCAGAAGTTTTGTATTTAGAAATGGATAAGCATTTAGGGTGTACCAAATTCTCCGTAAAAAGATGTTCTTTATTGTCATGTATTTTTTGAGTGAATTTGTGCGCGTGTGCGGGTGTGATAACGTGTGATCGCTATAACTTCCGCGGTAAATAACCAATCGACGTGAATCTTTGACAATGAATTGTTTATGTAAATAGCTTCAATTTATATGTACTCTATGGTTCCTAACTCTTTTAGAAATATGGTTTTTTAAGTAGGGAAATCTCAATTTGTAACACTTATCATTAATAGGGCCATAAACGTTTGTAGATAATTCAATGCAATTTAGTGCACATTTATACAAACTGTTTCTGAAAAAGTTGATATCTGTTGATTCCATCAATCATGTGACTTGGGTTTAGCCAATCGGAATACACTAAATTCAGTAGCATTCATTCTCTTTAGAGTAAAGATCAACACAGTCTGTCCGTAGAAGTTGCAAGGTGAAGTTGTGCTCTTGCCTGAGAGAGTTTTTCTCGAGCGAACATAGAAAAATATAACTTAACATAATCCTTGGTATTCGGTACAAAGTTCTGTGTACAGAGCCGAAAGGGTAAATTATTTAAATGGGAATATAATATAGTATAGTGCTTTTCGTGTAAGTTTAAGATATCCGCTTAAGGAATTTAAAGACACTTCAAGATTACGTGGAAGGTGTACGACTCATACACCTTATTAAATTGATACACATATTCACCCTGAAATTGATAAAATTTACATATCAATTAATAATAAACTATTCTAGGAAAATTAATAAGCATTGTGTGTTTAACATATTTGAGAAGAGGACGACGGACGAAGAGGACGCCGGACGAAGAGGACACCGGACGAAGAGGACGCCAGGACGAAGAGGACGCCAGGAAGGAGTGACGCTGAAGAAAAGGACGCCATGACGGGAGTGGCTGTAGGAAGCGGAGGATTGCACGTACTGAGGTCGTAGCCTCAATCAAGTAAAACCGATATATTATCGAACATTATAAACTATTATTGCAAATTACAATACATGATAATTTATAATACAATATACCTTTTTAAAACTATATTTGTGTGTATAATAAATAATTTTTCATCTCCTTCATAATAGACTTGTTTGTGATTTGTACACACTCAATATATCCTTCTTAGTGTAATAAAATTTGATCTGTTGCAATATATATATATATATAGTATTTAAAATTTATAATTATATTACCTCAAGATGTTCTTTTCCTTATTTTGAACATGTTTCGAGAGTTCCTGTTCTCTCATCTTCAACATTCGCCATCTTGTTTCTGGTTAAGTATTTGTGTGGTGGCTGCTGGATGTTATTAAGGTAGTTTGTTGGTCTTTGGTCTTTTAAAGTTGTATTATTGTGTGTGGTTGTGGTATATGTTTTTGTATTTGGTGTATTTTCGATATTGAATGCTTTGAATGTTGTGTATTGTATTTTGTTTTGTGTTTTATATGTATTTGTTTTTTGTTTTGTGTATTGTAAGTGTATTGTGTTTTGTATTGATTTGTATTTGTTCTGGTATTAGTTTGTTTTGTGTTTTATGTTTGTATATTTGTAAATTTTCCCAAATGTTAATTATGGTGCCTTTGTGTGGTATATGTTTTATTAGTGATACATTGGTTATGTTTGGGAATTCGTGTCCTGTGTTTATTGCATGTGTGGCTAAATTGGATTTATCGAAATCGAAAATAATATAGCACTCAATATCGAAAATACACAAAATACAAAAACATATACCACAACCACACACAATAATACAACTTTAAAAGACCAAATACCAACAATCTACCTTAATAACATCCAGCAGCCAACACACAAATGCTTAACCAGAAACAAGATGGCGAAGGCTGAAGATGAGAGAACAGGAACTCTCGAAACATGTTCCAAATAAGGAAAAGAATATCTTGAGGTAATATAATTATAAATTTTAAATAATTTATATATATCAAGAAACGAACTGTAGCAGAAAGTGATTGAATATATATATATATATATATATATATATATATATTGTAATACGACTCTTGTACCCGTAGTATCTTAATGGTATAATGATTTGCCCGTGTTATTCCTTGTATATGTTAATTTGTAATAAATAGTTGTAAATAGTGTATCAGCTGATCGTGGAATATTTATGTTGTGTGTTTACGAATGTGATTTAAATATATAAGTAAAAGAATTGAATTATTCTGCCTTGGTTTCTGAATCAGAATTATAATTATTCCAATTCAGTAGTTAGAACTCCAAAATCAATTCAAAAAATAGCGGTCGAGTCATCCCAAAATTTTCAAGTCACCTTCGATATTAGGCTTTAACCTATTATTTGAGGTTAATCTTGGTTTTGCAGTTTGCGTACTTCCAATGACTCCCCGAATTCTGCTTATCCTTGTTAATTATAAAATAAATGCTGATAATATATTACGTTCCTGAAATAATAACGCATGGATATGATTTAATAACATAATGTTTTAATCTCTGTAATATAAATTCAAATTATTGGATAATTCCATTCGATACATACGGTTGTCACAATCGATATTTATCTCAGGATTTAATAATTAAATAATTTTAATATATTTCGTGGGAATTCTTGTGGCTGCTACGAAAAGTTCCTTTTAATGATAATTAATAATATAGAATACCTTTATAAACAATCTATTACTTATAATCTAAAAAAATTACAAAAATTATATATTAAGTAACATACAAGGTTTGACGATATTCAATACGCTTCGTAAAAGCATGTAGGTTAGAATGACGTCAACATCATGGCTATTTGTCCGTCTCAGCAAATAATGAAGTTTATTAGAATGTGTACAATAAATGTTTTCCTTGTAATCACTGTTCGTTTAGATATTGAATTTGTTTTCACTTTAAAATGTTTACTAGTGATTAGTGTTAGTGTAAATTGTTATATTGTCTAGTGGTTGTTCCTTGTTGGAAAAAAATATTGTCAAATTATACTTTACACATCTAGACGATATTGCTGAAGGGTTTCTGGTTTATTCTGGATAATTTCTTGCTTGTGTGTGTTACTTGTTCATGAAAATTGTAGTGGAGAGATTATTATCTTCGATGATGGTCATTCAGATCTTCTTTCACAAACGGGTTATCTGTTTTTATATATATATATTTTTTTAATTACATCTAGACACGCACTATTCAACTGTTTTCCATCACAATTAACAATTAAGTGTTATTTCTTCTTTTTTTTAGTTACCTAACTCATACAAACTTCTTAAATTTTGATTGGCCATTTATGTACAGGTTAAATGTTATAGGATCAACACCCATTAATTACTTTACATTTTTCTAAATTACCTTTAATAGATAATTTTATTATTATACTCTAATGATACATGCACTGTTTACATGATGATTAATTATTTAATTATAAACAATTTGATACTAAACATGCCTCAGTTTATAACTGTAAAACCTCATTAATTTGAATTTCTATGATATGTGGTGGAACAATTTGTTATGGTTGATTGTAATTTCTACTTTGACTACCTGAGATAAATATATTTACATAAATTAACTGGTGACATAAAATCTTATAACATACAACAAAAACTCTTAATAATAATACTGGTTTTTAACAATTTTAATTATTTCATACTTTTAAACTATTGTCTGTATGATGATAATAAAAACACTTTTTATAAATAATAAATAGCACTGTTTAACGGTAGTCTGTGTCACTATTTATATTATATCACTCATCACTGTAAAGGTTTGTGTCCCTTTTTCTATCCTTGTTATATGTCTATACGATTTTGTTAATACAATTTTAATTTATGATTAGGAACCCTTTATTGGGTTTGGTTGTTATTCAGGGTAAGTTGATTAGGCCTACTAGGTTTATTTATGTAACTTTTTTCTGTTTACTGCCCTATTCTACTGGGTTATTTCTGGGTTTCTTGATAATATTAAATAAGTCAAACCAACTAGGTTTCCTTTAATTTGCTTTCAATTATTTTTTCTTGGTTCCTCTCTGGATCGGATTTCACTATTGTTTACTATTCTTTTTGTAACACTTTGTTTCGTTACAATATATATATATATATATATATATAGTAGAATAACCGGATTACGGGGTTTGTTAAATCCTTTTAATTGTTTTTCAATTTTATATTTAATAACTTTTTGTTGTGAAGTTTGATTTAGTTTATTATTTTTATTGATTTATTCAATTCAATTCAATCGTTTCATTGAATCCAATGTAAATAAATCCCATGAATGCTCTTGAAGTTAGTTAGCGAAATATTGAAATTTTTGTTAATTTATTTTAATTTTATTATTCTTCTGCCGACTAGGTGAATCGGTGACGTAGATTCCTCACTGAATGTACAAATATTTGGTAATAAATGATCACTTACTTGTAGTGAGTCTGGCCGATCTTGCAGGGTCGATGTAGCAATCTAATCTGTAGATTGACTTACCGTATTCAAATTCGCCGCTGAGTGTCATGCTATCCAATAAGAGTCGTTCACCTATTCTTAAAACCCTAGTCTACTGAAATAAACTAACTGGCTCCGCTTTATCGTATAAAATGAGAATTTATTCTTTTTAACACTTCTTTTAGTGATTTAAATATCATTAACCATTTGGGTTCAAAATTAATTAACATGGGTTACTTATTTTATAAAAATTATCTCAGGGTGGTGTAACTGATCTATAACGTCAGATTTTCGTTAACATGCTTTTTGGTTAAATATATTAATTCAATTGTGGGTTCTTTTAGTTTGCAGAATACCAAATAATTTACTAGAACTCTTACTCTACCGTTATCAGGCAGTTTGAGGATGATTACAACTCAATCATCTCTTAATATTTAACATATAAAATTTTAAACATGCCTGCTTTGGGCATTTTAGGTTAACTAGTGTATTAGTCAACCGACAATAAATGATTTAAAGAACGTTTGTTAACGTTGAAAGAACTCTTGGTAAAATATTTAAAATGTGAACAATAAAATTATATTTCGAAACAGTGTTGTTCGAAAAAACATCTGAATCATTATTTGACTCTGTAAAAGGTAATTGTTTATTTTAAACAATATTTTATACGGCACAAGTCACTTTATATAGTAATGATTTACCTTATTGAAACCGTCCAGTGACTTCAAGTTGTATATTTATGACGCGTTTCGAGTCATATGACCATTCATCAGATAGTTATCACTCACAAGGAGATCATCAAATATTAAAATTCACAAAAACACAAAAAACACACATATGTACAATTGTAAAAACCTATACAAGCGTCGGACACAGTGCACTGCGTGAGGCCCACTGGGTATACCAAATTCTCCGTAAAAAGATGTTCTTTATTGTCATGTATTTTTTGAGTGAATTTGTGCGCGTGTGCGGGTGTGATAACGTGTGATCGCTATATCTTCCGCGGTAATTAACCAATCGACGTGAATCTTTGACAATGAATTGTTTATGTAAATAGCTTCAATTTATATGTACTCTATGGTTCCTAACTATTTTAGAAATATGGTTAATCTTGTGTTTTTAACACACTTGTCTTGTTCCTTAGCGTATAGCATTGGATAATAGTAGTTACATCTGGTGTCATATGACAGGTGTGCTTATTTATTCTTATAACACATTGTGTCACTGATTATAATTCTTTTATACTATTATAATAGTGATATTATATCTTACGTGTTACATAGGTATCCTTCTGTTATTCCTATCTAACATTACAATGTGATTTGGTCTATGTTTCACATGGTGAATCTCATTTTGGCTGTTTTTGTTCAAATTATTTACTTGAATTCTTATATAAAAATTACTCTTGGTATCTGATATTGGTATTGGTAGAAACCTTATTCCATCTACTTGATTTAGGGTACAAAATATTTTAGTTTATACATGTTTTGTCTACTATTAAATATGAAATTAGGTGGAAAGAACCTGTATCTAGGTTATGTGGTTTTCTTATTTGCAGCAACAATGGGTGTATTGAGTTGATACAAATTTACATTTTTTGTCCTTGTTTTTTCAAGTCTAATATTATTAATGACAACTGGTAATTCATTATTCAGTTCTTTTTTCCTATCTTACATGATTTTTTGATTACTTGACTAACAATTGTTATAATTATGAGATAATTTTAATTCTCTTTTATATTACATTGGTGCTGTGCATAATATGTCATTATGCTTTTATTTACAGCTTCTTTTGTGCTAACATTATTGTTACTTCCACTCTTTTGTCTAATATAGGATGCCCTACTCATTTACATATATTATTAGTTATGGGTAATCTAAGTCAGTCAGTTATGGTTTTATTTTCAATCTGTAAGTTCCTCAGTTAGTATTTATACGGGTAAGATGTTAATCTATAGTTGACTGGCTCTTGGAATCTATATTTTATGCCATGGTTGTTATGTGTCTTTCTCGTAGTATGTTTCTTCCTTGTTTTCATTTGTTCCTTACTGACTGAATCTATTGGGTTATTGGTTCCTGTGGTATAATCACTGTATATTGTATCTTCTTTCTTCTTATATTTTGTTGTTATTGTTTATTACCATTACATTTTATTAACTCCTGCGTTGTGTGTTTATTCTTCTGGAAGAGTTTCTTATGTAGTTTCATTCTTGGCATTTCCAGATTAAATACTTGATGTCTCTTGTTGACTCAATTATTATGACATGTGTTAACATTTTTTTACTTCAAATATTGGGCTCATATGTGTTGTTACAATATATGTATATATATATATATATATATATATAATATGTAATGCGACATAATGAGCATAACCCAATAAATGTATAAACCCCCATATAATATGACATAAACTAAACAATGTATCTAACCTTGCTAAACCAATAAGAAAGGTTAAAACACAAAATAAGCAAAAAGAAGTACAACATAAGCTAATGTAGAACAAACATGTACTCTAAACCATTAAAAGTGACTGTTCATGGCAATAACAAATAATTGTAAAAAGAAAATGTAATCACAGCAAGAACAATAATTGATTGAGTGTAAAATGTAAATGTAAGATGTTGGTTGCTATCTATACAGACAGGACTGTTAATAATACTGGTAACTTATTGTGAATGAAATTTATAATCACAACTAAAGACAATGTGTGATCATATAATAATATTTAATGTGTGAAATATCCGATGTTCAATATAGCTGTGTATTACAAATTTGCCAAAAGACTTCAACCTATAACGAACCAAAAGATGATTTAGGTTGTTAACTTAATTTGTTTTAATGTTAACTGAATAACCTTGATTGTATAAAATAGTTCCCTATTTTATTTTTAATGATAACTGAAGGGAATAATACAATCATTTGTGTCGTTTATATTAGTGTGTTAAACCTTATTTAGGGTAATAAGAATTATATTGTTTAAATTGACCAGGTGTCAATAATACTTAATAATAGGTCATAAAAAATTGACCAACTATACTATTATTATTTTATTGTTTAAAGTTGGTTTGAGTGTGACCATATTGGCCTAACATGATGGTAATATGTTTTTTTATGTCAATGTTGTTCTTCACTTTGTCAGAATCAATTCAATAGATAATAATAACATAATGGATAATTCAATGCTTATAATAATAATCGTCTATCAAACCACAAGGTCATACATTAATTTTAAATTGAAATTTTGTACTATAGAGAAATACCAATTAATTGGTTTATATCAAAATTGAAATTATTGTAAATCCAACTATTAAACCATCACAGCACTGTAATAAATAGTAAAAGATAATATAAATATTAATATATGCTTTATTTAAGTGTCAGACGCAACATTTTAATTAATTAATGGAATTTTAATGTGACTTGAAATGTCAAAAGCTACATGGAATGGCTTATGAGATGAAATTTTATAAAATGTTTAATTAATTATTAGGACACACACCTATGCCATGCGAGGTGTCTAAATTTTTGCCTTGTTATAAGGAATATTGTACTGTAAACCAATTTGAGATTTATTATGTAATACACAGGAAGTAATTGTAGATAGAAAATGTAAAATTTTGTATCTTAAATAATTAAGGTCATGTGACCTCTTAACATGACGATTTTGACCAATGAGAAATTTTGAAATTTGGTAAAGCCCGTTGAAGGTATAAGCAAATTTCTTCACTTGATTGTTAGACTCAAAAGTATAAAGAACTAGTCTATGCTACTCTGTGTAAAAAGTATATGATAGAGTCAAGTCCAAATCAGAAGAAGAGTGAAAGTATAATAATTAACAGTATCAAACTAGTAAAAAAAAGAGAACCAAGAAATAAAGAAATAATAATATAATAAGAAAACAAGAAGAAAGAAGAAAATAATATCTCTAAAAATAAATAAATGTTATCTACAAAAGTGGTGAGACCGAACCTTATATACTCACACTAGTAATAATTATACAACACCCGAACTAAATCACAGTAACACTTATTCATCAGAACCAAAGTGAAAAGACCAATTCAACACCAGTGAACAATTTATTTGACTTATTTTATTTAAAAATTTGTTTTAAATAGTTCGGAGGTAAATCAACTCTATCGTTGCTTAGCGTCAGTCCGCTTTCTTGGCACAGGCAACTGAAACCAACGCTGAGTCGACAATAACTATTGTGTTCTCACGTCAGACCAAACAACTATTTCATTTTATTTTCTTCATTTTAATTTTATTGTTATTAGTAAGTAAGAATTATCTTAATTGTAATATGTTGTACTTCTTATTGTACATTTTGTAATGCCATGTTATATAATGCAATGTCCATGTGGACTTTTTAATAACCGTCAAAAGAATCCAGGAGTTTATATAACTATCGAAAGTGTAACTCGGAATCGAACTGAGATTAAGAATCGAGCAAGTATCAGAGCAACGAAGGCAGTAACTTATGAAAATAAATAATGATATTTTTCCCTAATTGATGCGAGTTGTCTTTTATTAAAAAAATAAAATAGAAATAAAGAATATTATTTCAGAATAAGAAGATAGAACCCGACCACGACGACGTAAGTAATTCCGTCAAGCGTAATAACCTACGGTAAGTGTGTCTGGTAACCTCAATCTTGACAACTAAACACGAAAACCAACACCCGTCCCCAAACAAACAGTAATCCACGTTAATAATTAAAAGTTAAAATAACTTAACTTCACTCACATATTAAGTAAAGAAATACATCTCGTTACATAATTGGCACCAGCAACGGGGGGCTGAATACGTATACTTCACGTAAGGTGCGACTGGAACCAATTACCAGAGATAAAATATTATCTTAAAAAATATAAATTGGTATTAGAACACAACTAGAAAGAAATAAACAAAATTTATAACTACAATATATATTGTAACGGGACGTTACTAAAACTTCAATTCCTCTCTATTTTGAAAATAGTTATCTTGTACTATATTTATTTATAAAAAATAAATAAATGAAATCTTTTTTTCTTAAATTTCGTTAAATATTATGTAATTGATTTTAATTTGATTTATTTCGTTATTCGAATTATTTAATTCGAGATTAAACGGTTAAGAATTATTAATTAATGTTTACCTGCTTTTCATCAGTTTGGTCAAATTTTATTTAAAGGAATGTTTTGCGTAAGTTCGGTTCGATTGTGAAATCGACTCGTCGCATAAAGGTTATCTGTTTATTCACTCCTTTTCGATGACGTTCCAATTGCCAAGGTATGTTCACTCTTCCTTTCATACTTAAAAATCTTCTATTCTAACTTTATTTAATAAATAAAACTCCTTTTAAAATCAATTAATTATATTTATTAGCTTCTATCTCTTTTAAAATTAGTGTTACGACTCTCAGGTCGAAAATGTTTGTTTCCCGGATCGACTCTTTACCTCGGGTCGATTGTAACAAAGTTTATTTTTCTATTTTATAATACTAATTATAGAGTTCTTTTTTAACTGCTATTAAAAAGTCGGAAATGCTCTTGGGAAGTACAATACTTACAAATATTTAAACATCTTACTTACTAATACACATAAAGTTAATTTTGTTTGAGTATAAAGCAATAATTATTTAATGTGAACGACCAAAACCAACAAACATGGCGTCGCTCCGAGTTTGGAATGAGGACGACAAATTCAAAGATGGGCGCTTGTGTTCCACCTCAAATAATGCTAATGTTTTTTGTCACTGTTTCTTTTAAAATAAATTAATTTATTGGTAGTGTTTACTCGATTATAATTAATTATCCCTTTTCTTTCACTATGGTGTTGTTTAAAAGTGTCGGTGAAGTTATCCTTGGTGTTGTGTATTTGTTAACAGTGTTTTTTAGAATAAGGTTAATCTCACCACGTATAGTAGACTTATCTTTTCAGTTTTTTATTTCTTTATACTTTACTTGCTATATTGTTCTTTTTCTTATTTCATATTTATTAATTTATACTGTCTTCAGTTTTAATTTTGTCTTGTTTTACTGAATTTTCTTATTTTCTCACACTCAGAATTGATACTTTGTTAAACTTTGGTTCTTGGCATCACAGAGTTGACCTGCACACTTTTCTGCCTAACAATAGAAGAATCCGTTTTTCTTACTCCTTCAACGGGTTTTTACCAAATTTAGCATATCTCTCATTGGTCAATTCAGTTGAGATCAGGGGTCACATGACCATCATTATTTAAATTATTTGGTTTTTTCAATTTCCACTACCAATTACTCCCTGACTATTACTTAATTATGCTTAACTTAATTTACATCTTGGTTTTCCTGGTAAAATTACAAACAATTTGATACTCAACATGACCTGAGTTTGACCTAATAGATATTTTTGGTGATTTACAAAATCATGTTTTATAGGCCATTTAGTCATTTGGCTTCCACAAAATCATGTTATATTTTCTTCAGTTATTTACTACATTGTGACTACTATAAAAAGAAAATATATTTAACAATTCCAGCTTATAATTACTAATTCAGAGTGGTTTGACCTTATGTTAACTATGATTGACAATAATTTTAATGTTTAACATTTTCCTAGGTCATATCGTTTCTTTAGTAATTTGTTTTATTCTTTTACAATTACTATTTGTCCTGTTGGTTTAAGACCTTATGATTAATTGCTATTGCTTTTTGGATGTTATTATCTGAACTAAATACATTCCTTATTTTCTCATTAACTCATTAATATGAAACAAACATAATTACTTAAAGTCATGTCCTCATGACTCAAGATTCAATTAACACTAAACAATAAATACTCTTTTAAATAACTGTTAAACTGTTCAACATATAACAATATTTTTTTGTTCACAGTCCATTTTTGTCTGTCTTTACTTGATGTTTGCTTAACGCTCTCGAAATTTTCTAGAGTTAGTATGGCAAGCTAAGTGATGCTGGTATAGGAGTCGGAATATGTTTGTAAACGAAGAAGTGGACTGTATGATCTGAGTTAAGTAGCGTTTATTGCAATATTATGAAGAAGCGCAGGCCCACGCAATTACGTTCGGCGATACATCGCCTAGATACAATTACGTCTGACGTAAATTGCCAAGATACTTAATGTATAGAAGAGAGAAACAATTGTACGAGAAGTTACATTAATAAATTTACATTGGCGCGGCTAGCAAAAAGGGAAGAGTGCAGTGCACAGATGAAAGGCTGAGTCTTAACTAACTGATCGCAGCAGCTGGAGACGAGCGCAGTACTGCGACGAATGACGTAAGTGCGTGGGCTGATTGCGCGTGAGCAAGTAAGCAGATACAATGTATTAACATACTGCCCGCCCAAAATCGGTCGATTTTGACATAGTTTACAGTAAAAAACACACAAGTATACATTAATAAGTTGCAAATCTGAAAGATGTGATAATACATGATACATGAATATTGGCATAAATACAGATACAACATAAACAAATGTAAATACATTATTAATATTAATGCTCACCGAATAATATGTAATAATAGTCAAAAGGCTTGAATGGGTGATAAAACATAATAAGAATAATAACAATAATACATGGCAATAAGGACATCGTGAGTAGCATTATACAATAATTAAAGAAATCCAACAAATTTAACAATAACAGCGTGACATTTAGTGCATAATAAGCAGTATTACATAATAATACAAAAGGCAATATACCTAAAAAATTCATTATAATAATAGACAATAGAAATATACCCCAAAAATTTACTATAATAATAGACACTAGAAATATACCCCAAAAAAATACTATAATAATAGACACTGCACCAAACAGTACACAACAACTGACATCACACTGAGAAAAAGATAAACGTTTAAATGTTTACTAATGCACAGATACATAGTGTACTTTAATTGATACAAATAAATACAAATGCATAGATAAGTACATTTTACATTGTACTTAGTAACAAGTAGAGCAAGTGCTCGTCCGGAAATGTCCCGGGCATGAAGCACCGTAATGATTAGTCTGATGCCACCGGAAGTGGGCACAGCTTGTGAATAGGTCTGCGCAGGATGCCGTGAGCAGTACAGACGTCCGCAACGCGTACTAACGAATCCTGCCCTTCATAAGACCGAGTGACAATACCACGTTTCCACTGCAATGGTGGTGTATTGTCTTCTAAAATGAGGACTAGCTGTCCTGTAGACAAATTTTTAGAATGCTTTTTCTATTTATTTCTCTGCTGCAGCTGACGCAGATAGTCTCTAGACCAACTCTTCCATATAGAGCGGGTAAATCTCTGCAGAAGCTGCCATCTCCCCAAGCGACCCATACTTACATCCGAGTAATCGGGTTCAGGGAGCGCGGTAAGGGGGGAACCAACCCAAAATGCGCTGGAGTCAAAGGCTCGGGGTCCCCGGCGTCATTGAACATAGTGAACAAGGGACGCGAATTCAAACAAATTTCAACTTGAGCCAAAACAGTGGAAAACTCTTCGAAGTTGAGGAGCATACTGCCTATAACGCGCCGCAAGTGGAACTTAACGCTTTTTGACACCGCTCTCCCACAAACCGCCGAAGTGAGGCGCTGACGGAGGTATGAAAGACCACTTAATCCCACGTGGACTGGCGAAGTCCTGGGTGGATTTTCGGAATTCGTCCTGCTGAAAGAGTTTGTACAGTTCGTGTAATATAGTGCCAGCACGACGGAAATTGGTACCGTTATTGGAAAATATTTGCGCGGGGATACCCCTGCGGCATATGAAGCGTTTCAAGGCAGCCAGAAAGGCGTATGCAGACAAATCTGAAACCAATTCAAGGTGAATTACCTTAGTGGACATGCAAATGAAAAGAGAAATATAAGCCTTTGTAAAAGATTTGGACCGCTGTAGAAACATAGGACCGGCGTATTCGATGGCGCATTGTGAAAATGGCTTGGAGGGAGTGACTCTGGGAGCAGGTAATTGACCTAAAAGTTGGCTTGAACCAGTTGCGCGAAATCGATAACAAGTGATACATTTGTAAATCACTGAGCGTATATAAGATTTGTCATTGATAATCCAATATCTTTGGCGCAGCGAACACTGCGTTAGTTGTACTCCAGCGTGGAGTAGTCGAATATGCTCATATTCAATAATTAGTCTAGTAAGGTGAGCCTGAGGGTGAAGTATGATTTGGTGCTTATTATTGTAGTTTAGCTGAGACTGTTGAAGGCGTCCGCCTACACGTAGTATACCAGCGTTGTCTATAAATGGATTGAGTGAAAAGGTTTTACTATTAGTAGGTACAGGGCGTTGTGCCTGGAGTTCTTTAATTTCGATATTGAAATGCGAAAACTGGGCTTGGCGAATAAAGACCAAAAGCGCGCTGTGTAGCTTTTGCGCAGTCAAAAAGGAAGTGTTTCTGTTAGAAGCGGGAGACTTAGCGTTCCGAATAAAACGCAGGCAGTAAGCAAAGACGAGGAGAAGCCTAGAGAGAGAAGAGTAATCTTCAACGTAGCTTGAAGAGAACGAAGCAGCAGCCAGAGCGAGTAGAGCCTGTTTACGTTCTTCCTTGTCCAAATCCGGATGAGCGTAGGAGGATTTAGAATCAAAAGGACGGATGGGCCAGGCTGAAGGCTCCTTTAACAACCAGTAAGGACCATGCCACCATTGCTGGTGGCCGTGTAACATGCGGGGTAAACAGCCGCGGGATAAAATGTCCGCGGGATTATCATGTGACGAGACATGATACCAATTGCCCTTGATAGTGAGCTGCTGAATCTCCGAAACGCAGTTGGCTACAAATACCTTCCACCTCGACGACTGTTGGTGAATCCAGTGTAGGGCAATCGTGGAATCAGAGTAAAAGTACAGCTCGCTGAAATTGTAGGTCACAGCGTGGACAAACTTATAAGCCAACTGCGCTAATAATAAACAGGCGCAAAGTTCAAGGCGAGGTAAAGATATCTGCTTTAAAGGGGCAGATATCCCCTTTGGAATTTTCAACTATGCCATGTCAAAGGATTCTGTTGGGAGGTTATTTGTGATTCTGGGCAGAACAGCGCAGTGGACATTTAAAGTTAAATCCTTATAGCGTGAGTTTAGGCGCACCCGTGTGCTAAAATTGGCTTGCCATAGTGAGTTATATATGCCCGTGATAGGCAGCTCGGATTTGTTTAGTTTTAAGCCCATGCGGCGGGCGAAACCCATTGTACAAAAATTCGCTTGCGACCCTGAATCCAGCAGGATTCTTACCGGGCGCTTGTTACCGGCATGATCGGTGGTGATGCATACGGCGGTGGACAATAAAATTGATTTGTTAGTTTGTAGCTTCAGGGAGCATTGCTTATTGCTCCTGTTGGTCGAGTTATTTATTGAAACGTGGATCATGGTGTGATGCCTTTTCGAGCAGGCTTTGCAGGAACATTTAGAAGGGCAACGGGAGCTTTCATGGCCCGAACGTGTGCAATTCAGGCAGAGTTTGTTACTTATTAAAACCTCTCTACGTTGCGTAGGTTGTAAAGCTATGAATTGTGGGCATTCAAGCAATTTGTGATTACCACGACACAGCTGACAAAATTTAGTGTTAGTTTAAGTGTGTATGAGTGACCCAGTGAACTCCGCGCGTTTAGCCGATTTGCGATAAGAGGTCTTATCGCTAACTTGTCTGCCGCCAGATGAACCAGTCGGAGCATTTACGCTTTGCAACAGCTAACGTCTTGCATTTAGAAATCTAATAAAATTATCGCAAATCGGAAGCTGTTTTTCATCTAAAGTTTCCTTCCACAATCAGCACCTACGCTCGTCAAGCTTTTGGGCGAGAAAATGTACAAAAATGAGTTAAAATGTGTTTACTGATAGGTTTAATGAGTTCAGCGCATTTATATTAGCGGTGAGCTCATCTATAAATTTAGAAATGCTAAGCACGGACTCCTGCTGCATGTGCCTCATGTCTAAGACATTAGCCGCATGGTACGTCGTAACAATCAATTTACTGTTATACCGGGCCTTTAACAAGTCAATGGCCACCGTGTAATTTTCGTGCGTGATAGGGAGCGATTTTATGACATTCAGCGCCTCATCCCTTAATGATAAGTGCAAGTAATGCAGTTTCTGGATGCCACTCAGGTCCGTTCGGACATGAACTAACTCCAAAAACATATTGTAAAAATGTTGCCATTCAATTATATCACCTGCGAAACAGGGTAGCTTAATCGGTTGCAACTGAATGGGAGGCGTGCTGAATGTGACTACTTTGGATTGACTTGCTGCCTTCCTGCTCATCTCCTCGGCATGGTCTATTAAATTTTGCAGCTTGCATTCTATGCTGCATAAATCATGTTCGGTCTGAACCCTATCGCTAGCGGATGTAAAGTCAGAGTCCTCAGACTCAATTTGTGTTTGAATTTCATCATATTTAGCTGATAGCTCCATAAGGTGGCGAAGCTTTATTTTTAGTGCATGATGGTCATGGGTATCGTGATCGAAATTGTCTGCGTACATGTTTATGCGAGATATAGAGGCCTTGATCGTGCCACGTTTCTTGATCAGCGCCTTCATATCCGTCATGATTGGGTATGAGAGAAAATTTAAATGATAATACGAAAGAAACCAAGTGAATGCAAAGCGATGAGCAAGACCAGGCAGGAAATCCAAATTATAAAGTCACGCAACGACACGGTAACCCTTACTTAGCACATCTTAAACTAGTTCTATATGGTAATAAATACTGATCTAGGCAGTACAAAAAATATAGCAGTATAATCACTAATGATGTGAATGCCTTTGAAAGGTATGACTTACAATTAAAAAAATGCTTGTTGAGATCGCAAAAAAATTACAAGTTTATATTCAAATGAAACTGATTTAAAAAATTATATTATTATTTTTAATACTGCTTCCTTTACTTTAATGACATTGAAAAAATATGCAAATCATGCAAATTGAAAACTAATATGAGACATGAGTTTATAGTCACTTGACATGGTACTTATCGGCATGTTCTAGAAGGCATCAAAGTTTGTCAAAATCTTGGCAGTCTTGTCAGGTACCCATGAATTGATGATGCAGACACGGTCGCTGCCTGTCAGGTGATGTCCGATGCGGTCGAATCCTGTCTAGATGGGCTGTTCTGCATTTTCCCACATGCTGGATGCCACATGCTGATGGTGCTCAACTGCTGTAATGATGCTTCAAATGCTCCGGTTTGCGAAATATGACGTCCCCAAGTCGTGCAATACGAGCTCCAATGGTAGTGATAATTAAAGAGTTGCTGACTTAAATTATGAAGAAAAAATGTTGATAGGCCTGCTTAATAAACTGATGCATGAAACGAATTGCCCATGAAATGAGTCACATCCGTGAAATACATTGTGTGTGGATTGCCCGTCCATAAAATGAATTATATCCGCGGCCCGGAGGACCATATGATGTTTGCTTATCGCTCTCGAAATTTTCTAGAGTTAGTATGGCAAGCTAAGTGATGCTGGTATAGAAGTCGGAATATGTTTTTGAATGAAGAAGTGGACTCTATGATCTGAGTTAAGTAGCGTTTATTGCAATATTATTAAGAAGCGCAGGCCCACGCAATTACGTTCGGCGATACATCGCCTAGATACAATTACGTCTGACGTAAATTGCCAAGATACATAATGTATAGAAAAGAGAAACAATTGTACGAGAAGTTACATTAATAAATTTACATTGGCGCGGCTAGCAAAAATGGAAGAGTGCAGTGCACAGATGAAAGGCTGAGTCTTAACTAACTGATCGCAGCAGCTGGCGACGCGTGCAGTACTGCGACGAATGACGTAAGTGCGTGGGCTGATTGCGCGTGAGCAAGTAAGCAGATACAATGTATTAACATTACTTAACATTTTATTTTAACTCACAATATCTTCCAGTAGTGTTAATAAATATTTGTTCATTCTCTGATAGTAACATGACTTATTGTTTTCTTTTCTTGAATGTCAGTTATGAAAATTAAAAGAAAAAAAAATAATAATAACTATCTTAGAACTAACAAACTCTATCAAAATTAATACCTAATTTATAGTAGTTATTATTATCATTAACACTTTGTTCATTGTTTTATTAGTCTAATACTTTTGTCTGGTGTCTATTGCACTAATTATTGTGTTCACTTATATTTGGTATTCATCCTCACCGTACTGATTGTGGGATTAATACTTATTATTATTGTGTTATCCACATCTTTACTGGTTGTCTTGGTTTCATATATATTTCATATATAGTTACTTTTTACTTCCTTACTAGTTAAAATACATTGAATACCCTACCTATTGTACTGTATTCATAAATGTCATATTCATTGTTTTTATATTAGGTTTACAATATTACTGTCATAAAAAGAACTAGTCAATCCATTGATGTTTCTTTAGTTACTGTATTGTACTTCAGGGGTTTAGTATTATGGTTTTCGTTACATATATTGCATGGGTGTTTATTCTGAGTTTTCATATTGTAACGCATCAAAATATACCGTTACATAAATATAATAACAAACACCCAAATGAAGATCTACCATGAACATATCAAAGCTAATATTGCCAGAAACAATAACAAGATGAAGGAAAACGCTAAAATGACAAAGCCAAATGTATATCCATGGATAAATAATGTTAAGGAAAATAAGCATCCTAGAAGGAAGGAGTTGTAATTAAATGAATCATCAATGTTATAACAAAAGGAAAAGTGAACCAAGCAACTACGTTAGCAACCAGGACCCAATAGATCCAATAAGTGAGGGAAAATATATAATAAATAATAAGAAATAATGCATGGACATTTAAGGCATACTCACCTGAAAGTTGTAGCATGACAGATAATCCACACAAATACATTACTCAATGATCATTAATAAAGCTCTAATATATGGAATATCCAGATGAGAATTAATTAAAATGCACTGTTTAATAATATATTCACAAGAAAGGTTGAATAAAGAAAATTTCTGCAAATAATATAATATAATACAAATTTAAAAACCCAGAAGAACTAAAAATAATAATAACAAAATTACCCAGGTAAGATAGAAGCAGGCAATTAATATACCCCGTCAAAGAAACCAGACCAGAAAAAACAAAGCTACTGAAGAAAGAAGAAGGAAGAATAATTAAAACTAGAGAAGAAAGAAAACTAATTAAAACTACTACTACAGAAGAAAGAAGAAAGAAGACTAATTAAAACTACTGAAGACAGAAGAAACAAAACTAATCAAAACTCAGAGAAGAAAGAAGACTAATTAAAACTACTACTACTGAAGAATGAAGAAAGAAGAACAATCAAAGCAACTGAAGACAGAAGAAAGAAGAGTAATTAAAACTACTACTACAGAAGAAAGAAGAAAGAAGACTAATTAAAACTACTACTACAGAAGAAAGAAGACTAATTAAAACTACTGAAGACAGAAGAAACAAAACTAATCAAAACTCAAAGAAGAAAGAAGAATAATTAAAACTACTACTACTAAAGAATGAAGAAAGAAGAACTAATTAAAACTACTACTACTGAAGAAGGAAGAAAGAAGAACAATCAAAGCTACTGAAGACAGAAGAAAGAAGAATAATTAAAACTAGAGAAGAAAGAAGACTAATTAAAACTACCAATACTGAAGAAGGAAGAAAGAAGAACAATCAAAGCTACTGAAGAAAGAAGAAAGAAGAACAAACTAAATCTAATGAAGAAATAAGAACAAACAAAGCTACTGAAGAAAGAAGAAGGAAGAATAATTAAAACTACTATTACTGAAGAAAGAAGAAAGAAGAACAATCAAAGATACAGAAGACAGAAAAAGGAAGAATAATTAAAACTACTATTACTGAAGAAAGAAGAAAGAAGAACAATCAAAGATACAGAAGACAGAAGAAGGAAGAATAATTAAAACTAGAGAAGAAAGAAGACTAATTAAAACTACCAATACTGAAGAAGGAAGAAAGAAGAACAATCAAAGCTACTGAAGAAAGAAGAAAGAAGAACAAACTAAATCTAATGAAGAAAGAAGAACAATCAAAGATACAGAAGACAGAAGAAGGAAGAATAATTAAATCTAGAGAAGAAAGAAGAACTAATTAAAACTACTACTACTGAAGAAAGAAGAAAGAAGACTAATTAAAACTACTGAAGAAGGAAGAAAGAAGAACTAGTTAAAACTACTGAAGACAGAAGAAAGAAGAACAATCAGAGCTACTGAAGAAAAAAGAAAGAAGACTAATTAAAACTACTGAAGAAGGAAGAAAGAAGAACTAATTAAAACTACTGAAGACAGAAGAAAGAAGAACAATCAAAGCTACTGAAGAAGGAAGAAAGAAGAATAATTAAGACGATCCGTATAAAACAAAAACCCCATAGGGAAAGAACCCCCAAAAACCCCCAAATCAATGAATGCCCAAAGAGAAAGTATAACACCCTAAAAAACCATATCACTGTAAAACTGACAAAAACTAAAAGTGTTAGTAGTATTAAATATTAGTGCATTCAAAAAGTTATTATTTAGTTTGTATAGACAAGTCTTCACAGTTCCCCCATGGTTGAATATTTCATATTAAAAGCTAGAAAAAGACTAGTAAATATATTGATAATTCACCATAGACAAGTGCAAGTGATCAAATTATAAATAATAAACTTTAAAAGGGTACATGAGTTGCAGTACATAGTAACAAACTTTAAGTTTTGTGAACAGTGCCTACTTTGATAATGAAGTAGTAATATTACTAAATAAAAGCTACTAAAGCGATATGAACATTCCATAGAATGGAATATAACTTAGGTAGCTAGGGGTTTACTTTAAGAGGGGGTATAAATTTTATAAATGGGGAACTACAGAACAAACTGTTTATGATGAAGTTTATAGAAGGTGTTAACAATTATATATGGAACCAGGATGTTAGGTTCCTATTACATATAACATTTAGATAAATAAGGATTAGTCATAAGAGATATTAGTATTATAACTGTTATTTTATTGTTCAGTTTAATTTAGGAATGCACTGTCTAAAAATAGATATCATTCCAATGTTGTAGAAATACTCTTTATTATGTTATCAGATAATATACTAAGCAATGTTATTCAGAACACTAGTTGTGATATAGAGAGATGTTATATGTTAATTATATAATCAATAATTTATGTTATACCAGTCAGAGAAGGATATAAAATAGCTACATTAATAAAACATTTGGAAATTAGCCACACATCAGATCTAGGCCAAAGAATAAATTTAAACTGCAGAATAATTAACAAACCTAGTCTTATAAACCATATAAAATGACAATATTCAGGCAAAATAAACTCAACATATCAAATACTATGTAAATAAGGCTTTCTAAAGATATGGTCATTATATGAGTAAAATTATTTAATTGTCTAATAAAATACCATTAAAACTGAAATAGATTAACTAACACTATCCTAGGGGAAGTCATATACAATTGAATTATATTAAAAAACCATCATTAGTATACTAAATTGCAATAAAATAAGTGAGAATTGATAATTATACAAATTTCAGATTTCATAGAATAATAATTATATTAGTTAAAATGGCTATTATTTACACAGAAGACAGGGAAGTATAATTTTAGGCCTACCTCCCAAAAAATTATAAGAAATATAATTTTCAGATAAAACTTTGTAATACTAACTTAATTACTATCTAAATAAGTAGAATAGAATAGTGAAAACGAATATGTATTTTATATTTCAAACAGTTAACTAATAACGAATTTAATTTATGAACATAATGTACATTTTTAAAGTGTAACGAAATTATGGCAATTTTAAACAATGTCTGAAATATATTATATAGGCTAAGATTTTCATGAGACGAAGGAAATACAGACAATTCATTATTATGCGTTGACGAGTGCACTTAAAGTAACCTTTCGCCAGAAATAACCTTTAATGACGTTTATGTTATAAACCGTATCTCAGTGAAAATTTTGAAGATAATTATTTTAAACTATTTTATAGATTGTGAAGTGGTGAAAGTGACCAATGAACACAGTAACACTAATAAATTGAACCACACATAACTAGATAAGCAGAATAACACGGATATTACACCAAATACAGACCGAAATTTAGAGGTTAAAAACGACACACATAAACACAACGAGATATATCCAGGGACAACATTTTACACCCAGTGAACAATTCCACATCATACACCAGTGACATTTAAATATATCCATGACGATCGTATACAACTGCTGAGAGCATTTACTCGAAGAAAGGACACCTTTATTACAACAAAAACTTTGTCAACGCTGGAGGCTTCCTTGCGCATGCGTCAGTCAACCATTTCGGTCCGATCCGCTGCAGTATAAAGAAACGACATGGCGACTATTGGTTCGAAATCAAATCATATATAAACTTTTAATATTTTTAATCCTTATTGTATTGTTAAATTTTAAGACATTTAATAAGTGTAAGTGTTATACTTTCCTTCCCACAACCTTCTCTGGCTATATATTTTAATAACCGTTTAAAGAACCCTATGTTATAATACCAATATAAATTGTTTATATCGACCGGCCCTGAGCGAGTCGATACTGCATTATAATATCAATTTTAATCAAACAATTTCATTATTTTTTGTTAATAAACATTCTGTATCGGTAAATTGGAGTTGATTTTTTATTATAAAAAAGACTTAACAATTAATTAATGAAGAAACCCAACTAACTGAAGGGCGGTATATATGAAACTACAACGTTTCAAAAAGAAGAAGAAGAGAGCCGTCTTTCGTTTAAACTTGGAGTTAACAAGATTGTCCTTTCAACAAAATTACTGAAGGCGACACTATTGCTAAAATAACCACGATACCATTTCATTTATAATTACAACCGATTAACTCGATTTGTTCCAAAATTTTAAGAACAAGTTACCCAAAAAACATTTTCCAGAAAATTAAAATTTTTTTTTATAAAATTTTAAATCACATTTTTATTTTTTCAAATTGCTACAACAGCAATATACACAGATTTTATTTGTAACTACGAAGACTAGGAACATTACCAAATTGACGTTTCCGGAGCGGAACGTCAGAAAATTACACACATACGTACATAAAATATTTTGTTACAGAACACCTTGTATTATTACAAATTGACGTATCCAACGTGGGACAGAATAACGACAGAAATCTTATTTATCATTTATTATAGACACCACTCACAGTATTATTACAAAAATACATCCATCGCAGAAGTTGAAGAAACCAGGACTTCAACGTATTATTACAAAGTGTATTAGTAAATTTTGTAAATATTTAGCATTTAAGGAATAATTGATAAGAAAAAACGACTTGAAACATTATCAGTGAGTGATATATGTATCAGGTGATACTATGAAAGTAAAAAAACTTATGTTTAAATAAGAAACACTAAAACTGCTTCAACGAAAAGGTAAATAAGTTAATCATGAACGGAATTAGTGCTTGTGTGGACTCAAAATAAAGAGCAAAGCAGCCGGAATAACGTGATACCATTAGTTTTCGAATCAGAGAGCATTAAGAAAGTTGTGGACAATCATAATTTTTCAATCAATTACAGTAGAATTGATAGCGTCACTTTATACTCTCGAACCCAAAGACTGACGCTGAGAAATAAAATTTGTCAATTTCTTGTGGCGTATGGGTACGAGATTAATCGACTTTCAGCCAATATGAAACGCTGATTCCCAGCAGACGCCAGCCAAAGTAGCTGGACATAGCTTTACTAACAAACTGATCATCAACGACGACAGAACGTCTTTCCGATGGAAGTGTTTTTACAAAATGTGCGCGTTCCCCCGTTAGTAAACAATTTGTCTAACCTAACATATGTGTAATAATAACCTCAAACGTGTGAAGTGTAAACAGTGAAACGACATAGTGAAATATACCATTGCCAGTGTATAACATCGGCAATGATGAGTGATAATAAGGGAATATATAGAATTAACAATATTTAAATGAATTTTAAACGATTATCATATAATAATTTTTGTGTTGATACTACGGTAGTCAAATGCATTCATATGTGACTAACCTCAAAACTAATTATGAATTAGCACATTATTGAACAATAGTTCTCAATTTTATTTTTTAAATAAAATATTATTAATTTTAAAGAAGAATTGAAAATCAAATTACGATTTAACCAACACTAATGTACTCGAACATACAGTAGATGCTGATTTGACTTAACAATAACGAAAGACAATTCGATTATCAATAATAATTGAGAACTGTCAATAAAGTTAATGATTAATAAATGTGTCATTAACTAATATTTTGTGTAACAATAAGATTTTATAAAATTAATTTAAATATTTTAACAATTAACTTATAAACAGTTTCATTCAAACCTACCTGTTATCGAAAGGTACACAAATAATGCAGTGCTATGCTTTCAATTCAAGAAAGCCTAAATATTCTTAATCGCACTGAATTTATAAATTAATCATTATATTTTAATTTTTATAACCATTAAAGGAATTTTATTCCGATATACAACAATATTAATCGTATTACACATGCTATACTATAATCTGCAAATTATATGCAAGCGTGCATGATACGATAGTTTACAATATTATACTTATTATTTTTTTCTATTTATGTAACCACTCTCCATAATACGTCATTATCGTATTTAAGCATTTTTTGTAGTAAGTATCTTGTATACTAAAAGAATTCACGATTTTGTTAACTATAAATAAGAAACCTAACCAACTCAGGTTAGAGAAGTACAACATAAAAGAACCAGTGTTACCAGCCCTGAGTTTTAAGAATCTCTGTAACGAGTTAAATTGTTTTAATGTTTTATAAAATGTTTTAAAGGGTTTTAAATTGAACTTAAATTGTTGCTAATAAATTATCATTTTACGTATAATCGAGTCAGTCCGTCATTTCAAGGTAGACTATAATAACTACAACAACAGAGCATTTATTTTACAAATTGGCAATAAGGCAAGTAAGCGGCCAAGATTTTGAATAATTTCAAAACAGTCTCATATACAGAACAATTTTATTTACATAATAGCCACATACAAACAAGTGGTAAATATTGTATGAATTGTGTTGTGTTATTTTCAGTATATTACAGTAAGAGAGGATCTACGGTAGAATATTGACATAGGTAAGTAAGTGGTAATTGACAGCTAAACTAACCAGTGCTTCTAAAAGAGAATTTGAATATTTTTCAGCTTTTTAAACCTTTTTGGAACATCGTAAATTATAAATCAAATCATAAATAATAATAATTCCAAATCTACACAAAGGACATCTACACACATCTATACTCATCTAACTCGTTATATTACAACGTGGCGCTCCATCACGAGGCTTTTTGATTCAATACAACTAAACTCGTTATATTACAATATCTACTTTTATGGGTTTTATGTTGTATTTTTACATTTATTTAGTCCCCCCATTCTGTTACATTACACTATATATATATATATATATATATATATATATATATATATATTGTACTGTAATTAATTACAGGTATTGTTATCCTTTTCGCCCGGACTATTATTGTTTTCAGTATGAATTTATCCTTGTCCATTTTATCACTACTACCTTGTATTCTGATTTCTCTGCTGCGAAGTCTTCACTCATTTCAAGACCTCCTGTTGAATTTCCAATCAACTCTGTCCTAATGACATATGTTTCGATCACTCTGTACTGCAATTTTTCGAACACCAAATTTTCAATGGTATCTTCGCCTACTTTTAACACTTTATTCTCTAGTTCTTTAACCAAATATATCACTGGTATATCAACTATTGATGATATAGCTGATATTTTATTATCCTTTTTCTTTTTCTGATGCATTCATTTTCAATATAAATTTCCCTAAAATTTTCCTATAATTTGTTAATTCTGTTCTTTCCCTGTAATTAGCGATTGGGAGATTACGTACATTAACCAGCCCACTCCTAAACATATCTAATTCTTCCTGTGTAATTTTCTGTTTCATGGGAGGTCTTTTACCTATCTTCTTCGCCTTCTTTTCCACATACTTATTATTCTCTTTGTTTCTGCTACGTTTATCCTTATATAATGATACACTTTTATCTTCTTTATTTTCTATTTCTCTATTACCTTTTATTTTCTGATTTACTGGTTCCCTGGTTTGATCGTTTCGTATGACTTCTATCTTTGTTTCTATTGACTGGTTTTCATCATTCCTTATTTCTTTCACTGTTTCTATATTCAATTTTACCTTTGCGGATTGTCTAACGTTCTGTTCCTCATAACTTTGTAATATTAACTTAATTTCAGCCTTTTGCTGGTCTAATTTATCATTCACCCCCTTTATTTGTTGTTGAATGGTCTCCTTCAATTCCTCCTTATTTTGTTTTAATACTTTTTCATTATCTAATTTCATTTGTTTGAAATTTTCATTGTTTTTGTTATTACTTTCTTCTATTCTTCCGAATTGCTTCATCATAATCCTCATCATTTCCTGTACATTTGATCCATTGGCTGGTTTAGATTCTTTGGTTGGTCCCCTTGGGCATCCCTTACTATTATTTTCATTTCAGATTCTTCCTCTTCAGCACTATTACTCCTTAATTCATATCGTTGCTCTGGTTTGTTAGCCATTTTACAATCTTTAACTTAATTTAATTACAAGGAAAACATTTTTTTATGCTAATTAAATTTAACAAAATTGTGTTATTTGGTGCTGGTTTAAAGAAAATCTTTGCTTTCACGTATGTGCGCCATTTATTGTACTGTAATTAATTACAGGTATTGTAATTAAGATCTGCTCCACGTTGGATCTGCCATTTAATGTACTGTTATTTTTTTATGAGTCTTGTAATTATTTAATAGTATAATATAATTAAGAAATGTACCTACTGTTATTATATTTTTTTGTTTACCAGTACATGTAAAGAAACTCTTACTCTCAGGGCTAATGATTATTAAGCTGTTTGATCGTATTTACGATTGTATCTAATATTTTCTTTTCTTTAAACCAAACCAAATTTAGTTAATATGTAGTATTTTGAGAATTAACCATGTAAAAAATAAATACCAGACTAATGTAACTTAACCGACTCTGAATTCTTCCAGCTGCCACGGGTTCACTTCTGGTTGTTGTTTACCTTTTTCCAAAAGCAATATCAGGCTTGGCGATCTGTTCCTTCACACAAATTTCTTATTGATCTCACCGCTGAATGCCGCTCTCCAGGACGACTGCAACACAGATGTCTAATCGGAACACTTAATTATCCTTTATGGCCACTTAAACTCTTCTTCAGTCCAGGATTTCCGTCTTCTATCATTGTTCTATTAAGGGTATTTTCATATTTCTCGTTATATTATTTATTTATTAAATATTGTAATCAAAACTCTGGTATCACAAATTAAATTCCTTTACTGTATTTTCTTTTCCATGTTACATTACCTTGATGATGTACAAATGTTAGTTTATGAATTTAGACTCTTCAAGCTACTTTTAATAGATATAATTTTAGACTCTTCACGTTACTCTTATTGAAAATAAAAATAGACTCATAACGTTACTCTTATTGAATATAATTGAAGACTCCTGATGTAACTCTTATTAAATATATTTGAAGACTAATAAAAATTTCCTTCATCACTATACAATAAAATTTTTTAACAATTTACAAAATTGCCACTTTGATAATTCCCTAATTTTTTTACATCTGTTTATCATATACCTATTCAAACATATATCATTTTTCTATTTCTTATTAAACATCTTTATTTTACCTCTAATATTCGTAATTCTATTTGTTATTTATTAAATTATAATTTTATTACTCTTTACTCTTATTCATTCCAATTTCATATATTCTTTTCTGAACATATAACTGAATATTGTTTTATATCATATAGGAATCGACCTCTATGTTGACTGTGTGAGTCGATAGTCCCAATGTTTTTGTTTACATTTTAAAACATATGGTACATTCAATACAAAATCTGCATCCTTTCTCTTTTAAAATTTATTACCTCCCTATTATGTACTGTGTGCATTTTAACAGCAGTACTATATATATATATATATATATATATATATATATATATATATATTATATATATTGCAGTATCAATCTTCTACACCTCATGTATCCTTCTTGTACATTTATAATTCAGCGCTCTGTAAGGTTAACGTTTAAGGCTCAGTCCTACATTTTATTAACCTCTTCTTTTCCTTTATTTCTGTTTTCCTTAATGCTCATATTCATGCTATATACGCTTATGTGATGTGAGATATAATTTAAGTTACATAAAACTGAATCTTTATAAAGGAAGGAAAACCGAAAATGATCAAAACATACGCACACACAGACACGAAAACAAAAACTACTAGGCCACCTGAATAAATTCAGTGGTACTATTTTAACAAACATTACAATAGTCTGTTAGAAAATGTAAATTCTGAAGATACTACGAAGAGACATAACATATACCAATTGCCAAATATCTTTCTACACAGTAGTCTTGTGTAAAGTTATTCTGATAATATAGCTGAAATAGAATTTTGCCCGTTGTGTTTAAAAACTAATGGGCGATAAACGTACAAAGAAAGTAACTTGGTAACACTCTATTACAAACCAGAAGTGTGAAGAGATCTGCATAAAAAAAAAAGATACAAAAAACTATGATTTAGTTGATCAGTTCTAATAGCGCTATGCTGCTAATTTTATTTCTGGAAACACTATAAACTCAAAGACGCGTTTTCAGTTCTCGAGGCTGACTAAGCCTGTTCAATTTCCCTGAGACAGTCTCTAGGAATAACAATGGACGGCTGGAGCAAAGTAATCACCGCATTACCTACATTACACACCCGACGGCTCATATAAGGCAGCCTTCCTCTGCCCTACTACTAAAGTGTCTGATGCATGCTCAACGCTCTCGAATATTTCTAGAGTTAGTATTTGCAATGCGAAGTGCTGCTGGTATATCGGAAATGTTTTTTTTTTGATGAAGAAGTGGACTGTATAATCTGAGTTAACTAGCCATTTATTAAAGAATTATATAATGAAGCGCAGGCCCATGCAATTACGTGTGGCGTATATTGCCAAGATACATAACGATAGAAGAACGAAAAATTGTATAAAGAAGTTACATTATTAAAATTCACATTGCCGCGGCTAGCAAATGGAAGAGAGTACTGATCAGGTGAAAGGCTGAGTTTTAACTAACAATTGTCGCTCCCCGTAGCGAACTGTACTTTAAGCGAATGACGTAACTGAGTGGGCTGATTGCGCGCGAGTATGTAAACAGATACAAAGGTTTAACATACTGCCCGCCCAAAATCGGGCGATTTTGACATAGGTTACAGTAAAAAAGTTGCTTGAAAACATACAAGTACACATTAAGAAGTTGCATACCTGAAATGTGTGATAATACATGGTATAATGAATTTTGGCCTATTAGCTAGCATAAATACAAATTCAATATTAAATACAATATAAATAAATATAAATACAACATTGAGCAATACTCATCGAATAATATATAATAATAAAATACAAATGCTAGAATATCTGATGACACATAATAATATTAATGACAATATACCCAAATTCAATAACAATGATACATGGCAATGAATCACACATAGTAAGTAGCATTACACAATAACTAATAGAAACCCAACAAATTCAGTAATAATAGCATGACAATAAGTGCATAATAAGCAATATTACACAATAATACAATGGCAATATATAAAAACAAATTCATGATAATAATCGCCCAATAGAAATATACCCAGAAAAATTCATTGTAATAATAGCACAATAGAAATTTACCCAAAAAATTCATTATAATAATAGCACAATAGAAATATATAAAAAAAATTCATGATAATTATAAACACTGCACCAAACAGTACACAATAACTGACATCACACTGACGAGAAAACGCTTAAAATGTTTAGTAATGCACATATAAATAGCGTACATTAATTTGGCATAAATATAAATACAAGTGTATAAATAAGTACATTTAACATTGTACTTAGTAGTACGTAGAGCATGTGCTCATCCGAAAATGTCCCGGGCATGAAGCACTGACAAAAACAATTAGTCTGATGCCACGGGAGGTGGACACAGTTTGTGGATAGGCCTACGTAGGATGGCGTTTGCGGTGCGGACATCCGCTACGCGTACTAACAAATTCTGACCTACATAGATTTGGGTGACAATACCACGTTTCCACTGCAGAGGTGGGGTATTGTCTTCTAAAATGACGACGAGTTGTCCTAGAGACAAATTGTTTGAATGTTTTCTCCATTTATTTCGTTGTTGCAGCTGATGCAGATAATCTCTTGACCATCTCTTTCATATAGAGTGGGTGAATCTCTGCAGATGCTGCCATCTCCACAAGCGACCCAATTTTACATCCGAATAGTCGGGTTCGGGGGCGCAGTAAGTGGAGAACCAAATAAGAAATGTGGTGGAGTCAAGGGCTCGGGATCCCCAGAGTCATTTGAAATAGCGAACAAGAGACGCGAATTCAGACATGACTCTATTTGAGTCAAAACAGTGTAATGCTCTTCAAAGTTGAGAAGCGTACTGCCGATAACGCGCCGTAAATGAAATTTAACGCTTTTGACCCCGCTCTCCCATAGACCACCGAAATGAAGTGCTGACGGGGGTATGAAAGACCACTTGACTCCCTGTGAACTGGCGAAGTCCTGATTAGATTGTTGAAATTCGTCTTGTTGAAAAAGTTTGTATAAATCGTGTAATATAGTGCCAGCACGACGGAAATTTGTACCGTTATCGGAGAATAATTGTGCAGGGATGCCCCGGCGAGCTATGAAGCGTTTTAAAGCAGCTATAAAGGCGTCTGCAGTCAAATCTGATACCAATTCAAGGTGAATTGCGTTAGTGGCCATGCAAATGAAGAGTGAAATATAAGCCTTTGTGAATGATTTGGACCGCTGCCCGCCTTACGTAGAAATATGGGACCGGCATAGTCGATGGCACATTGTGAAAATGGCTTAGAACGAGTGACTCTGGAAGAGAGTAGTTGTCCTAAAAGTTGGCTTGAGCCAGTTGCGCGAAATCGAAAGCAAGTGATGCATTTGTGTAACACGGAGCGTATGTAAGATTTGTCATTCATGATCCAATATCTTTGACGTAGAGAGCACTGCGTTAATTGTACTCCGGCATGGAGTAGTCGAACATGCTCATTTTCTATAATTAGTCTAGTAAGATGAGACTGCGGGGGGAGTATGATCTGGTGTTTACCATTATAGTTGAGCTGAGACTGTTGAAGGCGTCCGCCCACGCGTAATATCCCCGTGTTGTCTATAAAGGGATTAAGCGAAAAAGTTTAACTAGTGTTAGGTACAGGGCGTTGTGCCTGAAGTTCTTTAATTTCGATGTTGAAATGTGATAACTGGGAATGATGTATAAAAATCAAAAGTGCGCTGTGTAGCTCTTGTGAAGTTAAAAATGAAGTGTTTCTGTTAGCGACGGGAGACTTAGCGTTCCGAATGAATCGCAGGCAGTAAGCAAACACACGAGTAAGTCTCGAAAGCAAGGAGTAATTTTCAATGTAATTCGGAGTGGATGAAGTAGTAACCAGAGCGAGTTGACCTTGTTTACGTTTTTCCTTGTCCAGATCTGGATGAGTACAGGAAGAGTTGGATTCGAAAGGACTGGTGGGCCATGCTGAAGGCTCCTCTGACAACCAATATGGGCCATGCCACCATTGCGGGTGGCGGTGCAACGAACGGGGTAAACAGCCGCGGGATGGAATGTCCGCGGGATTGTCATGCGAAGCAACATGATACCAGGTGCCCTTTGCAGTGAGCTGCTGTATCTCCGCGACACGGTTGGCCACAAATACCTTCCACCTAGACGACTGTTGGTGAATCCAGTGTAAGGCAATCATAGAGTCAGAATAAAAATGCAACTCGCTGAAATTGTAGGTCACAACGTTGACAACCTTATAAACCAACTGAACCAATAATAGACAGGCGCAAAGTTCAAGGCGAGGTAAAGATATCTGCTTTAAAGGGGCGACTCTAGATTTGGAACACAATAAGTGAGATGATATACTGTGGGCGGAATATACTGTACGCACATAAATACAGCATGCGTAACCCTTTACTGACGCGTCGGCAAACCCGTGTAATTGAAATGAAACGATTGGAAAATTACATGAATCTTTTATAGCCCTTGGGATCTTAAAATGAGTGTCTGAAATTAATTGAGCGTAAAGCTCTGCCCATTGAATTGATAATGAGTCACACAGCGGGTCGTCCCAATTGGCGCCGACTGTGAAGAAATGGCATTGTTGTCGTCACGAGCCATAAACTAAGAAACCGGTTTTGTCATGTCTACGTTAAAGGGTAAATTTCCGGCGAGGCTAAAACCTAGTTTTGTTTCCTGTGTTATCGGAAAGTGCTTACTGCGAATAAATTTAGTCGGCGCAATCAATTGCAAAAAATACTGTGCCCCGAGTAATATGTCGATCTGTGACGAAAAATTAAGTTGCGGGTCAGCTAAAACATGTTTTTTTGAATGTTTAATGATGCCATATTAAAAGATTCTGTAGGGAGGTTATTTGTAATTCTGGGCAGAACAGCGCAGTGTACGTTCAAACTGAAATCCCTGTAGTGTGAGTTTAGGCGCACTCTTGTGCTGAAATTGGCTTGGAATAGAGAATTATTTATGCCCGTGATAGGCAGTTCGGACTTGTTTAATTTTGAACCCATGAGGCGAGCGAAGCCCATGGTACAAAAGTTTGCTTGTGACCCTGAATCCAACAGGATTCTTACCGGGTGTTTGTTACCGGCACGATCGGTTGTGGTACATACGGCGGTAGGCAATAAAATTGATTTGTTGGTTTGTTGATTTTTGGGAACATTGATTATTGTTCCTGTTCGATGAATTATTTGTTGAAGCGTGGATCATGGTGTGGTGCCTTTTCGAGCATGCTCTGCACGAAAATTTGGAAGGGCAACGCGCGGTTTCATGGCCCGAGCGTGTGCAATTTAGGCAGAGCTTGTGACTTATTAAAACGTCTTTCCGTTGACTGGGATGTAAAGCCACGAATTGTGGGCATTCGGACAATTTGCGATTGCCGCGACACAGCTGGCAAAGTCTATTGTTGTTTGAGTATGTACCAGTGACCCAGTGAACTCAGCGCGTTTAGCCGATTTGCGATAAGAAGTTTTATCGCTAACTTGCCTACCGCAAGACGAACCAGTCGGTGCATTAACATTTTGCAACAGCTGGCGTCTAGTATTTAGGAATTTAGTAAGTTATTATAATTCGGAAGCTGTTCGTCAGTTAAACCTTCCTTCCATAATCTACATGTGCGATCGTCAAGTTTTTGGGCGAGAAACTGCACAAAAATAATTTCGAATGAGTTCACTGGTAAATTTAATGAGTTCAGAGCATTTATGTTAGCGGTGAGATCATCTATAAATTTGGAAATGCTAACCATAGAGTCTTGCTGCATGTGCTTCATGCCCAAGACATTAGCCACATAATACACCGTAACAATCAATCTACTGTCATACCTGGCTCTTAACAACTCAATAGCCACCGTGTAGTTTTCGTGCGTGATTGGTAGTGATTTTATAACATCCTTATCCCTTAGTTATGAGTGCAAGTAGTGAAATTTTTGGATGCTGCTCAGGTCTGTTCGGACATGAACCTACTCCACAAACATATGGTAAAAATGTTGCCAGTCAATTATGTTACCGGCGAAGCAGGGTAGTTTAATTGGTTGTAATTGGATAGGAGGCGTACTGAATGTGACGACTTCGGATTGGTTTAGTATTTTCCTGCTCATCTCTTCGGCATGATCTAATAAATTTTGCAACTTGCATTCTATGTTGCACAAATCATCTTCCGTCTGAACTCTATCACTAACAGATGCAAAGTAGGAGTCCTCAGACTCAATTTGCGTTTGAATCTCGTCATATTTGGCGGATAACTCCATTAGATGACGAAGCTTTATTTTTAGCGCATGGTGGTCATGCGTATCGTGATCAAAATTATCAGCGTAGGTGTTTATGCGCGATATAGAGGCCTTGATCGTGCCACGCTTTTTGATCAGCGCCTTCATATCAGTCATGATTGTGTATCACTGAAGTTTTGAACGATAATAAGAAAAAACTGATTGAATGCAGAGAGATGAACAAGACCATGCAGGTTATCTAATTTATAAAGTCACGCTACAACGTGGTAACCATTGATTATCACATGTCAGACTAATTCTATGTTGTAATAAATACTGATATACACAGCATATACAATATAGCAGTATAATCCCTATTGCTATGAACACTATTTAAAAATATGATTTACAATTAAAAAAGCTTGTTAAGATATTTAGATTTGTGATTGATTCACAGAAAAAATTTATAAGCTTGTTAAGTTCGCAAAAAATTCCAAGTTCATAGTCAAATGAAACTGATATAAGAAAACAGTTATATTTTATATATATATTTTTTTAAGTACTGCTTCTTTTAGTTGAATGCCCTTGAAAGATATACAAAATTATGCAAAATTGAAAGATCATACGAAACATGAATTTATAGTCACTTGGCATGTGGTACTTATCGACATGTTCAAGAAGGTCTCAGAGCGTGTCGAATCCTTGGCAGTCCCATTCGGCACCCATGAATTGATGATGTAGACACGGTCGATGCCTGTCAGGTGATGTCTGAAGTGGTCGAATTCTGCATAGGCTGGCTGCTTTGGATTTTTCCAAATGATGAATGCCACGTGGTGATGGTGTTCAACTGCTGAAATAATGCTTCGAACGATCCGGTCGGGGAAGTATGACGTCCCCAAAGTCGTGCAATGCGTGCTCCAGTTATGGTTGATGATTAAAGAACTGCTGATTTAAATCATGTTGTTAAATGCTGATAGGGCCTGCTTATTGAACTGAATCCATGAAATGAATTATCCGTGAAATAAATTGTATATGGAATGAATCATCCATGAAATGAATCATATCCGGCCCGGAGGACCATATGATGCATGCTCAACGCTCTCGAATATTTCTAGAGTTAGTATTTGCAATGCGAAGTGCTGCTGGTATAGGAGTCGGAAATGTGTTTGTTAATTGAAGAAGTGGACTGTATAATCTGAGTCAACTAGCCATTTATTAATAAATTATATAATGAAGCGCAGACCCATGCAATTACGTGTGGCGTACATTGTCAAGATACATAACGATAGAAGAACGAAAAATTTTATAAAGAAGTTACATTATTAAAATTCACATTGCCACGGCTAGCAAATGGAAGAGAGTACTGATCAGATGAAAGGCTGAGTTTAACTAACAATTGTCGCAGCTCGCCGTAGCGAACTGTACTTTAAGCGAATGACGTAATTAGTAAAATAGTTTTCCTTTTTCTTGTCCGTCTGGTGGCCTTTTCTCTATATTTCATTCAACGCGTTTCAGGACATATGCCCCATCATCAGGATATCCCTTGTTGAAGTTCGTCGATCGTTAAAATATTAAAAACACTGTATATACAATTCTACACATAACAATAAATATAATATAAACATAAAAACACATAAAATACCCAGATTTGACGTAAGTGCGTGGGCTGATTGTGCGCGAGTATATAAACAGATACAAAGGTTTAACAGTGTCTAAATAGTATAAAAGTATGTAAAATAATGATTAATATTCTATTATTATTTTTAATAAGAAGCTTTTCCAGTGTCTGAAATTAGAACGACACACTTAAGTTACGCAGTAGTGGCCAATAAAGAAGATGTGCTTACTGAAATTAAGGTAATCTACTAGTGTTTAATGTTTGATAAATCAAGAGAGGACAAAAGAACCAAGATGAGTGGTTTGTGGAAAGGAAAGTTGATAAATTACAATGAATATTTTATTTAAAAAAAATTAATATATTAAATCAAGGCAATAACAAGACGATTATAAAAGAAAAGAATTTCACCTTGTTTCTGGATTTAACATGAAATTTAAGAGGACTGAATGCAACGTATTTGTTTGTGGAGGCATCTTTTTTAGTCTGCAATGTGTTGGCACAAAGTGTCGCTTTTAATATTTTATATACATGCTGTGACCGTTCTCTACAAATGTCAGGTGATTTCAAGAGATTTTGGACAGTAAATCTTAACCTCTGTAGTGTTAATTTATTCCTTACATGAGATTGATTCTTATAATTTTGATTACTTTATTTTACAACAAAAACAACATCATCGAGCTTTTCTGTTTCATGTTCACTAACACTATGAACTCGTTATAGTGTTACGAATATAATTTTAATTTTTGTAACGTATTTCTCCTTGTTGATATTTTCCGATCTTGTTTATCTAATCTGTGTTCACTTGCTTCAGAACTCCTTGCCTTGACTTTTTCTTAAAATTGTTGCTACAATTTATTTTCTAATATTTATGATAGTTTTAGTGGATGGTTAGTGAGGATCGGTCAATAATACAACTTTTAGTTATTTTGCGTCGACATTTCGACAATATTTATTGTCATCTTCAGGACCTGTGTATGAAATACAATAGAACTATCAAACATAACGAAGCAATTAAACATTTGGGTGAACGTGTTGGTGATGTGAGTGTGTGCGTGCATCTGTATGTATCATTTTTTATGTGAAGACTTATGATAGTTTGTTTACATCTTCAAATTATCTTTAAGAAAGCGAGCAAATTATAGTATAAGAGAACTTAATTTATAGAGTATTACAATTTAAATTACTAAATGTAATGTTATTTTAATTAATTAAACAAACAGTAATCAACAATTGGATATTAGATTGGTACAAAAATTGTTTATACCTACAACAGTCAACATATAGCAAAGTAATATATTACCTATAACTAAAACAGATTAGGGGATGTTCACTACGTAATTATTAAAAGTTATTTTTACCATGTTTCACTCCCTACTGGTGTTAACAAACAATCATAATTTGAAACATACAATTTACACAATATTGTAAAACATTACGACTTAAATCAGCTAGTTACGACAAAGGTTACAAACAAAGGTTTCTGGTAAATTTTACTAACAGGTGAACTTGGATAACACGGTAATTGTAATCATATTGTAAAATATAGTCAAGAGTACTATAGAATAATGTAATTTATGTATGTGTCCACAATCACCCTTCTCTTTCACCCATGCTCCCCCCGCCAGTCCTTCTCACAGCCTCTCACTCTAACCTGAAATCGATCTATCACTCACTATCACCCCACTCACTCAATCTCTTTCTCTCTCTCTCCCTCTTCTACATCTCACTCACTGTCTCCCTTCTTCCCTCTCTCACTCTTCCACCCTTCGCTCTCACACTCTCTCTCTCTCTCACTCTCTCTCTCTCTCTCTCTCTCTCTCTCTCTCTCTCTCTCTCTCTCTCTCTCCCTCTCATTATCTCCATTTCAAACGAAACTAAATACTAATCATTTGCGGTTCTTCGAAAAATGTACATAAAGGTTTTAAGTTTATTAAAATTAATTTTTACCGTCAATGGGCCTCATTAATCGCCAAAATGCTAAACTACTATGTAAACATTCTGTATTACACAAGCTTGTTCCCCCAACTAGACCCTCCGCTGTCCCACGCATACGATCATCCACTTCTGCCAATCTTTCCAATGTTCTTCTTCCAATTAATGATTACTTCCTCCATTTAATCTCTTAAAAAATGTTCCTTTTTCCATTTTTGATTTTTGCTTTTGACTGACATATTATATTTTTGAGACCAAATTCGTTAGGGATTTTCTCATGCATTCAGATAGACTTTAATATTTTATTTGACTTTATTTTTACGGCATTTCCTTTACCTCTGTTTGTTTTTGATTTGTAATTTTCATGCCACATTGTAAGTCTACACATTTTTCTTTGTGTTGCAAATTTTTCTGTACGGAACAACTTACGTCTGTCGCTTTTACTCCGTCTCCGTCTGTTTGTAATCTTCATTCTTCAATTTGATCCTTATACACCACAACGTTTAGCTATAACATCAATAAGACATTTTTAAACTCCTCTTGTCCCACTCTGACTCTAGATGGAAAACCCCAGTTTAAACGGCTCCATAATTGCAAGTATACAGTGGAATATATATTTTATTTTAAATAAAACACTTAGTTTTTATTGTAAAGCCTTCACTAGACTATATACTTTGTAAATAGTAGTTTAAAGAACATAAATAAACTTTGAGTGTTTCTGTATCATCGTTTAAGAATATCTGAATCTGAGGCAGTAACATTACAGCACATTAATTTTCATAGTAATTCTTTGGTACTACTAAAGTATTTCACAACGTTGACAAGATTGGCTGCCTAATGGGAGCTTCTTTCTTGTTTGACATACAAGGAAGTTATTATGGCCAGAACTACTACGGGTTCGTTGCCCAATATTGCTATCCCAGGATTTTATATTCACAGTAGAATTTGACCTTGAGGATGAAAAACGCACGTCTATTATATGATCCGCCTGGGACTCTAAACAGAACATATTCATTTCAGTTAGGACAGCTCTTGCCAGTCTGTTTTTTATCATTTTGTCTGTTCTTGTTTTCCAGAACTTGGATACCAAACGACAACGTAGCTGTATTAGTATAGCAACTTTGTAGGAGTTTAGTCTTTCCTTTACTTGGTCCAAACACATCATGTCCAATCATGCGCGAAAGTAAACCAAAGTCAAAGTTAATATTACTCTACTTTACAAGTAAGTACAAAATTTTTATTAAAACAAATTACACAATAGAATAATTACATTACTTTTCCACACTGAGGATATTATTTGGGCGGATACGATCTCAAGAGCTGCTGACTCTTGCAAGTGTGTTACAAGATCATAACTATAGCGCTAATCTTTTTTGGTTATTTAAATTACGAAGTTGCCCTCACTTTACATTTTCACGTCACCACATCCCGTAGACAGACCGACGATGTTTCAACGTCTCTTTTACGCGTCGTTATTTATTGCCAGTGTCCATGGGTTTCAGTCAAGCTTAAAGTTGACTAACTTAATTTTGTGTAGTATGCATACATCATCAGGTAAGAGCCGAACGAAAAGGTAACAAATTGCTAAACACGATACAAGACGTTTTCAAGTTTAGTTTAAATATTTATGTTTTTCGTGGCGACAGTATCTTTGAAAACCCTCGGCTTTGTGGGTACAACGAATGTTTAATAAATTCACCGTTTATTTGTTCCCATTGTTCACTTTTAAGATTAGACTTCACACATAGCGATGACACATAGAATGCTACAATGCGTATATCAATTTCCATATTCTGCTTCCAAAACCATTATTAAATAACTTGCAGCTGAGAATGTGTTTAGAAATACGTTTAAACCAGGGTAAAGATATTTTTGTCCTTCTTTGAAACTAAAAGTATCTCAGGTTTGGCCGCGGCATATAATAACTATTGCCATTTTTCCAGGTATGAAATTTATGGAAAGCTGAAAGAAAAGGTTAAAATTTCAATGCCGATGAAGCTGTAATATTGTAGTAGTGTCTTTCACTGTGTCATAATCTACAATATTGTTACGATAATCTCACGGACTGTCGTATAGTACAGTGGAAATAAATTACAGAGACATTGAAGTCAGAATTTACCAGCTTTAACTAGTCACAAATAACAATTAGAAATCAAGAAAGTGGTCTCACACTATAGTTCAAGTTAAATTTGTCCACAAGCAACAATACTGTCACCATATTACTGCAACACACTAATTAACATAAAAATCACTTCCAAGTAAACCACAACAATCACTTGATACACATTCTAAATATTGCCTTTCCTGACTTCTAAGCCGGCTAAAGACGCTTATATATACCTCGCAGAAGTTTTAGAATAATTTACCATACTCCTAGCGGCGTGCCTACATAATTTGCGTACTTACAAGAGCTCGAACAGTCTGGAGGCTAAGCCTGTGTACGACACAGACGCTACATCCGCTCTGAAAGCCAAGGAACGTGTAGAATGACGCTCTCGAATTTTTGAAAGAGTTACCTAAATTTTTGTAGCAGTGTAGTGCCTCTTTATGCTGAAAATAACAAAACTGCCTATGTGACTCGTAGTAGGCGGCGGCGCGCAAGGCTGTTCCAGTCGTTTGGAAATCATTCTGTGCGGTAGAGTTGCATAAAGATCTAGTTCATTCAAAATGACTCTTCCAGATATTACTCGATTACTCTACCGGCACCCAGATTCTCTATGATACTACATTGCAAACACTAGATTTCAAAGCGCCCGGGTTTCAGTAAAACCTGACAGTATTTGAAGTGCGTAGAGGGGGGTGATAGTTGTTATTATGTTAGTTCGGAACTGTAATAAAGTGAAATTTATTGTTGTTTGTTGAACAAATGTAACTTGAAATATTGTTCAAGACTGCCTTTGTTAGTTTCTAGCTGTTGTTTGAGTCTAATGAAAGTTTATTATTAGTGACTTCATTGGTGTCAGTTATTCATTTTCTGCCGTACAAACGACGATCTATGTGACCGTTGTAACTGTATTTCTTCATCCCCCTTTATTCATAAATTTACGTAATCCTGTTTCAGTGTTTTGGTATTCCTTATCTGTAATGTCAGAAACTAAATACTTTTAAACACTTTTATTACCCTTATTTTCTCACCAATTTTACGGTCCACCAAAACATAATAGTATACTAAAAGAATTTTTAGTGTTATATGGCAATATTTCGTAATTTTTCAGAAATACTAAGTACGACTCCTTTTACTATAAATAATACTCTAAATCGTTAGAAAGAGATAAGTAAAATTGGATACAATTGTCCTTATTTAATAAAATTTTATTTAGTGTTTTATTGTTTCTGACGTAGGTAAAATTCCAAGACAACAGTAACTGCTATCAACATATGAACCAACCAAAATATGAAAACCGAACCGCATAAATGAAAAGAGAACTCATTGTGATGGATTAGTTTGTTGTCTTCTATATTTCATATTGTTGAAATACTGCAAGGGAATAATTGTCCTTGGCATGTTAAAAATTATATATAAGCGATATATATCTGTCTAAAAAGGTCGCTCAGGACCATATTGTCTGCTGTTTATTATGTTTGAACACACGAGAAGGTTCTAGCAAAAACGTGATTATTTCAAAAGCATCTGGTCGTCCTTGACTGTAGACAATGTAAAAGACGTAGTCAGCACCTGCTATTACATAGTTCTGTTGGCAAAACGCATTCTAATAGTGCAGGCTGTTATTTGTTATTTACCAAAATAAAACAATGGTTTTATAAGGTTATGGGAAACGTCGTATAAATCATTAATTTCTAGCTTTTTGTGTCCGAGGATTGCAGCCATGGATTTTGTACAATCGAAAGCCATGTTTGGTGAGTTGTTCAACATCATCTATCTACTTCGCTATAATTTTCCCATACTACGCTTACCCTGTAACTGCTCTGTTCCTGTGTTTTTGGCAAGAGTGCTTTTTGTCGGTCCTGGGTATCAGTCGCTTCTGATTTTTTTCATTCTTTCTGCCCTTTTGCTTCCCATCGATGAAGTAGACAAGTTTGGAAAGAGATTCAATCACGTGAATGCCATCCATTTTTATTAAACTCTTGACAAATAAATGAACAAGGCACAATAAAATTTCTTTTAGAATGTTAATGTCCCCATAATTCGTCTGGCATATCGCACTTTGTGACACCAATGCTAAGACGGCCGCACGGATAGTTGTATTTGTACAGCAAAAATAAATAAACGGAAACAGAAAAACGGCTAATTATAACTTTAATTTAAATTTAAATAACCAAAAGCAATAGTAAACTGCCGTATACAACATTTCTTCAAACTTACAACTGTGAAACACACATTACTGTAAATAAAATACATGGCAGTTTAACAGTGTCAAAAAACAATGCAAGTCACCAATTGCAGGTGTCCGTGCACAATAATTTACTATAGTCACTTTACATAAAATATTCTCAGAATCGCCGACAATGGAAACGTATTATTCTTCGCACTTGGTCTTCCAGTACTCGACCGGCTGCCTGGCCGCTGACCACGTGTTCGTACACCGCCGAGATCAGACATAAATCTACCGCATTCTCGGTTACGCATGAGGAATAATCGCGTTGATGAAGACACTTATAAAATACTGCAAGAAGCTACGACGTCGTTACCGACATTGTACACACCCTGCAGACCAAATGGCGCACACGCCAAGCAGGTTGTCTGCCCCATGGCTGTAAAAACAATTTTAGTAGCTACTCATAATAAAAGTGACATTGTCTTTAAAATTATCGGAACATTTATCTTATGCCCTCTTAATACGGATAAAGTGAAGCTGTACGGGTAAAGTGGGAAGATATGCGCTACCCAGTTTAAAGTTGTCCTGCTTTGACTTACAGAAGCCTGGTTTGCCGACCAACTTCGATGTAATATCAGTCGTGAAAATATATTCTTTCCTCAAATTAACTGTAGACTAGGTAGACAACTGTCCATTGTATTCAGGTCTTCATAAACACGTTGTCACTGAATGGGAGAAAATGTGAAGCACAAGAAAGAAATCCGTGTATACATTAGAAGAGATAAATATGTTTACATTAACAGTAACCATAAATACAAATGTGTTACTCAAAACTGAAACGAACAGTAATTATCTTTATAGGTATTTTTAATCCTAGGTTTCAAGTTCCTAGGATCATTATCAACATCGTCTTCAAGCATTAAACCAAGGATAGTTTGTTCCGGTCCCAAATAGGCAAAGATTAGAGCTGGTCACTCCAGCGCTTCCTCGGACGCCCCACACCTCTCCGTCCCCTCGGCTTAGAGTTCCATATTTGTTTAGGGATGCGGCAGTCATCTATTCGGCAAAGATGTTCCCACCAATTCAGCCGTTACTGGGCGACCCTGTCGAGTATACTCATAATATTCAGTTCCTGCCGTGTATCTGTGTTTCTTCTAAGATCGTGGAGAGAATACCGTGCCACCTGCCTGAGAAATCTCATTTCAGTCGCTTGGATGTGACTGGCCTCGCCTTTCGTTATCGTCCAATTCTCAGACCCATAAAGAGGTGTGGGAAGAGCTACAACTTTGTAGAAATTTAGGTGTGTTCCAGTACTTGCTGACTTAAGGGTTCGCCTAATGGTCCCGCACATAAGTTTGAATTTGTGCAACATATTTACAGCGTTGTTGCTTGCATTATAAGACACACTGTAACCCGTATTCAAAATTGCTAGCATGTTCCAGGACAGTATCATCTATAAAAATTTTTGGCCGTATGGAATCAATTCCACGAAAAGCCATCATCTTGGTCTTAAGAGTGGATATTTGCAATCCAGAGTCTTTGCAGATTCCAATGAACAAATGAACACCAATTTGCAATATGTTTTCAGAATCCGACAGAATAGCCTGATCGTCCGGAAACAACTAAGTGTCAATTGTAAAGTGACCAATCATAAAATATTGTGGAAGACACATCTGCCAGTTTCGTGTTACATCGTCAATATATAAAATAAAAAGAAAATGTGTTATTGGACACCCTTATCGTACGCCACAATTGATCAGGCCAACTCTAGGAACTGTTCTTGGTTTCACTTATTCTATTAAGTTTTTATTCTCCAAATAAAGACAATGTATTCCTCTAATTAGGTGTTGTGGGATCCCTTTCCTTGTCATTATCCCCATAGTTTGCTCCGATTCACTCTGTCAAACGCCTTCTCAAAAGGTTTCAAGTTAAAAAACATATTCTTCCAACCACGAATATGTTACTATAATACAGTTTGTAGACAGAAAAGAATAGTGTACCGAGAGGCCTATCGAACACCCCAGAACATTCTCTATCCCCCCCCCCACGGGGAGTGTGGCAGGTGTTGGCTCATTCAAGGCCACGCACAAGTAGGTTCTAGTGTGTTCAAGAACACTTGACATTCGCATTAGGCAGCCGTGCAGTAAGGAGGGAAAGCTATACTGGATCTCTTCGAGATCTATAAAAGCAAGAGCGTCTGGCATTGTCAAGTCTGTTACATGAGGGATTGAGCGATTATCCTTATCACGGATCGAGTTTTTGTCGAAGTATTAAGTGAAGTGTTATTGTGTTATTGTGTTATAAATTGTGTGGAACTTTATTATTTTACATTATTATTGCGTGTGGACGAATCTAACTGGAATTATTGTACGAGTTGATTACGAAATTTTAATTGTGATAATTAAAGCTGGTTATTAGTGATTTCATTGATGTCTTGTATTGTATTTTCCACTGTATCATACGACGATCAGTTAGACCTCGTAACAATAGTTTATATCTTAGAATATTTTTTAAATAAATAAACAATGAAATATATATAGTAACTTCTCAAGCGTTGACGTAATGAAGTTTGGTCAGTGTTCTTTATTGAGAAAACAGGTGTTGACATACTAATGTTAGCCACAGACACAATATCCGCCTCGTGTTTTGAACATCTACTTGATAATAGGAACGCCGTTAACTTGATAACACAACCAGAAGTAGCGGTGAAACATTGAAACTTTAATATCGTTTGACTTTCATAAACAGTAGCAACAACCTGCTTCATTGATAGAATGCCAAGTTAAAAATCTTGCAGCTAAATATAACGTAAACTACAATTTTGTGAAACGCTGAGGAATACCACCACGGTCGTATTTTAGAGATATATATTGCAACAATACAAGCATAGGCTGTACTGTGCATTTATTAAATAAAATAAATATTTAGATTAATTTTATTAATATTATAACGTTGCAGAACTCAGACCCCATAGGGGATCCACAAATATAATATAGCTGTAAGAGAAGTAAACTAATTTAAATTATAATGATCAATAAATATACAAAGGTAATGAGAGAATAAAAAGAAATATAGTAGACATAGATAATAAATGAGTGAATAGACTAGACTGACACACAAATGACTGTGACCCAACCCCAGTGATTGGCCAGATAAAGACTATAAAATAAAAAGTAAACGAATAAAAAAACCTAACTAATATTTAATTTGTAGCATGTATTACCCAAGTTATATAAATGAAAGTACACCACCAGTAATAAACATGTAAACCCATTGTTATTGCATTATGATGACTAAAACACTACCAAGAAAGAATAGAATAGAATCGAATTTTAAAGACTTGATGAAGTAATTATAGGGACTAATGTCAATAGCCCAAAAAACTAACTTTACACCAAGTTGTAGGACTAACTTTGTGATTTAGAAGGTTAAGTATTTTAAAATAACCTTACCAATATAAAAAAAGAAACACATGAGGTTTTAAAAAACTGCTGACTTTAAAATTAGATTTGTCAAAACTAATTTAAACCAAGAGTGAGAGGTAGGTAGTGAGTGTTAATGATAACCAGTTAACCAGTGAACCAAACTAATATATGATAGCAACAGTGATTGTAAAACTTAAAGAATTTGAAGATGAATCACTACTGTGTATTTAAACAGAGTGTATTATAAATGTGACTGTAATTTAATAAACACTTAACCAGTTTAATCAGTGAAGGTGATATATAGGATAGGGATGAGTTAATATAAACAATTAATAATAGTAATAAGAGAAAAAAACAGTGGTAATAAACAATAAACAATAATAAAATGTTGATAGATAAACAATAAGAAACTGTGTATAGAAACTGTGGTATAAGGATTAGGTTAAACGATTATTAAAAGATAAATATTATTAGAAAATAAGATCAATTTAAAAACCATATTGTTAGATTTAATTCAAGGAATTCTTTTGTTCAATAAAGAAGTAATGTTAAATGTTCATACAAATGGTAGTCAACAAAGTTAGTATGTCAACCAATTTTATTGTGTTAATAACTAAGAAACCAATTACTTATGATTTAAATAATAGTAAAACATCCTATGTTACGAAATAGTAACAAGGATGGTGGTCACAATATTGTAAATGGTGTCAAGACACCATGCACCAAAGTTGTTGTTAGTTTATCCAAAAAAGTTGTATTTTAAAAGAAGGAATGAGACTGGATCATGAGAAAACCATAAACCATTTTAATGTTATAGTTACCATAGAAATATTAAGGGGTAAAACGTTTGTGTAAGAAATATTAGAAAATTACAGACAAGGAATTGTATAAGTTTAATAATCACAATAATACTCACCATTGTAATAAGATAGGGAAAAACGATGTTAGACAAGGAATGATTTTTTTAAATTATAATAACATTTATTTATTTTAAAATGGCCCAACGTCATTCAAAAATAAACACTATAACTAAAGTAATGGCAAGCAAAACCTATGAAAGTAACAGGTAATGTTTAAATTGTGTAAACTAAGAAATTGTAGACATTCATAGCTTAGGCCTATAAAATGCCTAACTGTCAAAATTAAGAAAAAGCAATTTATAAGCAATTAACCATTGTATTTGAGAAATAAGACAATATGACTTGTTAAATTCAATTATCTAACCATAAGAGTATGTCAGAAATAGAGTAAACATAAAACATTAGTGAAATATGTAATAAAATAACAATAGCAAATTGGTCAAAACGTTAATACAGGACCAAGCCCAGCACTATGCGATATCAAATTTATCTTTGAAAGAAAATAAAGACATTGATGTTAATATCTCACACATTGGTAATAACACCAATTAATTATAGCAATTATAAAATATTAGATCAATTTGGTGCAAAAAACCGAAGCTTTCATGACAATGTAAACAAAATTCTTGACCAATCAGAAGCAGGGAATTATGCTTGTGATTAAGAAAACCGTTAGAATTTTTAGCCAGTCCATTACTAACGCTCAAGGTATGCAGATGCTAAACTGAATCCGCTATAATTAAAAAATAAGAAGTGGGAAATGTACTCAAAATGAACAAATATGAATAATAGAAGTTGAATCTGGATCCATTGAACCCATGAGGAAACAATAAATAAAAATTCAATAATTAAAATTAAAAACGCATTAACTAAATAAAATAGAAAAAAAAAACCCCGAATGATGAAGAACTAAATACTATAACCAACAATATTTGGAAGAATTACCTGGAACTAATCAGAAGAAACAACAAGATATTGTTAAGTATAAATGAATTCTATATAATTGCGAATAAAATTAATTAACTTTGCCACAACACAAAAACTCTCACTCCGAACTTGGTATAATAAATTCTTTCTAGGATTAGATGAAAATATATATTAAAACTATATGTGAAACTGTAACTTAACCTCTATGCGACGCCTAAAAGTCGACACACTTTTTAGACACTAAGAAACGAGTTGTAAGTAAACCTGTATAGTATTTAATTAACACTAATGTAAGGTTGTGTACTTTCATAAACATCTTTTTTATTTTATCATAATGCAAAGAACTTATTCATCGTTCTGAACAAAACACTGTAACATTAACCAGAACGCTTGAAGGCACGCCTGAACACCCTATAAGCGAGTAAAATTTGATAGCCGGAGCAACCTTTTTATAATAACAAATATTCTCTACTTAACTTTTTAAATAATCTGCGAATCTGGAGTCTAATAAATTAGTACTGAACACTAATAATCGTTCCTTGTTTTATTTGATATATGTCTTAATAATTGTGTATTTTAGCAGTGAAGAAATTTTTTACCAGAATTATAGGTTGGCAACACGTCAGACTCCACTCGAGATTCGAATTCGCGCCAGTCCGTTTAGGTAAGTTTAAATTTCAATCGAAGAAAAAGAAGACGACGCAGGAGGAATCTTTTAATTGTTTTAGTAAAACAATTTGTCGCCTATCGGGAATTAAGGTACATTAATATAAGGACAGATAAGGAGAAGAACGATACGCATTCGGTACTGGTTATTAGTGCGTTCGCGATAGTCATCGTTAGCGATAGAAAGAAGACACACGAACCAAGAAAATCGTTTGATTATAAATTGACGACAACAAAGTGAGGCTTTCAGACCATACAATATCTGAGTGAGTCCTGTCGTTACAATATGTAATAGATAAGCAGGTGTGAAATTGAAAGCTGAGTTTATATGCAGGAATCGACAGGCACGATCACGCGATTGCCGCGGAGAGTGTGTACACTAGTAAATATAGAGTGTCTGCGTGAAGCCTGTTCAAGCCTGAAAGTTTTCAATCTCACCCCAAGTAGATGCTAAAGTATAGTTTTATTTATTTACAGTATAAGCAAACCGTAAATGTTAGAAAAATTGCAAAGACTTCTAAATATGCATAAAAATAATACACATGTGCAGTGCGAAAACGGTGTGATTAGGACGTTCAGTGCGAATTCTTTGCGATTTTAAGAGCGTAGTAATTACACTATTTATGCGAGTCCAATAGTAATTACATAGAATATGTGTTATTAAATCAGACAATGTTAGAACACCTTAAATCCGCATTAGAAATTGCAATTGGCAGAAATGTGCGAAAATATGAAATTGGACGGCAGTGGGGGAACTGACGCCACGTACAGTTTCTGACAGGCAGAATTCTGTTCCGACAGGTGTGGTTTCTTGATTGAATATAAATACGGGCCCAGGAGAGCCAATTTGTCTCTCAAGCAGTCTTCAGTCGCGGCGGTACGCTATGTCCTTTTGCGACGCGAATTTTTAATACTCTCAATCAGTCTTCAGAAGCGGCGGGACGCTTTGTTCAGTATCGACGCGATTTTTGTTAAATAAACTGTAAAGTCGGATGGACAATACGTTCATCCAAGGATCAAACAGTAACTCTTAGTTTGATTTTTTTTTAATTCGATTATCGAACATACTCTACAAGTTTACAACCACAAACGTTCAGCACTCTAGACAACCGACGAGGAGTCACATCAGGCAGAGGAACGCTATGCAGAGCAATAGAGGCGTCTGCTAAGACAACAGCAGCTGGTGCAGAGCAACATATCACTCTACACTACAACAACCAGATGGGACCATGAGGGACGAGTAACTGGAAGACGACAAGTGGAACCGGAGAACCTGCAGGGAACTCCATTTAAAGGGGACCTACAGATCAACGGAGGACATGGGTACGATCTACAGAATCGAGGTTACAAATAACCAATTTATAATTTGTAAATAAGAAATTAAAAATTTTGAAAATATTTTTAAAAATTTTAAAAATAAATTTTAGTTACGTAAAATGTAGCTAGAGATAAGAGAATATAATTTAAAGTCAATAAGAATTTTCTTTGATGATGAACAATTAATTTCAAGTAAATGTAATCTTTGCTTGGATGATTAACAAGTAATTTAGTAAATGTAAATTTTTATTTAATTCTTATAAAGTAATCAATGAATAATATTACACGCAATGCAGAAAGTAAAGTAGTTGGGAAGTTATAGAAAGAGAATAACAATTCTCTTAGTCAATTTGAATTAAAAAAAAAAGATATATGCAATGCATAAAGTAATGTAATAACAAAATATATAAAGCAAAGACAACAAAACTGCAATAAAGCACACAGTCAGACTGAGCAGTCGAGAAATTTTAGATTAACAATGTTTTCCATATACTTTTGTTGATATAGGATATAAGATTTATTTTATGATGAATGTATTGCAACAAAGAAACTTTTAAACAAATAATAATGAATATTTTATGGAGAAGTAACTGCGATTTTGTAAAAAAAACACTTGTGATATTTTTGAATAAATTAATGAAAACACTTGCAATTCAATTAATGACTACTCTTATTACTATTACACCCAAACCCCAGTAATTTTTACATTATAACAGTAATGTTAGATCCATGTTAGCACAGCACAAATTAAATTACATTAAATAATCAATTCGTGTTTTTGTAATATATTATTAATGACTTACTAACAATTTTGGTTTTAATAGATGATTTATTTTACACAGAGGCAAAACAAACAAGCTAACCTGTTATTAAGTAATGTTGTGCTTAAATGTAGTGTGGCTATCCAATCGAATTTTTTCGGCCATACGGGGTTTTTATAAAGTCGATAATTTACCAATCCTTAAACAACGGTTGATGCTTTTGACCAATACATTTTAAGTAAGTAAAATAAGAAAGATCTCATTAACAGAGTTGGCAAACAACGAAAGTATGCAGAATCTCTTAGAAATATAAGAAAAACAGTCGTGAGTTTTCATTTCATGACTGTTTTACTTTTTTAATTATTCTTATTTATTAACCAAACGCATGTGTTAACAATAAGATTGAATTTCGTTATTAATGAAAATCTTGTTGCGCATCCAACGTGGGTAATTTAATTGTGCTTTTGGATGTAGCCTACTGGTATCGTGTCTGGGACTGTCTTAGAGTTTGAATACGGTTGTCCTGTGAGTTTATTTTAGCAGATGGCAACGTACCAAATACTGTGTTTTCGATTTAACAGCAAATATACGTTGCAACTGACAATTTTTTTAATACCGGATTATTAACTTTTTGTCTTAATGTAAATAGAATATTGTATATAACATCAGCACCAACACCTAACATCAATGAAGCAAAATGATTCCATTCAAATTAAATTCAATAATTCCATTAAAAGCATGCTCATATAAATTGAAACTAGATGGTTATTTTTAAATTCCGATAAGTTAATAGTAATTAACTAATATATAACTTCAAACTACACCCAGAAATCTTAAAACTTAAAAGTCTTAAAACTAATAATCTTAAATTAATACGAGTAGTAATTGACTATTCTCAACTCCATTCTTCAAACTTTTTAACAATAAATTTTTATAAAAAGAAATTTTGCAATGTTTTAATGAAATATGTGGTTCAACTATGTCAAAATTAGTAACACCCGTTATAAAGATGTGATGCTATGTATCTTTGTTTTGAATTACACGCCTAAAAACCCACCTTACTAAGAGCTGTATTCAAACTTAACGAAACATGCATTTTAAAGCGATTTAATAATAACGGTAATAACATAGCTATAATATAGTGTGGGAATTAATTTGTAATCAGCTTCAAGAAATAGGAACGATTAAGGTTTTGTAAGTTATGGTAGTCAGATTATTAAATGGCAGAAAGCCCCTAATATAAACAATTCTTACACATTTACATTTTTTTAGAGACTATTCTGCAAACACTTACTTACTACACCTGCTACCCCTTTAATTAGAGATAATGATTACTTCAAGTCTCTACTTTGACATTGTACTAATATATTTGTCAGACCATTGATCATGCTTTCTTTTTTAAGAATCTGCTTTTATGAAATTACTACATCTTACACTGTCCATGATAAACCTAATCATCCTGCATTACACTAAAACAATAACTTTCATTCATTTCCCTACTTATGTAAGAATGTATTTCCCTTTCCTAATATCACGTTCTTTAAATTACTTTTTTCATTGATAGTTTTAAACCTTCCTATTGAAGGATTTTTCTCCCTTGATAACAGCTAATCTTTATTTCAACCATACTCTGCAATTTTAATTTTAAAATATGTCACTGTAAGGTTTTGTATTTTATTGAATGAAAATATAAACCAGTGTCATTGGGAATATTTTCTCGTATTATCGTTTAGTTTTATTTAACTCCAACTTAATTCGACAATTCTTATTTTTCAGGAGCAATTGTACAATAAAAAGGGCTAATTACAACTATATTAGTAAATTTGTTCCTTTTAGTCCCCCATGTTTTGGAATATATACAGGCAGTATATGTTATTATAGGAATAGTTCGGAACAAAAGGTACTACTGAAATGATTTAGTCAGGTGACACTGCTTTCTGTACAATTTTTATGGGTTTGTTTATATCGTTTCTATATCTAAATTTTTCCTTATTTCTTTTACTTTTCGTAGCGCATTTTCAGATGCCAGACATTAGTGAACACAAGTACATAACCATTTACACCCCTTACAACTCACCTAACAGCTGTTAATAACTCACTAAAACTTTTGTATACCATAATCTTGGGCAATTATGACTACATGGCTGAAAATTTTACTTAAATCTAACAGTAAAGTTACTGATACGTAATATCATGACACATTGATTAAAATATACACATTACTATCTGCTTAACAGATATGGCTTTTTAGTGATGGCTGTACAAAATGGAGCTGCCACATTTCATTCAAAGAAAAATGCAGCTCTTTAAATGATTTGCTTTTCGCAGGCGTTTCCCAATTCTGTCTGTTTACTGTACACAGAAAATAATTATAGAATGTAATTACACCGGACAAGTGTAGACGTGTTTAAAAGTCTGTAATGTATAAGTCGCCTTTTGCTGCAGCGTTAATAGTTACATGATGGAAAGCAAAAAAAAAAAAGTCAAAATGTTATTAATACACCGTATTTTATTTAGTCAACGTTTACATACAAAATAAATACTCCAAGCACAAACGAAACACTATGTCACACCGTGAAAAATATGTCATACGAAGCCACAATTAATTGTGACTTTGTGCAAGTTGATGAAGTAAATACAGATTCATAAGAGTAAAAGAAAATATTACAATATATTGTTTTATAAATGATAAAATGAATATACAAATAATAAATAATTTATTTTGTTTATAGTAAATAAAACAACAATTTTTAAAAATAACAATAAAATGACTTTAGCAGCAAACACACAATAAAATCACACAATGAGTCCTGAGCTGTCTGTTACAAAGTTTCTTCCAGTAAACAAAATAAGTGTTGTAAGTACAAAGTATATAAATAGGGGAAAACGTGCTGCCGGAGGCAGCACTTTAGACTATCGTCTGCTGATTTGAATTGCTAATGTTTTTGTACATTTTACATAAAAAAGTAAAGTAAAATTATATACTCGGCTTTTAGCAAAATTTAAAATAAAACAACTCTGCTTCTTACGGTATTAATTAGCTACATTCATAAATTAGAAATGAATGTAATGAAGTCCTTACTTTTTTTATACATTTCGTTTATATTTTTGAACACGGTTCAAATGGCTGAAAAGAGAATATTAAGGTGATTAGAACACGCTGAAACACGTCGACAGATTCAGTAGTGTTTTAAAAACTGACGTAGATTCGTAGATTCTAATGGTAGGCCTGTTTTACTAAATTCAAATATCTAACTAAATATATTAGTTACGTAAACGTATGCAGAGCGTTGTGTGAAAATTTGTAAGTTTATGGATTTGCAATATAATTGCACGACCAACGCTTACCGAGTTAGACTCTCTGTTTCACATTTCACCTGCAATAGCGTTATTCGTTACAAGGCACTATAAACTCAGCTAATTAATTAGCAAAAGCCATGATTAATTTATATGTTATATGACTCAAAGGTCATCAAACGGTCACTAACAATAGGTCATGTCATTTCACTGAGAAAAGATAAACCCACGTTTAGGGATATTTCACAATGCAATACACATCACATAAAGTTGACATGTTTCAATGGCCTACTGCGTATTTTGTAAAAGAAGATATTTTAACGATTTTCTCGTGAACCCTACTTTTTTACTGCATGATTAAATTAACATGTATAATTTTGTAAATATTAGGCCTATTTCTCATACTTTCAAGACAGAATCGATCATGTTTCCATGTCTAGTTTCATGCTTCTTTTAATCCTAATGAATTATTCCTGTATTCAGTCGAAAAAAGCAAGAAAGGAAGTAGTTGAAATGTATTTCTTATGGAGAAGTGTACAGTACCTCGTGTGTTATGAGAACTATGAGACCCGTTAAGAAAAAAAAAGAACAGTAAAGTCTTATTGAAACAATTTAGCAGCGCAGATTATAAGAATTTGTTCAAACACATTATTTTTGAGTAATTAAATGTATAAGTTAGTAGTCCTCTACTATTGCTGCCCCTGTATCCTGTGTTTGTTTATGTTTGTCGTGTTACGTAACATGAGAGGATTGACTGCATCTCAAGTTAGTCCTGTGTTCCTTTCCAATTAACACCTATTCAATCATCCAATCATCTGCGTATATTACTAATTACAACCATTATACTCTATGTTGGTTCTAGTTAATTTGATATCTACTTTGTCCTGGTAGGAAGAACTTGATAATGGTTGCGAAACCGAAAGGCCTCGTTCGAGGAAAAAGTGTATATAGCAGGGAAGCAACAAAATTTGACAAAGTTGTTATGAAGACTGCTACATAGAGAAAATAACTGATAATTTGATATCTATTAAGCAGTCACACAACATCAATCTTACCACGTTTACTCTGCCCTCTATATAAGTAAATATGCAATACCAATGTGCTAATTTCCAGGAAACGTTTCAAAGATACACAATCTTTACTTGTAATTATGAAACAACAAAAACATTGGATTTTCTCGTTTCCTTTGGGTACAGGAGTACTCTTGTATTTTTTTATGTAAGGGTAAACAAGAAATAGAGAGCACGAAATTGTAAGCGGGCTTGAAAACTGTATAATTAACAACAAAGTAGAACATTTGCAAACAACAGCAGCAGCACAAGAATAACAGCTGTTGCCACTAAATTATATCACCACATTTTAGTGAAATTGGCGCTGTACTTAGCTTTCCGTTCAGGTTTAGTTTATTCTTGCACATTTGGTTTATTGTCGCCAAGATAAAAACGTGTGACATACAGGTAAGATATGTGGATGTAACCTTACATTTATTTATTCAGTAATCGTAGTTACTCCAGTCGCTATCTTTATTAGCAACTATGAATACAAAAGAAATGTCAAACACAACAGAACAATATATTATTTGGGTGAACGTGTTTGCACTAAAATTCATAAGGTAAAACTGGGTTGGTGAGTATGGGTAAACTCCAACATATAAATATTGTTTTTAAAGACATTTTTGCTGAATATAGTAAGGAAGAGATTTATAACCCAAATGAAACCAACTCTTTTATGAAGTGTTGCCGATGAAAGCTATGATGGTATCAGCTGAAAAGGCTATGCTTTTATGTAGTCAAAATATTATTTAGCTTTAATGTTGTGTGTAAACGTGGCTAGTAAATTTGAACAAAAACTCCGTTGTATCTGTGATGCTGATGCTATTGCATTAAAAACACAAATTGCCATTTAAACTAAAAGCATGGTTGCCGAAGTGCGTAACGAGTGTGTGGTTATTAAAATATTGTAATAAAATTGGAAAAGAAAAGTGGAATATGATTTTATTTTAAATTACACTGAGTCGCAACCTAATAATTTAGATATGCTAACACAAACTCTAATTGTACTTGTATACAAAAATTACACCTCAACGTTTATAATAATAAGGCATTGATTCTTTCGATTGTTTTAGAATTGTTTCGTCCTATGTCAAAAGTTTAGACACGTAGGAAATTTGCATGTCTTTTACACGTAACTTTTTTTGGGATTTATGATTATCTTAAAAATTGCCACGGATTAACACAGTTGCTAAAATGTAAACTAATCAAGGGTTTAACACTAAAAACCTGCGACAACATTCGGTGTACCACGAATCGTTTCTTCTTCTTCTTCTTCCCCTCCTCACCTTTCTCCACGTCTTCCTCTCCTGCTTCTCCTCCTCCTCCCTCTACTTCTCCTCCTCCTCCTCCTCCTTCGTTCTCCTTCTTGAATCACAGACTAGACGAATCACCTGTTATTGTGCCAAAGGAATATATCCACTTCACCAACGCTTTCTAGGTCTTAGGATACTTTGTTGCCTAACAGGTTTGTACTGTATTGCCAAACTTTCTTAGGTTACCTAGTAGGCTATCTGGAATCCTATTCAAACGAGCAGTCCATCCCTCTTTCTTCTCTACAATACAATCTTGGATATTAACAACTCTTACAAATGTCTTCATTGTTAAGACTGTCTCTTCGAGTGCAGTCTTTGACAGATCACAAGAATCTCATCGCCGTAGCCTCTGCCCTGCTCAGAGGTTTGTCGGAAACCATGATTCAGAGCCATGCTATAACACTGGCACAGAAATTACCTTACAATTTTAGTCGATAGTCTTTCCTGGTTTTTATATAACTTTTCTCATCATATATTCTACTACAGATCACGTTGTCTTATGCTGCTAAGTATTTCGTTATGAACTATTTATAGTTTGTGTAAAAAAGGAACAGCAACTTACGGACCAACCAAGTATACGCCCTCTGCAGAGTTTCTTGTCTACGCATATAATGTTTCTGAATTAGATATATTAAAGATATTCTAGGCGTGCGACGCAAAGTTATACCTTACAGTCTACAATCGCGGTACGTAATAAAAAGGAATGTGTCTTATGAAACCGTCAGGTAATAAGAAAACCATTTGTAAACACACCAGCAACTCCAAAGCAACGGATGTCTCTATAGGCAAATTTTTACGTTTTATCTTCTTAATTTGTCTGTGTCCATCTCTTACATCCATCCTATGACAATCAAGGAAACATCAGAGAAGAATCTAAAAGCAGGTTACATAAGAAATTTATATCGGTCTCTTTTCCGAACCCCTCCACACACATAATGACAACGCTCAATTTTATATATATCCAAGTGAATGTTTCTGTACTAAAATGATAATATTAAAACTAAGTCATTTTACAAATTAAATAAATGTAAAATAATTATATAATATGTAAATGTAAATTTATTAAAATATTAACGGAATTTGAATTTTTCATTATTTTAATAATAACCTGTGCATAGTTGTTGGTTATATTACTGATGACTTATCAAATAACGATGCAAAAAAAATGATAACTGAGTTAGTTGCAAGGCTTATCTAGGGAAATCTTTCGACCTTCGTAAAAATTCGTATTATTAGTCTTCGTATTTTACGAGTGACGCTAATTGGCAGTGTATAGTAAACAGAGGTATGACGTCAAGTGACCCAAGTATTATTTTAGAACCAGTTACAGCGATCCAGGATTTAGCTTATACCAAATATTGAACACAAGTGTACGTAGCGGTAATGTTCGTAAGATTCCACTGTGTGCCCAGTTACACTGAGATTAAAGATTATCAAACTTTCAACATTGGCTCGTTCTAAATTAGGAAGGTAAATTTCACTAGAAACTTGAAGAAACACTAAAAACTTTACTCGTTCAAAATTAACTCCAGTAGAAAACCGAGATATCGGAGAACACACAATTGATAATTTGTGTGTGTGTGTGTGTGTGTGTGTGTGTGTGTGTGTGAGAGAGAGAGAGAGAGAGAGAGAGACCGAGAGTGACATAGACGGTATAAGGCGGCGGTGAGTGCGGTCTCGTCACTGTCGACAACAACAGCTGTGAATAATGTCAACAAGCAGTCAACTTTGGTATCAACACTTTTAGAAGTGGTTTGAGTGAATTTAAATTCTCGTTTACTCAATCCCTGCCTTGACAAGTTCTTATTTGATTTGAAAAGAGATGAGACAGGTTAAACAGCAAAACATAAAGTATCCGCACTTTATTGCACAAACACTGGAATTGTGTAAGCAATAGGAAATAACTTATTACTGATTGTAATGAAAACTATCTACATTTCTATAAAAAAAAATAGTAACGCAAACTGGGGCTGAAATATGGACAAAAGGTAAGCAAAGTAAATTTTTAAAGATTACTTTTTCCACAGAAATGAACGTAAATGTAAAGAATATTGTGACAAATGTTATTTTGCTTTTTTTATTAGAAAAGCTGAACAAAATTTTTAAGATAAATATACTACCATTTTGTTTAAACATGTTAGTATCATAATGATAGACTGCTTTCTGAAATACCGTATGGGTTCGTTACGCAGACAATGACAACGATAATGATGGTAAAACTACTGTGGACATGTAAATGATTACGGTAGAAAGAGGAAAGGTGTACCAGAAAAGAATTTAAACTCATTCCAGACCCAACTTGAATAAGCAATATTATATAACTAAGCTATAACCTAAAGGATATAAAGAAGGTTAGTAGACTTGATTATGAGGGAAAGCTCCAGACAGTTGTAGACAATGCAGAGCAGTAAATGTAGGCACGAGAGAAAAAGGGGACACTTATCAGGATGAATTGTGTTCCTAGAAATAATAAATACTAAAGACAACACTGAAGCAAAACACATCAAGGAGCGTTTTTGTTTGGATTGCGTTGTACAAGAACTGAGAGACACAGTAGAGGGCGTCCATCTCTGTTACGTTGCGATATTGTAGTCACAATTTATCTTGTGAAGTAATGTTTGTTTTTAAAGACGAAGTTGATTGAAATGAGTACATCTTTTTAATTTTCATTAATCGTCGTTGTTGTCATCCTTTACGGCTTAGGCTAGCAGCCTGTTCCAGTCTCAATGGAAGTCATCCAACTATCGCTTACGGGGTCTTCCCACACTTCTCTTCCCCCTTGGATAATAGTCAATTGCTCTTCTTGAAAATCTAGTTGAATCCATCATTCTTTCTACGTGTAACCGCCACCCCTTTTAGTAACGGAACATGTTCGCATTTAAGCTTTCAGCTACGCCTAGCTCCATTCTAATATGATTATTTCTAATAAGATCTCTCCTGGTACAACCCTTTTAAGCCGTTAAAAACCTCATTCCCGCTCCTTGAATTCTAGATATATCTTTGGCCTTTGTAATCTAAGTCTCAATACCATACAGTAGTTGAGGTATGACCGTTACATTATAATATTTCAATTACGTCTCTTTTCTTGTTTTCTTCTTTACGTGTTTAATAATACAGCCAGAAAGCAACTGGAAGAGACTAATTTTGCTTTCAGCCTCCTTGTTATCTTGGTATGTGATGCTACACCTGTTCTATTGGCGAGTTCTATATGATAATCTTTATTCTAATATGGTTTGCCCCAGAAATAGCTATAACTTTTGTCTTGGGTAAGGAAATGGTTTGATTGTAATCCGGTAAAATATTAGTAAGATAAAACAATGATATTTGGAGGTCATTTTCAATCTCTTGGATGATCACAAGATCGTCTGCATACAATAAAATATTTAAATACAATCCTTTCTCCAAGCATAAATATTTTGGGGGCGTCCAATTTTCATTTTCCTATGGCATCATCTATATAATGGCTCCCATGTGAACCACCAAAGTAGCTTAGGAGTAGGCAGGGTAGGCTGCTTAATGTGAGCCGTACGGCATACAAGGAACTGTGGCTGTGGCCAGCACTACGCTTCAGCCGCCCATTATTATCCCCAGGATGTTATCCTAGGTTCTCATTTTCAACAGGCTGAGTAGACCTGGGGGCTGAAAAACGCACCTTGATTTTATGGTGCGGGCCCGGGATCGAACTTGGGACCTCTAGATTAGTAGCCAGGTGCCATACCCACTGGTCTACTGAGCCGCCTCTGGCATCATCTATATAGATATTAAATAAAACAGCAGAAAGACTGCAAATCTGCCGAACGACTTGGGTTATTCCAGTGGGCTCTGACAATCTGTTAGTTTTTATTCGTATCTGCTTTCCATTATATAAACTTTTAATTACCTTCATTAAATGAATAAGGTAGGCTTATCCTCTTCTCTGCATTATTCTCCACAATGTTCCTCTATCCAACGTGTCAAATGCTTTTTTGAGGTCCACAAACGCAAAATGTGTCTCTGCATTAAATTCAATTCTATTTTCCACTTTTTGTTTTACTATAAAGCTATTATAAATTGTGTACGTTCAGTTGTTGAGACCCATGTTGTTCTTTTAAGATCAGACTCTTAGCAATTATCGATTTATAGGTATGATAAAGTATTACATCGTTGGGCTCGGGTTGATTAATTTTCTCACTACCTCTCGCTCTCTCATTCATTCACTCATCCGTTTACTCACGTTTGCCTTATATTTATATACATATATATATATATATATATATATATATATTCAATCACTTTTTGCTACAGTCCTTTTCTTGATGTATATAATACATTTAATATTTATAACTAAATTTACCTCAAGATGTTATTTTTCCTTATTTGGAACATGTTTCGAGAGCTCCCGTGCTCTCATCTTCAGCCTTCGCGATCTTGTGTCTGGTGAAGTATTTGTGTGTTGGCTGCTGGATGCTATTACGGTTGTTTGTCGGTCTTTGGTATTTTAAAGTTGTATTATTTTGTGTGATTGTAGTATATGTATTTGTATTTTATGTATTTTCGATGTTGAGTGCTTTGAATATTGTGTCATGTTTTGTATTGATTTGTATTTGTTCTGGTATTAGTTTGTTTTGTGTTTATGTTTGTATATTTGTAAATTTTTCCAAATGTTCATTATGGTGCCTTTGTGTGGTATATGTTTTATTAATGACACATTTGTTATGTCTGGGAAGTCATGTCCTGTGTTTATTGCATGTGTGGCTAAATTGGATTTATATATTTCTGCTTTTTTGTATGCGTTTATGTGTCCCAAATAACGTTTTTTCAGCTGTTTTTTTGTTTGTCCTATGTATCATTTATTGCAATCTTGGCATTCAATTTTGTATATACCGTTAGTTGTTGTATTATCTTTGTCGTGTGAGCTATTTAGAATTTGTAATTTATTTTTATTATTTTTGTATGCTATTTTTATATCTGTGTTTTTAAATAGTTTTGTTAGTTTTGTCATTTTATTATTTATGTATGTGAATGTGGCCCATTTGTTGTTGTTGTTGTTATTATTTATGTGTTGTTCATTTTGATTAATTCTTAATTATTCAGTTTATATTTTATATTTGATTTTATTTTCTATTTTATTCACAGTATTTTTATCGTATCCATTTTCATAACCAATTTGGTATATTATATTTCTTTCTTTGTCATTTTCTTGTTTGTTTAGGGGAATTTTGTACATTCTGTTGAATAGCGAATAGAATGCTGCCATTTTATGTTGTGGTGGGTGGTCAGAATGGTTATGTATAATGATGTTAATGGAAGATGGTTTTCTGTATATTGCACATTGTGGTTGTTGTATCTTGTGATGGTTATGTCTGAATAGATGATTTTGTTATGTTTTTCTTTTTCTTCTGTGACTTGTATTTTAGGATGTATGTTATTGATTTGTTTCAGTATGTTCTCTGCATTTGTGTTTTTGTTATTTGATACATATAGCCCATCATCTACATATCTTATCCATATGCCATTTGGGTCATGTGATTTTATATTATTTTGTATTTTGGTGTCTATGTGTTGTAGGAATATTTCTGCTATTATGCTTGATAATGGTGATCCCATTGCTAAACCTTCTTGCTGTTGATAAATTTTGCTATTAAATTCAAAGTAATTTTGTTTTAGTATTAGTTGAAGGATATTTTTTATTTGGGTTATATATTGTTTGTTTTCATTTTGTTCTTTAAGTTTGTTTATTATTATGTCTATTGTTTCTTCTACTGGGATGTTGGTGTACATGTTTGTTATGTCATTTGATGTGAAAAATGTATTTTCATTTATATTTCTTATTTTTAGTTCGTCTATTAATTCGTATGTATTTTTTATGTTATGATGGTTATTTGTTAGATGGTTATTTTTTAGTTTTTGTGCTATTATTTTTGCTATTTTATATGTAGGAGCTTTTTTGAAGTTGATTAATGGACGTATTGGGTTGTTTAATTTGTGTATTATTTCCATGTTCCTTAAGGAAATGGAAGTATGGTGATGGCAACAAAAATCGTGTTTGAGGTTATTGCAGAATATGATTGTACTACACTCAAAACATGAAAAAAAGTCATTTTTCGAAAAGTGTCTGTGTGTGTGTCTGTAGATTTTCTTTGGCAAACGATAACAGCCGCAAATTCAAACAGAATCAAATAATTTTTTGTATACAGCCCTGATTTGTAGAGTACTCGCGATCTACTGTTCTTGGTGAAGATCGGTTGAGGGAAAGGGGTAGTTTACCAGCAAGGGATTTTTTTATCAAGGGTAATTTTGTTTGTTTGGCAAACGATAACAGCCGCAAATTCAAACAGAATCAAATAATGTTTCGCATACAGCCCTTAATTGTAGAGTTCTCAAGACCTTTTGTTTTTGGTGAATATCGGTTAAGGAAAAGGGGTAGTTTACCGGCAAAATTTTATGTTTCAAAGGGTATTTTCTATGGCAAACGATAAAAGCCGCAAATTCAAACAGAATCAAATAAATTTTTGCATAGAACCCTGATTTCTTGAGTACTAAAGATCTATTGTTTTTGGTGAAGATCGTTTAAGGGAAAGGGGTACTTTACCAGCCACGTTTTTTGTTTTATCAAGGGTATTTTGTATGGCAAACGATAACAGCCGCAAATTCAAACAAAATCATATAATATTTTGCATACTGCCCTGAATTGTAGAGTTCTCAAGATTTGACGTTTTTGGTGAAGATCGGTTAAGGGAAAGGGGTAGTTTACCTGCAACGGTTTTTCATCAAGGGTAATTTTTTCTATGGTAAACGATAACAGCCGCAAATTGAAACAGAATCAAATGATGTTTTGCATGAAACCCTGTATTGTAGAGTTCTCAATACCTATTGGTGTTGGTGAAGATCGGATAAGGGAAAGGGGTAGTTTACCGGCAACGTTTTATGTTTTAAAAGGGTATTTTATATGGCAAACGATAAGAGCCGCAAATTCAAACAGAATCAAATACGTTTTTGCATACAGCCCTGTTTTCTTCAGTACTAAAGACCTATTGTTTTTGGTGAAGATCGGTTAATGGGAAGGGGTAGTTTACCAGGCACGTTTTTTGTTTTATCAAGGGTATTTTATATGGCAAACGATAACAGCCGCAAATTCAAACAGAATCATATAATATTTTGCATACAGCCCTCAAATGTAGAGTTCTCAAGACCTGTTGGTTTTGGTGAAGATCGGTTAAGGGAATAGGGTTGTTTACCAGCAACATTTTATGTTTTATCAAGGGTAATTTTTTTTGACGAACGATAACTGCCGTACATTAAAACACAATCAACTACTCTTCTGCATACCTTTTTGAATTATACAGAACTCAAGGTCGGTTGATTTTGTTGAAGATCAGTTAAGGGAAAGGGGTAGTTTACCTGCAACGTTGTATGTTTTACCAAGGGTATTTTTTCTATGACGAACTATAACTGCCGTACATTAAAACAGAAAATACTAATGTTTTGCATACAGCCCTGAATTGTAGAGTTCTCAAGACCTACTGTTTTTGGTGAAGATCGGTTAATGGAATAGGGTAGTTTACCAGCAACGTTTTATGTTTTATCAAGGGTGTTTTATATGGCAAACGATAACAGCCGCAAATTCAAACAGAATCAAATAATTGTTTGCATACAGGCCTGAATTGTAGCGTTCACAAGACCTGTCGTTTTTGGTAAAGATCGGTTAAGGGAAAGGGGTAGTTTACCAGCAACGGTTTTTTATCAATGGTAATTTTTTTCTATAGTAAACTATGACAGCCGCAAATTCAAACAGAATCAAAGGATGTTTTGCATACAGCCCTGTGTTGTAGAGTTCTCAATATCTATTGGTGTTGGTGAAGATCGGTTAAGGGAATGGGGTAGTTTACCAGCAACATTTTATGTTTTAACAAGGGTAATTTTTTATATGACGAACGATAACTGCCGTAAATTCAAACAGAATCAACTAGGTTTTTGCATACCTTTTTGAACTGAAGAGAACTCAAGGTCTGTTGCTTTGTTGAAGATCGGTTAAGGGAAAGGGGTAGTTTATCAGCAACGTTTTATGTTTTAAAAAGGGTAATTTTTTTATGACAAACGATAACTGCCGAAAATTCAATGAGAATCAAATAATTTTTTGCACCCTTTCCTGAGTTGCTGAGAGCTCAAGGTCTATTGATTTTGGTGGAGATCGGTAAAGGGAAAGGGGTAGTTTACCAGCAACATTTTATGTTGTAACAAGAGAAATGTTTCCATGACGAACGATAACTGCCGCACATTCAAACAGAATCAAATATTTTTTTTCATGCTTCCCTGAATTGTAGAGGACGGAAGGTCTGTTGATTTTGGAGAAGATCGGTTAAGAGAAAGGGGTAGTTTACCGGAAACATTTTATGATTTAACAAGATTAAAGTACTTAATTTTTATAAATAACGTATCCTGATAAGAAACTCATAGTAATCCACTGTAGAAACGTAGATGAAATATCTATAAATGAAGAAGTTAGATAGGTGAACGGGGTGGGGGTAATTTTCTATTATTAAAAATTATAGTTGAAGGTGGAGGGGAGAATTTTTTGTATGTGTACTACGTTATCGGCAACAAAGAAGTAGTTTTTTGTTAAAATTGCTTCCCGGGCTCTTTAGCCGTAGTCCAATGTTTTCTGCAAAACCAGACTTTTCGGCAGTGCCATCGACTGCCATCATCGGTGAAAATCGAGTGCGAAAACGTGAGGTGGTAGTGACGTTAGTGACCACAGTACTGTGGTTAATGCTGAAGCAATAAGTAGAAAGACGTAGTTTCTATGGAAATATTTCATTTCGAATATGATTTTAAATATAAATCTTAGAACATGGAAGTCATGTATGGTTCTCCATACCGATATTTTTTATTAGGCTATTTATTTTAGGTGGTTCTGGATTATTATTTATATATATATGTCTGTGTTTTTATTGTTGAAAATGTTTTTAGTTGTTTTTATTAGTTTTATTGTTTGTTTAAGATAGTTTTCTGTTGGATCTTTATTTAGTTGTATGAATTTAATATTGTTGATGAAGTCTTCGGGTTTTTTTTTTTTAGTCTGCTTTATCAATGATTACTGTTGCTTGACTTTTGTCTGCTTCAGTTATTATTATATTATTGTTCTTTACTGTATTTTTAATTTCTTTTATTGTTTTATTGTCTTTCTTTTGTTTATATTTGTTTTTCATTTCGCTAGTGATTATTTTTTTAATTATATGTGTTGCTTCTGTTCTTTTTTCTTCTTGTATATTGTCTTTTGTTAGGTTAATGGTAAATTATGTTTCTACTATTAAATTTTCTAGATTTTTGTTTGCATTTTGAGTTATGTTAGTTTTTGACATATTTTTTTAAATATTCTGTTTCTTTTTTGTTAAATTCTGTATTGGTAAAGTTAATGGTTCGAGGGTAAAATGTGTGTTTATTTTTGTTTTTTGTTCTTGATTTTTGTTTTGTTGTTTCAATGTGTACACGCTGCGTTTACGCCAATTATAAAAACATCATTGTATTAAGGAATTTTTAACTAATGCAGTGATATAAAAATATTGCAGAATTTTGGAATATTAAAAACACTAAGTAATTAGTGTTAATTACGGGTGTAATTAAAGGGTAATTAACATGTGTGTTGTATGTGCGTGAACAGAAAAGAATTACGAAAACCATGATATCGCGCATGCTACAAGTGTGTTTACGTAATCGCTAAAATGAACAAAAAAGTAGTTCGTAATTAAAAGGACGCTTTACATGAAAGTTACAATTTCTATCATGTTAAAAGCAATCCTGGACATGTCAGATTGAGTCCAGTGTAAATACGACAGACAATTTTGGGGCATTCTCAGACTCAAGGAATCTCTACACGAGGACACTATGTCCGTTTGATAAGCTATTTCCAAAGGACGTCACGCTGCTGGTCTGCCGATCGACTGAACACACTTTTACCACACACACAAGATGTATGGAGGAACTCAGGAGCAACAACAACAACAACAACAACAACAACAACCCATAGAGACATAGAACACAGCATCATCATCATTATCATCAAATTCTCAGGATTCAGGACGCACACACAACGGTAACGGCAGCAGTATGCAGGTGATGACTAAATATTTATAATTTTGTTGTGAAAAGAACTTTCAGAAAGACAATTTTACATGAACAGTAAGACTTAAAATTTTTAAATGTAAATAATAGTTAAAGTCAATAATTTAATTTTAGAAGAAAATTTGAAAATTACTAAATCTTTTGTTATATGTTAAAGGTTTGGGTGTTAATAGAGTTATATAATAGTTTGAAAGTAAATGTAATTAGTTTATTTTGTCTATAGCAACTAGTAATTTTATGCTTAAGTTTAATATTATTTTTGTTTCTTTTTAAATGTGTTGCTATTAGCATTTGGGAGATTGAATCAAAGTCAGACACACACACACAAAAAATGAAAGAATTTAGATGACTTATTTAACATGTCTGTTTAGTGAATAAGAGTATATGATTGTTTAGTTTTTAGATGTTATGAACAGCCTAATATGTGCGAAACATATAAATGTGGATATTTGATCTATCTACTGTTTGAATATTTTAATATCGCAATATATTTCTATTAATGAATAAACTTTATGATGATTATTTTTAAATGGTTTTAAATAATTATTTCATGTCAGCAACATATCACTCCTCTTTAAAATGTATTTAATTATTGTGCAACTACATATACTTGACGCAACGAGAAAAAAAATCCTGCGACCTGGCCGGTGTACTCCACTTAATAGTTGCGTTGAGTACATGGTTCTGTATTTGTGTGAATTTGTGAAATAATCGTAACGTTGCAATATATATATATAAAATATATACCATGTATATGTGTCACATACAATACGTAGTCGAGATATAATGTTTTGGAATGAAATTCTTTTATAACAATCTACTGAGCTCTAAAATTCATAAAAAATAATTAATCTTTTTTTGTTGACCTTTGTAACACAAATTAAACTTTCTGGCTATACAATGAAATAAACGAGTATTTAGAACTTTTTTTGTCTTATCTACTAGAAAGTCTTTATTGATGAAATAGTCTTTCTTTTAACTATTGTTTTCTATTGAACATAAATAATGCAGGTTCACTTCCTTTTACTGTAGACTGCAGATTCTCCAGATGACGGCTTGATGCTTGATGATCCTGTATCTAGACGAATACGTGGGTTGATGCTTTGTTCTGTTACGGGTGTTTAGATATTTCTCACGGGCCTGGTTATATATTCTCAACGCGAACATACTTTGGTACTGACAAACTAGTGTATTATGCGTACATTTTTTATTCAGTAGGCTTAAAGTGTCTATACCCTAATCGGATACCTTGAACTTTCGCGGAATAACAGGAATAACACTTATAGTATTACTTGCAATAACTATAGGAAATATAAATTGAGTTAGTTGCGATCAGCAAACCGATCATCATGAACCACGCTGCGTTTACACGTTATCGATTCAAAAGAGAGACTGATCTATTCGCTTACATATATTGCGCTTGACTGTTACTAGTAACCTTAGTGGTTCTTTAGTAACCCATACCCATGAATTTGCTACAAATAATCAATATTCTTGTTCAAGAAGACTTCCGAACAAAACAATTCTTGGCAAAAAACCCGATAAATTTTACGACTGAAATTATAACAATAAAATGAAAACTTAAAATAATCATACATTTAGTTACATTCAGTTAGTTAGTTAGTTATGTATATCATACATTTAACATATTTTTAAATTGTTTTATAAGCATAAAAGTAATTAAAACTAACACTTTTAACAACGTTCCTTATCAAGTAATGTTGAAACTTTAAATCCCTACTTATTCACACTTATCTTTATTGGCTATCATATGCTTTTACTCTCTACTAGATTATATATAGAATTAAAATGTCCTCTGCAATACACACACACATATTTTCTCTTATTATTTTTGTATACATTTTTTATTGTTATTAAGAAGAAATAAAAGTTTTTTACAAGAATATTTTTTTAATTTTTAAATATTTTACACTGTTCCGATCGTTTAAATTACAACTTAATTTAAGTTAACTTAATTAATAACTCCGATCGATTGGCTTCATAACTTATTTCTATAAACTTTTTCTAGACGATAATTCTTTAAATTATCTAAACAGTATAAAATATTCAAGAAAGACAAAAAAAATATTCTTAGAAGAAAAGTTTTATTTTGTTATTTTAATGCACACACACACACACACACACACACACACACACACACACACACACACACACACTACAGTCCTTTTCTTGATATTAATTATTTATTATTTACTACTGTAAATATTAATGTTAATCAACATATATTGTTTTCCTACCTTGTAACGTGTTTCGGGGATCAGCTAATTTTTCTATCCTCAGTCATCTTAGTTTTTAATCTTGTGGAATATTTTAGTACAGGTTGGTTGTTTCTATGGCTCCTTATTGGCTTTTGTCAATTTACATTGGTGTTATTGTGTTGTTTTTGTTTTTTGAGTATTTTCAATGTAAAGTATTTTGAAAATATGTCGTGTTTTGTGTTGAATTGTACTTACTCAGATATTAGTCTGTCTTATGTTTCATGTTTATATATTTGTAAATTTTCCCTTATATTCATTATTGTGCCTTAGTGTACTGAAATTACTTCTTTTTGCTAACTTAAGAAGTGCAACATTATAAGGTACAATGTGAGAGGAGCAAATATTTAAGTACGAGCAACTGACAAAACATTAACATCATATGTACGGAATAGTAAACTGAGGTGTTTTTTGGTATACTCCAGTACTACGGTCTACTTGTGCTGTTTCTACTTTATTGCCTATAATACTTATCGTAAGTACCCACATAGTCCAGATTGTTCTAGATATTCTTTAGTCATATAAAACGGATCTTTATTATCACAAGCTTATTGCTTTATTTAATATTTAGTAGTTTAAATGATGTAAACAAAACTATTTCAAAGTTATAGATGTATACAGTTAAGTCGATATAATTTTGATAACAAAACACCAAAACACCAATAATTGAATAAACATAATTTGATAGGTCAAGGTAGGATGTTTTAGTCTAAAATTGAAAGGCTACACATAGCAAATGAGATATAAATAATTTGACAGAATATTGGTGTGCACATTGGCAATAAATAAAGGGAAAAGAGAGCTCATCTGACATGGTACTACAAAGATTATGTCCAAGAAGTAGTAGTAGTAAGAGAATTATGTGCACGGATACGTTACATTGTATAAATGAAAATAGGTACATCTGAATCTGTACAAAAATAACATAAAGCAACCATGCTGATTGCTAAACATGAATGCCTACCTACGCTGTCTACAATTTGCAATGTTGTTGACAGATATTATATTTGTCCAGTTGCTGAAAATACCACTTTTCTTATTTGAATAAGGAACGTAGTAGTTTGATGCTTCACATTGTCTTTTATGATTTTCTAACAATGTTTACTTCCAATCTTTGCTCGTAATCCCCGTACAGTTAAAAGATTTTATGAAACTATGAAATATTTGGATTTAAATTGATATTCCGTTCAATGTAAAACATGGCAGAATTTTACGCAATTTTACAAACCTTTAATCCGTTTTTTCGTCCCTGTTATCCAAAATTTAATACTTTTTAAACTAACTGTATGTTCAAAAGAGATTTTTTTCAAATTTTTCTTACAAAAATGTTTGACTTTAGCTCCTATTTTTGGATGATCAGCTTCGAAAGCAACATGGATCTGTGTCGTCAACTTATAGGTACGCATGACATGTTATGTTAAAATTAGTTGGTGAATTTAGAAGTTATCGCGAGACATCCCAAAGGTACAGATAGACTGAAAGACAGATAAATGCCAAACTGTCGAGTTAAAACTGAGAAATTGTTCTGCTCGTTTAACAAACAAAAAAATAGTTGAAATCTGATATAATTTGTGCGTTTATTAAGGCCAGGTGTAAGGAAACTAGCGACCCTTACTCAGTGGCCATTATAGACCAAATTAGCTAAAATATTGACTCCCTCCAAAAACATGCTTTCAGGCAACTATGTGATTTTACTATAAAAATATGCTTATCGGGGACGGCATTATTTTCCCTTTTATTTTTATAAAACAAAAAATAACAATTTGGTTTGATGTAGTATAATAGTATAATTTTATGAGTACATACAAGCAACGCAATATCGCAGCGTAAGAGAGAATACGCTAACAATGAACTCACACTTTATTGAGGTAAACAAAAATAGTTACGTGTGCTTGATTGTTACCTGATGACATTAATCGTCTAAAAAAAAAATTAAATTTTTTTTATTTTGTTTTTGAATGCATTTGTTCTCGTTTAAACGAGCAACGCAATCACTCCGCCCCCCTTTGACATAAAAGGAGCGTTTTAATTACCTCCCGCTGTGCTACTCTACTGTGTAATGCAGTACGGTTATCAACGTTGTGAATAGAGTCGTAAAAATTTCGTTCAACAAATGCAACGAAGATAGTTTCTTTTACTAATTATTTGTTCCCTTATATAGATTATCACCATTTATTAAAATGCTTTTGCTTTCTAGCATTTTTTTTACGTCTCACAGTAACACACAGCAATGTTATGTATAAACCGACTTGTCTACAGCACCAAACAAACAAAGCTGCGACAGCAAAAAGTACAGGATATGTTCATCAGTTTCATCAACATAATTCTTAAGAATCCATTAAGCTTGATATACATAATTATGGCAAATAAATATAACTACATTACGGTACAAAGAAAACAACGTTTAGAAAATTTTCAGGTCCTAAAGTTTTTCAACAAAGAAAATAAAGAAGAAACATTAAAATTCTCAAAATAATTGGTTACACCTGTATTAAAGTCTGGAGGCAAAACCAGAATCATTAACAAAACCCTCTTTAAAAAAAGCGGAATGATAATATATATGAAAATAATTAGAAATGAGAAACAGGTTTAAGTTGGAGAAATTCTCCTTTGCCAAAATTTAAATCTTACCCTCTAATAAACATTACAGTTTTACTTTTTACAGCTGCCCGTTAAAAATTATTTAAAATTTGCTGAAAGTTTTTCTATACTGTTGCCTCTTATAAAACCATAAAATATAAGAGTTTCAGCCTTATTTCCAATCATCTAACTTATAAACAATGTTTAGTTTACTTAGTATTCAAGTATTCTTAAGTTTTTTCTGAAACAATTAATGTTTATTCCCAAGACTTTTCGGCAGAAATAATGCTTCAGTAGTAAAATGGTCAGTAAAACACACCTTTCTTTTGCCTGTGTAAAATTCAATTAATGTAAAATGCCTTTTCTGCTTTATTTACTATCTTCCTAATTTTGAGGTTGGCAAAACTTCCGATCTAGAACCTAGTGTTCTTACGTTTCTCCGTAATTCACTGTTGTATGTCAACAGTTTATAATTAACCTTGCTAATATAGGCCTACAGGAATGCAAATATTATTTTTCAAAACGCAGAAACATTATTACGTAAAGAACATAATTATATGTAAGGCTTACGGCAATCTTGTTAGCTTATTGAAAAAGTAAAGTAAAATCGATTTACATTTTTACCACCTTGAAAAGTAAGAAACTTTCGATGGTTATTTCTAAGAGTTATAAGTTTATTTCGTTTAGTTACTCACCTGCTCTATCGCCTGTATTCAATAGAAACTCAATATAAGATTCAAACTCAAAGCAAGGACGGACTTGACAATATCCAGAAATTAAAATCAATTGGAAAACTCGGTTTTCCCCTTCCATTGCTCTTGTAAAGTAGTCGAGATGGGTACTTTCTTACTTCTCCTTTTATACACGGGCAATAATAATAATAAAACTACTACTAACTTACAAACGACTTTGATTAAAAATACATTTATTTCTTCCATAAATTGTTTTTATTCTGTCTAAGTTTATTATTTTTGGTATTAAGACAAACAGTACACTATTTTATTGACTTCCTCTACCTTACGACATAATTCTTCTATGACACTTAATATGTAAAAATATAAAATTAAAACGGCGTATTGTTGTTTTTTTAATTTTTCACTAACGTATTGTTCAATTCTAAATTAATTACATTAAAAATATGTTTAGTTCTTATCTTAACTTGTCTAAATCCAGAGTCTAGTTACTTATTAACATTTTACATTAAATTTTATATAAACAATTATTTTATATTTTGTTTATAATTTTTGATGTGTTAAGTATTGAATTCCTTTTGTATACAAGCATCTGAACTTACGACTTGATATCACACATTGTCATCGCCATAATCATCATTTGCTAATGATGATTATGGCGATGACAATGTGTGATATCAAGTCGTAAGTTCAGATGTTCCAGCGGCAACGTCATCGTTGTTAGCAGCTTGAATTAATGAAAAACATGTAGTCAACGAAACCTGTATATACAAATGTGTGATGTAACGACTATAATAAGCTTTAACGTTTGAAGTGGAGTAGAACAATATATCAGTAGAACCCTGAAGAAAGTTTTCATAACATATTATAGCAGAAAGAGCCTACAGATTACTGGCAAAGACAAAATAGGTTATCAGTAATTTACAGAAGACTGATTTATGAGAAAAAGATTAGACTTCTGTATTATGGCCACGAGACAGGCGGACATAAAGTAGATGTAACAGCTATTTGCGCTTGCTCCAAGGAAACTATCTTCGCCTTAAGGATTCTAAGTTTTAAGAGCAGTAAACAATAAATATATACTAAAAGATGATTTAAGACACTAACGTTCATTGACGGGAAATAATGTTTACGTGAAAACGTGAATCAAAGTGAAGAACATTATTAGAAAGTAGAAGCATATATTTTATTTATACGAACGCAAGTTATTTTATGAAGCGCATTGGGGACAGAGTTTACAGTATATAGATTATTAACTGCTCTTCGAGATGGTCATTACATAAATGTACAAGCAAAATCACCAATTGCAATATAAATTATCATACTCTGAACTGATTGTTTGAAAAATTGCCTGTGCTAGATTGGATGCTGGAAGTAGCTTTAGTACATAACTTTATAACTAAGTACTATACTTTAATGGTCTGGTAAAGAACTTCATCAGCTGAGACGAGAGATACTGAAGTGGCTGTAGTCAAACCTCGCTCAACTAACGTTGCTTTCAATCACGACACATTCAGAGCGCTGTAGATTACTGATAACAGAATTCTCTGCACAGAAAAGATCAAACTAAACATACCAAGTACGTGCGTGTGTGTTCCTATTTTTTTCAACTTTCCTAACTAAAATACTAAGTGCAATGAGTCTTGAATTTATATTTCTGTTTATTATTTTAACTTGATTGTACAACTTCTTCTAGTTACAGAAAATATATGCCTTGTAAATGTAACAGGTTTCTGTCTCAGGGGTCAAACTACAATATTGGTACCATGTTTTAATTCAATTGGTTGGATTATTTTAATTGAAAGGAATAGTTTGATGCCAATAAAAATGTAACTTTTCATTAAATAAATATATATATTTTATTTAAGCTTCATACATAAATATGAAATATATAAAATGTAACTGCATAAACTATCTTGGATTTTAGGTAATGTTTAAATCTCAAAAACTAGTAAGCTCAGTAGATTCTTAAATACTCTAGGTTTAGTATAGAATCCGGAAATACTTACATCTGAAATTGTTTCCCATCTGTTGATATAGCAATGCAGAAGACAACGCTTAGATTTAACTTTCATAGCAGCTTTCACAGTGTACGAAGTCTTATCGATTTTTCACTCTGCACTCAGTGCATGTTATCAGGAAGCCTCAACGCTAACCAGAAACAGAGCGCACGGAAAACGTTAAAGGACCATTTCACGTGGTCGTACTCCTCGTTTTGGAGAATCAACCTAATCTCATTCCACAATTATGCCTCCACTCATAGCGCCCTCAAATTATTCAAAGCGGTTCCAAGAAGTCTACACATTACATTGCTTGTTAAATAACATCATGACTGTGTTTCGAAGTAGACTGAAATATTAAAACTGCAATTGTTTTTATATGAACTCGTTTTTAACAATTTCTGTTGGAATTGCAGACTGGACTCTATTGTAAATGTTTTGATGGAACTTGATAATTTGTTTTTATTTCTATTAAATTAATAGGCTACTTCTATGTTTGACAAAAGGCCTGTCTCCTAAGGGTCCTTTAGAAGACAGCATGCCTATATCCAAAGAAAATGATAAAGAAAAAGTGAAAAAAAATGATATGTTTGATATGTTGGTCTTAATTAATTAAGCTTCCGTTTTAGCGATATTGACATAAAATTCTACAACTAGCTGCATCATAATTATATCACACATACGTCGTAGCTGACTTATATGTTTTCCTATCAAAGCTTAACAGAGCCAATGCTAAAGCTTTAACATTAAGTTTAAAGTTATTAAGTGACTAGATATTTGTGTATGTTCCTCCTATATATTTCTTTCTTTCGGGAGTACGTATTGTAAAAAGTTGACAAACAGTATTCTTTCATGATCTATCCATGCTATATATTCCTTCTTTCATGCCACATATTCTATCCACATTACCAATTGAAGACAGTACTCTGATTGACTCTTCACATATGAAAGTCTCTCTCTTGTGTTTGCATTCCCGAAACAATCTTATTTTTTCGTTACATATGAGACTCGGCCAAAAACGAGCGTTGAGATTAAATTGGAACAAAGGGAGAAAGAGAGGAAAAATTAAGTGAAGGTGGTGTGTGTATGTGTTTTATGTCCATCCGCTAGAAAACGGCAAGTTGTGGCGTAATCGCCGTAGGTGCCTCAATAACGCGCCCAAGCTTCTGATGTAAAGGACGCTAAAGACGGTATTTTGCGTAACAGAGTGGTGTCAGGGATTCGGTGGATAAGACAAATGAAGGAGAGGTCCATGGAAAAGGTAAACATGGCAAAAGTAGAAAGTATTGTAAGACAAGCTGATTTCACACACCCCCTTGACTTAAAGAAAAGGCTTCATTTGTGCTGCTACCATTAGACACGGCTATCTCAACGTGAAAAACTTCTCGTTGTCATGATTTTGTATTATAGGAATTAAAACAATCCTCAAACTCTAGCACCTGCCCAAACCGCAAAGGTTAGTACAATCAACTTTTACAAACAAGATTGCAATTAAGGTTATTTACAACATCTCGGTCGTTTCCTCTGTAAAATTTTCTTGTATCTTTCGCTCCCACCATGGGTTTGACAACTTCTTTACATATCCTATGGCCTTGCAAAAATATACTATTTGGTTTCATTAAAAAACTTACTGTTATAGAATTACGTCATATTTATATTTTCCATTAAGTCATTACACTATAGAGTTCATATTCTCTCAATCACTATCTTCAGGGATTTAATGTTTGATCACACATCATATGGCAACATGTTACGAAGTTCCTTATATTAAGAATGTTACGAACTATATATAATTGTTTGAAGAATTAGATGTTTCTTTGCTTTTCTTTCTCACTAGAGCATTGACGAATGGTGAGAAGAGACATTTTAAACGTTTTGAAGTATAAAAAGATAATTTAAAAAACAAAATATATAGAATGCCGAATTTTCAAGTAAAAAAACTAAAGAAATGTTAGGTTCAAATGTACAATAACGCTATTGTTTTGTAATATATTTGTTTAGTATATTTCGTAACAATTTTTAATTAAAGCGACTACTGCTTTTTTAGACAAAACTTTCAATTTAAATTGATTCAGTAAATTGTGACGTCTCTGTTGTAATACAAAAGACTGTGGCAATAAAACATTAAAACTGTGGGAGATAAATGATTACGTCAGATTCGACGACTGGTAGAGCCCTCAATTACGTATATACACGTCGAATGGCACTCTTCCAATCCAATAATGCCAGAAATGATTACTATCCTATAACAGCAGCGCAGTCCCTACCTTGAGCCTTACAACCTCATGTTCCTCTTTCCGCATACAATATTGTTCCTAATATTGTCTTCTACTTAAAAGCTATTGCCAGAAATATTGTAATTAGTAAATATTCTGCACTTCTGCATTCTCATACTCTCTCTAATTGTGTGATATCAGTTTACTATGTTTCTTTCAGTGTATAACATTTGTTAAACCTTCATGGATACAAAATGTAGTTAATACTCTCTTATACTGCTGAAAGCAGGGTTATTGTAATTCTCATAAACATCACACACTGTAGAGGTATGGTAAAATAACGTTTCATTGCCTGCATCCCGTACCAGCCATATTGGTTTCCTGTTACCCCAACCTTCTGCTGTCCTCGTTTTTTTTATTTGCATTTTGCAAAACAATTCAACGTAACAGCTCCTAACCAACTTCTTTTGTACTACATTGTTACAGAGATATTACATTGTTACTACAATTTGTCTGTTGAATGGTGTAATAAAATAATTGAACAGCCGAAAAACTTTAATAAGACTTTAATAACAGTTTAAAGAATCAAAGATACTGGTATCAATAATTCTCTAATTATACGATTTACATATTACTGTAACAAACAATAAATATCACTAATTTAGGACTTTGAAATAAAATAACCCAAATTGTCAATTACAATGTTCGCACTTATCAAGTTATACTTTCTACGAAATGACTGTCCAAACTCAGGCAACGAATTGCAAGATACAACTACCAATAGAATGTGTTATCGCTTCACCCCCTCTGTATGTTCCAACTGTCTGGCCGCTTCCAAGACGCCACTTGGGTGGTGAAGTACGTTACCAGATTATAGTACATGTGTACTACAATAATCGACTACCGTTTGTAAAACGTAGAAATGGTTATAACGTTATGTCATCCTCCCACAGCCTTACGTATGACTTGGTTATTGTCAGTTTCCGCAGTAAACAATATTTTTTTACCATTGCATCTAAAGAAATTTACCTAGATCAACGTTAACATGTGGTCTAAACCTAGCCGTATGTCTGCAATTCTTATAGTACAAAATAATGCTACCCTCGTTGCTAATAATGCGTATATGATTACCTTCCCGTTTGGTCGATACAAAAAAACTCCTTAGAGGAAATGTTAAAAAATTCATTACCGTAGCTTGAATTTATCTTCCCAAAATTTTTACAGCTGCTGGATAGTGTATATGAAATATTTAATTTCTAGTACTTTGCTTATAATGGTCTGTAAATGGTTGCATAAATGTTGGAAGATAAATGTAGAAAAATGAAACGATTGGTTGACTTTGAAAAATAGTCGATTTTCACAAATAGTCATAGAACTTCAATGTCTGTATTCCTACATTATGTATTTAAAGTCTAAAACGCATTATTGTATTTGTAGGCCTACCTTTATCAATTCACGTATTTAAATAGGGATTCGCATTTACGTTGGCGTGGTGTGAAACCTGTACTACAGGCTTTAGGGCGCAATTGGCTAATAGCATAGCACTTATGTAAGGAGTCGATGAACGCGAAACATTCAATTAAATAACGACCGCCCTCTTATACCAGAGCTTCACAGCCTTACAGAATTGTTTGTTTAAGCGGAGGCTTGATCTAACCAAAGAAAGACTATGGCATAATGGAGAACAAAATAATTTTTTAAAATAAATGACTTACTAGCCCAACTTAGTAGCATTAATTAATAATTAAAGTCAATTTTGGTGTAATAAATAATTTAATGTTGTTTAGTTATAAAAAATTCATTAATCAATCTACCTTTTAGTGCAATGCTTGAATGGGACATTATTTACGTCTCTGTATATTATGTAAAAGTTACAATTTTATGCCGGTTTCGTATAGTGGACTAGAAATATGTTATTAGGTATACGCAGCACGCTGTTCAGTAATTACTTTGCAGGAGAAATTAACCGTGATAATATACTGTTAGGACGGACATAGGAATAGTCGTGTTTAAACTTTGGAATAAATAACTGGTCACCAGACGTGTCGTTAATTACAAATTTAATAAGTAGTTGCAATAAAAAAAACAACAATCAACACTCGTATACAACAATTCTTCAAGTTTAAGTTCTTTCCAACACACAATAATGAAAGAAACAATAAACATCACTTAATTAAGAATGCAAGTCACTATTTACCGAAGTCCCAGTCAATATTTCACAATGATCACTTTCCATTAAGCCGCTATAAAACAGACACAGAATCGCAAATGAAAACCTGTATTTATACCCCGTCTATGATGCGGGCGCTACCATGCGTTGTGTAGAGTATAAGGCGTCCCGAAATCACTGGCAAATTTCATACTTCATCGAATGCCGACGTCGAACGTCTCGTTGCCAGACACTGTGACGTACGTTGCCTATATCATGGTCATGGTAGGCTTACATAATATATGTATAAAAAATAGTCGGTTTATAGAAAGTTGCTGATAGTATTATATAATCTTTTGAAAACAATTATACAGGCTGGTGTTGCAAGGAAGAGACACTGACCGCGGATATATTATCTAAATTTTTGAATTTAATAAAAAGTTGATTTGGCATAATACACAGTAGAATATTGTTGGAACGTCATTATTCGAACAGTCGTTACCGTTTGGTAACATTTTCTAAGTACAGGAATATTGAAGTAAATTTTAGGAATCTCCCATTATATTTAGTTTACATCTCATATGTATTTCAAATAGTAGTATTGTGGTTGAAATACCTTGGATACTGTATTGTGTTGTGCACAAATGGAAACACATTATCACACTAATAAAGACTGTGAAACTAAACGGCGTGTCAAACTATAAAGATGTTTGTATAATACTCTACTGCACTGTAGTCCTGTCCTTACTAATCCGGTGCAAACCAGTCGCCGTATAGTGTACAGTACTATTATTTTGTATTATAATAACCGCAGACGTTGCAGGTTTGCACTAGTAGCAAGAAGCACTTTAGCCTAAAAATATTTTCTAATATACCCTCTGTGTTGCTATGGAGACAGACTGTCCGTTTGCAACAGTTTTGTTTACTTGCTGTTTTCCGTAAAATGTCAATGTCGTATTGCTAGTTTGGTTTTGCTGTTTGCACATGTTTGTTCTTTGAGCTGGTTTATTTGCTCACCTTGGTCGTGTTACAGAACAACATTGTTTGACACAAGATGACACCATACGCAGTCACTCGGTGCCCAAAATGGTAGTGAACTGTGTCTACTTACGTGGAATGAACATACCTAGGTTTGCTTTTAATTTATTTAAGTCATAAATTATTTGTTATCTTTACTCTAAATCACAAACTTAAGGTTTAAATTTTGGTCTTTTGTTTTCTCATTAAATTCTGGTAAACGGAACAAATTTCTAATCAGAACTTGTACCCTGTTCTACTTAGTTCCCATTAACAACGTTTTAATGTACTTCGATTTCAGTAAACCTGTTAACTGGAAAGTAATTATTTTTAATTATTAAATTTAAAAAATGATATTTTGTGATAAACAAGAAGAAAAAAGTATTTTATATTTGAAAATGTTTAAACATTTTATAGTATACTGTGCATAACACATTTAAAAGACGCTTTCCTTATTGTAGTCAGACATTAGCGTACTACACTAGGGAGTTACCTTATAAACTTTATATCCTCAATAACAATAAATCTTTAACAACCGTCTGATTCTCCGTCACTGAGCACAGCTCTGTATTATAATACGTAGCATTTCTTAAGCCGTGGAACAAATGATTGTAGCTTCGTTATACATTACGCAGTGTTTTACAGTGAGCTATTTTTAGATAATAAATGTTGCAGTTTATATTAAAATTTATTGTGAATTATTCTCAGACATTCGTGCAAGACATAACTCATTGGTAGTCTCCGTTTAAATACGTCATACATAAAAGTGGAGTAATGAATCGCACTTAAGTCTATGTATTTTCGATTCTAAAAAATTCAGTGGTAATTTCTGTCTATATAGCCTATTACTGTTTCATGATAAAATTATTCATGAATAAAATTAACAATATAAGTCATTAGTGGACTAATGATATTACTCTAATATAACATGTATTACACAAAGAACAATCATGGAAATTTTTGAGGACCGATTTATTTAACAAAAAACAATTTATGATACAACATATTTGTATTATTACAAAGTATAACAGAAGTTTTAGACACTAGGCTATGCAAACACAGATAAAACAAAAATATCTTTATTAATTTATAAAACTACAAACAGAATAATGGAATGAACTCCTGTTAACACTAAATTCCAAACCACACGTAACCGCTTTACTAAGAAAAACTACTGTATGCGAGGATGAGTGGTGTTATCTCTTACACCATACTTCCAAATTATTCACCGTTTCATTCTCTTCTGTTTTCCAGGTAGTGATCGTCGAAATGTCGCTTTGCCATCGTTCGTCCGCTCCTCATATTCCTGTTACATTACGAAACCATTTCAGTCTTATTTTTTCACTACATGCTTCAATAGTCTCTTCTCCTGACATTCCCCTTTCGACCTCCTCATTTCTGCAGTCTCCTGGTAGTCAGTTCTTCTTGCAGAGTCCTTCAAGTAGTCAGTCTTGACAGCGTTAATTCTTCTTTTAGCCGCGACGTTACCTTGACCTCAATATCTCCGATTCATAGATAGAATTGACACTACAAAATTTTTTTATTTACGCACGCTGTTTCCTACATAAATTGTCTGGTATATTTGTTTATTTTAAGCCATTTAAGTTCCTTTACTATAAACTCTCCTTCTTGGGTTGCATTAATTTTTGGTTTGGCGGGACCTATATCTTTCAACCTAGGCACACTAAACAAGTTTTAGTTGTTTTTGTTTTCTTTTAAAACATTGTTTACTCCCATCACTGCATCGATTCTTGCGTAAGGAGTGCTATCTCCTTTTGTTAATCTATATATACCGTTTTGGGACCTTGAAGCCAACATCTCTAGGCTAATAGTGGTTTACTTATTCTCTCTCATTAAATATGGTGTCAGTAAGAGTCTGATTTTCTTAGGTGTAATAACCATTTCAATAACCGTTTTACTACATTTACAGATAAATATTCTCTTCTTTATTGTTTAGCTAAACTAAGATTCTATAACTCTGGGCTTGTTAATAGTGAACACACAAAATTGGACACTGGAAAAACATTGTGAATATGGTTTCAAAATGTTTGTAAATTTTATATATATAAGGTACTTTCAAGTCAAACTAAATTATATTTCAAATGTAAATACGATTAGTATTCAGTATAACTCCTTTCACGACAAGTAGGTCTACATCACACGTTGCATTATCACGAAAGTTAGTATTCGTCTGATCCCCAACGGGGTTAGTATAGTCCGCACCGGAGAATAACGTATGCATAAACAAAAATATCAAATAATTTGTTTAATTAATTAATTAATTACATGTATTTCAGTTCTAATGTGTGACATACGCATTAGAACGTTTATTAAAGTAGGCTAAATATATTTTAGTTTGATGTAGAACATACGCACCAAAAGGCGTGATAATAGAATTAAGCAGAAGTCATAAGGAGGATAAGAAAATAATATAAATAATAGTAAGTTATAGATTCAAATTTATTGTTACGTCTACAAGACTGAACTGAAAAACTACTTTAGCACATTTTTAAAAATGAGTTTATTACGAACACTAATGCAGAGGAGGATTTATAATAGTTGTTGAAAATGGCAACTATAAATCAGTCTACAATAACTAAACTGTAAAAGTATTTTGAAATACATCTAAGATTTTTTGAGACGTTCAATTAGTTTCAATAATTTTTCCTACTGTGTGATGTCAGTTTATAAATGTACTCCTCGTGTACAAAATATTCCTTTTGCGAGTATAAAAATGTTGTGAAATAAACCAAGACGAGTTCTACAGGAATTTGTCAAGACTAACGGCATTCGATGGGCCATTGAAAAAGTATACATATGATTTATGGTTTGTAACACAATGAGCCAGATGGTACTATCTTGCTATAAATCTAGTAATTCCGTCTGGATTAGCTAATCCTCACCATATAATTGACAGTCGTTTTTAGAACCAAATCGCAAATCGCTTTCGTCTGTGAAGGTGTCTAGGGTCATAATATACATCTAGTACTGGCTACACTGTCTTGCTTGAGCTGAACCTAGCAGCCAATCGACCTGCTACTCCTAATTCACTGATACTTCAAATAAAACCTACAGTATGGGATGAATTTTGTAAAACAACAACGGATTTGAATTTATAAGTGATAAAAGATTTTGTGAAATTTGTCATTAATTAAAGACAAACTTAAAATAATTCTGTCGATCATTATTAGTGCCAGAATTATCTGTATGTTTTCATTAATGCCAGTACACGGGTAATACAGAAATAACTGATGCACGTACAATGAGTGCTTACTCATGTAATTAAAATTACATATTATTATAAGAATAATTAAATATATGTATTTTTTCTTTTTCTTGTTTATTTTTAATGTTTTTGGGGGTCAGAAAATATGGTCTTTAGCCCAGCGACGCCTACCAGGAGCGTTGTTCGACGCGACGTTTCGTTTTCACGTATGTTTTTGTTGATTCAACGAGAGTGGAAACTTGTACACACGATTACGCAAAACGTCATTTTCAAAGCCTATACAGTAACTGTAATTTTCTGCTGTTAGGAAAGGCACAGTTCTGTCTATCGCTAACTGTTGGTTTTCGAGATCTTCTTTCAGGTTACCTTTTACTCTATGGCTCTGCCGGAATTATTCAAGAGGGCTACAGTCTCCGATTATGTGTTTCACTGTAAGTGCTCTACCACAAATGCAGACAAATCGTGCTTGTCCTTGTAGGAGGTACAAAGATGTCAAGTTCGTGTGCCCAGTTCGCAGTCTGGTGATGTAAACTGGTTCATCTCGACTACGATCACCTGCTACTTGCCATTTACAGACTCTATGCTTCAAGACAGAAAGGTTGCTTTGCCGTGTGTCCCACATCTGCTGTCACATGTTATTAATGGTGGTTGTGGCAGGTAATTTCGTCAGGTCGTATGGCAATCGCATGCATGGTTTCTTGCTGCAGCGGCCTCTTCTTCATTTACTTCAATACTCACATGACCCGAACACCAAACAAAAGTGAAAGATGAACCGAAATCTTTTACGTGTGACATAACGCCATTTTCTCCTATAATAACGCATCCACTGTGCCCGTATTGTATAAGTCAGTTACAAAAATCAGTCTCAGTGACTCCGTACAGATAACAAATTTTCTTTCACTTCGGCGTCCACAAAAAACAAAGAGCCTGACATATAGAGTTCGACGGCATATACACTTACTGCTTTGGGCAGTGTCCAAAAGTGGGAGGTGCCCTCGATGACAGACGCACTACTCACTCCGCTCTCCGTCTTCGATCCACTATTGTACAAAAATGGTCGTACTTCTGCAAGACTGATCTAAACAGGAATTTCAGTTCAATTGGGTTCTTGGCTTCTTGCTTCTACTGGTGACATCCAGCCGGCATTTGGTTTGCGAAGCAGCAAAGGGAGCACTTCTTACGGAACGTACGCTTGGACCATCGGCGCCTCGATGTTGTAGCGACAGGGTATTTCAAGCACACGAATGGTAGCTGGTCTGATGGATGTAGAAAGACAGTCGTATACTGTAGCAAGTCAGTTGTTTTCCAGCAACATACGTGGTTTATGTGGCTCGGTAGTCCTAATATTTCTCCCACATATCTCCCACAGCAGTTGACGTCGCAGATGTAAGGACGTAATTCCTGGTTTTCAATATAAGCTTCGTGCCGGGCTAGTACGGAACGCCCCTGTGGCATAGCTCAGTCACTTCGTTGTAAACAGGATCCAGTTTTTTAAAGCACGACTTCCTGGCAGTGGTGCCGTGCATCTGCAACCTATTTTAGCGAGCACTAGCGCGGTGAATAGACGCATTAAAACGTTGCTATCTGCTACCCCAGTCATGCGGGTAGCAGATCGCACGCCAGATCGTCCACATGTTTATACCATGTTTATTGTCCCGAAATATAAGCCCAGAAATATTATTACGGGCGTGTAGTGCAGGCGAACACCGTTTATGGTTAACATCGGGTAAGGATGCCTTCCTCGCTACTGACAGAAGAGGACGCAGGTCGTTTTTTTGGCGAGAAAGGAAAGCCTATGGTGTTAGCAGTTTCTGCCAACGTGTCTATAATGCCTTGAATTTTACGCTTGATCATCGCAGATGCTTTGGCTGTGTAGAACAGCACAAGATCGTCAACATACAAGTACTTCCCAATTGTCGTTTCTATTCCCTCGAAGATCCCATTTATGACGATAGTAAAAAGCGTGCCACTCAACTGAGGTCCCTTGCGATCCTTCATTTTCCAGTTCTTGTAAGGCCGACAGTGATTGTCCGACACGAACACAGGAACATCTGTCTCTCTGGAAGCTGCAGGTAAAGATGGGTACGTTACCTCTGAACCGCTAATTATGTAGTTAAATCCCCACTTATTGTCGAACACTATCTCCAAATCGAAGAATACTGCAGCTTTCGACAAAAATATTTTGAACTGCATTTTTCATATATACCGTTTAGCTAGTAGTATAATGGTACTCACATTGCCGTACGGTCAGAAGGGCGTGTTTATTCAGACATCAGGTGAGTTGGCTGTTCCTAGACATCAAGTCAACGATACTGGACTATATCCCTTTGTTTGATAGAATCATTTTCGGCCTCTAAAATGTGTACACTCACCGTGTTTAAAAAGACAAGCACATCTTTCAGCAACAGGTCCTCTCTATTCCAGCGTTGTTCGTCTTAAAGCAAACCGAAGTCCCCAACAAGGAGTAATGGAGATGGTAGCTGCTCCACCAGATTCTGCAGATCTTCTGTTCGCCACTCATAATCTGGTAAGTATAAGCACCAGATCGTCGTCCTTAACTGCTGTAATAAACATCTACGGTTTGTAGAGGCAAAGCGGGCGGAATAGGTCTAGCGGGATACGTGTTGCTAAGAAATATAGCAATGCCTCCCCTACCTCTGTTGTTTGAAGTCACTTCATAGGAAGAAGATCTTATCCCCTCATATTAAATAGTTCTTGCTGTCTCAACAGTGTTTCTTGTAGGCACACATATCGGTGTGTGTCGGGCCGGTAGCATTTTCAGTTCACAATAATGCGAGGTGCAATCATTGATACTCACAGAAAGGTGCTTTACGTGCTAAACGTTGTGATATCGGGAGATAGGATTTGGTATCCTATACCAAATCTAGTTATACCCACTAAAAAGATAACAACAGCCGGGGAAAGAACCGGGAAAAATCCTCTCTCCCCGTCTGCCGGAAACGTCTGCTAGCGGGTCTGGAGCCCTCTCCTCTAAGCGTGGAGACTAACGGACATAGCCGCTACGTTATATGAGGAGACGAATATTCGCACACAACGCAGCGTTGCCCAGCTGGCAACGTTAGGCTTCGAGGAAGCGACGTTTCGGTACCCAGAGGCACCGCTCCTCACCCAGAGGTCACGCGCAAACACGAGATCTCGAGCTGTGTTCCCCTAACGCTGGACGTACGCTTTGTCCCGATTATCAGTCCTGATAACACCAAAAATCAAATAGCTCCGCGCTTCGTAAGTCAGTGTGGAAAAGGGGAAAAAGGCCACCGGTAATCAGGGGTATATCCCATCCCACGACCACCTAGCCCAGGGCCGTAGGCCCTAGCGAGACTCAGCAAAGAAAAAAATGTTTTACAAAACTGATAACAACTTCTTTTCTTATATAGATTACAGCTTCTACCTTAACACATGTGTTACAAACATTCCATTCTATAACGTGTCCACTGTCCATATATCGCTGTAGTCGGACGCCGCGTTTTGACGTATTTTGGTTTTATATTTAAGGTTTTGCTAGAATAGGTTAAAAACGGGTATTTTCATTATTTCAACTAACGCAACTCTGGCAAAATGACGAAAAAATGTTAATTACCACCATTCAACGCACAATTAAATAAGCTAAAATTTGGTGTCATTTGATTTAAGATTAGACTAACCGTTAACTTTAAATTAAGATTAAAACTCGAGTGCACATAATTTCTGTAATAAGAGTGCCTCATCTTGTCATTACAATTACCACAAGTCAAACAAGTCTGAAATACAAATAATATAAATTTGCAGAAAATAACGTTAAGGTAAATATAAATAAGTAAATGAATATATAAACAGCAAATTTTATTACACTTTTTAAATTGAAACCGTTTTCTTACTTTGTGAAGCGATTAAATGTGACAACAGTGTTTTTGAACTTGATAATTGTTTATATTATTTTGTAACACAACCCTTTGTCCGTTCTTTATCGAGGTTACACTCTGACGTACACTCATCGTTTGCGATTGATAATGTCTAGCCATAAGACCTTATGAATAAAAATTTACAAAGTCATGAGATTTTTTCTGGAAATAAAACTGAGTAATTCATTTGGATAATAAATAAAACACTTATTATTCTAGAAATCATTACACTTTATTCTTATAATTGTAACCTAGAAAACAGTAACAGACTATTTTATATTTATAATATTTATCAAAATGACAAAGAGCACGTTTGTACATGAAACATGAGTAGCAAAATTTGTGTTAGTTAAAAGAAGGCAATCATGTATTATTTTACAAAGTTTAATCCAAATATGGAAAAAAATGTTGTTTATTTGATGAAATGTGACTCTTTTTATCTAGAATAATATTGTTCGTTTTTAAGAAACCTTTCTTAGACATATCTACACTCAAGCTATGAATTTTTTTAAGTTATTAAAATATTTTTAGTTTGCAGTTCTTGCCATAAACAAAGCTAATTTTAATATTTTTCAAAGTTTACTAAATTTTGTGTTTCTCTTGTTTTTCTAGTTCTGAGAACACGTAAAGATAAGATTATGCTCATTTGGTAAATATAGCTGTGTGAGCATTATTATTAAATTCCTTTTTCTAATATTCCTTATTAATTGAAACCTATTCGGATTAAATCCATTCACGTTACATGATTAACTGATTTAAACACACAGGCTGTAGTTTTACACAATTTTGTTAGCCAAACTCTGCCAGTGTTTTCGTTTCTTGCGTTATTCTTAACGAGTTACCAAGAGTAACTGGTAGACATTGATAACATTTATTCTATTGATAATCAACTACCTCTTCTTAATAACTTAATTTCTTAGTAACAACATAAGAGAATAAATATTATCCTTGCTTACAGTCAGAGAGCAGCCTAATCAGCTGAAATCTTTTGTCAACGTTTGTCAACACAAATTGTCTGAAGCTACCAAGTATGTTTTAATTTCTTCTTAAACTGATGTTTTTAAACAAAAATGACAAGTGTGCTAGTGCAGTATGAGCGTGAAATTTCCATTATGTAATCTTTCAAAAACTTATCCGTTTTCGACGAATAACTTTGTGCAAGTAATATAAAATGGTCAACATTTGCCCTTTATTACCCGTAGTGACAACATATATAAATTAAATAAACATAATACCATAATCTGTGATAATCAGATTGGCGTCTGGGGGGACGTTTTACCGCTCGTTCATACATACCGTACCCGTATAAAAGCGTTTTCACCATAAAAGGTTGTTGACCTTATATTATATAATATTAAATACAACATCCAATACACCCAAACACACCTTACTCACTTCCGAATCTGAATTTGCATTCGGTGTGACAATACATTTAGACACTTGTTAAACAGTTTTTGAATCGAACATTTCTATTACGGTAAATTGTTCAAAAAACTTGCTCACATTTACTTTACTAACCTTGTTAGTGTATGGATAACACAAAATTAAGTGTTCCATGAATTTTAGTATTACAATTTTATTAGATTACACATACATAAAGTGTGTAAGGCAACGTATAGAATTAATGTTTCGTACTCAGTAAGTAATAATACTATCGAAACGTTATTCTCTACAAACAACAGCGAAAAGAACACTTAGGCAGAATGTCAGATTCCGTACTGGCAAAACAAGTCTGGAAATACACACCAATTGGACACAGGCGTGTGGGTAAACCCAGGAAGAGACGGCTGGAAGATTTTTGAATTCAGAACAGGTAGAATCTACTTTTTGAAATTATTTTTAGCCTCTCTTCAAGTAATTCCAGATATCCCGTATTCTCTGTAGGGAGTCATCCCGATTACTTCCACTTTATGCTCTATAAAAGATGACTTATATTTTTCTCTGTGTAAATTCCTTTACTTCTTCCGGTCTATGCTTATTAATACCGATTATTGATACCTGTTACTTTCTTATATTTTAGCTTCTCTCCTTCTTTAGTTTTTACAGTTTTTGCTAAACATGATACTTTTAAACTTACTGCGTCTTGTTAAATTAATATTGCACGTTCTCTGCCTAATAATATAATAGTAAAACTTTAATTAACATAATTACAGGATCAACATAAACATATAATATATTCTTGGATTTCGTTGTCCATGACGTGTCCGTTACTTAACTAAATATCACTATAATATTGACGACTCGGAACACAAAGTTTTTTATAAGTAAAAACGTAAAGTTTTACCTTACAGCCTAAACCGGCTTTCACCTATAGAAGGCTTCATCAGAGGCTGTCGTTAGTAGCGCTGCTCGTCTTGTTGTTGGCGACGAGAAAGTGTTTCGAAAGATTGAAGCTGTGTGTGTGTGTGTGGTGAGATGTGTTCGAATAATGCGTGCGATTTGAATTGTGTCTGTTCGTTTAGGATGTCGTTTTATTTGTTTTTGTGTGTTTGTATATTTCTAATTGTTCTAGAGTGTCTAGTTTTCGGCCTTTTGTGTGTACGTGTAGTATGTTCATGTTATTGTCGATGTTTTTATATGTGTGGTTTGCTTCAAAGAGGTGGTTTGCGAAGGTAGATTCTGTAGTGGTGTGGAGTGCTTTTGTGTGTTCAATGTATCTCTGTTTGAAGCTACGTCCTGTCTGGCCTGTGTAGAATTTACTGCAATTTGAACAATTTAGTTTATATACACCGGGTAGATCGAATTTGTTTTGTGCTTTGGGCATGCGTTTTGATAGTGTGTGTTCTGTTTTGTTAGTAGTTTTGTAAGCGATTCTGTATCCTGCTTTTTTGAATTTGTGGGCAATTTTTTCTGTTTGTTTGTTGATGTATGTTAGTGTTATGAATTTGTTGTTTTCTGTCTTTGTCTGTTGTTTGTTTTGTGTTTTGTGTAGGAGTTTACTGACTATTGTTCTGTCATAACCGTTAGATTCTGCTAGATATTTTATCGTGTTTAGTTCGTCTTTGTAGTCTATTTCATCTAAGGGGATGTTGTTAAGTCTATGTATAATGGTTCTAAAAGCAGCTAGTTTGTGTTGTATTGGGTGATTGGAGGTGTTGAAACAAACCACACATATAAAAACATCGAAAATAACATGAACATACTACACGTACACACAAAAGGCCGAAAACTAGACACTCTAGAACAATTAGAAATATACAAACACACAAAAACAAATAAAAACGACATTCTAAACGAACAGACACAATTCAAATCGCACGCATTATTCGAACACATCTCACCACACACACACAGCTTCAATCTTTCGAAACACTTTCTCGTCGCCAACAAGACGAGCAGCGCTACTAACGACAGCCTCTGATGAAGCCTTCTATAGGTGAAAGCCGGTTTAGGCTGTAAGGTAAAACTTTACATTTTTACTTATAAAAAACTTTGTGTTCCGAGTCGTCAATATTATAGTGATATTTATATAATATATATTTGGATATGCAATGTGTTTCTCTATGCTTTTACACTGCTTCTAAAAAAGTGCATGTACGAAATAATTTACAATAACACAAAGAGTTAAGACAAAACACTAATAATGACGTGTTATCAAATATTGTTCACCACAGTAAACTGTCTATTTTAAAATAAGCGCAACCAACGACTGCTTCCTTTTGCGTAATCTGACAAATAATATTCGTCATGCACAGACGTCTGTCTTCCCAATACAAGTTGTTTACCAAAGAGTTGGTTTTATGAAGGTCAACATTTACGTCATTGCAAATAACAATGGGAGTAATCCTTATTATTGTAGCAAAGACGGAGAATACGAAATATCTTTTACAACAAATGTGATATAAATCTGGATTGCCGTTGAAATTATGGTCATAAAAACGTGTAGAAAAGTAAATGTGTTGTAGAATATTTGGAAGCTGTAGTAAGCGTCTTCGATACAACAGAACGCCGCGTGCAGATTGTTGCATTACACACGACGCTGTTGTACTACAGCTTGTCTAGCTGCTCGGCGCCACACTTGTACTGTTGTTAATCCGTCGCTCCATGCGATCTTTCTCTCAGCAGTATCTGACATCATCTGCAAAGCATTTCTAACAAGGTACAGTCTCTGTTTGACAGTATACAGGATAAACGTATAGTGAGATAGGAAGATATTTCCACAACAGAATAGTAAAGGCTTTGCTAAATTCATAATCAATTGTTGATTAATGTTAACAATATTATGCCACTTTCGTGCGTCTAGAGGTCTGAAAAATAGACACACTGTTAACGAGTTGAAAAACATCATTATAGCTGTGTGTGCTGAACATATTAGAAAGTTTGGCTTGTGTGGCACTCTGATTCCAGCACTGACAAGGTACTTGTCTGCACAGTTGATATTTTGTATGATGCCACTGAATAATGCGTTTTCTGTAATACTCTTCATTCAATAAGAAGTCAAGACATATATCAAAGTTGTGTCCATAAGGAGGTACATTACACTTGGAAATGTAACATTAATGCTAAAAACATTTTCTGCTAACATAGGTGCCCAAATCGCTACAAACAAAAGCGTTATTAAAACACAATAAGTGTTTGCGATTCTTAAACTTACTTTGCTTAACATTTGAGGTTTGGAAACCAGTAACAAGGGAAGATATTATCATACATGAAGGATGTATATACGTTGTTTTCCATACCAGTAGCAAACTATAATTAGCAGACATGTAGACATGTCCTATTCCTTGTTGTATGAAATAATAAGCGTAAAGATTGTATTGACCTTTAGCTGCTTGTGATTATTATAACAGTCTTTCTTGATTATATTTCAATGTTCCATTCTTTATAGCGTGCTTTTGTAAAAATTCTTTTAACTTTAAATACATAATATCAAAACATTGTTGAAGAATTAGTGAATTGTTTTGAATGGGCTATAGGCCGTTACTAATCACATTTGGTAAAGAACAAGTCGATTGGCGCTTAACAACATAACAAAATTCCCATGGTAACAGACACTCTCTTATTAATAAAACAAGCTGTTTACATTTGTTTACTTGATACACTTGCGATCTGAAGCAAGATGAATTCTCATTTTATTAAAGACCTAATCTTTTACTGTCATGGTCATTAGTCTACAGGCTTCAGCGAAATTGTGACAATGTTAAATACAAGTTTCCTTTATGTGTAATTTTGTTATCGATTAGACGATTAGACACATACATTTAAATGTAATTTACAAAGCAATATGCCTGTCGTTGATTATACAAATATATAGACATGTTACCTTATATATACGAAGTGATACAAATATACTTTATATAGAGAAATATATAAGGTAGTTAAAAACATTTTATGGTTGGCCTTGTTGTAGGCATATTTAAGGAAATGATAGGAGCTCTTCGTAACTTATAGAAAAAATGAATTATTGGTATATATCCATAGAGAGAAATAGAGTATGTAGGAAATTCTAAACTATATACTAGTGTCTACAACAGGACTGTTCCACATAACCGACTGCATTATTTTCAAAAAATTTTCTAACCATAATTCGAAGTCTTTGAAAATGTTATATGACTTGGAATATCAACAATAAACGCATATATTTACACTGTGGGTTTTATGGATGACAGTATACGTTGTAACATAACAAAATGTTACCTAACCTAAATGTATGTTATCAGATTTTAGAAGTGCATAACAACAATGTAAATAGGGAATATAGTAATAAGAATAACCAGGAAAGGAGAAATCAAGGAAGAAGAATGAAGCAGAAGTACCACATAAAACAGTAAACCCAAATACTGTTTGACACTACAACCAGACAAAGACTAACACAAACTGATGGACAGAGTAAATTTACATTAAGCTGTCAATCAAATTAGTAGATAATGTAAACAGAATATTGTATGTAAATAAAAAGTGAATCAATAAGAATCTGAATACTGTGAAATCAGAATTAGCATTTTGCTGATAATAAATTTAACCATGACTAATAAATTATGAATGCCAAAAACTAAATTTAGCAATGGCTACAAAGCGAGAACAAAGATGTATTTCAATATCAAATATACTTATGAGAAGAAAAACCAATTGTATGAGGGAATCTTATACAAATAAAGTACCTCAACAAATTACCGAATTGAGAACCAATAAATGCTGTTAAGGCAAAATTCCAATATGAGCGATATGTCTTAACAACGCCTAGACCAAGCAATAATCAGCGAGTTGATTATTGGGAGGTAACGTAAGTGTAAATTAAATACACAAAACAATTGTTATGCTCCAATATAGCATAAAACATTATTAAAACAATATATTTAATCATAATTTAATTGTTAAGTAGTAGAATAGAACGAGTTAGCGTAAAACGAAATGTCATAGTAATAAGGATCGTTCATTACAATGTATAAAGTTTAGGTGTACTCATAATGTTCAGTAAAAAATGTCAGTACAGAGTTAATGGTGTTCCCACATAAACGTTTGAGTAATAAAATGCTATGTGAACACAAACAATATTAACCAAAGTGTAAAATCGTCGATTCAGGTAAACAGACGACAGTGAAAAATAGTGTACCCGAACATTGATTTTATAACAATGTCGGTCAAAGTGAAATTAATTCGATATCAAGTGATATCAAATTAAAGAGGACAAAATGATCTTTAATTTGATGACGATATCGACCCAATCGCAACTGTATTAAGTGCGGGAAAGATGTTAGCATCATTTGCCAAATAAGCATCAGAAATTTGTTTACTAATACCAACAACAATAAAAGCTATCTGTCACCTCAGCGTTTGACAGTTAAAAACCCGTTGTTAACGGCTAAATAACCAATACGTCATACTCGTCACACCTGCAAGAACCAATCACAAAATTAGTTAGTAATTAACATTTTTGCCTAAGACCGATCGACAAGGAGAGTATATAAGGGAACGCAAACGATTCTCAAGAGACACTTTACCAACTTCATACAGCACGGGACGTGTGCTCGCCATCTCAATATTTTTTAATAATTGTTAGCGTCATCAACATAATACATCGAAGAAAATAGCTCAACACCAAGAAACAACTACTTCAAATTAATCTACAGAAAACAATAGTGATTATGTGCAGTATTATTTCAATTTAGTGCGGGAAATAATGAACAGAAAGTAATTAATTAATATCATTCATGATCCATTAAGTTATAAGAGGATCGCAATACTCTGTTCTTGTGCGTGTGTAGTGCAAAACCCGGTAATCATTATAATCCGATTACCGAAGTGGTCAATGAGTTTTAATTAAATAATTAAAACCAAAAGGTAACAGTGCAATCATTATTCATTTTTTATCCGAGCGCCATAACCTGTACATTTTGCTACACTGATCTGTACTGACGCAAAACACAGAAACATTTCAAGAGTACACCATGTCACAATTTATTGTATGAATTTGTTATTATGAATTAAGCTGTATGCTAGTTATAAGTGTTCTCACATGATAAATTTTGTAAATCAAAAAGCAAGCGTTGACGAACGCACGACCTATCAACAGGTCATTTTTATTTGTTTACTTAATGAAAGTAACATCAAACCATTATCAATCAATATTTTATCAGCAAATCATTAGCCATTGTGTAGGCATAACTTTCTTTTTCGTGTCTCAAAGAATTCACATCTGAGATTTTAATAATATTACTATTAAAAATAAACAACATCTGGACTTAGCCAGATTTATAACTTGTGCTCTGAGCAAGCCGTATAAGGTATATAATAACTTATTGACAATTGTACAACTTTGTATATTTTAATTATATTTGTTTTTTTTTGGAATTCTCTATAAGGGTATAAATAAAACCCATTATTAACAGCATAACTCGACTTAATTTATTTCTATCTGATAATTAAATATTTTATTTAGAAAACTCAAACAACCTTCAGTTGTGTTTTAATATTTTGGAATAGCATTGCCACAAAGGTGATAAACAATTATTTTAAATTTTTAAATCATTCAGTGATTCTATTTGTGGGTTTTACACGGGATTTTCCCTAAATAAATCCGTGTGGCGCCCACTAACAACCAAGGCAATCTAACCTTGCAACTAAAGTAAGTTGGTGTTTGTAAACTGAGTTGACAGCTTATACTAGAACTTCTAGAAAACACGACCAGGTACGTGAAAGTATATTTCGTTTATTATATTGTCCAGACATTACGAGACGTAACGTACTTAGACTATCAGCAACCTGGAGGAGAAGTTTCACAGTCAGCATCAACAAGACGACCATCATCTTCAAGCGACCAACTATTGTACTTTATTTTTAAATCTAAGCAAACTTAGTATTTAAATATTATCAACCCAACTATTTTATTTGTTTCATATAAGGGAATTCTTTTCAGACAAGTATAATTACACAACTGTAAACACACTGTGAGTAACCTTGAATGTTACACTGTAAATCGCTTTACAAAGTTAGTAACCTTCAACAATTACAACATCTAAATGATATTTCACACATAATTAGATTTTATTTAAACACGACCTTTAATATTTTAAACATAAACATAATTTTAAATAACAACAGCAACACTTTTATTTTATTACAAATTGGAGCCCAACAGTGTGGCTTTTAAACGTAATTTAAACTTTATTTTAAAAACAAGTAACCCTAATTTTATTTACTTACAACGTTTATTCTGTCATGACACAAGATGAGAAAAATCATGTTTCATTTTAACTAGATTACAATAGGGTTATACAAACAGTAGCTTAGAAGTCGTTTATGATAAAAGCTAAGTGTATGACAACAACAGGAAACATCATGAAGTGGTCGATGCCCAAAAAGTGAAAGGAACGGAGAAATTTAAACCTTTATGGTTTACGCTAACGGAGCACGGGACCAACCTTTTGCGATATACATATTATAATCAATAAATTATAATATTTTATATTATTATAATAAATAAATATTTAACACCGTGATGCGTACGATAATGATGTATTGAGTGGAAAACTGGGTCATAAAATTGTATGAAGAGAGAGTAACAAAAATGGAAATGTATTACTGGAGGCGGAGGTGTAAACCGTTAAGAACGGAAAGGATCACCAGTGATGAAAGAAGTCAGTACCGACTGAACACGTAGTATATTTTTTGCCAGATAAGTACAAATGTCATATTTTTACTCGTAATTATTATAACAACTCCAATAGATTTATTATGCTGCATTTATCTGTAGTTTTTTGGGAGTGGTGCATCTGTCACCAATGTAATGCAAACACTTTTTTGAAATAATTGTGTATTAATCAAATTTAAAAACTTACATTAAAAATATTAATAAACTTTCTAATACACGTCTATTGTAAACTTTCCAAAACTCGTTTGTTGAATAGTATTTATTTTTTCTTACGTTTAATATTAATATAGTTTTTTTATATATAATTTTTGTAGTTTAATATTAATACAACTATACAACGATAACAAATAAAATGTTAAGAACACGCTTGATATCTTTATTAGTCAAAACGGACATTTGCGTTCCATTCAGAGATCCTGAAATGAAATTAGTCACCACTAAATTTTAAACAGTTTCAAGAAAACATGAGAAACTACACCGCCATGAAAAGACTTACTGCTACAATATGCGGATATGCTCTGAAAACTTAAAAATGGCAATTAGCTGGAGTTAATACCTAGCTTTAAAATGTTATGTGTCATGTTTTACGTGTTTCAAAGACATTTCAGCTTTTTAAATCAAAGACCATTTTTAGCACTGCCCTGGACAGCAATCAACGTTGCAGCAGTCAACAAAACCAACGCTACAGCTGTCAACAGTCAATCCGCTGAGACACTATGGAGTACAACCACCTGATATAACGTGCAAATAATATAATTTTTTACAAATAATCATAATATTCTAATATTCTGTGGTAATAAAAATTGTTGAGAAACATATTTACTATTTGCCCCTTTAAAAAAAAGTCTAATTTGTAAAAATTACATTTAAAAATATTTTAACCTTGTCCGTAAAATAATTAGAAACATTGTCTCTTGTATATATAGTACACATATTTTCTTTCTAAATGAGTAAATTTAGAATTATAAAAGCAAAGATTTACAAAAATGTTAATATGTTCCTAAAAACGGCTGCAACACAAACTGATGTTTATAAAGTGATAGCATTGCGACTAGACGAACGCTTCGCTCATACATTCATACGCACTAGGGCATGTATTAATGTTAATGAGTAATCTGAATTTCATCTAATTAACTCAGTTAAATGTTACGAGTATTCTCGTAAAACCTGGTTACGAGTATTCTAGAAAACACAGAAATAAAGGGGCTGAGACAGAGATGCACCTAAAACAAAAATTATTCATTACCTAATTTTTCTATAGCTAAACCCTTAATGAATGTAACAAAACACTAACATTAATCGAGAGCGGTAAAGGTACATATGGTACTATGATATATAAATAATATGATATATCGTAGGTTTAAATAATGAATCCTGAAATGAGAGGGGAGTTTATGCTTAAGTTTCCTCTATAAAATACTTAATTTTAAGTTTAATAAAGTCAGAGAACAGAGTTTAGGTTAATTAGATTTTAAGAAAATATTTGAGCCTGTTATTGAAAGATAAATTTACAATTTTTGTTTTTGTAGATTTTCAAGATTAGGAGTAACGAGTCGAGAGGGACATACAAAGTAGATAGCAACGAGACTTAGAAGCCAGTACTGAGTTGTATATATTGTGTAAGGCGGTCAAGCCTATTGACTAGATTTGTGTAAGGAATGTAACAAAGACTTGTGGGGATTGGCGACACGTAACAAAGACTCTCGCATGTCCAAAGACAGATGGGGAATATTAGGCAGAAATGTATAAAGGGAGATTGAACATAATACTCGTAACGTATATTTTGATTTTTCCATCTTAAATATTACTTTTCACATAATTTCATCCACACTCTTAAAGTTTCCTCAGTGCTGAGAACCAAAAGTATGTTCTGTATGCTACACTATAAACAACGTTACAAAATGTTAACACCGCATTAACAACTTTCAACCGTTAACATTAGAATAGTTTTGGTGCAAATTTGTGTATCTTTATCTGAAGTTACTGTACAGTTTCAGTGACACCAGGTTCTCATCCCTTCATCTGTTTCCAAGTTGCTACAAACACAATAGGCCTACTTAACTTGATAATATAGTGTAGTGTAACAAATTTTTGTACATAAATTTAGGCATGTCGTGTCCCAAGTCCAGGGCGACAATTTTATGCAACACTACAACTGCAAATATAAATTTATTTGTGTTTGCGGAGCCCTACGATCTTGGAGCGACAATTTTACAACAATACATATACATAAGTACAACTTAAATTGGGTTTTAGGTGTATCTGTAATAAGAACTCTATGTAACTTGTAACGGTATTTCAAATTTATTTGATATTAATAAAATTGTGCACATGGCATTTACTTCGACTTAAAACATTCGTTATTATTTTGTTACTATGCCGTAAGGCTTATGCTATATACATCCTTACTGACTAAATATTCTATTCGACTAATTATTGTATTAACAAAAATCTCATTTCCAGACTGCTCAGTCAATTAGTACGTTTAAAAATATCAATGTTTAAATATCTTTTTATATATTGTAATATAACTAATAAATATTAATAGTTACTGAATTTATCTTTCTTTTCTCAGTACTGATTTATATAAAACGCTAATTGTTACTTAAATGCTTTGCATTCTTTTCATTTCAATACTAATTTGAGCTCTTGTTTACGTTAATCTTACTTCAATAACATCTATGGTTTTAATTCTATATTTACAATAAACATTAGCTCTTACTTTTAAATAGAACAAGAATGTCTTTAATTGTCTTTGAGTTAATTGTTCGATTAAGAAATATATAAATTGTTTATCACCTTATTGTCGTCAATCGTACTCAATCATTGGATCCATCTGTAATCGTCCTCGTCTCGAAATCCAGCATCACTTCCTCTTGTCCAGCGTCGTCTCCTCTTGTCCAGCGTCGCTCCTCCAGAGTCCAGCGTCGACTCTCTCTTGTCCAGCGTCGTCTCGCTCTTGTCCAGCGTCGTCCCGCTCTTGTCCAGCGTCGTTTCACTCTTGTCCAGCGTCGTCTCTCGCTCTTCTCCTCTTGTCCAGCGTCGCTCCTCTCTCTGGAACTTCTCCTCGTGCTGTTTCGGACGTCAGTTGATCTTCTTATGTGGATCTTCTTATGTAATTCTGTTACTACTTAAAAATTGTTTGTTTTTCAATCCAGTTACATTACTGTATGTAACTGGAAGGATGAAACTATTTACAAAAATTTAAATATTCTGTGCGGACGGGCAGAAGCTCCCGCTGCACTGTGGGTGATTGAAGAAAGAGAACAACTGTAGCGTGTGTGTCCTATTTATACCCATGTCTTGGTCAATACCTGCAGTTGTACGAAATCGACATGTCTGAAACTGTCTCTAGGTTCAGTTCCCCCACTCCTTGTCAATTTCGCTATTTCTTATATTTCTGCGAATTGCAGAGTCCTGTACGTATACCCTTGTACTCATCTTATAACTATTTTTACTACACATGTTCACCGTAATTTTTGACATCACAACTTAACCCTTTCGATTTGTACACAGTTATTTCACTACTACACTCGTACGGTGTGTCACTTACACGTGGTTTTTGTACACAGTACACAGTTATTAAATTTTATTCCATTTTATTGTGTTTTTGGATTTTACTCCTTAATTATAGTTTATGAATAATTACGGAAAAACAGTAATTATGCAATTATTCACTTTGGGGTGGTAAACTCGCCTGCATAGACCTGCGTTAACACACACTAGCAAAATACTGGTGTACACTATCAGTTACATTTGTGTGTGTGTGCACGTCGATTCAGGTCGAAACACCTGTTCATATTTTTGTCTGAGCCAAGCTTGCAATCCCTGACATGCTTATTTCTAATACATTATTGTTTATATACAGTTTATTAGGTATATTTAAATTTTTATATTCAATGCTCAGTACATCACTTATTTGTACTGTCGCAGTAGAGAATTAGTGAAAACTTTATGAAACTCTAATCCAATCTCCGTCATAGAATAGTGGCAGCTACTCTGATGTCTTCTACAAACAGGAAAGTTCACAACAATATTAATCTAAATATTCTTTTAAATAGGTTTAGATTTCATGAAGGATTTAATTACAGTATGTCATGCTATTGTAAATGTAACATAAATTACAACGGTCGTTCTAATAACTGCAAAACGAGACATCAGATCCAATTCAACGTTTCAACTTTTCGTTCATTACCCGTTGTTTTATGTTCCTAGTACGGCTCATTTCCCATATCATTGTTTGGCCATATCCAAGTATCTGCATTGATTTGTTAAGCGGTTTTATTTCAAGTCTTGCAATCACGGATCTGGTTTACCTGGGTTCTTTATTGCAATGGCTGTATTTTAGTAAATGTTTTATAAGGTAGTCATTATCCTATCTGCGTTTACAAACGATTTTACACATCGGTATAAAGAGCACCCTACTTTGAGATTTTGCCTAGGTCAAACTATCGCGACTGTACACACACGCGCGCGCGCGCTCCAAAATTAATGTCTCCCAGACGGGCTGCAAGGCCGGTTTACACATCGTGATCCTCCAGCTTAAGACCTAATTCTACTCCTAACTGCTGCCTATAAATGAATAGCTAAAGTCCAAGTAAATGAAAAGTAATAACTTATAAATTTATAGAAACAATTGAGCCGGTTGGCAAGATAGTGGCTCATGATAGTAAATCATGAAATTTTAAAAATTAACTCTAATGAATATGGACTTCAGTCTTTCTTAAGCAGTGTTCTGTTTAGAACTATAGTAGAGCAAATGCCATTAATGCTACTTTTTGCCGCTAGAAACTGCATATAATATTCCTAACTTTATTAATGAAAGTCGAGTAATTCAATATCTTTCAGTTAGTGACTGTGACACTCTACTATCAGTGTACAGTTTTCCTTTTACCTGTGTTATTGACTAATAAGTTTTACCCATTTAAGTAAAATAAACGTGTTATTAGTGGTGTACATTTATATTTAACAGATGGCTTGTTTGAAAAATAAAATAAAAGATCGACTTCTAGCATCTTGTCTCTGACTGAGGTTGCAGGTTATATCACAAAATGTTATTTCATATTATGATGTTTATTTTAATGAAAAGATTATGAAAAGATTATTAATGTATATAGACTTTAAATAACAATTTTTAACTTTCAAGTGATAATTCGGGTTCGTCTTAATTTCTTGACGATGTCGACAGATATCCGGATTGGAAATTGGGACAATCCTCATAAGCCTAGTCCTAATTGGCAAAATGTTGCTCATTTACGAAGGATTGTGTCGTATTATTTTCTGTTATTGGACAGGTTACCAAAACTATATCTAAAAAAAGAGGTAGGGATCCAAAACAACACGAATAAAATATCTCAACGCAAGCCAGAAATTCTTGGAAGCGATAAAAAATAGTCAGCTAAAGATTCTCTTTTCAAGTGGACTGTATTCGAAGAGCCAATGGATACGACATGTTTAAAAATAAATGTATGGATTTAATTACGTTGATATATATTATATGAGTTTAGCTAATTAATTCCGTAAGCAGAGACATGCTTGTTTGAGGTCTTGTTAAAGGCAAGCATAAAACTTTATTTTACTTTTATTATGTACATTTAAAAAAAGAAAGCAATTCAAATCAGCAGGCGACAATCTGACTAATGGCTGACTCTACCTCTCTACCTCTGACAGCACTGGAGTTTTTACTATTTACATACTTCTACTTACAACACCTTACAACACTTATTTTGTTTCTTGCAAAAATATAACGCAGACAGCCAAATGTTGTTTGTTTGCCTATACAAAATTGTTATTGTTATTTGTATAATTTTTGCAGTTTTTATTAATATTTTACTGTAAATAAAATAAACCATTTATTATAAATACACTTACTTTATCATCTGTTAAGTAAGTATGATATAGGCATAATAGTTTGTTTAACTTATCAATTTGTACAAAAGGGTATTAGAAATTATAGCGCTGTATGACACATTTGTCACGGTACATCAATTAGTTTGCGTTTAGAGTATTCAATTTGTATGTAAACGTCGACTAAATAACATACATTATGACAGAAAGTTACGAAATTCCTATGAAAAACAAATTAATTAAAGAGTGGCTTTGCGTCCTTTAATAAAAGTTTTATAGCCTATTTTACAGCGATTACTAGGGGATAGCCAAATGTTCTTAGGCAATTCATAATGTGTATCTTTTAATCAATATGTCATGACATTATGTATGAGTAACTTTATTGCCACATTTTAGGTGATATTTACAGCCACTGTGAGAGTATTGTATAAGATTATGTTATACAATCGTCTTAGTGAACCAGTAATAGTGGTCAGATAAGTTATAAGGTAGCGCACAATGTTTGTGCATTTATGTTCACTGATGTCTGGCATAACAATGTAATAAGAAAATTAAAGAAAGATTAAGAAAATTTAGCTATAAAAATAGTGGAAACAAACATTTTAAAACTGTAGAAGAGACAATTCTATTTGAATAAACCATTGAACTTATTAACGTTTTTTGTTCCTATTTATTCCTCAAATAGTTTTTAATATCTTTATGTGTTATAGTCACAGCGAATTAATATTACTGGATTAATATTTTAATTTTTTACATTTTTATTGTAACATTTCTTTGCTAAATAAGAATTGTCAAATTATCAAAAAAATTTCGAGCCAGATAAAACTGAATAATATAATATAACTTGTAATTACTCTCACTGAGTCTGGTTAACATTTTCTTTCAACCAAGTTCCATTACATTGTGACGTAGCGAGGCGAAGATCTGCTCTCGGCGCCAGCCGAGACGTGACACGAGAAGGCGAGGCGAGCCAATCAGGGATCAGCAGCCGAGACGTGACCATCTAACGGTGCACGAGGCGAGCCAACCAGGGACCAGCGGTACTCTTATAGGTTAATGGCACACGACCTGTCAGGGCATAAAAAGAGCGCCGCTAGAAAAATTTGGCGCAGGTGAAATTTCCAGATCTCGAACAGCAAGGACCTCCTCTCTTGGACCAGCCCTCTCTGGACGATAACGGAAGCGACTTCGCTGTTTTCAGCTGCTGCCCTGCTGCCTTCGATTTGAAGAGGACAGACAAACAACATCTGCTGCCCTGCTTGCTGGATCAATCAGGCCATAGAAGACAGAAGACACCAACTCAGCTGGCTGGTGAACTGAGTAGCCAGCACAAGAACAGCTGAGTTCGTCGGAACTTCTAAGGGCCACCAGCCAAGCGACCCTTTCCAGGACCACCAACTTACAGCTGAAGAGGAAGCAAATAGCCTGTCAGAGCTCTAAGTTGAGCAGTGCATCTTGCCCGCTGACGCTCACTCTCTTAGGTAGCGCTGCCTAGGACGATCCTTGCAAGCCCCCACAAGTGGTAAGCGAGCTTGGATATCGCCTAGGTAAAGAGGCCGGTGGACACCTCTCTTGGTAAGGAGAGGTATCTAACAAAGCCGGTCATTAGCCCAGCTCGTAGACAACCTGAGCGTTCCAGTTTCCCCGCTTGCGATCCGGCTCGGGACGGACCCTACTTCCCTGCTTACCGCCGGAGGCAGCCTGGCTGCCTCTGGTCGCCGAACCTCCCGCTCGTTGGCGGATATGCCCGATTCGGGCGCGTCAACGAGCACGCAGTAGCTCGCCACTGCCATGCCCCACACGAGCGACTCGCCGAGTTCTCCGGTTATGGATGCGGACCAAGTAGATCCCCGGACGGTTCCGCTTCCCAGTGACGAGACCGACGCTTTCGTGGCGATTGGGCCACGGGGGCGCCCGGTTAAGAAACCGAGGCGGAACCGGTCGTCCTCAACCTCTTCCTCGGCGCCCGCCATGGAAGTTCTCCCCGCCGATGGGGAATCCGGCTCGGGGCCGACTGTGCCCGGCGATGCCCAAGCACCGCCGGCCACTGGTCGCATCCCGCCCGTTTTCGTTCACGGCGTGAACAACGTAACCGGTTTTTACCGGCGACTGATAGCGGCTCCCGGACTTTCCCCGGCCAAGGTTGACTTGAAGCTCCTTGGGGGCGACACTGTCAAGATCGTCGTCCGAGGTCTGGACGTGTAGCACAGCGTCATGGCGTTCGTTGAATCCGCCAAACTGTAATTTCACAACTTTTCCCCAAAACACGTGAAGCCTCTGTCCATTGTGCTCAGAGGCTTGGACGTGGATTCTCCTATCGAGGAAATCCTCGATGAGCTGCGCGAGCTGGGCTATCCGGTTCGCGCGGTGCATTGAGTATTTGCTCCTGCCGGACGAAGGCGTCCAAATCTCCTGGTCCGTATCATCGCGGAGAATAGCGAGGCAGGCCCAAGCCTACTCTCTCTTACGCGGCTTTTTGGATTCCGCGTTCAGGTGGAAAGAAGTTGCGTTCCCGGGGCTCTGCCTTAGTGTTACAGATGCCAACGCTTCGGGCACCACTCAGAAACTTGTTCAAACTCTCCGGCGTGCGTGAGGTGCTCTTTACCTCACGCCAGTAAACACTGCGATGCACCTCCTATCAAAAGGTGCATCAACTGCGGCGGAAGTCACCCCGCCAACTACCGGGCATGTCCGGTGTTTCAGCGGGAGCTCGAGCGGCGAAAGCCGAAAGGGCGCCTGCCACCGCCGAGGCATTCGGAAGCTAGTTCAAGACCTGCAAACGAGCAGCCAGGCCATTCGCCTCCTGCTACGGCTGCCGTGTCTTTCTCCGCAGTTGCAAATAAGCAACGTAAACGCAGCGAAGGCCCGAAGCAAACACCTGTGGTACAGACAACCCCTACTCAGGCTCCTTCCCAGGCCCCAGTCCCGCCTCAGGCGAAAAAGCACCGAAACCTCGCGGCATCTCAAAAAAGTGAGCCTTTGTCAAACATCTCGGTTGTGGAGCCTGAGAATACTCAACCCTCCCCAGCACCAGAGAATCCTGCCCCTGCTTTAGAAGCAGCCTCGCCTCACCTCCCGCCCCCGTGGTTTCCTAACGCAGGCAAAAGAAGCGGCATCGAAAGCCCCGTGGCGCTCGCTCCCGGGCTCCTGCCAACCCAGCCGCACAGTTCAGACAGCCTGCGCAGCGCGTAAAGACCAACGTACTCGCATCTGTCCCTCTTCCTAGCACCTCCACTAGAGCCGCTACACCTGGACCTAAGGTACCCCTGGCTTCCACCAATCCCCCGATTGATAAGTCTCGGCGCTCTTATGCGCAGTCTCCGGACACTCTGCCTGAAAAGCCGTACCTGGCGACTACCAGGTCGTCCACAACTTCCTTGCTGAGTTCGATCTTCCCAAAGTTGCCCAGGCCTTCAGTTCCATCCGCTCCCGCTTGGAGACTGCCGATATAACCGAGAGGTGCATGCTCTTGGTGGAAGCCTCCACTTGTGTAGGACTTCTATGAGTCGGGTCCTCAAAAGTGATCTCTCAATTTTTTCCTAGAACGCCAACGTGTTGGCTAATAAGATCCAGGAACTCCAAGAATTACTGACCCGACTCAAACCCGATGTAGTGCTTCCCAATGAGACCCTCATGACCCCTGCCAACCGGTTACGACTGGCCAACTATGTGTGCTATCGAAACGACAGTCCTGGCACTGCTGGTGGCGGTACTGCCGTCGCGGTGAGGCTCAATCTCGAGCATCACCGAGTCGTCTTGCCTGCAATGACTCACCTCGAAAGCACCGCTGTAAAGATGCTAAACACTCTAGGCGGTGTACTGATGGTCGCGGCGTATAAACCGCCGCAAAGAGCTCCTTCACCCCGATCTAGGTGTCGCGCTCGATGCACACAGGAGAGTCTTCATGGCCGGCGACCTGAACTGTAAACACCGCGATTGGAACAGTCGCTTGACTGCCCCAAACCGGAAGCGTTTACGCAGGTTTGCTGATTCACACAGGGTAACAGTGATTGGGCCTACCCAAACTACGTTCTACCCCTCACAACTCCGCACGGCTCCCGATGTCTTGGACAAAGCGGCGACCCAAGGAATTGACTGTCCGGTCCACGTGTCCGCACTAACGGAACTATCGTCCGATCATCTCCCCATCTTGATACACGTCGCTACCCAGCACGTCGTACGCAGTCGTCGTCTTCCTCCTCCTCTTGCTGATTATCGTGCGTCGGACCGGCTTGCGACGTCGACGTTTAAGCACACCACCACCACCACTACAGCATAGCCCGCTGCCTAACGCAGAATTCGCCTTCATCGCTGCTGCTACGGCTGCCGCGTACGCTCTTTCACTGATGCCTGAATTCAAAGCTTTAACCAGCACACTCATACCACAAACCGACAACCTCGCCGCCTTTCCAACATGGCCGACGCCGCCGACAACATGGACGACGACCCCACCACTCCCTGCGGCGATCAAGCCACTACCAGGCCGCGGCCAGGACCCCGCCGGACGGCGAACCGCGAAAGGCGAACAGCGAATGGCGGCCACGCCTCCACCAATCAACGCACACATAACCCCACAAAATGGCCGACGCCGACAACATGGCCGCGTGCTGACAACATGGGCCGACCTACGAATCACGACTTCGGCACGCCCACCAAGGTCACGTGGGACACACCACTACCCCCCGATCCATTCATACCTCTGAACAGGACGACACACAGCACCCCGCCACACACCACACAGCGACCGGAAGTCTACCCCCACCGCCACTATTTTTGCGCCAAAAGTTGGGGGAGTGACGTCACTTCCGCGGTAGAACTCTCATTCTTACCCTACTGTCAAAGGCAAGTTGAGCAAGAAGATGTCAAGAGTGTGTGATACCGACGAAGGAACGTGAAACTAGTTAACAACGCGATCGCGTTTCTCCTCGAAGAAATCCGTTACGAATTGGCCGGTGTGGAAGTCGAACGGACCAAGAACGTCGGCATCATGTCCACGTTGAAGACCATGCTGTCCGTCGGTAAACAGGACGGTGATGAGATGAAAAACGCCTGATGGGTGGCACCGACGAATAACGAGATAAACGCCGAACGGGAGCAACGGTGAATTCAAATTTTGAGTACCGCTGCGGACGTTGATGAATTTCGCTGAAGACTTTACGCGGATCATTTTAAACATGAAACAAGAAATGATACTGTTACGCACGTCCACCGATATAAACGCTATGGTGATGACGATGTCCACCGTTATTCGTCTTCGATTGTAGCAGACAGGACGAGTTGCTCAAATCTTTACACGTCGACGTGCGACTGGAGTTCGAGTCCTCGGAAAATTTCCCCTCTGAAACCACAGCCTTCTGCATGATACTTCACAATTCGCTCAACGTATACAATCCGCTGTCCAACACTGTACACACGCACTTAATTTCGTCCGCCACTACTACTACCACCACCACCACAACCAACAGGAAGCCGTGAACTATATACATATTAGCGAGTGTTGCATCGACTGTCAGTTATTATCCAACAACATGGCGTCGACAATCGTTGAATGTGAACAGCAGCAGCAGCAGCAGCAGTAATCGCAACCGATACACCGCGACGTGTACTTAGGACTAACGTACCCGTTGTCGCACAGACGATACGTAACGGCCGGAGTGTTTACAGAATGTGGACACGATTTGTGCGTTTCGTTTACAAACGGTGCTTGTCCGTAACGCGTGCTATTCGATTTCACCGATTGGAACTTGTTGACTTTCCTACGGAGACACATTAACGACGGTCTTCGTTCGTCCGAAGTTAAGTTAGTTTTGTTTCAGGACAAGGACAAAGAAAATGAAGACGATAGGATTAAAAGTCTTTACGTGAAACGCGGATGTGTACATTTGAAAGACAAAAAGGACGGTTCGATCGTAATGAACGACAGCGGGTGGTCGTGTTTTGTTCGGTTAATACAGATCATTAAAAATTAAGTAGCGCGTTTGTTTTATGAACAATAGCATATTAAACTGTACATCGATTGCGTGGTATCGAGTACCGAAAGACAGAACTTGTTTTCCGCCGGACGTGTTTTGCGATATCGTTTGTACGACGAACTCTTTATGTACGGGAAAGCGGAACCCATGATACCGGATAATACCGTAGTCGTGCTGCTACGTCACCTTGAACAGGACGAAGGATGTTGAAGAAAAAAACAAAATGGCGGGCTGATTGTAAAACGTCGCGTACGCGTTAGTTACACATCTCGTCATGTGGCCGCAAGGAGCAGAGGCCATGGACATTCGAACCGCTGCCGTTGAGTTTCAACCGTTCCGCGGTGTGCAGAACGATTATGTTTTCAAGGAGTTCGCCGCGGTAGATCTGACTAAACGATGGTTTACGGTGGCGTTGTTCGCACCTCCTTACGAACTATCGCGTCTCACCGCGAAGACGATAAGAACCAACGAATGGTTGGAACGGCGCTATTATCGCCGACCGATCGATACATTAAGGTGTCGGAGAAAGCCGCTTTCCTACCCGCCAACCACCACACTGTTATCGACCTCAACAAAATGAACGCGCCGACGGTGAGCAACCGGTCGACGAGCTCGTTACATTGCCCTATCGTGCAACATCAGAACAACGGCGGTGGAACATTCACCAGGTGCGTGCTGCGTAGAGCGTTCTTCTACAGCGAGTGGTTGTAGAAAACAACGTGCAGAGAAAACAACGTGCTTTACAGAGGTGTACTCTGAGCACGAACGTTATGTATAGCAAAATATTTAATTGTGTGACCTTACGGTAGACAATGGGATGTAGCCGATTATTAGCATGTGTTCAGTAGTTAAGTATATACGATGTACTCTGTGCATGAACGTTATGTAATTTTAATGCATGTTTGTGTGTGACTTTACACTACAAAATGCGATGTTCCTATTATAAATTTGTGTATAGTATATACGTTTGTGTATCGGTTAGGATACCAAGGTGCGTTGTCCGAGTTTGTTCACGTTATAAGAGAGAGAGGGAGATGAATGATTGCAACCGTCTACGTTACTGTCGCGGTGCAGATACCCATAAACGTGGTCAATTTCTCCGAGGCGAGACACTGCACGGTGGAAACACCTGTACACTTGTCTCGATATACGGAATCTTTGTGTATGTAATAAGTAAAAAAAATAAAGACGCGTTTCTATATTCCAACCGTATACCGAACTATTAGATTAAGTAAAAAAATATATACAAAAATTAGTTTTAGTCAGCATTGTGTAGTGTAGGTCTGCTTGTTTTTACCCAACACTGTACACGTTAAAAGTACTAGGTTCTTATCGTGTTAGGTTGATAACGATGGAGTAGGCTTGTTTCGTATGTCCGCGAAACGGGGAACCACGTAAAAAAAGCGAAGCGTATATTGTCCCACCTCACGGGTCGCTTCGAACGGGACGAGAGTACATACCGTTGTTGTAATTATACGTACTTGCCCCAATGATATTTATGACCCCTAATTAGAAAAGTCACTACAAAAAAAAATTTAAGTCAATGTATTTCACAATCCTCGACCGGTTACGGGAAAAGTACTGTTGCACCATATCACCGTGACTCAGACACGATTCGATCGATAGAACCGTTGCATCATACCGTTGTGAAACAGTATGGTGCAATAGTTAAGCTCGTTAGTAGAACAAGATTGTCCGTCTATATACACGAGGTTCGTTTGCTAAACCCTTCAGTCTTACCTCAACACTCGCGAGAGACACGTCGTCCAGAGCCCGAGCTAGTTGACTGCACCATTCTAGGTTTAAGGTGATATCGGTCATGTTTTGCATTTTTTATTTTTCGTTATTATAATTTTTATTTTTTTATATATTATATTTTGTAATATCTACGATTATTTTTCTTAATTATACTATTTAAGTTGATTAAACATTGTATTTCTGTATATGACCTACGAGCCCGAACCCGAGCCCGAGCCCGAATACGAACTGACCGAGACCGAAATGAACGAGAACTAGCCCGAATTGAACGAGTGCGAAATATTTTGCAAAACATTTGCGCGCAGACACACACCACGCTAACAGTACCCACTCCGCCCAACATGGGGAGGATCCGAGGCTATCGATGGACCTGGGGAGGTTGTTTAGACCTCTTGATCGACTGCTCATGACCTACCTCAACAACCAGTGACCTTGACTGCTGAAACAGTGGACCTCATTTTTGGCCGAGGTCACTAGTTGTTGAAGTAGGTTAAGAGGGCAGCTGTTCGTGACGTCATTTTTGTCGTCATAATCAGCTGTTTGTGACGTCATCCCCTACCACCACCACCCCCGTCCAATGTTCCAGTATTCTCACTTACACATTACTTACCTTTCGTCAAACTGTGAAAAATTTTTGTATTTCCTGTTGTCGCTATTTTCTTTTACAGTACCAGTACATTAAAGACAGCTTGCTTTGATACTGTACGTAGTCAGTCACTTGTAATTTTTAATTATCAGTAAACGGTTACGAAGTATCCTGTTGTAGCATACAAGTTTCGAAAATGCATCAGAAAGCGTTCAATATGAAAAAGAAAGAAATTGTTAAAGGGTGTTAAAAACAATTTTGAGTTATTAAATGCATTAACTAAGTTTGGTGTAAGTAAAATACAAATAAGAAAAATTTTTCAGTCGAAAAATAATATTGAACAATTAGTTGGAAAATGAGGAGCAACAAATAAAAGATAGCTTTAGAAACAGCGGAACTAGCTCGCAATTAGTATATATGCAAATGTCTGTACAGAGCAAGGGCAAATAAAATTTTAATTTTTGAGCCCTCAATTAAAGCAAAAACGTTTGAAATATCTAAGGAAAAGATTTTTAAACTTTGTGGCTTCTTATAGACAGTCTGACAAATATTTGATGCGGCGTAAAATTTTATATGGAAATGCATCAGGAGGAGCTGGATCTGTGAATATGGGAGAGGTTTAAGGCTAAAATATTTTCTGCCAAGAAATTATTGCTGGATACACTAAGGAAAGTATTTATAGCCTAAAAACAAACTATTTTATGAAGCTTTGCCTATGAAAACGGGGACAGTATCGGGTAAACAAGCGGATGCTATCGAGCAGTCAAAAAGTCGTTCAACTATAATGCCGCCTCTAAATATGGTTGTACAATTTCTACAACCTTTCAAATATATGGGCTTACAAATAAATCCCTTTGTTAATATCAATGCTTTACAAACACAGTTGGCGTTCAAACAAGAAAACATGGATACTAAAAGAAAGAACGAGTGAGGTGTTACCAATGGCTGATAATAAAATGAGAAAAGGGAAACGGAATGTGGTGTTATTTCGGACAACTCTGTATTGCATTTAAACAAACTAGAGTACAAAACTCTAAATGACACAAAATTAAAAATTACACTTAAAGATCCATAATAAAACGTTTTGATTGTTAGTATTGTTTTTCTGCCTCATGTACAATTTGTAACCATATAAGAAATTTACATGATCTTTAAACGTAACATTTGGTGGTATTCATAATTGTCTAGACAATTTTTAGAGATTATTACTGTTGATAAAATATCATTAAGTATTCAATGTTGCTAACGCAAATAAATAATACAGTAGTCGTCAGGTATACCTTGAATTTAAAGTAGTAATTTAAAATTCACTACCTGAGGTTATTTGTAACTATAACTTTTAATAACACTCTCTATTAAGTTTAGTGTATTTAACAAAACTACCGGTTTCTTTCTCTATCTATCTATCTCTCTATCCATCTATCTATCTATTTATCTCTCTATTTATCTATCTCTTTCTATCTCATCTTGTTAAAATTCTTCAAGGTTTACCTATCGTAAAGGGTACGAAGGGATTATTCACTTTTACAGACAGCAACAGCACAACAGCAAGCCACAGTGAGCTGCAATCTTAGCTTAGCTCCGCACGTTGAAATAATATTTATTAGTTTGTGCCCAGGATACTGTAAGCTATGTACGCAGTTTACTTTTACTGCAGGCATCCCATAAAAAGCATAAAAACGTAATAAACTTAAAAAGTAACTAAAATCATGAACGCGTAAGGGCTTATAATTTAAAACATTATATTTCATAAAGGGGCGACTTACATGTTAGTAAGGTAACTCTAGCTTGTACGAACTTATTAACCTCTATAACATTTAAGTAATTAAGCCGGCAAATAAGTTTTCCCAGAACAAAATAAATCAACATACCGGATCTATAAACTCAGACAGTTTTCAGGCAACTTTTACAGAGATAGGAATTTTTCGTTTAAAGAATCATTCCTTTTTCCATTACCTTCTTAATATTCCCTTTTAACATTTCACTGTTCGTTTTTTGTTTTAAGCATATTTGTTTTGCTGGTAGAGGTACCGTACATGGTTTTGTTAGAGGCTTTATAAATATTTGTTTTTAAAATCTTGTACCACTTAATCAATACAAACTTGTCGCTTACTACAAATTTAGGGCTTCTTACCCCCCAAAAAATATTGTTCTTTCTGTAACTACAGTAGCTGTTACAGCTTGCCTATTTACATTAAAATTCAACAAGCAGTGAGATATTGGTGACTACTGACCACAATAATTTGTTCTTACATTATATATAACAGTAGATTCATCATCTCCTCTTCGTCGGCATGTGGTCCAAGAGTTCTCACTATCTCTCCTATTAAACCTAATCTTCTCATTACAAATTCAATTTTCAATTGTCTTCTAAAGTTGCTCTTTTAACACTTTGATGTTAGGACCTTAAATTATCTCTCCTTTTAATTTTCTGAGTCACTACATTTTACTTGCATATAAGAATTTAGTAATGGCCACTGTTTAATAAACATGCGGGTACCTTTTCTTGTTTTAATTCGTGGCTATCTAAGCGTTAATCAACAGATAATCTAAAATTAGGCCTATACTAATTTCTTGTCAAAGTCAATGTCGTTTTGTATGATATATCACAACCTAGATAACTGAAATGACAAATTTCCCACAAAATAATATTGGTCATGACATATTTGTTCTACTTGGTTGTTTACCTGCATGTGTCAGGGTTTTTAATTTGGCAGGCATCTTTAGCCCATGCCTAGTATATATTATTAATTTTAAATACCGCCTTTTTAATTGGTTTTCTACTTTTAACGGTATAAATTGGTTTGAAGTGACTTTCCTGTGTCAATATTTGCTTTCTATTCGGAAATATCACATATATTCAAATTTCCGCTAAAATGTGTCCACACATGTTTTAAGCAATTATTTGTAGGTTTAGGTAGTCTATCATTCAAATCTGACATCCTGTATAGTAAAAGCTGATGTGAAGAGATGTAATTAATTGTAAAAGTTTAAATTAATGGCGAGGTTCAAAGTCATTTGGTGTCAAGAAGAAGTAAATTCGGCCAATTGCAACATAAAAGGAGTCCCAAGGCACAAATTAGCAACAAATAAAATTGTTAGATGCACGTCAATAAATGGAATACAGTTACGTCACTCTCTACTTAACTGATATAAATTATTTACCTGAATGTGTATGACGGACACACTATCGTAATGTAATTGTCTTTGTGTTCCAGTACAGTAAATGTAGTAGTTTGGCTGACTATATAACCTGTTGTACCTTTTTTCGCTCTAACGGAAGTGAATTCAAAGCTTTAGTCTGTTACAAAGTGTTTGTATACGGTTGTGCAGTAATGTTACCACCATAATTTCTAAATATCACAACGTACTAACAGCTGGGCGCGCGCAATGACGCTAGCCTCTATATACAATGTAGAGGTACTACAAACGTCTTAGTTAGCAGCTGGACACACTGCTGAAATCAGCTACGATACTTTGTCGAATATATTAACTGTGTTTGTAACAAAGTGCTCGTAGACATTGACGAAAACTTGTGCTTGCTTAACCTAAACAAAAGTGTTCTTTATTCTAATTAAGGTCGTATATTTCAGAGTACAGAACCATGGCAGTACACGCAACTCGTACAATCCCACTTAACGGTAGTGTAAAGACAATAAAATATAACGAATTTGAGGACGCAGTTGACGCGGTATCCGTGTTGTTGGAGAGAATGGCAGACATTATTCCGGAAGACGTGCGCGCCGAATCGCACGATATGGGAGAAAGTTTCAAGTGGTACTTGGCCGTACGCGTCTTGTTCAAAAAACAAGTAACCGATCACGAACTGGAGCAGACGGGAGTGTTTCGTTCGCGTACGTCTGTCGTTTTACCCGCAACGGCGGACGCGGAAGACGCGAACGAACAGTACAAAAAGTGCGTTGAAAAAGTGTTGGAATCGGTATCAAAGTTCACTCGCGAAGTTAGCGGATGGGTCAAAAACGAGATCGTAGCCGTTGAAGTAAACTTGTTAAAATATCGTCCTCTGGCCGCATCCAGTTACATCCCCGCTCCGACAAAATTATTAAGTAAGAAAGCGTTAGTGAACGTTTAGAATCTATACGACGATATATGCTTCCTCTGGTCGGTTCTATCCGGTTTACATCCGATCGGTTCTCACCCGCACCTCGTGTCTCACTACAGACAGTACAAAAACGAGCTTAATATGTAGGGGATCGACTATCCGGTGCCGGTGAATCAAATTAAAAAATTTGAAAAAGAAAACAAACATTTCGGTGAACATGTTTGCTTACGAAAGCGAATGTAAAGAGTTAGGATATACAAAAGACGAATTGTACCCTATACGGATAACCGAGCACAAAGGTAGGATGCACGTGAATCTTCTATTACTGGTCAACTATGAAGGGGTCAAATATTATTGTCTTATTAGGAACATGTCTCGTTTGTTGAATACTTTAACTAAAAGTAAGTTGTCTTCGTTCTACTGCAATTACTGCTTGCAACGATTTCGCGATAATACAGGTCCGGAAATGGCGCGGAAACGACTCGAGGATCACGAAGTACTCTGTACACCGCACGGAGTGCAAAAAGTCGAACTACCGAACAGAAAATACACTTACATGTATTTTAAAGACTACACGAAATGTCACAGAGTACCGTCTACGGTGTACGCGGAATTTGAATCTTTTCTCCGCCCGAAGAGGACAGATCGCACTTGCAGGACATCGCGCATCACGTACTGTGCAGTTACCGTTACGTGATCATCGATTAAACCGGGAAATCCGTGAAAGAACCTGTCTTCTACCGCGGCGGTACAGACGTAGTGGAAACGTTTCTCCGGACTCTGCGCGAAGACGTGAGTCGACTCGAACGCGACTTCGACAGACCTCTCCGCATGACTGAAGACAACGATCGGGAGTTTCAGAACGCCACCGCGTGTCATCTGTGCAAGAAGTATATCGAGCGCGGCTACGTGGAGGACAAAGTGCGAAACCACGATCACGTGACTGGCGAGTACTTGGTAGCCGCGCACAACGCGTGTGATTTAAACTACAAAGTGCCGAAACACGTTCCCGTGTTCTTTCACAACCTTCGCGGTGACGATTGCCACCATCTCATCCAAGCGTTCGGGAAATTCAAACACAAAGAAATCAAGTGTATAGCCACGACCAGCGAGCGGTACGTGTCCGGGTCCCTCGGCCCCTTCCGGTTTATCGATTCAGCGCAGTTTATGAACACGTCTTTGGTGAAGCTGGAGAATAACATACGAAAAGAAAATTTTAATATATTACGACAGTGAATTCGAGCGGACGGAAACGAAGAAGAAGAAGAAGAAGAAGAATTACGGGTTTCAATGCTGGTCAGGAAGGGGGTCTACACGTACGAGTACATGACGGACGAAAGTAAGTTCGAGGACGCTTCTCTGCCTGCGACGGAACACTTTTAGAACCGCCTATCCGAGAGGCCCGTGTCGGACGAAGATTACGCGCACACCCAAAACGTTTGGACGGCGTTAGGGATGAGAACGTGAGGCGACTATCATGACCTCTACTTAAAAACCGACGTGTTGCTGTTGGCCGACGTGTTCGAAAACTTTCGCGAGAACAGCCTGTAGTTCTACGAGATAGATCCGTGTAACGTTTATTCCGCGCCGGGATTCGCGTTGAACGCGATGTTGAAAATGATGGGAATTCGACTCGAACTACTTCAGGATATTGACATAGACCTCTTCGCAGAGAGCGGGGTGAGAGGGGGTACCGCGTTGGTACCCACCAGATACGCCAAAGCCAACAACCCTTACGTACCCGACTACTGTGTCGGGGTTTGAATTTTACCGGCATGATTTAAACTTAGAACGCCGCCAAAGTGTGGCAGTGGGGCCGCCCAGCTGGGTCGATGAAAGTTGCCACCCTACGGCGATGTAATTCAGCTACCCGCATTAGCTGCTTCTCAATCCTCAACAACTTTTTGTGGTATGGTCAATTAGAAGAACAAGCAGTTTGTCCTCATTTCATCTCCATCCTTTCGACTGGACGTTTCGAGGTCTGACGGCGAGGCAAGCAATTTGTTCTACTACTATGAGTTCGTAATTTTATAAAGTGCCTCAGGTCAGAATCATCACATTATTCGCTGTTAATTTAATAAGGGATTATCTGTGTGTGTTATTCTAATTTAATAATGAGAATGCGATCTAATTAGTGTATTTGTGTGACTCACACGTTATTTCCGGTATATGGAAACACGTGGCGATTTGCACTTACCTGCTTCAGAGATTTAAAAAGTAAATGTGTGTTGCGGTTTGGAAGCTCTTGATGAATCGCGAGTTATTCCAAAGACGCTAAGCAGGAAAGGCTGGATTGTATGTAAGAAAAGAAGTGGACTGTATTAATGATAATTGACATGCGTTTATTGAAATTTTAAAGTATTGATCATGGTCGGCACGTGCGGATGCATTTGAGGCAATAACGCCCGAAAATTAGTTTTAAAAGAAATCGTGGTCCATTGAAGATGGACGCAGGTAGTCTGAATTAAATTAAGTCTTATGAATACATATTTCAAAATTGTCCAGAAGCCGCGGCTGGAAGAGAAAATGTTTTACGAGAGAACCGCTCGGAGTCTTGTTAGAAACTAAACTAAACTTGTCTCCCGACGGCCGAGATGACCGGCGGCAGCGTTTGATAAGCGCGTGACGTCAGCCGCTCGTGCCGCATTGCAGTAGTACACTGCGTACAGCTGATAAACAAGTACAAATTTTAAACATACTGCCCGCCAAAATCGGGACGATTTTGTACATTAAACGTTAAATTTAATAATACAATAATTAGACTTACATGGCGAAAACGATAATAATTGGCGTATTGGCCACAGGGCAATGACATAATAACCATAATATGAATTCAATTAACAATTACAAGGTATACAATAAATTGACCCTTATGCTAATAGCAAGGGCAAACTAACAGTAACATTACTCAAAACATAATGGTAACACAATACACACAATAATGCAATGATTAAGTATATATTGATCTTTCCCAAATAATACCCAATGATATTTGCCAAGCATTACAATAACAAGTGAAAACACCATAAAAAATATAATAATTTCCCCATGATATTGACACAACAACCCCAATAAATTTCATAATATATGACCATTAGAACATACAATACATACGTAGAATAATTGACACCATAAGTAACACTTGTAGTTCTCGGAACTTGAATTATATAAACATGTGACAATACACAACATCCATAAATAATTGATAGTACATATGAAACACAGTCACTATTGGAGTAATAGCTATTGGCACGTAAACAATATTACAATGCTTATGATACTTACAATGTTTATGATACAATTGACTTGTATGCTCGCCCGGGGAATGTCCCGGGCGTGGTCCAGGCAATGTGACAAATTCACAATCCTAGTATGTCTCGTATGGCACGCATACGATTAGTTTGTTGCCACCGGAAGGGGGCATAATTTGTGGATGGGTCGGCGTAAGATACCTAGCGCGGTGCAAACTTCTGCGACGCGTACTAAGGAATCTTGACCCGGAAAAACATTGCCCACGCTTCCATTCTAGAGGGGGGGAATTGTCATCCAAAATGAGGACAAGCTGTCCAACATTCAAATTCCTTAACGGGGTGCGCCATTTATTGCGCTGCTGCAGCTGGTGCAGATAATCCCTAGACACACACACAGACACACACACACACACACACACGGACACACACACACATGCATATGAATAGCGCGATGTATGCCTTGGTCGTGGACTTAGAGCTCTGCCCGCCATGGCGCAAAAGTACAGGACCGGCGTAGTCCACGGCCGACTGTGAAAACGGCCTGGAAGGCGTGACCCTAGAAGGGGGTAACTGACCTAGTAGTTGATTCGCGCCTCTAGCCCGGAAACGAAAACAAGTGACACACCTATGTATCACTGAGCGGATATAGGATTTGTCGTGTATGATCCAATATTTTCGCCTAGCGAAGCTTGAGTTGATTGCACCCCAGCGTGCAACAAACGGATATGTTCGTACTCAATTATTAATCGCGTGAGATGAGCGTGCGGGTGCAAAATTATTTGGTGTTTACTCGCGTAGTTAAGTGGGGAGAATTGCAAGCGTCCACCCACTCTTAAAATGCCTGATTCATCCAGGAATGGGTTGAGACCAAGAATTTTACTACTGCTAGGAAGGCACCGGTGTGCCTCAAGTTCCATAACTTCTACGCCGAAATGCAACTGCTGAGATTGCCGGACAAAAATCAAGAGTGTGTCAGACAATTCTTGAGCCAACAAAAAGGACGTGTCTCTGTCAACAACCGCGAGCCTAGAATTGCGAAAAAATCTGCGGCAATATGCGAAGACGCGAATAAGCCTAGTAAGTGATGAATAATTTTCAACATAACTATGTGTTGAGGACGCGACAATTAGTGAGGTTTGAACCTGCTTGCGACGTTCCTGCTCAAGGTCGGGATAAATACAGGGAGTATTAATGTCGAAAGCGCTGACTGACCATGATGCTGACTCATGCGCCAACCAGGACGGACCATGCCACCATTGAGTATGACAGTGCAAACTACGAAGGAGGCAACCGCGCGATAAAATGTCGGCAGGGTTGTCATTTGATACTACATGATGCCAAGTTCCCCAGCTGCTAACAAGACGCTGTATTTCCGCGACACGTTTGGCCACAAATACCTTCCAGCGGAAAGATTGTTGATGTATCCAATGCAACGCTATCATCCAGTCCGAATAGAGATATAGTCCGTCAAAATTGTAATTGATGGCGTTTAAAACCTTGGACGTTAATTGCGCCAGCAATAAACAAGCACAAAGCTCAAGACGTGGTAGCGTTATCTGTTTCAGCGGCGCGACCCTAGATTTAGCACACAACAAGTTTGGCGATATGGCGCCGTTCGAATAGACCGCCCGCACATAAATGTAACACGCGTAGCCTTTAGCCGAAGCGTCGGCGAATCCGTGCAGCTGTAATGAACTAATTGGGTAATTGTTCGAACTCTTAACCGACCTCGTAATCTTAAAATGAGTGTCGGAGACTAATTGAGCGTATAATTCCAACCAGTGATTGGCAAATGACCCAGATAGGGGTTCGTCCCAATCTGTGCCCGCCAACCACAACTGTTGCACGAAATGCTTGCAGTAAAATGTGATGGGTGAGATAAGACCTAATGGATCATAAATCCCGGCGATGACCGACAACACGCTTCTTTTGTTGAACACGGTCAAATTGTCATCACCCCTAACGGTGTATAAAAAGTTATCCCTTTCAACGTTCCATTGGATTCCCAATGTACGCACGTTTTGACCTTTGCTGAAGTCATGGGTTACTTGGGCGCGAAGGGTCATAATCTTATGGTGGTTAGAGAACCACTTATGTAACGTGAAACCATACCAACTCAACAACTTCACGATCTCGCACTTCATTTCAGCTAAGACGTTCGGATCATCCGAACCCGTTATGAGATCATCTACATAAAAATCATTGGCTATAGCCCTAGAAGCTGTAGGGTAGTCGGATTTATTTTCGTAGGCTATTTGAGCCAGACAACGTGTAGCAAGGAAGGAGGCACTAGCAGTGCCATACGTAACCGTCCTTAAAGCGTAATGTCGCAATTCCTTATGCGGCGCATCACGCCAAACGATGCGTTGCAGGTTTGAATCCTTTGGGTTAACAATGATCTGGCGATACATCTTTTCTATGTCCGCAATAAGTACGTATCGGTGGGTACGGAACCGAACCATTATCGAAAACAGATCCTGCTGGATCGTAGGACCGACCATTAGAGTATCGTTGAGGGACAGATTATTTGTGGTTTTAGCGGAGGCGTCAAATACCACGCGCAATTTGGTGGTTAAGCTAGAGTCCTTGAAAACTGCGTGATGGGGCAGATAAAAAATCTCTGAGCTGTCAAGCGACAAATCGTAGTCATTAAGTGGCGACATGTGGCCAAGTTTCAAGTAGTCACCCATGAACTCGCTATAATCCTTATAAAGGATAGGGTTCTGCTTGAACTTGAACTCTAACGATTGGAATCTGCGGATAGCTCCGCGGAGAGAATCTCCCAAATGAAATTTATCAGATCTGCGGGGCAGGGATACCACGAATCTCCCATCGCGGTTGCGGCTAGTGTTTTCCATGAAATGTTTTTCACACGGCGAGTCCTCAGAGCGGGCTTCGCGACTAGAGATCTCCTCCAACTTCCAAAATTCTTTTAGTTGCGAGGAAATCTGATTGTCATCCTTGCAGACCATAAAGGACGAAACTGTTTTAGTTATATCGACGTTGAAGGGTATGTCACCGGCCAAAATAAATCCTAACTTGGTTTCCTGAATTATAGGAAAGTGTGGTCCGCGCGTAAATTTCATAGGTTCAATTAGTTGGAGAAAATATTGAGCGCCGAGTAATATATCTACTTGCGCCGAGCAATGTAGGTGAGGATCCGCCAAGAATATGTGCTTGGGTAAATTCAAGGAGGCAAGATCGAACGACTCCGCCGGTAAATTATTAGTTATACTGGGTAATACGGCACAATGCACGCTTAACGTGAAGGGTTTATAGCGAGAATGTAGCCTTACCTTCGTACTAAAGTCAGCCTGGGAAAGTGAGTTGTTTATACCCGTGATGGGTAGTTGCGATTTAACGAATTAGAGGCCCATTCTGCGGGCGAAATCCATTGTGCAAAAGTTCGCTTGAGAACCGGAATGCAGTAATATCCTAACGGGAAATTTCCTACCGACTTTATTAGCGGTCATACAGTAGGCGGTGGATAACAATACCGATTTATTGGTCTGTGACTTCAGTGAGCATTGGTTGTTAATAGAAGCTCCGTCCCTGTTGGGGACATGAATTGTGGTGTGGTGACGCCTAGAACATTTTTTGCATGAGAATTTTGAGGGACATTTTGAGCTTTCGTGTCCCGAACGGAGGCAGTTTAGGCAACGTTTGTTTTTTATTAACACGTTTCTTCTGTCAGGGATAGACAGCGATGTAAATTGTAAGCAGTCGATAATTCTATGTTCACCGTTACACAGCCTACATAAATTGTTTCTGATATGAGAATGGAATGCGCCCTTTGGAGCGCTTATCTGTTTAACTCCCTTGCGATAAGGAGACTTAATGCTTTTATTCAACCTGCTCGTTGGGGTAGTCGCGTTATCAAGATTTTGTAGTAATTTTCTTCGTGAATTTAGAAAATTCATAAAATTATTAAAATCAGGGAATTTATGTTCCGGCAAACTCTCTTTCCACAAACGGAAAGTGTAATTATCAAGTTTTTTAGCTAAATAATTTACGACAATAATTTCGAATGTGTTGACTGGCAGTTTGAGATTATTTAAAGCGTTTATATTGGCAGAGATTTCATCAATGAATTTCGATATGCTGACTTGGGATTCTTGTTGAACTAATGGTACGTCCAGGACATTCCCTACATGATGGGCGGAAACAATTAGCTTACTGTCATATCTATTCCTCAACAGATCGATAGCCACCGCGTAATTCTCATGAGTGATTAGTAACGATTTTATTACGTTAAGCGCCTCGCCATGTAATGACGAGTGCAAATAGTAAAGTTTCTGTATATCTGTCAGATCTGCTCTGACATGAATTAGTTCAAGAAAAATATGGTAATAATGTTGCCACTCAACAATACTACCCGTAAACCGTGGTAATTTGATTGGTTCCAATTGAATGGGGAGTGTTTTAAGCTGTTTACTTTCAGCATTAATTACTGGTTTTTGGTTCATATGCTCGGCTTGCTCCAGCAGGTGTTGCAATTTACACTCTATATTACAAAGATCGTCTTCCGTTTGTACCCTATCACTCGTTAAAGCAACGTCCGCTTCCTCGGCTTCGATTTGGGATTGAATCTCATCATATTTTGTGGATAATTCCATCAAATGACGCAGTTTTATTTTCAGCGCATGAGGATCGCTGGTTACCAAATCGAAGTTATCCGCGAAAGTATTTACGCGTGATATTGAGGCTCTAATTGTGCCTCGTTTTTTTATTAGAGCCCTGACATCGGCCATTATTATAATTTAAGAGAAAAAGGAAAAATATCCTGAAAGAATTTGAGCATAGAGCATGTGAACCATAAACTTAACTTTGAATGAATTTGAATACGTTTCGGTAGCTAGCGATCGTTGTTTAGAACATAGGCTTACACTCTCTACTAATCAAGTTTGTTGGCAATTAAATTATTAAAATTATGAATTTAAATGATAGCAACATATATCTTTATCTTTGAAGTTTTAACTGATAATGAACTGCCAACCATTTATTAAGCTGTATTGTGTAATGACGGTGTTTGTTTATACAAATGTGTTAAGAAATAACTGCTAAAAGTGAAATATTGTTAAACATCAAATATAAGTAAAAAGTTTATAGTCACGTGGCCGTTGATCCATTCGTGATGAAGCTGGCTTCGATCCCGTTGTTCGATCCTGTTAGGAGCTGTTGCACCTCCTGCCTCTGCTGGTCAGATTACGCCTCATGTGTAACCCTCCATGAATTAAAGCTGTGGAATCTTTTTTTGATGACCTCGCAAATGCTGTCCTGCCGTGTCCCGTGGTCTCTGATCTACTGCTTGGCCGAATCCTGTGGTGATGACTGCGATGTGATTCACAACAATGGTGTCGCTCAGGACGAGAATGATGCCCGTAGGGCGTGACTAAATTCAGATCGATTGGGCCAGAAATGATGCGTACAAAGAAATGCTGTCGCTTGTGGACCCAAACATGAGAAATCCGTCCCGTGGTGACCAAAAACGTTTTCGTTTTTGGGCCAAAAATAAGAAATCCTGCCCGGTGGGACCAAAAATGTTGCGGTTTGGAAGCTCTTGATGAATCGCGAGTTATTCCAAAGACGCTAAGCAGGAAAGGCTGGATTGTATGTAAGAAAAGAAGTGGACTGTATTAGTGATATTTGACATGCGTTTATTGAAATTTCAAAGTATTGATCATGGTCGGCACGTGCGGATGCATTTGAGGCAATAACGCCCGAAAATTAGTTTTAAAAGAAATCGTGGTCCATTGAAGATGGACGCAGGTAGTCTGAATTAAATTAAGTCTTATGAATACATATTTCAAAATTGTCCAGAAGCCGCGGCTGGAAGAGAAAATGTTTTACGAGAGAACCGCTCGGAGTCTTGTTAGAAACTAAACTAAACTTGTCTCCCGACGGCCGAGATGACCGGCGGCAGCGTTTGATAAGCGCGTGACGTCAGCCGCTCGTGCCGCATTGCAGTAGTACACTGCGTACAGCTGATAAACAAGTACAAAGTTTAAACAATGTGATATATGAAAGAAATAAAAGTAAAAGTGAAACTAATTTTAAAAGTAATTTAATGTAAATGTTTTGAATGTTGTACATGTTAATGAAAATATAAATGAAAATTTTCAAGCTTGCTTATTTCACAGAACAGTATTGGTTAATAAGAGAATAGTAGTGTGGATAAAATTGCGACAGTGTGTGTGTGTGGTGTCGGTGTTACGAGGCGAGAGAGAATTGGGGTAGTTGTATTTCCTGACGGCCCATTAAAATAAAAAATGTTATAGGCTCCTCGCCCAGCCGAGAGAAAGGGCAATGCAGAGATGATGACAACAGCATCGTCACCATCGGCAGAGCTAAACACTAGAACGCTCCCCATCGCCGTCAGACTTAGAGATGCTCCACAACAACAAAAAGACAGCCGCCTAGAACGAGACAAGCTGTAGTTCGGAATTGACCAGCACCATCACCACATTCTTTTTCACAGGCTTTAACGGGTATCACCAATTCTTCAAAAGTACAGGTGGAAGGATTCCATTTATTAAACCTCGACAACAACACTCTACCGGTTTTTAAATCATAAAAGAAAGCATACATATGAACAGTATTTTTATATTTATAATGATTAAAATTGTGTTAGAACTGTGTATTAAAATTATATTCTTAACTGTGTTAAAAAGTATCCACTTGTTATACTGCTTGAGTAATTTTTTATTGTTAATAGTATTGGTAATTGTGATAAAGACAGATTCAATATATATATATATATATATATATAGATATAGCAGCCCATCAGTTTAACCAATACCCCATAGAAATTAGCTGTGATTGTAGAACATTTTTGATGCAGAATAATTCGCCATCAGATCGGTGTTCAACAATCGATGACGTTGAACTGATGCCCTAAATTGAAGAAAATATATACAAACGTTTATACAAGTAACAATTCACCCATCAATTCAAACTCGTTTTATACACTTTTACTCGTTATGTCTATGTATATATATAAATTTTGTATATATGAATCTACATAATTACACTCAGAATCTTGAGGGCTTATCTTAATATAAATAAAAGTCATTGTATATATGTATGTATGTATGTTCCACATCTCCTCCTAAACCACTGGACCGATTTCAACCAAACTTGGCACAAATATTTTACGCAACGAGAGAACCAACATAGGACAGGTTTTTTTTTTTCGATACGATCCTTTGGGGGGGGTCCTTTAGGGTCTAAAAAACTATTAGATCTAAAACTAATAGAATACATTCTGGTTGCCATAGCATCGGTGGAGGCATCCCGCGTAGACTAGCCCGGGAGACGTCCGACGGGCCTTCCCCGGAGTCCGTCCACGGAACCCGGGGAATCTTATGTCGGATCTCGCGAAAAACGGCCGGGCCCGAGTTCCAGCGCCTCGCCCGGCATGTCGAAGGCTTTCCCGGCCTTCGGAGAAACTTCCGTACCCCGGGGAGGTCTCTGACCAAGTCCTAGCGCGGGAGTTCAACCTGCCGGGATGCCGGAAAATGCAGGCGGTATCCCGGCATAGGTAGAAGCCTCCTGCAAAGGGAATTGCGCGGGAGTCGTCCGACGGGCCTTCCCCGGAGTCCGTCCACGGAACCCGGGCAGTCTTAGGTCGGATCTCGCGAAAAACGGCCGGGCCAGAGTTCCAGCACCTCGCCCGGTATGTTGACGGCTTTCCGGGCTTCAGAGATCCTTCAGTACCCCGGGGAGGTCTCAGACAATGTCCTAGCTCGGGAGTTCGACCGGCCTGGATGCCGGAAAAAACAGGCGGTGTCCCGGCATAGGTAGAAGCCTCTTGCGTAGGGAATAGCGCGGGAGTCGTCCGACGGGCCTTCCCCGGAGTCCGTCCGCGGAACCCGGGAAGTCTTAAGTCGGATCTCGCGAAAAACGGCCGGGCCAGAGTTACAGCGCCTCGCCTGGCATGTCGACGGCTTTTCCGGGCTTCGGAGAAACTTCCGTACCCCGGGGTGGTCTCTGACAACGTCTTAGCGCGGGAGTTCGACCGGCCTGGATGCCGGAAAAATCAGGCGGTGTCCCGGCATAGGTAGAAGCCTCCCGCGTAGGGAATAGTTCGGGAGTTGTCTGACGGGACTTCCCTGGAGTCCGTCCACGGAACTCGTGAAGTCTTAAGTCGGATCTCGAGAAAAACGGCCGGGCCAGAGTTCCAGCGCCTCGCCTGGCATGTCGATGGCTTTTCCTGGCTTCGGAGAACCTTCCGTACCCCGGGGAGGTATCTGACAGAGTCCTAGCGCGGAAGTTCGACCGGCCTGGATGCCGGAAAAGCAGGCGGTGTCCCGGCATAGGTGGAAGCCTGCCGCGTAGAGAATAGCGCGGGAGTCGTCCGACGGGCCTTCTCCGGAGTCCGTCCACGGAACCCGGGAAGTCCTACGACGGATCTCGCGAAAACTGCCGGGCCAGAGTTCCAGCGCCTCGCCCGGCATGTCGACGGCTTTTTCGGGCTTCGGAGAACCTTCCGTACCCAGGGGAGGTCACTGACAATGTCCTAGCGCGGGAGTTCGACCGGCCTGGATGTCGGAAAATGCAGGCGGTGTCCCGGCATAGATAAAACCCTCCCGCGTAGGGAATAGCGCGGGAGTTGTCCGACGGGCCTTCCCCGGAGTCCGTCCACGAAACCCGGGGTGTCTTAGGTCGGATCTCGCTAAAAACGACCGGGTCAGAGTTCTAGCGCGTCGCCTGGCATGTCAAAGTCTTTTCCGGGCTTCGGAGAACCATCCGTACCAAGGGGAGGTCTCTGACAATGTCCTAGCGCGGGAGATCGACCGGCCTGGATGCCGGAAAAAGCAGGCGGTGTCCCGGCATAGGTAGAAGCCTCCCGGGTAGGGAATAGTGCGGTAGTCGCCTTACGGGCCTTCCCCGGAGTCCGTCCACGGAACCCGGGGAGTCTTGGGTCGGATCTAAGTACGGCCGGGCCAGAGTCCACGGTTCTTATAAATAAAGATATAGGTTATGATATCGAAGGTGGTGTATGCGTCTTAAGAAACTTCTTAATAGTGCGTGAATTCAGAGTTGTTTCAGTTTGAATTTAAAAGTGGATATGTTAAGATAGAAGTAAGTTATAAGCGAGTACAAAAAACAATGTTTTGATAGCGAATGTATTCACATCGTAGTGTTCAGACAATATAAATGCGCTTGCTTCAGTTTGAATTTAAAAATTGATAAGCTGAAATCTATAGAGGTATTGTATTGTTAGAATAAGTTTAGGAGACACTAATTTAACTAATACCTTATTTCACCATTAATACAATGAATTATAAAATGACAGTTAAGTACGCAGCGTATGCAAGTATTGTAGACATTTTATTGAAAACTAATTTAGTTGTTCGCCCTCTCCCAGAGTTATAAATCGAGCAGGAGCATCACGCGCAACAGAATTCTTCTCCAGATATAAGAATAAAGTTTATGACATGTTCTTAAACAGGTGCGCTACTGAGTAGTCTATTCCTCCAGTGAGAATGTGAACGTAACAGTATAAGGAAGATTATACAATATAGAAGTAATATAACGTTAGAACAAGAACAGGTGCCTATGAGCCTTTGAATATATTATGAACCCGAGCAACGCTGGGTAAATCGGCTAGTATCTAGTAAATGCCACGATTTTTGTTTGTTTTCGCGTTGTCTTTACGCTAATTTTTTTTTAACGTTCTATACATAGCCTATCTAATACTGCATACATGTAAAATATATATAACATGTTGCATGTTGTCAAAATTACTAAAATACGTTACTAAAAGTGATTACTGTAACACATACGGGAACAAGGGTCTTTTCAAGTATTTGTCTACAAACAACTCTCACAGCGTTCACGAGCCCGCCAAGCTCCCCCACCAACGTTCCCGCCAGTCCCTTCTCCTACAGGAGCGGTGTCAAGGAGGAGTGATGGGCACACCACTACACACTAGGGATGAGCATCGCCAGAAAACCATCGATGTTAACATCGTGAAGAGTACATCGATGTTAAAAAAACATCGGTATGAAAACATCGATGTTTTAAGATTTCAAACATCGATGTTTTTATGCCAATGTTGCAATTCAAATTAAAATCTATGCTTTTTACATGTTTGTAATAGTACAAATAATTGGGGATGAATAATAAATAAAAATAATTAAAGGAAGAATAATATACCCCGATACTTTACTCATTTACCGTATCAGAAGATTCTGAAAAACCAAATGCCCTTGGGTGACCACCACATTTTGACAGGCGGAATGTGGAAACCTCAACACTGTACCCGAGAAAACAATTTAAATACATCTAACTTCTCCGTATCAGAATTTCCAGGGCCGTTGACAAACTCGTTGAGAATAGGTTAGGTAAAGGCGAGGTGACGTTAAAATATTTAACTCACATTCATAATTAACTAAATCTGTTCATTATTATTTATTATTATAATGATTATAAAGTGTTTTGAACAAACATACATAAAACCACCCTTTAACAAAAACAGAAACCTCTTTACATCTATGTCAGGTTTGTTTACTCCAAGTGAAAGTTTAAATTAGTATTACCAAAGACAGATAGGTCTATAAATTCTCTTATTTTCTTTTAAACAGTAAAAGCTTAATAAAATCACAGTGTAAAGTAACACTGTTAATACTTTTAGATTCAATTTATTTTTTATAACAAATTGTACAGGTACAGTAAAACCTCTCTAGTCCGACCCCCGGCTGGTCCGACCGCGGCTCAGGCACCGACTTGTTGATGACTCACCAGCTTGTTTACATACTTGTCAGTTGTTTTGCTGCCTCAGTGAGCCGGCATATAGTGTCTAGTGCGCAGTGTTGCCAGGTCTTCCGAAATTTCGGAAGACCTTCCGATTTTTTTTAATGTTCCAGAAAATACGAAATTTGGTGTAAATATTCCGAAATTTTTCCTAGTCTCGTTTCAGTGCTATGTCGCATTTCTAGAGTTTTGTTTT